>JAKEPQ010000739.1:1382187-2051875 GCA_024500445.1 Entomyzon cyanotis
TTTCTGTTGCTTGGAACGTTTATCTAGAATTTATCACTGCATGGTTAATTTGACTTCTTATAATGTGTCAGTTTTGTGTTCAGTCTAAAAGTGAGCAATGAGTTCACTTTTATTTCAGTTCCTCCCCATCCTGACTCTAACAAAATGGATTAGTGACAGCAGGATTCTGGATGGGTTTTTTTGGTTGGTTGGTTTTGTTCTGTTTAGGTTTTTTTTACTGCTGCATCTTGTCAAATTGAGTTTAACTCTTTTAAAGATCTTGATTTTTTTCAAGACCCAGTGTAAAGCTGCTTTTCAAACCCAGAATTCACCCATTTGGGTTTTGTGACTTCAAGTGCAGCTAGGAGCAAGAATATGCAAGTACGTTGAAGAGCACTTTCAAATTTGGAAGTCATCATTCCAAATACTTACCTTAACTAATTACAAGAATAACGTCTTTCATCTGTCAGAGCTTTAAATGAGGAGCCTGTTGTTGTTCTTTGAATTCCAGCCTTTGAAGTTATATATTGGATACCAAGACATTGGTATTCAAGAATCTCAGAGACCTAGCATTTGTTTGATAGGAGGATTTAAAATATCTGCCATATGAAGAGTAGTTTTTTATAGTCTTGTATCTGATCATTCCTTCTTTTTGTGTTGGAAAATGTTTTTTTAAATTAGTATTATTACTTTTATTTCACAGAGGCAGAAAATTCTTAAATAGCATTTAAGAGTAGCTTTTGCTGTGTGAAGAATTAAACTGAATGAATGTGAAAATTTAAACTGAGCGAGGGTAGATTTAGGTTAGATATTAGGAAGAAATTCTTTACTGTGAGGGTGGTGATGCACTGGCACAGGTTGCCCAGGGAAGCTGTGGATGCCCCATCCCTAGCAGTGCTCAAGGCCAGGCTGGATGGAGCTTTAGGCAATATCTTGTGGTGTGAGGTGTCCTTGTGCATGGCAGGGGGTGGAACAAGATGGTTTTAGGATCCCTTCCAACCCAAGCACTTCTGTGAAATCAAGTAATGCTTACATGTAAGCCATCAGTAGCATGGGAAATGAATCTCTTTGTAGATTTTTTTGCAAATATTTCTTTTATATCATGTCCAGCTTTAATGAAGCCTTGTTTTTATTTCCAAGCATCCTTGAAGAAGATACATTGCCAATATAGAGAATTTCAGCTATTTATCTAGGTTTTTCCTTTACATTTTTTTAATTCTTTTGTTCTGTCCTCTGCCCCGATGTACTGTAGAATACCTTTCAATCTTTCCTGGCCAGACAGAGCAAGCCTGGAGCGGTAAGCTTGATAATTAAGCAGTCTGACTAAAACCACCTTTCTTGTATTTAGCATGGCATCACAATGTTTGTAAGCATTGGTTACACTGACAAGATTGCTTGCATATTTTGATATTAATTTAAGTTTTTGGAATATATTAAAACTATTGCTTTTTACAAGCACTGGTCAAGAGACTAAAGGAAGAAAAAAGAATGTATTGGCAGTACTTTCTTCTCTTAGTTTGTGCTTTTTCTATTCTCTTCCTTACTATTGCTTTTTATGGATTTTTTTTTTCACTTGTCATTTCCTGTATACATTTTATTAGTAACCTGTAATAGTAGAAGACACCAGGAGCAGTTACTGAACAAATTTTGGCTTAAGATTTTAACAAGAGAGATTACAAGTATGAAAAGTAAACTGTTCATAAAACATCATCAGAACTTAGATATGACAGGGAACCCATATGGAAATTCTGTCTGGAAGTCTCAAATTTTTATGCTTCTTATCACATGGTGATAGAACATGCTGATAGAGGCAGACATGCTCATTACTGGGAAAAGAAAAAATAATAACATGTAAATATGCTTTGCAATTCTACCTCATCTTGTTCACCTAACTACTGCACTTCATGCAAATGTGGAGGCCCTTCACATTTGTGTCACATACGTTTTCTTATGATTATTTCAGAAATAAAAATTGTGAATTGAGTTTATATAAAATTACTTGCAATAATTAAAGAGCAGCTCTTGCATAATCACTTTGGAACTTTGGTTATGCTTTAGGAGTTCTGTAGTTTTTGATCGTTGTACACTGAAAAGCATGAAGATTAATGCTGGATAAATTTTTTAAAATTTTAGAAACGGGTTTTCAAGTATTTTTGTCTAGTTTTTCTTTCAAGTAGTTTGCACATAATTTGAATTGAGATTCACCCAAAAGCATCACCAAAAAGTGTTGTTTGTGTGAGCAAAATCAGTAGTAATGTTAACTAGTATTCTATAAAAAAAGAACAATGGGAATTGCCCAATAGCACATAAAATGTTTTGTTAATTTAGAATTACTAAAGATCATGGGGATTGTAACCCCACATATTGTTGATCTGTTTCTAGAATATGGTAAGAAATTGTTAAAATAGCAAATTAAATATATGGTGACTCTTTGATAACTCAGAGATGCATGAATCTGTATTTGTAACCAAGAAGTTTTGATATATTGATATTTTGCTTATTCCTTTCACTACTATTGCATATCTTCTTTCATTGGGTAGATGCAATAATAAATTAGCTCATGCTATGTATCCCTAGAGTATTTTCTTAAAATTACAGTTCTTAAAAACCTAGAGTGGCATTTTATCTGCATCCATTCAATTAGATATACTTTGTGTTTATTACCAGGATATTTCATTTGGCAGGTCTGCCACCAAAGGACATTGCATTCAATTTGTAACTATGTTATGATGGCCTTCCGTGTAAACCAGTTAAAGGGAACCAGTTTGTAGTTTAAGATATTACCAGGCTTTTATAAAGTAGCTTTTTACTTTCTTGTTTACTCTCTTGTCTTGACTAACTTCAATTGATAAACACCAGTGAGATCTGCTCTTAGATCCTCTCTGTGTAATTCAATTTGACATTATTTAAATGTGCTGCTTCTTACTCAATTGGTTATGTATTACTAAAGCATATTTACAAAAGCCTCCCTATAGAAGCACTGCCCTCTTGAATTGTCAGTGTCATTGATGCTTATTGTCTTAAACACTAATGAGCATGTTATTGTATGTTTATTTTTGTGCCATTGTAGACCGCATTTCTGTTTGGTTGGGTTTTTTAACTTTTCCTTATTTTGTTCATATTAGTAATTTTACCCATAGAAAATGTTGTTTTCTTTTCTAACTTCCAATTCTACTTTCAGGCATTCAAAAGTAGTAGCATTAATTTACTTGTTACTAAAGCTGTTCTCTGTCCAGCTTGGTTCTACAGTAGCATGTAGACTGGAGTTTGTCAATATATGTAAAATGGGAGCCAAGGCTTAGAGTTGGTAGGAGAGATAAATGCACAGTGTGGGGAAGGAGTTTTTTGAGCTGGAGGAAAAGGACAGCCAAACTTCAGTTTTGTTTTTGAATTTCTTTAATTACTAAGTGTTGCCAGTTCTAAAGGCTAAAATCATGACCTGTTCATTTTTTTCAGAAATTGTCTGTTTTAGGGCTTTTTGAACTTTTAGGTTTTTCTTGTATTTTTCAAGTATTCTCAACAGTTGAAGGCAAGAGATTTTAATTCAGCTATGACCATGTAATCACAGCATTCTGAGCTGGAGCTTTAAAATATCTCAGGATTTGCAATCTTACTCTCACATACTAAGACTCAGTTGTGTGTGTTTGTGTCATTTAATATGATCTGTAGAAACAACTTAAATGTGGTTTTTTACATCAGTATCACAATGGTGCTGGGATTGTAGCAGTAGGAATTGTTTGACCAAGTATTTCAAGATTTTACTTGAGCTGGAAGTAATGAACTGGAAGTCATGGTTTACACTACAGTGGATGGTTTGTTACAACCCCACTTTGTAGTTCCTAAGACATTTTGTTATCTTTTGAGGAATTAACCAGAAAAAATAACTGCCAGACATGTTAGTTAATAGTCTTTGGTTTTTTCTTCATCTAAATTTGGCATCTCTGTGAAGTTGCCCTGACTGTCCAGATATGTTTTATTTTCATGCTAGAAACTCGGCATTATGTCAGTGTTCAGGTCTCTGATGTATGTTGCCATTTGAGATGGTGAGCAGAAGTTGAGGGTTTTTTAAAACAAAATAGCATTTCTTTTCACTTTCTGAGATGGTGAGCAGAAGTTGAGGTTTTTTTAAAACAAAATAGCATTTCTTTTCACTTTCTTTGTTACAACAGTCAGCCTCACAAAGTAACTGAACTATGTGTTTTCACTAACCAAGTTGCTTGATCGGTCACTCACATCTTCCTTGCAGGCAGCTTCATGAAACTCTCTTGTCCTTCTCTGTTGCACAGCTGTGTTTGCATTTTCTAATACATTACTGTAGAACTCAGACCATCAGTTTGAAAGTTTCTTTTCTTCTCCCATCCCTCTTCCTCTCCTGCCCTTTTCATTGCCAACAGACATGTCAGCAGCAGTGACAGAGTAGGAAAACCCTACCGTGGTGTGAAGCCAGTATTCAGCATCGGAGATGAAGAAGAGTACGATACTGGTACAGTAGAAGATTTTCCTCTTACCTAGATCAGCTTATTTAGACAAAATTATTAAGTTGGACTAAATCATAAGAGTGGATCTTACATCTTTGTCTTGCAATATGGTATTTGTCTAAATATTACTGTTGATCATGTGTGTTATGGTGGTGCCTAGGACCAACCCTCTTCAAATACATAGTAGCAGACTAAATAAAAAATAATTTTTGGTTGGTACCAGCCAACAGGAAGAAATGGTAATAAATGGGTTTAGTGGCTCTTTTGTCTTCACTTGTTATTTCTGTAGTAAAAATCTTTTTCTACACTGATCTTGTACATGTAAACTGGCAATTGTGCCTTTATTACTCTCGACAGTAAGCAAAATATAAAGGACTCATGGCTGATGTATCAGTTTAAATGTCTGTATTGTCAGTTAGTATAATGATCTGAATTTCTGAAATATAGTTGGAGCTAGACTTTAAACAGCTAATGTGTGCACACCTCTCCAGTGTTTTAGACTTTGCTTTTCATCACTGAATCGGTTAATAATTGATTCATCTCTTGATATGTATGCAGAAGGCTGTTGGAAAAAAACATGCAATTTTTATTTAATTTTTCTATCTAGCTGAAAAACTACAGGCAAAACCGGAACACCACACATTTCATAAAGGTTTGTTAGGAGTTTTTTTTGAGACCAGTTCTAACGTCAGAATAATGCAGACCTACTGCTGCCCTGGTTTTGCTCTGGTAGTTTTAGCCCACACCCAGTCACCATCTCACAAATAACTCTCATGTGGCCAAAAGACATATTTGGCTTCTGTGGGAGAAACAAGTAACTAGTCAAAGAATCTTTGACATGCAAAAGAAGCAATTTAGGAAGATTAATGAGAGTCACAGGTTTAAATAAGATTCATGACAAACAGTTGACCATCATCTGCTATAAAAATTGTGAAGAAGCAAAGTGAAATTATCAGGAGGAAGCTTTGATGCTAACAAGATATTTCTCCAAATACCATGTAATTAAGTTTGCACAGTTCTTTGAGCATCCATAATAGTGTTTGGCAAAGTCTGTGTCATTTCAGAAAACCAGCTCCTCAAAGACAGATTGTCTAAAACATGTCTTGGTTCCAAAACAAAACAACATGAATGGTTGTTTGCTAAGTTCCATTCATATTTGTTTTTAAAAGCACTATCACCCTTGGTAAGTAAGCAGAATCAGTGCAATTTGAGTAAGCAAAGCCAACACATATGAAGTGAAACATATATTATCTTGATACAGAAGAATGCAAAAAGTGAACCTGTTTCTGTACAATTGTTTATGTGAAGTTTTAGTGTTTGGGATTTTTCTGTAATAAGTAATTGCAGTTAGCTGTAAAATTGCAGCCTGCTCTAGGTGGATCTGCTTGAGCAGTGGGGGTGTTGGACCAGGTGACCTCCAGACACCCTTTCTGTCCTCAGCCATTCTGTGATTCTCTGACATGAGGGTGGATTATTGTTCCATTTCCTTCAATTTCATATAATGTATTTTTTCAGTGAAAACCTTTTCAAAAGTGTGTTTCAAATTCTGAATTGCATTGAAATAAATAGTTTAACAAAATGTAGGAAACTGGCTTTGAAAAGGCCTCTTTAAAGAGCTGTCCTGAGCTGTCCTGAGCAATTTGTATGGAGTTAACATAGTTCATTGTTTTAGATAACTAGATTGCTTAAATCCTTCTAATGTAGCACCAAAACTACTATGTAAACATAATCACCATATTTAGACATAAATGCAGTATTTTGCAGCTAAGTGATAACACTTGCAGGAGTTTTGGGTATTTCACAGAGCTCTGTGCTGAAAATTTTGGATTTGAATATGTTCTTAAATGTCCTTAGAAAAGCATGTGATGCCAAAGACAATTTTTACTAACAATCCAAGGTTATTCAAGGCAGTCTTGAGTCTTTTGCTAGTCTGAATGACTGGGCAATAAAATGGCACATGAAATTCATTATGAATTAATGTAAGGCAAGAAAGACATAGAAAAAACCCCAACCACTTTTAGTTTCAGATCCAAAGTGGTAGAGGGATTTGGCTGTGTCCAGGAGCAGTGGGTTTATAATAAGTAAGTACTCATTAGCAGTCAGAGAAACAAATCAAATGCTCGCAAATCTATAGTTCACCCACATACTGAATATTGTGTGTCTTCTGCCCTTGAAGTCATAAACAATGTTTGAACAGGATAAGGTTAAGAGAGGAGTAAGAAGGGTGAGAAGAGCTGTGAAAGGACCTTCACAACAGGCACAGGTGAATATTAGAAGTTTTGTTATGTGAAATAGGCATTTTAAGGAAGGAAACGTGATCCACAAAAATAATGCCTGGTCTTGAAAGGGATCAACAGGTGTTCATTTCTTCTTGTAAAAGAAGCTAGAAGCCATGAGAAGAGACTCTCATGGACTGGAGTTGGCTTGGTTTTGGTATTCCTTGCCAAAAGATATTGGTGTTTTAAATGCAAAAGATTTATATGGCTTCAAGGAAAGTCTGGACAAATGAAGTGAAAGAAATCTGTGAAACTTTACTGAATGGGCAAATTGGACCAGCCTAAGATATCCCCTGAGCTTAAAATAGTTGTTTGCAGAGAGAAAATTAAGAGAGTAAGATCAGATATGCCTGCCTTTTTCTTTCTTCCCTCTCATAATTCTGTGTGGTTAGGTAGACCTTGCTTTGCAACAGTGTAGCTACAGTGGGTTTAAGCAAATTGAAAAGTTTTCTGATGGTGTGTGAAAATACTGTCTCTTTTTTTTTTAATGTTTTTATCCCCTCCCTTCAAAACAGATGAAATTGATAGCTCCTCCATGTCGGATGATGATCGAAAAGAGGTCGTCAACATCCAAACATGGATAAATAAACCTGACGTGAAGTATAACTTTCCATGTAATGAAGTAAAAGAAAATGGACATATGTTTCCCAGGTACTGAAATTAATCCTAAGTTTAATGAAAATGTCTGTCTTGATAATACACTTTTTAAAAAAAGTGTTGGTCGCTTAACTTATCTTTTATATTAAACTAGGAAATGAAAGTGAGAAACAACCTAGAACAAAATATTACTGTAATTGCATTCTTGTGTTTGCAGTGTCATAGAATGGTAATTACGTGTAAAACCTGGTGTGAAGTTTTGCTTTGAAGAACAAGATAGTAAAAAAACTATTTTCATTATGCATAGGTTTATTTGCAAGATGAGGTAGACCCAAGTATCTGTTGCTCCATTTTTTCTTATTTACCTGTCTCTGTGTCTTGTACTTCACACCCATCTTGCCCCCAAGATTCAGTGGCCTTGCTAATCCTGCAAAAGCAGAACATGATGCTTGCTGTATTTTGACTTCCCCAAAGAGTACACATCTTTTTGAATATAGACAACAGAAACCTATGATTGGATTTCTCATGCATCATGGTCTGTTCTTGTCTTTTTTACTATTTTCCCATTAGATTTACCATTCACAATGTATGATTGTATGTAATCAGTCATAGTATGATTTCTCAAACTGAACTGAAACTCAGCCAGTGTGTTCCCACTGCTAGTTGATCGTGCATTCCTTCCGTGAAGTAGGCAAAGGTTTGTCCTGCACTGAGGGCAGATCAGTGAGTCAGTGTTGGTGCTGGCACAGGGCTTGACAGTCACAGAGTGCCATCACATCCTTGAAACTTATTGTGATGCCCCATGTGTAGAGCTGCCCCTCTATAGGTGGAGGGATGGGATTGGGGTGATATTGAATGGGGGAGAGAGAGAGGCTGGAGGCACTGCCCATCCTCTGTGCATGGTCTGACGTGTTACTGGTGGCTGTGATCTTTGCTGATAGAGCAAAGGCTGTTGCTTTGAGGTGACCATGTGAACTGCCCACTCTGAGTTTGTATGCTGGGGGGGATGTCATGCTTGTTTTCAGAAGTGGCCATGCTACAGTACTCAAGGAAAATCTGAAGTATTTTGTAGAGCTTTCTTAATTAGATATTATGAAAGTACTAAAACTATTTCTTATATTTGGTAACTATTATCTAGCTCTCTCCATGTAATTTATTCATAGGATTTAACTCTAGAAATAGCTGATATTTAGTTCATTAACAAAGTTAATTTGTGTTTTTCTTTTCCTTCAAGTCATCTCCTAGTAACAGCAACTCATATGTACTGTTTGAGGGAGATTCCATCACGGAAGGGACTGGCTTACATACAGTCTCGACAGGCACTCAACTCTGTAGTCAAAATCACATCCAAGAAGAAACACCCAGAACTGATCACCTTTAAGTATGGAAATAGCAATACTTCAGGCATAGAAATTCTGGCAGTTGAAAGGTAAGCCATCTCAGTAGCAGAGGTGTAAGTGTAATGATATCTGGGATGCTGTCAACTGGAAATCAGAAGTTTTCTGTGATTCCCAGAATTGAGTTCAAAAGTGGTAGTTTTTATTTGGGAATACATAATTCAGATGTGAACTAGAGAAAAAGATGTGCTGGTGAGATGAGGAGTGTTTACAAGACCCAGAAGAGAGGAACTGCAACTATAGTTGTTGGGGATGGGATGTGTGCTAGTATTTTCTTTTAGTAATATGTCTTAAATGAAAATGAAGTAGACAGCTACCTGCAGCTAAAATATGGATTTGTGAAGAGTGGGATTTAAGAGTATGGTCATTCTTCTGTGGTATCAACTTTTTTTTTGGACATCTGACTCTTTCTGTGCATCGTACAAGGAGTCCAGAAGGCTAAACTCAAAACTAATTCCCTGAAACCTGATTCCTGGAAGTTAGGTGCTGCCATGCTCAGCATTTGCATGCTTAAGACAGGGGAAGGGGTCAGATGGAGTGTTATATCAGCTTTTTTCCACTGGTGTGACCTGCTGTTTCTTGGCACTGTTTTAAGAAGGTTGCTGATACCAGCTGGATGTTTCCTCTTCCTTTGAGAGAACCATGTACAGCAGGCACTCTGTTTTCACAAGAGAGGGGAGATGAGTTTCTTGCCTAATTAGGGATGTTCTCTGTCTGTTGGCTCCTTAGGTTTGTCATACGTTAAGAAAGATAAATTAAAATTTTGCAGAGAACTTTGCTGCTTGTTGAGGTACTTCATCATGACCTTGTGGACTGGAGTAGATTGATCTAGAGCTATCTATAGGAATTAAAAAACAAACCACAAAATGAAAACCAAGCAGGGACTGCTGTGCTTCAGTCAGAAAGTGCTATCTGTAGAGATCTTGAACTGCCTGACCTGTCCAGTTGTCAATTTTCCTTTCCAAGATGGCCTACAAAGTATTCCTCAACAGTTCTAAGTTCACAAACAGAAAGTGTTTCATAGTATAATCAGCAATTAAATGTTCTTTTCCTAGTATTTTTTCATTTTAATACATTCCACTCTTCCCTTCCTCCTAGACAGAGGAAGAATCAAAAGAATTATGGAATTTATACTCAAAAATTTTGTAGTGAATTAATGGTTGTTTTCTCTAATTTTTTTTAAGGTATTTGATTCCAAATGCAGGTGATGCTACCAAAGCCATAAAACAACAGATCATGAAAGTATTGGATGCCTTGGAGAGTTAATAACTAAAGACTTTGTAGAGACCAGTTTATAAAGAAGAAGAAACCAAGATACTGTATGTGGACACAAGCTGACTGTTTCCCAACTGAATACTAACTTAAGAGAATTTTTCTGTTTGCTGATGGGAGTTGCCTGAGTAGCAGGCTTAAGATAGGGTAAATTATTATCCATTTCTGAACAGAATTTTTGTTTTAGTTCTTTTATATTATAATTTTTTTTTGTTGTTTTGGAGAAGTGTTTATTATAAAGGTCAGTTTGTTTCATTTTAATGCAGCTTTAATGGGAGTGATCTGCATCTTTGCAAGAGCAGATACAGCTGGGTTCACATTGTTTGTTAAAAGAATGAAGCACTGTGAGATGGAGAAGCAGTTGAAAACAGAATGGTTTTTAAATTATTATCCCTTGCAAATAAAATGTCTCCACTGCCTACAGTCTAGAAATTTGATTTTGCCTACTGTGTAGTATCAAAGACTGATCCAAAATTTAGGTTTATGAGGAGAGCAGATACAAATCTTAAAAATACTGTTTTCTCATTAAAATGGTTAAGTCCAATTTGGGCTGCAGATACATGGGAAAAAATACAAGCAGTTTTTAAAATTAAGGGGTGTTTTTAATTCTTACCAGCTACTAGGTTAAATAACTGGAATTGATGGTAAGGGTTATTTTTAAATACTGAAATTAACTGTACTTTTTACTATGGGGTTGTGATTTTTTTAAATTATGCAAAATTTTACATTCCATAGGTTGAGGTTGTTTCCCTTGTAAAGATGAGTGTGGGCATTTAAATTGATGTTTCATGGCACAATATTACAGTTGAAAACAAGTTGCCTTGCTCCCTAGAAACAAAATATCTAAGACATTTAGATGTTTAAAACCCTTCAGTTCAGCACATGCTGACCAAAGGTGTGTTCAGCCAGAAGATGCATGCACACAAAAAAAAGGGAAAGAGATTCCAGTGCTGTGTACCTGTGATAAATGTATTCTTAACCAGTTGTCCTCATTGATTCAAGCATTTGTTTATATTATTTTGAGTAAAAACTTCTAAATTAGTAAATATCTGAGAGATGGCAATTGCATGATTGTTCATCATAAGCTTTGCACATGTTCAAAAACAGTTCTCTTATTCAAAGCTCAGTACAGGAATGTTCTTATGGACAAGGCAGAGCATCTTTGTAGACTGATGGGAAATCACCAAAACTCTGACATGAAGGTAATGGGGATTAACCTTGCTGCATGAAGTCTTCTGAGTATTTGAATCAAAGCCTATGATTTGGTACTTCATGAGAAGGTAAAATAAGTTAAACTGACCTTTATAAAAAACATTTATTCTAAGTTATTTTACTAGGAATCAAGCTAGGGCACCTTAATTCTGGAACTAATTACTTTTTTTTTCTTCTTAGTATCTGAGTAAACACCAATAGGACTTGAACTGTTGAAGATATTTGCATGAAATTGCACCTGGGCCAATGCTCATGTATTTATAGTTTTGCCCAGCAGCTGTTGTATTACATTTTCCTCTTCCTAATCCCTTCTGAAAATATCCTCAAGAGTCTCTGACTCTGTGCCTACTTCAATGAGATTTTTTCATGTAAAGATGTTTGTGCTACTGTTTATAAACTACAGTTGTAAATAAACCAGTACAATTTGAACATAACCTGTTCTGTCAGAAGGCATTTAGTTGCGTACTGTATAAATTCTCAGAATCAATTAAAAGTTTTTCCTAAAGGTGTTTTGTAAATGGAAGTGAATTTGGAGTGGAAGAAGCTGATAATGGACCGTAGGGAGCTACTGCCTGTGACTTGTTAATGTAAGTATTTCAGAATTTAAGTTAATTTTATTAAGTACTTTTGGGTGAGCCATAGTAAGCATTTACAGAAAGGTCAAAATGAATTAACAATGAAGTTACAGGAAAGGTTTCTACATAAATTCCAGACTTCTGAGCATCATATTTTTAATCACGAAAGTGTTGACAGAATGATACAGCACATTTCTCCTAGTCAGGAGGCGAAAAAGTGAAAATGACCCTCAATTGTTAAACAGGTGTATTTGTGTATTAAATACAGAGCATGGCTAATGTGTCTGCTTCACTGTGAGGACAGCAAATACAGGAGAACTTTGAGATCTACAGCAAGTAAAGCAACAGGAAGTCAGTTCTTAGATCTCTTCTGTGTAGAAACATATAATCCAAGCCAAGAGGTTAATTATTTGTAAGTTTGTAAAATTGTAAATTTTAAGGCAATGTATAGTTATCAACAGACCTCTTATCTTATAAAGCTCAGCCCAAAGTATGAATAATTTCAATGGTGCTGGTGCATCTCTACCCACAGTTTAGGGACTACTTTTGCCTTATAGTGTACATACTTGTAGTTAGTATTTTTGTTACATAACTTGCATTATTAAGCAGAAATTCCAATTACAGCACTGGACTGACATTTTTTTGAAAAGAACAGTCAAAATAGTTGATATGCTACTTCCTGTCCCTTTCACCTTCAATGATTTTTTAAATTATTTGCCAGAGGTTTGTAGGCTCTTGTTTTATTCTGCATGCACCACTGTATATATTGTTGTCACTTTGTAAGGTGACAGTTATTGTGATGCAGGAGTGATAGAAATGAGGACTGGAGTGGGAAAGAAAGTCTCAGAGCAAACTTCCCTGCCAATTGAAAGCTCTTACCTTTGCTTCTGTGCTCGCTGATGGCTCTTCACTTGTCTCACAAATTCTTTTAGATTCTGATTTGTATGAGAATTTGCAAAGAACTTTCCATGTATTATCCACCAAAAATGCTGTTGACTGCAGAGTTACAATTTTTTTAATTGCCTTTCCCTGTTAGCCCTTACATGTAGGTTTCACCTGTGATTGTATCTTTTCCTTCCAACTACATGTCAGCTGTAGTTTCAAAACTTCAGATACTGTCAAATTATGTTTTTCAAAAGAGGCATAGTCTATTGAATGTCTGAAAAGTTTCCCTTTTGGGAAGGAAATGGGGTGATACTATGTAACTTGTTCTCCTGGGTATACTCAGTGATTTCAGATAGTTTTGTTTTGAGACTTGAAAAATACATTTTATCTCTCTGACCCATGGGAAACTAGATTTTTGACCTGTGCTTTGCACCTTGAAGGGATGATACTACTTCCATTTTTGATTCTTATTCTGTGTGAAGTTGGGAGACAGTTGTTCTTTGCACCTGGGGCCCTGAAAAGTGTGATGTTGGGGAAAAATATTTTCAAAAATGTTATATGCTTTTTCTACCACCATGAGCATGTGTAAAAAGGAGCGGGGCCTGCCAAAGAGTTGCTGCACTGTACATTCTGCCATCCTTTGGCTTGGTCAGTTTGGGATGAGTGGTGCCCTTTACTGCTCCAAGGGGCAGGTTGGACAGTTCTCTGGTTGAAGGAAGGTTTGCAATTGCTGCAAGCAGTAATGGTTGTGCATTTTACTGTGGTTATGCACTTCCCATCCTTTCTCTCTCTGCATGTTTCCTGAAGGGGAAGGTGTGTAAAAGATTGATCACCCTGGGTTACCCATTTTATCTTTGCCCATTCTGCCATCCTGTGCTTTCAGCTTGCAGATACAATCTTGTGTGAGAAATGCTGCCTCTACACAGCATGAATATACAATTCTACAAACATGCTTCTAAAAAACCCAAGGTTGGAAAATAAGTACATGAGACAGCAGTGTTCTATGCTGAGTAAAGGGGAGCAGTTGGTGTTTAAAGCCAAGGAAGAGCAGCATGGTACTTAGTGTGTTGGTTTCACAGAATTGTCAGTGTTGGACAGGACCTCTGGAGCTCATCTACTCCAAGTTCCCTGCCAAGGCAGGGTCACCTAGAGCAGGTGACAGAGGAACTCATCCAGGTGGGTTTGGAATGTCTTCAGAGAGGAAAACTCCATGACCTCCCTGGGCAGCCTGTTCCAGTGCTCTGCCACCCTCAATGTAAGGAAGTTCCTCCTCATGTTGAGGTGGAACTCCTCATGTTTGAGTTTGTGGCCATAGCTCCTTGTCCTGTCACTGGGCACCACTGAAAAGTCTGGCACCATCCACTTGCCAAATGTCCTTGAGATGTTTACATGCACTAATGAGATCCCCTCTCAGGGTTCCCTTCTCCAGGCTAAACTGGACCAGCTCCTGCGGTGTCTCCTCATCACAGAGATGCTCCAGACCCAAAATCATCTTGGTGGCCTCCACCAAACCCTCTCCAGTAGCTCCTCGTCTTTCTACTAGAGCCCAGAACTGGACACTGCTCCTTAGGAGATGCAGTTCTTGTCAAGACAGAGCGGGGTGTCCCAGGTGAATGAGTTACTTGTAAACTGGTACAGCTCCCCTGGGAGGAGCCCTTAGCAGACATAAGGCCGCCAGGAGTTGTTAGGGCAGGGCCAAGAGGCTGTCAGCCCAGCCGCTCTGCGGAGGGCAGGACAAAGGGGCTCTGGGCACAGCAGCTCTGCGAGCTCCCGGAGCTCTGGGATCTGCGCTGTTTCTGGCGCCGATCGGGGCCGCGGGAGCTGCCAGCTCCCTGCCAGCCGCGCAGGGCGGCCTGTCTCATCCCTGCGCGCTGCCGCTCCGAACGGCTGCTGAAAAGCCACTCAACCCTGATTTAAATAAAGCCCGGGCCCGGTGCCGGCACTGCGGGTCCCGGCAGCCCCTGCGGGCCCGGGCGGTGCCGGGAATGCGGGCGGCCGGCGGAGCCATGGCGTGTGAGTGGGAGCTCCCCGTACCTCTCTCGCGGGCCCGGCCTCCCTCCCTCCCGGCCGGCAGAGGCTCCGCAGGGCTGCTCCGGGTGTCTCCGCAGTGCCCCGCGCTGCTGTGGCCGGGAAAGGCTCGGTGCTGGGCGCTGGCAGAGCCTGCGGAGGGTGTGCAGTAGCGCAGGGAGCTGCCGTGGCTCCGCTGGGCACAGCCCGGGATGCAGCGCTCGCCTGCAGGGTCAGCTCGGCAAGAAACGCCAGCAAACCGGGCGTGCTTCGCTTCTGTGCTTTGAAACAAACCAAAAACCCCAAGCATGTTTGGTATTGTAGTGGTACAAATGTGAACCATTATTTCACTGCGTTGCGCTTTACCTGGTTGTGGCCTACATTGCTTCAGGCTTATCCTGAAAATCGCTTTAGAAGAAATTTTTGAGGCAGCTGGTCGTGGCTGGGAGTAGAGATCTTTCTCTACAGCACTGCTGCACATTTCTCTGCATTCCTGTTGCTTCTACATCTGAATGTTTGTAAACGAAACTGTTGCACAAGTACATCTGTTCTGTTGTGATTGAGCTTTGATTTTGCCCCTTAACAAACTCCAAACCTGAGGGATAGAGAAAATAAGATTAATTACATAATTAATTCATTTCCCTAGTGTTTTAAACCCCATGGGATTTTTTCCTAGTAGATGGTGGGGGGTTTTTTTTTTTGTCTTTTTTTTTCTTTTAGGCTGAAATGTAAATCTTTAAGTGCCCAGCTTCTCTGAACTAAAACACATTCCACAAATACTGGCAAGTTTCAGGCAGATCCCTAGTATGGTTATCTCGATGGATCTGTAAACTATGCTTACATCTGTTCAGAATACCAGATAAGGTTTGTTTGCTCAACAGACCCAATAGTAAAAGTCTCTCATATAAAGAGTGGTAAAGGGAACAGTTAATCATTTGCTTAACCTCTATAAATCAGCTGCTTAGCTGCTGAAGTGAGAATTAAGTAGGACAAAAGATGTATCTCGACTGCTCCTGACCCAATCTCATCTTCACTTGAATCAGTTCTTCTAGTTTCCCTGAGCATTGGGACTGCGTTGTTTCCAGCTTTGTCTTTTTCCTGTTGTGCTCTTTGACTGTATGATGGGGGAGTTTCCCAGACAGGAGAGGTCCTATGAACCTGGGATACTTGTCTTTATAAAGCCAGAGAGGGTTTGTTTGTTGGTTGGTTTGTTTGTTTGTTTTGAAGTAAACAGTTCTACCTGATCAGGATGTGTTTTCTTACAACCTGGGGTACTTAGAAATTCATGGAAGGAAGTCCAAAACTTGGGTACATGGAGAGCCTGCAAATGTATATCCTGCTTAGCATATGTGGAAACTGTTGATAACACTTGCAACTTGGCCAGAAAACAGATTGCTAAGAAATTATCAGGACAGATGTTGACCTTTCTTGGTTTTTATAGCCATATCCCAGACTATTGAGGGATAAAAGCAAACAATTCCTTTATTTGGTGCTTTTGGGATTATCCAGTCCTTCAGTGTGCTAGTGACATTGCAGGACATGCAGCACTCAGCAGACGACATATGCAACAAGAAGATGGACTCTACAGCATGCAGCAGCCTGGGAATGAAGGGCTGGAGAACTGTGCTCTCCCTTTCTGTACCATGGCCCTTTCCCCATGAACGTGGGCTGGGTGTTGCTGGCATGTGAGCTCTGTGATCTTTGCCCTGAGCTGGGCGATGGCCACGCATGGTTCCCACTAGCAGTCCTGGCCTTCGGTGCTCTCCCTGTGTTGAGAGACTGTTTCCAGAGTCAAAGACCACAAAATGAGTTGGTAGTGACTTGTGTATATGTTTATATATTAACTCATTTGTTTTCTTAAATGCTCATTGCTGAATTCAAATTTGGAAGAGTTTCCTGGCTGAATTCTGCTGAATAATTATTTTCTTTTCTGCCATCAGCTTTCCGCCTCGCTCTTATCCAGCTTCATGTATCTGCTGTTAAATCAGATAATCTCCAACGAGCCTGTGGACTGGTGAGAGAAGCATCAGCAAAAGGAGCAAAACTTGTGGCTCTACCTGTGAGTAAAGATCATGGTCTACTTAGCACTCATGTCTCAAACCCTTCAAAACCTCTTTCTAGTGTTATTAATGCATTACATATTCCTCTTTCTCCCTGGATAGCTTACATGCTGTAGGAAGCTTCAAAATAAAAATTTAAAAATCCCAGGGGTTGTATCTGGCAGTTCACTAAGAGGTGGGCGAACAAAAAGGGAAGCAAAATATAGGTTGACCTTTTTAGTAGTATAAGATTCTGGTAAAGTTTTTCTGGTTTAAATCCTAGGCAATTTCATCATTGATACATTCTGAATTCATGTAAGTGACACTGTAATTTGAATCATTGCTGAAGAAATGTAGAAAAAGGCAATTTTCAGCTAAAGAATGTTGACGTGAACATGAAAGACAGTTACACAATAATTCTCTATATTGAAATAAGCATTCCAGATACAGGAGGAACAAAATAGACTTAAGACATATTTCCAGCAAGTCATTTGTGGCTAAATTATTATTAAGACACATTTCTCTTGTGACTTGCATGTGTGGAAACATAAACAGCCACTTAAAATTATCTATCACTTCTGATTTAATATTTGAACTTCAGCCATGATTACGTTGCTGAATTTTCTCACAGATGGATGTTCTGGCCAACAGGGTAGCCTTCCCAGTGCAACTTTGAGCTTTTTTCCTCTCTTGCAGGGGGTGCTTGTGTTACTCCTGTACCCTGCAGCATCTGACTCAGGAGTGCAAAGTTCTCTGGGTCAACTTTGGGTCTCAGTTTTACACATAGAATGTTTTCTCTCCTGTTTTCATGGGGGAAGCATTGAGCAACCTTCCCAGCTCCTCTGTGCTTACATGGTTCTTGTGTTGCAAATGTGACCATTCCGTGTTCTCCCTGGGCTTCCTATGTAAAGACTACCTATTCTTCGCTGGTTTCATCATGTGCACAAACATTGAATCTTTCAAACTTATTTAGTTGAGATACTCACTTTGCCAACAATAATTTTTCATTTAGAATGCAAGTTGTCAAACATGGGCAAGGTATTTCACAGACTTTTGGGAGATACATTTTGTATTGGCATTAGGACATGGGCATGAAAGACTCTTTTCCCTCTGTTTTGTTTCTTTGGGGGTTTGTTGTTTGTTTTAATAACTTCATTTAAAGAAAAGTAACTCACACTGAATATATGAAGGTGGAGGCAGCTGGCTTTGCTTTCACTTCTTTGAAGTTCAGCCCAGATGTCAAGAACCTGGGAAGCTCATCTTGACAGCCTGCAGAGACTTCCCTTCCTGCTGCTTCCATCTTCAGATTGTACTGTGGGTTAGCTGGTAACTTGCTGGCCTAGTGCCTGCATATGGTAAAAAAATATCCTTCCAGCTTGGGTTCATTTTTTGCAGTTTGGTAGAACCTACCTCAGTTGTAAGAAGTTTGTTTGAGCAGATAAAGCAGAAATGTTTATTGTGCTAGTCACAGCTTGATTTATTTTTTTTTCTCCCTTTTTCTTTGCGGGGGTGGGGGTGTGTTTGTCACATCTGATGAGCAGAGGGAACAATGGAGGCAGATGTCTGGGCTGGGAGTCCCTTTCTTAGGGCAGAGAAGTTGCTCCCGCAGTTTGATAGCCTATCTGAGGCCTCCAGCTGTGCTCCTTCAGGGCAGGGGAGAAAAAAGTGTTGGGTGGGGTGTCTCACGTCCTCACAGAGCTGGCAAGTGTAATGCACAGTGAGAATTCCTGATATCTTGGGCATCTCAAATACCGCTGGGCCACTTAGTTTAGGCATCTAAACTCTCTGGTAATCTGACTGTGTGAAGATTACATGCCTGATTCTGAGGGATAGCAAATCTTTAACTAGGGCCTAAGATGGCAGACCCCATTCAGTTGTGAGGAAATAGTGTTTAAAGGATTGTTTTAGCAAAACAATAAGTAATTTTGAGAAATGCATGCTTTTGCAAATGTCCTTTTAAAAATTAAGAAATCGTGGGCTGTGGATGAGCATGAGCATTTTGCAGTTTTGAGAGGATCTATTGAGCATGTAACTTGTCAAATGGGCTGGGTGGAACTTGGCTCCTCGTTATGATGTGAGCATCCCTTGTGCTATTGCTAAGACCAGGGCAATGAATGTGCTAGCCTTACAGCTTGCATGATAGTCCTAGCTCATGTTCTGTTTGGCATGCATTGCACAAACACACCTTTTGTATTTCCAACAAGTGTTCAAGTCTCCTTGGCCTTACTGACATTCTCTGATTTGCTTACTGAGCTCCTATAAACTAAAATGTAACTAAAGGTTGTTTGAGAACATTGTTATAGAGGAGTTTGAAAAGTCAGGTACATCTCCTTGTACCTGATGGTGTTAACTGCATTTTAGCTTTTTTTTTTCCATCTAATTCTAGGAATGCTTTAATTCTCCATATGGAACCCAGTACTTTAAGGAGTATGCAGAGAAGATCCCTGGGGAATCAACACAAAAGCTGTCAGAAGTTGCAAAGGAGTGCAGCGTGTATCTCATTGGAGGTAGTTTACTCTTAGTGACCATCACACTGGGGGGAAAATGGGCAATGTCTATTACTGCCATTGGATCAAAATTATATAAATAATACAGTGGGGGAAATACCTGTTCTCTCCTTTACAAAGGATCCATTCCAGAGGAGGATGGTGGAAAGCTCTATAATACATGTACTGTCTTTGGGCCTGATGGTGCTATGTTGGCAAAACACAGGAAGGTAAGATGGCAGAATATTGTTGTGAAAAGTTTTCTCAGCAGTGTTACACAAAGTATTTAATCTGTACTTAAAGGTGATACAAGTTAGTAGAGTCTTGCATTAACAATAAGTTGTGTACCATCACCCATGAAATTTCATGTAACTTTTATTTGGGACATGTAAACACCAAAAGGTGTTTGATGCCTTCAAAAGGTGGTCATAAATTTGTTCTGGATAAGGATGACAAAATACTCAGAGGTAAAATTGGCTTTCCTCATATGCTGGGAAAACCATAATAAAGAATAAAACCTGATCCCACTCAGATATGTCTATACCTTGGCCGAAGTCTAAAGCACAGTGCCACTTGAGTGGGATCAGGATTTTCCCTCAGCTTCCCAATGGATTTATGCCTTCTGTTATAATAAATACTGTTCTTTACATGCTTTGTGCTATGTATGTGATTAGTGCAGACATGCAAAGTCCCAGTTCTACAGTTGAGCTGTCACTGCTGTTTGTGGTAGATGTTTGCTTACTGTCATCTTCCACCTCAACATTGCTTTGTGCCTTCTGGAAAACTGCCTCCTATTTGTAACTCCAGAGGTAGTTTCTGTTAATGGCACTGTGAACACAGGGATCACTCCATGGGCGAACAACTGCTTATTTCTTTCAAGGATAAGCCAAAAAGAGAATGCAAGGTTACTTGGAACAAATGAGGTGGTGCAAAATACCTCCAAATAATACCAAATTTATTCTGTTTGCTGATTCTGCGTTAGCTGCTCTTACTAGATCACCTTCTGCAGTTCTGTGTTGCCTTGCAGCTGTCACAGCACACCAGTCTGCAAACCCAGTTGTTCTGTAGAATGTAGAACAGGCTTGTGCTATGTTAAGGATGAGTGAATAATAAAATAAAACGAGCTCTGTTGTTAGGAAGCTCCAGTCAGGACAACACCTTCCATTGCAAGGGAGGGATGAAGGCTGCTGCTGGCCCTCAGAAGCATCTGCATAGCTGAAGTCATGGGAACTTTATGGCTTTATGGAAAAGTTTTGCAGGAATGGGACTCAAATGTTAGAAACAAATCATTAGATCAAGACATCTCACTGTTTTGCTCGTATTTTCAACTTCAAACATATATATTTCTGTAAAGAAGAAAAATACTTTAAATCATCTTTGGAGGATCTAACAGTCTTAAGCAATGTTTACTTTGGATCCTGACAAAAGAGTAGTTTAGATAATAGTAGAAAACACGTGCCTAAAGAGGCTCAAATACCAAGCAGAGAAATTGTTATTAATCATAGTATAATTGCAGGTTCATTTGTTTGACATTAATGTTCCTGGGAAGATCCAGTTCAAAGAGTCTGAAACCCTGAGTCCAGGGAATAGTTTCTCCATGTTTGACACGCGTGAGTATAAGACAAGCCCTCTCTTTAAGGAGCTCTACTACAGTAACACTACAGTCGTTCTGGAATTCTCTTCCCCCTCCTCCTTCCCAGCAGTGAATTTTTAGATTATCAGATTCATATTGGGGATTTAAATATAGTTTAAGTTTGTTTCAAGTGTTTGGGTCACTTTGGAAACTTTTAAAAAGGCAATGTGGTTGCAAAAGGACAGAGGAGTAGAAAGGGTTGAAACACATATCATCCCACTTGCCTTAATTAAATAATGGTTCTATTGATTTGCTAGAAGTGACTCTATTTTTTGTGGCAGTTATGGCTTGAAAATGGTTCTTACAAAACATGGCTTAGAAAAGAATATATGTAACAGCTATGGTGGTACATTGCTTCATGTGAGGTTGATATAATAATGGAGACAATTAACTAAATCAGAAATCCCATTCCAGCCTTCTTGAATCTGCCACATCAGATAAAAAAGCAAAATACTCCTCCCCACCCCACACTATTCCAAAACTTACACAGTCTGTTTACTGAGCTCTCCAAAGAGTCTTGTCTGCCACAGTCACTTTCTCATCCTTGCAATGTGCATGCTCTAAGAAAGTACATGACTGTGTTTTTACTCCATGAAAAGTAGGTAGTGCTTTCTTTTCTTTAAAGGAAATAATTGAAAAATTGCAGCTAAATGAGAGAGGAATGTGTTAAACAATCACCTGATACAACATGATTTTGTGGAAATGGCTGTTCTTAAAGGGTAGATAAGACTGCTTCTCACAGTCTTTCTCTCATCATGAATTCTCCTCCACCAATAGCCAGTACTTATTGGAAACACATTTAAATATAGTTCCTCTTGTTGCTGTGAGATATGTAAAATAACAGTTGGCAGGATGGCTACAGGAGTCTTGTGATTGCTTTTGTGTACTTGTGATAGTGATGTGATTGCTGTCTTGTGTTTTGAGAACAGCATACTGCAAAGTGGGCCTGGGCATCTGCTACGACATGAGATTTGCTGAGATGGCTCAAATCTACGGCCAGAAAGGTGAGGTCACCTCATGGAGCATGGGCAGCCCTAAGGCCAGGCCTAGGCAGGGCTCTTTCTGGGTGGTACATGCTGGGTGATCTGTGTGATCAGGCATCCTTACTTTATTTTTAATTATTTTAATTATTTGTTTATTTTAACACAAAATGCATCCTGTGGCCAAGACACTTACTTAAATGAGTGACTCCTCTCATGGAGTAAAGTAACCATCACTTCCTGATCCATATTTGGTGGTGGAGTGATGGAGTTGGGGATATCCCCATGTCAGGTAATGTATCACAGCTCTTGGCTGAGGTAACCTGTTTTTCATGGACAAGCTCTGTTTGGTGCCATTTTGGGCAGAGGCTGGGAAGTATTGGAAGAAACCTCACCTTGGATTTCAATGTGAAGGGCCACTCTAGGGTAAACCGTCTTCCCCTTAATGATGTTTTTAATTGTATCTTAACAAAGGTTGCCAGCTGCTGATATATCCAGGGGCTTTTAACATGACCACAGGACCAGCTCATTGGGAACTCTTACAGAGGGGACGGTAAGATCACAGCAACAGCTTATCCTCCTGCTCCAGAGGAGTTTGGGTGCAGGGAACTGAACTTTCTTGTGTTCCAAATGACACTGTGCATCAGAAGTGGTGCTGCAGGGACACTCTGCCTTTGGAGCTGTACCATCCCCCAAGCTTTGCATGGGACACCAATGTGAAGGAGAAAAGCCGGAAATTCTCCACCTTTATTCCTGCCAGCCCCTGTTATGCCCATTCAAGGACCTTTTTTCCATGGCTCTATAAGCACCCTTCACACACAAATCCTAGAGAGAAGAGCCAGTAACCATTTGGGAGGTGCTCTAATTACAGGTAGAAATAAGATTGAGGTTTCTGAGTGCAGTATTATTTATTCATTTGGTCAGCTTCAATCAATTTTGCTACATACTAAATGAACATGTGAATTACATTATATTCTATGCACTAACTTTGGCGCTAGGTGCTAGATACTTCTTTCCAGGCTCTGCTTTCTCTGATCTTTGTATCATTCACAGTTTTGGCTAGTCATTTAGAGGATATATAGCTTGTTCCTCAGAGTGGATTCTTTCTCTTCTTAATTAAATAGTATTATAAAAAACGGATTTTCACACTTTTTCCCTCCGTTCCTTCATCTTTCTGTGAACACAGAGCTGTTGATAATCAACTCTACATAGCTACTGTATCCCCTGCTAGAGATGAAAAAGCATCCTATGTTGCCTGGGGACACAGCACTGTAGTAAATCCATGGTGAGTTCAATAAAATAAAAAACCACCTTTTTTGATTTAAAAAATATTTTACTTGACAGTTGCACTTCAGTCCTATATTTCCATCTATTCTTAAAAGTGCATATTCTTGGTGAAAAGGACATGAGACTTGAGCCTACATTCTCAAAATCATCATTTAAAGCAATCTGAAAAGCAAGAAATAAAATACAACTAGTTTGAGTATGTGTTCATTTTGGTAGTAAAGATGCTATTTAGTACTAGGATTTATCATTAGTTGAACTGCTGACTTGTCAGCTTGTCCGTGAAGTTCAGTCCATTATATGCTATGCATATGGTAATTCTCTGTGTAGAACCAAACCATCTTAAACAGCTTACAAAGAACTATCTCATTTCCTCAAAGAACAACACAGCTTTGACATAAGAAAGAACAAGAAGAATGTCTTCAGCTAGAGAAGAGAGATTCTGACTCAAGCAGAAGTCATGCAGTTGCACAGGAGGTAAAAGTGACCAAATCTTCAGGCAGTTGTTTTTCTTGCAGATAAATCTACTGATAGTTCTCTTCCAGATAATTGCAGAGTAATATGCCTTGAGCTTTTAACTTTATGTGATGAAAGCAGTGACAGAACACTTTGCAGGAGACATGATAAACCTATTCAGTAGTTCATGTAAAAGTACACTCCTATTAAAAGCCAGTAGGATCTTCAAAGCAGAAAGTGTTTGTCTTCAGCAATATTGTTGCCCCATTCCTCTTGAGGTATGTTGCATACTCACAGGGACTGGTTCTCAGAGTGGCTTTTACCATGGTTCTTGATCTTTGAAAGACACTTATGTTAAGTATGTATATGTCACATATAAAATGTGCCATATATAAAGCCTGGAAGCCATTTCTATCATGCCAGAGATATGGATTATGGTGCTATTTTTAGGACAGCCATGTCTTTACAGCTGTAGGCATCAAGGGTAGGAACTCGCTTTTGTACAAACAGCAGCAACTGGACTGATGCCTTGAGACCAATGTGTTAATCCTGTGAACAAATGTGCTTAATTTTGCAGGGGTGAAGTCATAGCCAAAGCTGGGGCTGAGGAAACAGTTGTATACACAGATATAGGTAAGGGAAAAGTTGTTCTGGCTTTTTCCCCACTTTTTTTTTTTTCAGTACAGGTCATGACACTAAGGAGAGACAGTTTTTTAAGTCTACGGCCTTACACAGCAACTACAGATGATGCAATGTTCCTCTGCCTTGTCTACCTTTGCTTGGTTAAAGCAAGAACAAGCAGCACTTGGCTATACTGTTCTATATGCTGTACTTTATAGCTGTATCCTTCTAGTTCACTTAGGAAGAAGGTGCCACCTTAGCATAGAGCAGAGTTGAGGCTTCCTTCAGCCTGGCTGCTCACCTGCAGTGCCCTATGAGCCCATTCTCCACCAAAGCTGCTATTTTCCTTGTCTTACCTCAGAGCTTTTCTTTTTGGCTGCTGTTCTCATAACTCTTTTCTTCTCCCCTGCAGATCTAAAGAAACTTGCAGAAATACGTCAACAAATTCCTATTTTAAGCCAGAAGCGTTGTGATCTCTATGGTGTAGAGATGAAAAAGTGAAGCTGGGTGAAGGAAGGTTCAGCTGCCACAATGGCTGTTGCCTTCATCTTTGGAAGGATTTCCTTAATAGTTACAATTTACTGCCAAATGTGCCAGTTAAGAAACCACCACATAACAAAAAACTTGGTGGTGCAATTCTAAAATGATTCAAATAGAATTTTTATATCTCCTCTCATACTTAAGTATTTCATAGTATTTTACAGCTAGGATAAAGATGGAGATTAAATCAGTTCAACACAGAAGTAATTAACATTGATTTTTATGCATCATAATGTTTTAGTTACCATTCGAGGGCTTTTTTGTAGAACACAGAAATGGAAATCTTGTTCTCTGAAACTCCCTCTCAAGTCAGCTTTGGTATTACAAATTTTTCAGTGAATTATCAGAAAATCTGGAAGCATGATTCTTTCCACTCTTTCCTTTTTAGATGTACATGCCTTAACTAAGGTCCTTGAATGCCCTACTTCTAACTTGGAAAGCTTAAAATTTAACACACTGAGCAAAATAGGCCAAATTCTGCTCTGTGCTACTTGGGAAAACACAAGAAGCTGCCAGACAGAGCTGCTACTATAGAAGAATCTGTAACAGTTTTTGCCTGGAATATGTGTATTAAATTCTCCTTATGGCAAATCCTGTGTGTTGCTGAAGTGACGTGGGTTACTGTGTTGTTACAATAGTTCATGTTGCCGCACTTGTGCTCTCCTACTGCTTCATGAAATGTCTGAGTGGGTGTTAATTCTGCTGCCTGGAAAAGGCCGAGGGCACTCAGGTTGGAAAACTAGCTGCACTGCTAAAGTCCTTCTGCCCACAGTCTCCCAGAAGTCTGCTCAATGTTTAAATGCATTATTGCTACCCTGGGCATCTCCTGTCCACTGCAAAGAAAACTGAATTCCTTACCGTGCTGCTTTTGCTGGAGACTAAAAAACTGATTGTGAAAGATGGCTTTAAAATACTGAAAACCAGCCAAGCATGTTGTAATTTAGGTTTATTTTCCTTTTTAGAAGGAAGACATCTTTTAATGTAAAAAGAATGTACAAATGATGCTTTTTATTCCTTGGGAGGAAAAAAGAAGCAACTCACCAGCCTTCACTAAACTTTTAAGTTTTCCAGCAGCATAAAACAACAGTAAGGCTAAAGGAGATTTCAAAATACAAAAATGAGAGGGAGAAGTTTTCCCCCAAAACCATCGTACCTTTTGTTCATGTCCAGCAATCCTCCTCTTCCCACAGTTTTTTGGTTTGGTGTGTTTTTTGGGTTTTGGGTTTTTTTGTTGGTAGGTTGATTTTTTTAACATTATTTTGGCTTCTTTACAATGAGCTTGGTGTGTTTTATAAACAAAAATTAACACTCAGCCGTGCCCTGATGCATCCTTTCCCTCAAAAGCCAGGTCCCACCATTCCCTTTGGTAGCATTATCTGCACCAGCAGGTATTTTTGGTCTTCACTTTTCACTGCATTCTGGTGTACATACTGCACTGGAACTCTTAAGAAACAAGCCACAGAGCACAAGGTGAAATGAAGGTTTATTTGTTGAAAAATAAATATTAAAAAATTAACAATATCTCATTTGAGTCAAGTCTCCTGCATTAGATTAGTGCTTCCCACATACTCCACAACCCATATCCATGATGGCCATTGCTGGGCTCCAACTTCTAAATCATAATAACTATTTCATCTCTTTCCCTCTCCTCTACCTCCTAGTTTAACATGCACCAGTAATGAAATACTACCTTTGGAGGATTAAAGTAGTGCAGGACTCTCCTGGGCTGACTACTTAAATCTGAGAAATGCAAAGTGCAGTGGTCTGGACTCTCCTCCCCTGGAATCCCAAATGGAGAGGATGGATGAAAATCTGTTACAAGCTACTTTGGTGAACTCAGCTGGAGAGCTGACATGAGCTCAGTTCTCTTCAGTCCATCAGGACAATTTTGAAGCACCTTGTTTAAGTAGGGTATTTAGTAGGGTCTCCAGTGTGCTCAAAAGTGATACAGATGGGACTCTGAGTATGTGAGGGTTTGACTGAAAAAAGCAGAGTCAGTTCTTAGCCATTATTCTTGAAGGAGCCAATACTCAACCTTTGTGTTGGTAGAAAACAGGCACTTTTGAGAATCCATATGACCCGTACACACCAGTATTCTGTGAGTGTAGGAAACGAACCACTAACAACCCTGAAAAGTTCCAGAATTTCAGCCTGCAAGAATTTAAATTATTTTTAAAGAAATGGCAGAAAAGTGGGCAGTGTTAGGATCACTGGGCTGGTTAAAGCTGCATAGAAGCTGCTCTTAATTAGGTTTTAGAGTAATTTACAGTACAGCTCTTCAGTGTTAGTTCCTTCTTCCCTTTCAATCTCCAGTAAGATCCTAGTAATTCAAGTCACAGCTTAGAATCATGGAACATGCTGTGTTGGAAGGGACCCATTAGGATCAGAGTCCAACTCCTGGTCCTGTGCAGGACATCCCAAGAATCACACCATGTGCCTGAGAGCATTGTCCCTGGGAACAACAGGGATCATATATAATGAGAATTAAGTTTCTAGACGACTGTATGTAGAAGCAACTTCCCAGAGTATCCCTCTAGGATATGCTGGGTTTATCCAAGTCTTCAGTACTAACTTCCTACATAATTTCACCCTTTTTTTTCTTTTTAATAGCAGTAATACTTGTTTCATTTCAAAGTTTACATGCACACCTGGCTTAAAATAAAACCTCAACAGTATCAGCCATTTTTAAGAAGTTCCTTTCACCAAAGGGATGCACCTGCATACACACATTAATAGGGTCTCAGCTACTCAGATTCCCAGCCTTTCTGGCTCGACTTCCTTTCCCCTGTAATCTTCAGCTCTCAGGATCATACCTCTGTGGGTGATGGAAGCAAACAGAGATTAGATTTGTTGATTCCACATCACTTTGTTGAAGTGAGAGAAGGTGACGAGGAGTCAGTCAATTATCAGTTCTTCCTAGATTTGGAACAACTTAAGCACAGAGCTCACCACTACAGAGAAGCTTTCATCCAAACCTGTTCTTATACATGTCAGAGAGAGATACTTGAAGGTAGTATTTATTTTTTCAGTTTACAGGTGATATGTCATTTACAAAAAAAATTACAGACAATGCATCCTTTCAGTGCAGTTTCAAACTAGTTCAAGAACAGGCAAAAGTCTGTGATGATTTGGAATGCTAGTAATTGACAGCACATGCTTTTTTCCCTTAATTGATTGGGTGGGGTAAGGAATGAAGTACAGATGGGGTGATGAGGAGAAAATGCCAATGTAAATAAGGCCATGCGAATAAAAACTCCTCGGAGAACAGGACTTGTCAGTCTGGCGTATTTTTGTTCTCAGGTAATTGACGCAGAGATTGAAGTTGGAGAAGACATTTGACACTTGTTAGGTTCAGTGCCCCTAGAAGCTGCCAGTACCTTCCCAGATCTTCAATTCTACACCAGTGCTATGATTTCAGATCACCTAGTGAGCTACTAAAATAATGATTAAATCTTTATGTCTAGTCTCCACCATTTGAATACTCAGCTGTAGTTGCTGGGAGAAAGGAAGGTCAAGTTGCAAATGCAAGCTGCTGCTGTATGGTGGCACAACTACAGAACAAGACAGTTTGACTACAGCATCATTCATTTCTTTAAAAGATTAAATACATTAGACAATTCACCACAAACAAATCTATGATTTCAGGATGGAAAGAAGTCCAAAACTAGTGTGTCATAAATTAAGCTACATCATTTGCATGAGGTTTGTCCAGCCACATAAATCCAGGGAAAGGCAAGATGGATTGACTTCCACACCAGAATAATCAACCCAAAGCAAGAGGGTCCTCTGTGAAATTCCTAATGAGAGGAAAACTATTTCATAATTTGCCCATCTGCTGTTCGCAGCACAGTTGCTTCCTTTCTGCAGTTTTATAATCTTGGACAAGACAGGGTCTACAGAACAAGGAAATGAGTGCAGATTTCAAATCCATTATTGCAAGTTTTAGCCTATGCTTTGTTCCTTATCTTACTTAATCCTGCCAAGGGGCTCTTAAAAGGAGATCATAAAACAGCAGTCTCTAGGGACTGAAGAGAATTTAGATAGTCTATCAGCTGCTACATTTATGCAAAAGCATCAGAGATTACAGATTATATGCAAGCATGACCTTACCTTTCAGAGCTTGACTCCCAGCAGTGATTTCTGTTCTTGAAAGTCCCTCTGAACCCTCCAGAACAATTTCCTGTGACATTCAAGTAAGGACTGCTGCACAGGAATACAGTCTTCCTTCCAGTAAAGTCTACACTAAAGCAGTGTTACCTGACCTCCTTCCCCAGCCAACCTTTTCCCTAGCTCTCCCTATGCAATACTCTAGGGCTTTCTGGGGTGAGAGTAAGGACTATAAAATTAATTCCCTAATAGCTGCCATAGGACTATTTCTAAGTAAGTTATGCAGAGGGTGGAAGGGGATTTAAGGGAAGATTGTGCATGCTTGCGTATATTTACAGGGATCCTCTCCACATCTACTGACTTTAAAAAACCCTCTATTATTAAAGTTTGGAAATTAATTTTTGCAAAATTAAAATCAACCCTCAAGGATTAATTGGATATAAAAAAGAAACCTATTTTACAGCACTGACTAGTATTACCTTTAAAATCAACAGGAAAAAACCCCACATGCTGTAGTACTATTTGATAAAGCAAAAATCGCCCACAACATAATCACCCAAAATGAACCAGTGTGAAGTTTTTATTTGCATGGCCAAAATATGTTCCTTTGGTTCCCCTGCAACTTTATTTCCCTTAACACACTCTAAGGTTTTTGCTGCAGAAGGAACAAGATGCAGCACTGCATACTTCCTTGAACAACCACTCCCACAACACCTAAACATTTAACAGATGTAGCAAATGACAACACCACGAACGGGAAAAAACTAAGTTCCACCATTCAGCATGGTCTGCAACAGCGTCTTTAGGGCTGGCTGAAGTGGGCAACTTCACTTTGGAAGGTCATTTCCTCCTTGTTTCTTTACAGTGTTGGTGGTTTCAATCCATACTTCTTTGCAACTTCTGTCTGGGCATAGGCAGCATCACAGAGTGAGTAGAGGTGGGCCATCTCCATTTCTGATTTGGCCAGGTTGATAGCTTTGTTGAACATTTCAATGGCTTTATCCAGGTTACCTCTGAAATAAACAAAAATTTAGCCCAGTTAAGACTGCCAAAGTCTTAATTCTGTCATCTCTAAAACATCTTTCTCCTTTCAGGACTTACACTCTCCACCATTAATAACTTAAAAGGACTTTGGGAGGAACCACCACAAGAACTTGTGATGCTGAGTAAACTCGGAGAATTTGTTACCAAGCCTAAGCAACTAGGATAGCTGTTAAACATCCTTCCTCTTGAGAGCCCCCATGGGTGGTGGAGCAGGATAAAATGTTCTCCACAGCACACCAAGTTCACTATTAAGATAATGCTGGGCAACCGAATCAACTCTCATCTCCCCTGAAAGGACTTAATACAAAAACAGGAGAACTAGCACAGAGAGAAGCATGTTATTTAAATAGGAAATGCTTGCAAAATTTCTCATGGCAATAGTTTAATTGTCTGTCCCTTAGAGGATTAGACATATTAAAAAAAGGATCAACTGTACAGTCAGCTACACCCCAAACCTTTGCAGGGTTGCAATACAATGTTACAGAGCAGCACACTCTCTTTCCCCCAGGAACTGCAAACTGGAATCCTGTTGGCTGCAGGAGAAAGCAGCACAGGATCCTCAGTACAAACAGCCCACTGAGTCCAAGGACAACATTAGATACACACAAAGCCAGGTAATGATTAAGGAAGTCAGTTTAAATGCAGAAGGGACGTATTTAAACATACACAGACTCATCTGCATGTTGTCCATTAAGTATGAAATTGGTGATGAGAAGCTGTCAGATTATAAATCAGAATTATGCCACAGAGAATGGAGGGCTTTACCTAAGAGTTACAGAACAGAAATCAGGACCTTGGGTAAGAGCTGGCCTTGCAGAACACCAGGGAGAAGATCTCAAGACTTATAATCCATGAGGAAATTTAAAGAACTACTGTAACTTCAGAATTAACTAAGAACTCTTAACACTGCAATTAAGCATTACCTTTGCACTTCAATCGTTCCCATGGTCTCATATGCAAAATCACATTTGTTATCAATTTCAATGGCCTTGCTTATGAGTTCTAATCCTTTGTCTAAATCTTGCTTCCACTGGAGCTGAAGTAAACTACAAGAGAAAGAAAATTTCAAACAAGACTTCACATACTCCTCCCAAAATCCTCATCATGATAAGCAAAACCATTCCAAATGTATAACGTAATTTTTAATGCAGGTAGACAATAATTTAGTAACTTCATGGCTTTTAAAAACACCTATGTGAAAGTCACTTTCAAAAAGCCCTGTTACTGCTTTAATGACTCTAAAGAAAGGCAAATTTTTCCCCAGAGGACTTGGTACATGTTGTTTTTTATGAAAGAAAAAACTTCCACACAAAGCTGAAACTAATAGGGCTAAAGGAAAAGTCAGATATACTTCAAGTAGATACTCAATTAGCAATGAACACTGATGAGACTTTCCTGAAACTTATTTACAGTTTAGTCAAAAGAAAATACAGAAATTCTTTTAAGAGCACTAAGATGCTTTCACAAAGTTATTTTTCCTGGCCAAACTTCTAAACATATACATTCGATTCAGGGTTATTAATCTAAATACACTGACTGCTCTTGAGCAAAAGGACTGCAAACTCAATACATACCCTTTATGAACATATGTAGTGGCATTGTCTGGCTCAAGGTCAATGCATTTATCATACATTTCATCAGCCTTGCCAAACTGTTGTTGATCAGTTAGTGCCTGAATCAAAAGAGAAACCTGTTAGTCAATAAGCAACCACAGCAGGCACTCTGCATTTGGCTAATTCTAATTAAAACTGTATTGACAACGTGAGATTGGATGTAGTTCATTTATGGCAGAGCAGGCCAGGCACATCAGTTACCAGAGCTAAGTCTCAAAACTGAGGCTTTTTGGAAAACTTCTGTGCTTGAAGTGCACAAATTACTGACCACACAACCAACCTGTAATGGGAGATCCACAAGCAACATGCTGTGTGCTGTAAATAAAAAATCATTCTCAAAGGCTGTACCTGCAAGCTTCAACTTTCCCTTTTTCAAATATGCTTATTTCAAAAGGAAATGCATCTATATTGCCTATCTACTTAAAATCAGAATGTCTCATGCTTCCCTACTAAAACCAGCAGTATGTTTTCTTAGGGAAGAAATTACAGTCTCTGTTACAAGCATGCTCCGGACAGCTGCTCTAAACCACTACGTGCCACTGGCAGCAGAACAAAAATGTCACCCTAATTCCACACATCTGACTCTCAAATTACCCAGAGAATCCCTGACATTCATCAAGTGAGATGCCTCACACACGCAGGAAGGGGGGAATCATGCAGGAATGACCTCTGTCTCCTAATAACCACCCTCAACCCTCATTACTTATATCCTGCTCCACCAACTCCTCCTGTACTTCCTCTGCCCCAGAATACCCCTAACCATAAATGCAGGTAGCTTACTCAAGACAGCATGTGTTATCATTATTTGAAGAAATGTTACATTATTCAAAAGTACTAGAGAATGCAGCATTTTCTTTAAGAGAGAGAAAAGCATACCTGAGCATAGAGTGCATAGCCCTCAGCACACTTTGGAAATTTTTTAATGACATCTTCAAAGCCTTTCATGGCTGCTTGCACAGTCAAAGCATTACTTCCTGTATAAGCTTGGCGATACTATTCCAAGGGAAAAAAATAAAACAAAAAAAAATTACACCACCACCAGACTAAGAAAAGGCTGATCAGGCCTCTATGCATCTCCCCAGGAGTTCCCTGCATCATAGTAATTCAAAGTTATTTTACATAAGCTAAGAGAATTGGAATTGTTCAGCCTGAAGATGGCCTAATTGTGGCCTTCACATACCTGAAGGGAGCCTATAGTAAAGACAGAGAGGGACAGGACAAGGGGGACTGGATTCAAATTGAAAGGCAGCAGGTTTAGATTAGACATTAGGAAAAAATTCTTTATTGTAAAGGTGGTGAGACACTGCAACAGTGCCCAGAGAAGCTGTGTTCAAGGCCAGCTTGGATGGGGCTCTGAGCAACCTGATCTAGTGGAAGGTGTCCCTGTTCATGACAGGGAAGTTGGAACTAGATGATCCTCAAGATCCCTTCCAACTCAGGCCATTCTATGATTTTGTGCTAAGTTCCAGAAGGTGACATGCCTGTACATCCCACCAAATCTAGTTTTGGGAACCTACCAGGTGTCCGAGTCTCTGGACTTGGAGAGGGAAACAGGTGAAAGAAGGAAGTCATAAGGCCTCATAATTGTGATAGCCTCCCTCTATTTCAAATGCTTAGAAATTTCAAACTTGGCATTCCTCCTTGTTTGCACCATGCAAAGCTGTCCTGAGAAGATTCTTGCACACTGAGTCATTGTACTAGCTTGAAATAGTTTGTTTCCAATTTCTTGATGATGACTGTTTCCACAATAATAAAGCTTTATTAAAATCAATTTTATGTGCTCCAATTAGAATCAAGATTTTTATTCCTCTCCCCCCAAACAGAAAAAATATTCTAATGTTTGAACAATGAATGTTTCAGAAGGAAAGCAGCAAACCCACACTCCAACTGAAGAACTGTTGCATTTTTCCTTTACCTTACTATTAAAAGACAGAGATGTTTGTTGCCCTACTCTCCCGTTAAATTGGAATAAACCAGAGAAACACAGTGTTTTCTAGAACTCTTTAAAGAAAAAGCACGCAGATAAACCCCAGCACATTACCTACCAGAGCAAAACATTTCTGTGCTTGCGCCAAGGCAGAATTGGGTCGCAATCGGATACATTCATCAAAGTCTTCCACAGCCTCCTCAATTTGGTCAAGCAGGATTTTCAGCTAGCCAGAATGAAAGAAAATCCTATTTCTCTATTTCATCTGTTCTTCAGACACTTATGTGATAACTCAATTAGCATCAGTTACTCATGTAATCTCCAGCTCACTTTTAGAATTGTCTAGGAACCTACAAAACCCGTAACTAAAAATCATTGTCACAATATATTATCAAAGCCACCAGCGAAACTTTGGCCACCTACACAAGAAGGCAATGACCCTGTGTAGGGGTTGAGAATGCTTGCATTTTAGACTGCTGCCATCACTGCTTCAGCATTATGTCCAGTCTCCAAAATTATGCCATATTTTCTCAAGTTGTTCTGCCCCTCTGTAGTCAGGGTCTGTGGACTGTTTGGACATTGAAACATTTCAGCTTTTCCTGCTTGCATTTCAACCTTTTTTGTTTGGCTGGGGTTTTTTGCTTTTGTTTTGACATTCTCACTCCTCCAAAGGAGCAGAGTTCACTTCATCATTCTCTTATTTTACTGTTAAGCTACTGTAAAACACTAATTTTTCATCTGAAGAAAACTTTCATTCCCTTCAGTCAACACATAACACCATTTTCATTTCTGAGCACTAAAGAGGTCTAACAAATTCAAGGGGTAAGATCCTTGATCCATGGAAGTCTTCCTTACAAATACAACTTAGCCTATCTGCATATGTTAGTGTTCCTTTTTTACTTCCAGCACCATTCATATTACAGGTCTGTAGCAGCAGACCTCTCTAGGTCTAGAAATTAGTCAAGGGCACAGCAGCGTCACAAGGCAGAGAGGGATGAGCTGAACAGATTCAAGTCCAGGCCACAGTGCTGTAGGTGTTATCAGGGACACATTACCTCTGCTGTAACAAAGCTTCCTGCTGTGCAGATATTGCTCTGCCATCCAGGCCCCTTCACAGAACAGCTTTTATCTGCTGTAAATGTACATAAGCCCCAGGAGTTGCAAGTCAGAGTTCACACTGACAGAGGGCTTTTCTGTAGCTACAGAAATAAAGTGCTTCTGCCTGACCTGAACCTCCAAAGCAGACTGTGTTTATTCTGCAAAAGTTCCCAATTAGGAGTTCAGGTTTTTCTGCCACAAACAGTATCAAGTGTCTCCAAAGACACCATTTTTCCTTTTAGTATATACTGAAACAGCCAAGTGTTGGGACCAAATCTGTGGTTTCTTACTTGTCCTCGATGGTGGTAAACATCAGCATTCTGGGGATCAATGTCAGCAGCCATGTTGAAGTCCTGAGTGGACAGCACAGGCTGCTGCTGCTGCATGTACATACTGCCCCGCTTGATCAGAGCGTTGGCTCGCAGCTGCAAAAGATGGTCAGGGAAACATCAGCCACTCCAGTGTTTCTCCACATTTAAGGCTTCATTACAATCACAGTTATTTTTTCATCTGACTAATTTCTCCCACTGACAGGTTTCAATTATTCTAAGCTGGAGTAAGTTTCCTATTGATCCTAAATTAAGTGACTCCCTGACCTAATTTCAAAAATGTCAGCCTATGCTATCTCTGGATTTTCAACCCCCCTCAAAAATCCTTTTCAATTCCTATGCTTACAAATACATCAATGAAGCTTTTTGAAGCAGCTGAATATGCAAGTGCAATTAATGTTTTTCATTTATCCAGAGTGGATAAGCCTCCGATTCATTCAACTTCCCTTGTTCTTTAGTTTCTACTACTTATCACCTTTAGTTTGCACTACTCAGTGCAGCTGTCTCAAAAATCAACAATCCCTTGAAAAAAATGATTTGCCAGGAACAAAACAGTAAATAAACCAGAACAGTCCCATTAAAATATCTGAAAATTTGGAAAAACAACTTCTTGAAGTATACTGCAAGTTTATCATCTAACTTTTCAATCCCAACTACAATCCAGCTGCGACAGATTCTTACCTTCACATTTGCATCTTCCATGCTGATGACCTGATCTAGGTCTGGTTTGGCAGCACTTGCATTGCCAATAAGTAAGTAGAAAGTAGCTCGCAGAAGCAAAGCTTCTGCCATGTATTTTCCCTTTGCTTCAATTTCTTTTGTGCTTTCACTGATAATTTTGTCATAGTTCTCTTCTTCCATATATTGTTTTGCTCTCAAATAGCCAGAGCTGTAAATGATGTAAGAACAGTTGTATATACACATGCATTCACTGAACACTGCAATTTCCATTCAGATTTTTCATCAAATCATTACAAATACCAACTTGTTCTATACTATTACAACACCAGCATAGTTCCATTGGGATGTCCTTTCCTGGATGGAGCCATCATAGATGGAAAACAATTTGCACAAATCCTGGCTAAATTACATCGAAAATAAAGAAGAAAAATGTTTTAAAGCTTTTGAATGTGAGCTTCATTTGTCCCTGGAGGTTTTTTTTTCACATGAAGAATAGCAAAAATGTCTGCTTTAAAACAAGAGGGTGGAATTCAAGGACAGGAAAGTGAAGTATTAAACCTAGCAATGTGCAGCTTGTATGTGGAACAAAGGACTTAATAGCAAAAAATTACAACACTGCCTTGTTCTCAGCTCTGTCATGGATTCAGTGAATCTGTCTGTAGATCAGGACATTCTCTCTTACTTTAAAAAAAAATCATAATGCTGTTTGCAATGGTTTCCAAACTGACAGCACTGCTACCTGCCAAAAATAATCTGGAAAGCAGCATAGTAAGTTAAAGAACCATTTATGTGGTGCTCAAGCTCCAGAAAAAAAATCAAAACCACAAACCCAAGTTTTTGTCTGCCAGAATAAACTTCTCATTTATGGGCAATTTGATTCCAGAAAGATAAAACACTCTTTCAGCCCCAGTTGCTGTAAATGCGTATTTTAATTTAAAAATATCATTTTCCTAGCTCATCCTATCCCTTCCAGTCCAAAGGCTAACTTTCTCTCTTCCTTGGAAACACTCCTTCGGTATAAAATATTCCTTTCCCCAGAAGTATCAGTCAGCCCTCTCCAGTACTCCCATCTCCTAAGATTTACTGTGATACTGTAGTAAATACTAGGCATATTTTCCCAATCTCATTGTCCTTCCTCTGTTTAGTGCAAGTTTGGAACTAGCCAGTCATCCTCCACCAAGGTTTCACCTACAATATCATTTATACCAAAGGATTCTCCAGGCCAGGTACTATACAAACAGCAGCATGTTACACTGATTCCAATATCAAACAATTCCCAACTGTACTGTACACTCACTTTTCTTTTACTTCAGAAGCCTCGCCCTCCTTATCCTTATCTTCATCTGATTTCTCACCCTTAAGCAAAGGTTGGGAAATGATATCATCTGTGAAAGAACTGAAGTAGGATTTAATGAACTGTGGTGAGGGCATCAGAGGTTCCCGATTCTGAAACAGAGAAAGGGAATTCCAAGTCAGTAGGTGGTAAGATCAGATGGTAAAGGCAAAAATGGATAACAAACGTTGATTATTAACAAAAAAATTGATGGAAGAACCAATGTATGACTTTCACTGTCTCATCTGACAGACTGATATTTTGGATTTGCCAGTTTGATATCTGGGGATTCTTTAGGCTTCAGATCACAATGCAATACCCATCACCAGTGAAAATAAAGTGAAGATATTCAGGGGAGAAGGGAGACAGTATCTTTCCACATATGCGGCTAGAAATGAGGAGTCTTAGGATATCTTGAGACACTGGGGAGATGTACTAAGGCACTGGGTGTGCACATAAATTGGGTGAAAAATGCAAGCTGGTGGTTTAAGCATGAGCCTTAATTTAAGCAGATTCTGAACGGCAGTTTTCTCTTTCCTCCAACTTGTCCAAGAGGAGCTGCTGTCACTGTTACAATGGAGACTAATGAGGCAGTGTCCTAGTTCTATGTGGAACTTGGCCCAGATACCAAACACTTTACCTAAAGTCCCAGAAGCAACTCCTCAGGTACCGAATCTTTTCTACAGTCAAAAAAAATTTCTTGCTCAAAATAAACTGCACACAAGAATTACAACTCAATCTCTCTTGCAAGAAAACACTGAATGCACTCTTCTGAAGCACACCTATTTTGTGATGCTACCTCCACCACACCCATAACACAATTTGTTACCTCGACACCACACATTTACATGAATTTCTGTAGGAAAGAAACTCAGCATCTCAAAACCAACATGGATTTCAGTACTTCAACCACCATCAAAAAACCAAGCAGAACACTTTAATAACAAGCAAGAACATGTTGATACCTGTCCCAACCTTTCTGTAAACCTACAGCCACTCAAAATGTCTGCTCCTGGCTACCCCTATGCTTCCACAGTTGTCTCTTCCACAGTTGTCTCTTCTGCAGTTTGCAAACATTCATGCATAGATGTCTGTTACAACACACCCAGTTTCCATGAGGCTGCAAGTTCAGAAAAGCCCTGAAGGGCAGCACAGCAACTTAGGGTGTCTCCTGAATGCCACAAAGAATTTCATTATTAAAGGGAAACAACTGCTAGAAGTAGATCTCTCTTCCCTGATGAGGTTCCAAAAACTTTGGAGAGGTCCCAAGGAAAATAATATTGGTACAATGGCAGCTTTGTAGAAACCAGTTCATGTCACTTCTTACACTTCAGCAGATGAAGACAGTGACTTGTTTACAACTGACAGAATGCCAACAACCAACATTTCAACAAGAAGTCAGGTGAAATAAAAATTACTCAGCAACAGCACAAGTCCTACCTTGTACTTCTCTTTGGCCTTTTCTTTTCCAAGGAGTTTAAGAACTTTATCAGCTAGTAACATACTTTGCTGGTTTTGGAAGGCTTCTAAAATGCAGACTGCAGTAACATCTAGGAAACAACACACAAAAGTGAGATTAAAGAAATTCTGATAGTCACTGGAGTACACAACAATGTCCCACTGAGTACAATGAGGCACTGCCAAGATAATACATGTCCTGTTCTCAGGCAAAACCCTCTGCTTCCAGTTTGCTGTATTTACTATATTTTTCAAGACACAAATTCATGTTCAAAACAATCTTCCTAGGATAAAAAGACTTCACGACAGTGAATGAAAAGAAATTCCTTTTATTTTTCTCTTCATGTTTTTATCTAGAGACAAACACACTGAGATGAACAGTGAAAATGTATACCTCCATCAGGGACTTCCACCATTTTGAAACTTCGAGAAGAGTAATTACGTGCATACTATGTTTGCATTGAAAGTGCTAACACAGCTTCTCTTCTGGTACTGATCTTTATTTTCTATGTCTAAAATTCACATCCAGTCCCATCATATCTCACTTACTGCTCAGTTTAAGAAAACTTCCTATATTCTATCTCAAATTTTTCTGCTCACCTCTGTGACTTTGGAAGGGAGCAAGGAGAAATACCTTGCTGGCCTATTTAAAGTGCCAGCCCATATCACATGGCTTTCATTCACACACAGAACCCTCTGCGAGTGTTAACCCATTGCTGCCTGAGTGAAGCTTCACAGTGTGAAATGCACTCTTACCACACACTGTTCCTCTGGATCCTCCACTTAATGCAATGCTGTCACGGGTTTTTCCTGTTTAGCTTTCATTTAAACATCAGTGAAGATGAACAGAGCTTGGACTTGAAATTCAAGCAGTGTATTGTCTGAATATGCTTGAAGAGTAAATGTCTTACCCATGAGCTTTAGTATAGTTTCTGTAATTCTACACTGCTAGAGGGACTATTAAGCCATCATTTATACAGAAACTCCCTGCAACTCTGGCATGGTCAGGAAGCACATTAGAGTCCATGTTTTCCATGGGAAAACATGCTACCCCCAGAAAGAGCGTGTTATACAACCCCAGCATGCTCTGCCCAAACACTGCTGCACTCCAGGCTTGGGTGCAGCAGCAACATCTTCCCAAACTATACCACTAGGGATCACTGGAAAGGTTTTCTGCTTGTAGTGGCAGGGGTTTTGAGGTTTGTTTGGTTTTGATTTCCTCCACTACACGGGCATACCCAACTTCCTGGGATTTTACTGGCCATATGTGGTTGGCAGGTAAAAGCAGAGTTACAGAAAAAGAGTGTAGTGCAAAAAAAAGCAAGAAAGCTTCAGATCTGAAAAAACCACAAGCTAAAAATCAAATATAAATCAAGGCTGAAAATAACTGTCACTAACAATGCTGCTATTAACACTAAAAAGAAGTTACATTTAAAACTGTCCTACTGTCACAGGGACACTTGATCTTTCTTGGGGCTTTTATCACCTGGCAGCTACATAAGGCTTAGATTTTATTCCAGGACTCTGGAAGTGCTGCTGATGCACAGAGGTTGCAAAGGAGCGCACTAAATGAACTAAGTTGTCCTTTTTCCAGTCACTATAGACTCAAAAGGACATAAAGGCATTCTGCCAGCAGATAAACAGATAGATAAAATTTCCACATCTAATTTACCTTCTAATTTGGCAGACCTAATTCTTAGCTATTACACATAATAAAACTAATTTAACAGTTAGATTTGCCAGCCAAAGCACTGCCTTATTTTCTGTCCTTCTTTCATAATGAGCACAGCTGAAAATTTCATTTGTCTTTTAACTTTACATCAGCAGGAATGATTTCACTTGATGAAATTTAGATGGATATTTTCTAGGAGTGTACTATAGTTCAAAAGTGCCCTGAGACAAAACATCTGACCTGTTGTTCCTAATTTCCATGGCTTCTCAGTCACATTTTCCTGACAGTTCAAACTGTATTCTCTTTAGGAATAGCGCTTGGAAGGATTTGACACAGTAATTTCTGCCATATACATAGTATTAATATTAAAAAAAAAAACAATCTGTTGTGATTTCCATCTATGCACCAGAACAAAATGCTACTGAAGCTGTTTTCCCCCTAACACCTGTCCAATGAATTTAAATAACTGTAATACTCTTATTTCTGACCATGTATCTCTACCTCCAAAAACACCCTCATTTCCATAGTAGTATAATGTCTCTAAAACAGAAAAGAAAGTCTGTTTACTGCAAGAAAACAGAATGACTGTTGTCTGGGTTATCCCCTTAGCATGTTAGATGAATTCTTTTCTAAAGTGAAGGAGTTTCCTGGAAAAAAATTACCTTGAATTGCTACAGTAACATTGATTTCTCAGCAGTTATTTCAGCTGTAAGCAGTTGAGAGCTTGAGAAATGTGAAAAGGTTTTTTCTGACAAGGGAAGAAATGTATTTGCAGAAGCTATGAATGGTTTTAAATAAATAATTCTGTATTACTGTAGCCACAGAAGTAAAACCAAAACAATTCCAGTAGTTGCCATCTCCAAAGCAGCAGAGCTAATTCCACTTTTAAATATACACAGAATGAGCCACTCACCTTCTAAACATTCCTTCTTATTGTCTAGCTTCTCATGGGCCTTTGCACGTCTGAAGAGAGCTTTGACATATTTAGGGTTGAGCTCAACAGCCTTTGTGCAATCTTGTGCCACTTCTGTCCATTTTTGCTGTGGGCAGGAAAAATACAGTGAGAGAGACGCCACTCAGCTGCCTGTGTTGGCTTCTCACAGCCAGCTCTGGGGTCACACACACCCAACAGTGGTTGCTTGTTCTGCCTGCTTGCCTCTACTTCTGCAAGTTCCCCAGGGAGAAACTGCCTAGGCACCACTGCAAACCACCTGCACCAGAAAAGGCACAGAACAGAAATGGAATTCCTACAGAAATATTAAACCAGACAGTGTACAAAGCCCATGGGAGAATATAATGAGTTCATTCAAAGATGCTTGCAGGAGGTAACATTGGGACGGACAGACTGGTGTAAAACAACCAGAAGAAAAAGGATGGAAATATAATGAAAGCAAATGAGTTTATCAAAGCGCTCAACCTTTTTTATTAAAAAAAAAAAAATTTATTTCAGTTTATCAAAACAAGCTTTTCCAATAGAGGAACCACATATATTTGGGATTCATTACTGCATGAATTTGTGCTATAAAACTAATCACAGTCTCTCACTTGATACTTCAGACTGTACAAAGCCAACTTTTCCACTCCTTTATACAGCTCACCAACTCGACCTCATAAGCAAATCTATGATACCATAATAAGCAACACTGGTTGACTTCTAAAATAACACCAAGTATACTCAGCTGTCGAGTAAATGTTACTTCTCCATGTGCAAAATTTAGGTCTTGGCCTTTACTAGGATTTGTGTGATTTTTTTGTTTAAATTTTGAAGTAGCACCCTTCCAAAATATTTGGCCTTTCACCTTTCTTTCAGAAACACACTTTAGTAGAGAAAAGGAAAATTAAGTTATATACATGAAAATTGTTCCAAAGAATATAAATTAAAACTTTGTTTTAGAAGAACAGGATGCAGAAGAAATAAATAAGATAGACTGAGAGTAGTTGACAGAAAATTATTTTATTTATATGCAGAAAAGTATGATGAGCTGAAAAAAGTGGCAAGAGCATCTTGCTGTGAAGGCAGAAGATGCTATCACCTGGGATCTTTCAGTGGATGAAAGTGACAAAATACAACATTGATAATGCTACTTTTTATAATAAACACATAATTATCTTTAATTTCTTACCAGTTGTTCATAGGCAGCAGCTCTATTTTGATAGAAGGTAGAAAGATCAAGGTTTTTCTCAGGAGGGCACAGGCTGATAGCCTCAGTGTAACACTGAATAGCTAGCTCATATTTTCCTGCTTTAAAGTATTTGTTTCCTTTGTTCTTGGCTGCTTGGGCTCTACCAAGAGGGCTCTGAAAAAGAAAAGTGATAGGTCAGTTCAAATTAAAAAGGCATCACAGCACACAAGGGCTGTGCACTTCAGGGCTCATCTTCAAAGATATAAAAATGAATCAAAGTTGTAAACTGTAGCTCAGACTTCTGAAAAATCTCACTGATTTCATTTCCTGGAAACACACAACAATTTTTTTTGGCAAGTGTATCATATAGAAGACAACCTTTTCACAAGATTCACTACAGTGGTAATAAACAATGCAGTGAGTTCTGTTTGGAAAGCTAAACAGATTGTAATCTTTTCTGTGGCTGGTGATCAGAAGAACCAATGAGGCAAGTTGCTCCAAAGGCTAAATGTGCAAAGACAACAAAGCCCTCAAAGCAATTCAAACAGAAGAGTTTCCTTCTGAAATACATACAGCCTGTAAGACCAGAGGTGACTCATCAGACTAGGAATTAAACATGGAAAACATCTTGTGGAAAGACCTACTAAGCAAGACAAATAAAACCTGTAAGGAAAATAAAACTGGACTGACTTTCATACACTAGACAAATAAACTTTATAGCTGACTTCTCTACAGATTCACACACTGCTTCATGCAATGACAAGTGCTGGACTATCACCATCTCAGCAGTGGATGGGAAACTTTGCTGACTGGCCCGAGATCCTGCTAAATATATCTTTGTGTTCTGCACCACATGTTGATGACCTGTATTTCTGCAAAAACTAACATTGCTACCTGCAACCCCTAGCTATACACATCACTTGTCACATCTTGTGGTTTGTAAGAGATCAGATGTAAAAATGCTCTCTTTATCAAAGGATGTGTGACACATTCAAGAAATAAAGAGCTGCAAAAGATCTGAACACTGATCTTCTCAACTTCTGCTCCTCTTTCACAACCTTGCTTCAAGGACCAACATTTTGGGGCAGTTCTGGCTAAGCTGCCAGACCCAAATGAACAGATGTATGAGCACACATGCCATTCTACCAACCTTTCTGAGCCGTGAAAAACTACAGACTGGGGGCAGGAATGCCTTAAACAACAGCTGCAGGATTCACTGCATCTCACCTGCACTTCAGACCATTTAGTATTTCTTGGGAATTGTCACTGCTGCTCTTTGACCATACTTCTGCCTCCTTTCCCCACTCCCAGGGCCAAACTACAACCAGACAGCCATGATACAAATTTGAAAGCAACTTTGCATTTCATCTACTCATTTCATACCAACCTGATAATTTTTTGCATCTAAGTGATTTACTTTAAAACTGAAAACCTGAGGGGAAGACAGGAATTGCTCTACAACCTATCTTTTAAGGCCTGGATCCAATCCTGGCAGGAGAGAATCAGATAATGGGTACTAGCCTTAGTTCCTACATAAAAGCAGGCATCCAAATAGAACAAAAGTATCTTAGAGGCACTCTCCTGAGGGGAGACTTACAAGCGAAACCATATAAGGGAGAGAATTTCTTAAATATCCCTACTGCCAGAAAAGCTCTTCTCTCACAAGTCATTAATCATTGGGCTCACAGGAAATCATCTGCACCATCTTTATTGTTCACAGAACACGGCAATCTGCAAGGCTTTTGGATTTTTCTACTGTAAGACTTTAAATTTAATTTGATAAAAGATTATTAACTTCACCACATACACTGTGTGTAACCCTGGATACATAAGCCAGAATTAGGGTGCAAATATTTTCACTGAGAGCCAAGCAACTGTGTATCCAATAAGTTGTTTCTTTAAAGCTTAACAAAAGTCTAAAAAGGTTAAATTTATTTTGAGTAGGTCCTAAATTTAGCTCCAAATACAACAATGCTTTTCTTTTAACAAATGGAAGGGCTAGGCATATGCTGCAAACCTGAATGCATGCAAGTCGGCTTGAATTTTTCCTTGTGCACTTCTAGAGCAAACACCATTAGAAATGCCTTTGTGTAATAATCTTACAAAATTCAGTGCTGTTCCTATTAACTTGGGTCGAAAAAGAAAAATACACGATATGGATCATTCATTCATGTGTTCTGAGTGTGAAAATTATTTAATGCTGCAGAGATTAAGCCTAACTGCAACTAGATTATTACTTTATGATCACTGCCAATTGCTTCAGCCCAGGGATCTCCTATCCCAGCATGTGCCCAGGCTGAGCAGTCCATGTGCTGCATCCCATGCACTCTGAGAGCCCTGCCCCACAGCCCTTGAGTGAAGACAGAAGCTACAGATGGGAACTGCTGGATAATACCCAGGTGCAAGGGCAGCTCCAGTGTCAGGTGTGGGAGTTGTAACTGGAAACAAGACATATAGGTCTGGGGCTGCCACTGGAGCTCTGCTGGCTTTTGGGAAGCATCGAGTCTTCAGACAAGCCCACAAAGTGCACACAACAGGGATCAAAAACTTCAGAGACTATGGTCACGATGGCAAAGTTATTGAAATTAGCAACTCTGTTATCTGAGTAAACTTCTAGTAACAGTTGCAGCATCACAGACCACACAACCAATCCTACGGAAATGAATCATGGAACATTTGCTGACTCCACAGTTACCCCCTGCTGCACTCATGGCACGAGGCAAGAAATGCGGGGGTAAGGAGTCAGGGCTTAGAGCACAACAAGCTCTCAAGTAATAAAGTCAGCAGTAGCGCCCCAGGCAAGGAAGAAATCAACTTGTTTGTTTGTTTATGCAGCCTTACACTAGACTGCTTGCTCTGAGATGTTTTATCTCTGCACCTTTAGACAAACTACTCTGCTGTAGCCCTCAGTATGTGCCCAAAACACCACCAAATCCAGGGTATGTTTTTGTTGCGTTTGGGGGAGTTTTTCTGCTGTTGCTGGTTTGGAGGTTTTTTGGTGGCTTTTTATTAAAAAAAAAAAAAAAAGAAAAAATATTAAAGAACTCACATCATATTATATGCTGCAACTCCTTTCCACGATAGCACAAATAAGAATATGAAAATTAATTCTTGACATAAGGTCAGTTTTTGAGGTTTGTCAAGCCTTAAATTCAATTCTGACAAAATTTTTAAGCGTATTTAAAAAAATTCCTTCTCAGTTCCTACAATGCACATACACAAGATCTGTACATAAGAAACCGATTATGCAAACAAACTTCATGTACCTCACGAATAAGTAATCAAAAAACCTCACTTCTTCCATTTTCTTGCCAAAGTGATAATTCTAGACATTATTTTTGAATTTCACTGCTCTCATCACCTGACCCATTGCCATCCTATGTGGCACACTGGACATTTTTTATCCCCAAGATGAAGGTCCATATAGAGCAAGGAAAACTCTCCAGTTTGTTATCTTCTGGTCAAAGAAACTGCAACAACCAAACAAGCTCTATAAAATGAATGTAAGTTCATAATAGCTCAACAAAACAAATAACTCATAAGTTATTTGCAGCTACACAGAAAATAACATCTCAGTACTTAGAACTGCTTTCAGCAACTGTTCATTAACAAGCCTTAGAACAGAGCTGAAGCCAAAGGACACTTGTGATATTCAGTTATCCAGGTACCTGAATGAGCAGATTGCTAATTGTCTAAAGACTAGACAACACTGACAAAGTTTTCTTAACTTCTACTTTAGCCTCAGCAAATGTGCTTTCCTCACAAAATGTTCAGAAACTGTGAAACAGTAACCTGTAAGACTGCTAGCTGTAAGAATAATAATGCTTAGTAACTCATAGCAATGGCAATATTGCTAAACTAGCAGTTCAGAACTTCATATATTTGAGGGAGACTGTTATTCAAAGCAGAACAGGACATCTCCTGCCAGCCAATGATGCGAGTGATTCACAACAGAAGCACGAGCATAGAGTTTCAGCATTTTCTTTTGGTTGAAAAGGATTTGCATGAGCCCTTGTCTGACAGATGACACGGAGGGGGACTACTGTTTCAGCCATCTTAATTCAACTTGCAAAAAAATAAAGCCTTGCTCTAAACCTCTTTTTCATCTTTCCAAGTAAGAGAACCCTCTTAAGGAGATGAGGTACCAAGAAAAAGAAATCCTGTTCTTTTTTGAATACCTATCTTTCCTCTATTTTTTTTTAGCTAAGGTTCATTTCAAGTCTTATTTCAAACAAAGGCATTAACTGAATATAAATGGTTTTAAAAGTCTCCTTAGCATTAAAATCACTATGAGAAAAAATATGTTTTCATGAGCTTTAGAAGTAAATTCAAAGCACATACAAGGATGTATTATAGTCAGAAATAATGAAGCTGAAGTTTACAGGACAATTTCACAATGTTCTCAGTCACTCACCTTCCTGTTAAATGAATTTGCCATCCACACCTTCCATGAATAAGGGAGCTGCACATGAGCTGCCAAGAGTCTAAGAATTGTTCTACTGCTATTGAACACATTTAAGAGTTTTCTACACCTGTCCACTACAGCTGGCATGAAATAGAAGACTTACAGGAGGTTGAGAGTGAGATTTATTAAGCAATAGGTGCACAGTACAATAAAAATTACTTTTTAGTTACTTTGCTTCAATCAATTCAGAGTAAGTACCACCATGAGTGTATCTAGGCAAAGGGGTTCACTTTGTTCATGTCCTGATCTAATGTCACAGCAGTGAGAGGCAACACTCAGCATTGCTGCTAAAAGAGATACTGGAAAGCAGCCACACTAGTTGGCTGCTGATCCCAATATGTGGCACCACAAAGGCCGAGGAGTTTGTCACGTTCACCCCTCACTGCACTCAAGGACTGTCCCCAGCTCACTGGAAAGTGTGCAGCGACAGGGAACTGCTGTGGACCCAAATGGCTCCATCTGCAACACACAAGGCCACCCAGCTGACCTCCTCTAACACCAAACACAGGGCTATCCTGGGAACTTGCTGAAAGAGTTGAGGGGTGAGATTTGGGTTATCATAGAGCTGCAAAAGGAATTAATTCCAACTTCAGGGGAAAAAATACTGAAGCAACCAACACATTATCTCACTGTCTAAACAGTACTCACTCCTGCCAGATGAAGAGGGTCCAAAACTTGCTAAGAAGTTATCATGGAATAAGTAAAAAAAAAAATTAATCAGTCGGGCACCAAATAAGCAGGACATGCAAAGCACTCCATGTTTAAGTTACACAATATTCCCTACAAACTAGGAGAGCGTGTAAAAAGCAACTGTTACTGAGCAACTAAAACACATTCCATCTAAATTATAAGAAACAACAACAACTGTCATTAACAGATGCAATTTGACTTTACGACCTTTGAGTCATCCATAGATGAAGTTTTATCATCATCACTTAACTCCAATAATACCAATAATACCAGTTTACTGTACTGTTGAGGAGCTGTGCTTTCAGGAGAAGGAATCTCAAAAGTAGTTCAGCTTTTTCAGCTTTTCCCAATATAGCACCTGTGCTAAGGGCTTCTGCCAACACGTCAGTCACAGATCACACACTTGGCCACTGCACCCATGCCAGGAGAATCCTCTGGTGCAGACACAGCCTGGGAAAAAATGTGAGGCCTGCGCAGCAGGTAAAAGAAAAGCTTGAACTGCATGCAAAATAGTAACAAGTCTGAATAAAGAACAGAAAAGATAGTGGACCTCACACAGTTTTAAAGAAAAAAGAAAAAAAATTCAAGGTCATGTCTTAAGAGACACTGACCAGAACATCAAATGGATACAGGGGCTGATTTAATGAAAAGCACAGAAAAGTATGAGTCCTAAGTTACATTTATAAGTAAAAGAATAGTCAGCTGACACAGCTGTTGGTAGTGAACACATTATTGATCTATGTGTCTTCCAAAAGATTTTCCTCTTGTATTTCAACTGTGAAATGAATTACTGGCTCTTCACTGTGAAGATTTGTATGTGAAATTCAATTGAGTTTCAAAAAATACCCCATTACATTAGAAAGGCAGACTAATACAAGGCAGGCAGTTTTACAACTGAAGCACCTGCAGAGGCTGTATTTTCAATCATGCATCTTATCAATAATATCCATAGCTAATAAAATATGAGAGGAAACATGAAATCTACATGGCATCATTGCTTTGGATATGAAATACAGAAAGACAATCTCCACACACACGTATAGCAGTCAAGGGAACTTGCAGCCACATTTATTTTCCTGCTGCAACTATATTTTGACCAGCTAGACAATTATCTCATGTAATTAGTCAAATCTGGTAACTTCTTCTACAGCCTTCCTAAGCAGTATCTCATTTCTTTAGAGTGTAAGGAATGACAATCTTCAAGAAACTCTGGATCAGGTCATACCACCCAACTTATTCTTAAATGCACAGAGTCTTCTGGTAATTCAATTTGTGGAGCAACACACAATATTTTAAATCAAATGCTACAGAAGTGTTTTAAACGTTTTAAGTGCTTCCTCCCAACAACTGCAGAACAACTACAAACCCCTGGATATTACTGGAATTCTGAAACACAGTCAAGAAACCCAGAGTGAACACACTAACGGGGAAGTCACTGCAGCAAGACAAAGGTCACGAGCAGCTTGCAAACCAGAGCTCACATGCAGCAAGCACACTCCCAAGTGTGCTGCATGTGAGCAGCACATGCCAGGTGCTGCTTGCAGCCACGAGCCAAAGTTACCACGGTAAACAAAGCCTGAATTTGTCCTCTGTACAGGACTTGCTCAGTACTGTTTGGTGCCCAGGAAGGAACAAATCACTGCATTCAAGCAGCTGTTTCAAGGTTCAGCACACGTTTTACAGCTTCCTGTGCTTCCAGGAATGCCCGAGGGTACCTCTGATTCACTGGCTGGGGAAGTTGCCACCTTCCTCACCACTCCCACGTGTGCCTGCCACTGCCCGCCCAATCGAGTCAATTTTCTTCCCGCAAACCATCAAGGGTAAAACTGACTTTTTCCAGCCTCCTGAAGGTGATTACTTTCTCTCCCAGTCATTTCAGATTGGCAGTTTAAACTGTCTGATAGTTTAAAGCATTTTGGGTGATACACAAGGATGGAAGAAGAAAATGCAGTATGGGATATTCTTATCAAAGCCAACCAGTTTGTCAAATCTATCCCTTTCGTGTCTACTGCTATCTCACCTCAGTAATACAGCGTGACTGGCAAGGTGCATCTGTGACTGCAGATGTGCAAAAAGTGCATCTTAGAGGCATTTTTCCAAATACAGATATACGAGAAAACCATGGATCTGATCTGGACTCCGATCTCCCATGTTGCCCTTCAGTTTTTGCACAGACTATTTTATCTGAAAATTCTCAGAATGCTAATTTACAACAGGATAAGTGCAAGTTTTGAGAGCATGCCTACTTAGGCAAATTCTACATTCAAAGTCTCTGCTGCATAAACTGTGTGGCTTCTACATTTTCACAGAACATACTCCATTTTAAAACAATCTTGATTGTGTTTTCTTTCCACTCTGCTGTATCCAGCATCTCACACACAACAGATCGCAGATTTCCTGTTCTAAACACTATTCCTGGAGGAAACTCACGGCTATTCTAGACCTCAGAGGCAGAGGTATGTTCCCTGTTTAGCAGCACAGATCCATGCTGAGCCACTTGATGAGAAGATGCATTCAGCAATGCCTGTTCCACGTACCAGTGCTAGAACTAGAACAAACACACTCAGAACAAACTACTCCTGATCATTGTGTGGCAAAGGCAGAACTGTGACCATGACTGCCCGGCTAAGAGCACTGGGGGCACACAGACTGACCACAGAGAGACATGAAGCTCCAGGAGCAAGTCCAGACGAGGGTGAAAAAGGTGATTAAGGGACTGGAGCATCTCTCCTAAGAGGAAAGCCTAAAGGAGCATGGCCTGGTCAGTCTTGAGAAGAGATTGCTGAGATGGGACCTCATCAATATCTACCAGTATCTGGACGAAAGGTGTTAGGAGGATGGAGCCAGGCTCTGCTGTGATGCCAAGAAATAAGACAAGAGGCAGTGGGCAGAAACTGATGCACGGGAAGTTCCACCTGAATATGAGGAAGAACCTCTTTACTGTGCAGGTGACCGAGCACTGGAACAGGCTGCCCAGAGAGGTTGTGGCGTTTCCCTCACCGGAGATATTGCAGACCCGTCTGGACACAATCCTGTGCAATGTACTCTACCCGACCCGGGAGACTGGAGCAGATGACCCACTGTGGTCCCTTCCCCCCTGCCCAGTCTGACCCTGTGCCCTGCCGGCAGTGTCACGCAGAGCACGAGCAGGATGCCGCCCGAGCTCCATCCCATCCCAAGCCTGCTCCGCGCTCGGGACCGGCACGGTGACAGCCGCTCTCCGGGCCGGCCCAGCGGCCTGCCGGGCCCTGCCTCCGCACACCGCAGCCGGGCATGCCCACGCCGCTCCGCCCCGCAGCGGGACCCCGGCCCGGCCCCCGTGAGCCCGGCCCTGCCGCCGCTGCAGGCGGCGCCGCTCCCCGCTCACCAGCTCCTCGTGTCCGGGCCCGTCGGGCTGCCCGGAGCTGCCATCGCCGCCGGGCCCGGGGCTCGCCCGCCCCTCGGGGGTCTTCCGCTCGCTCGCACCCTTCCCGCGCCGCGCCGCCCGCCGCCCCCACAGGTAGATCGCGCCGGCGCCCAGCAGGATGGGCGCGCCCAGCACCAGCGCCAGCTGCCAGCGGGACAGCCCCGCCGTGCCGCCGCCGCCCGGCGCCTCCACGGGCTTCGAGGCGGCCATGACGCCCGGGAGCAGCAGGAGGAGGGAGGGTCAGCGGACACGCGGGGCGCGCCGGGAGGGCGCGGGGAGCGCCCCTCTTCCGCCCGCCCGCAGCGCCCCCTGCCCGCGCGGAGGGCAACCGCAGCCCTGCGAGGGAGCCCGGGCGGGGCGCGCCGGGGGCGGGGACACGGCGGCTGAGGGGCAGACAGGGCGGCTGAGGGACAGACAGGGCGGCTGAGGGACAGACAGGGCGGCTCAAGGACAGACAGGGCGGCTGAGGGACACGGCGGCTGAGGGAAAGACAGGGCAGCTCAAGGACAGACAGGGCGGCTGAGGGACAGGGCGGCTCGGGGATGGGCTGGGCTCAGCTGGCGGGAGCTCCCAGCCAAACAGCTCCGGAGTGGCCTCGGGGCCGCAGTGATCCGTGCGGAAGCAGTTCTGAGCCGCTCACACTCCAGATGCGCACTCCAAACGGCGTCCAGTTTTGGGTTCCTCAGTGCCAGAGAGACCAGAGAGACATGGAGCTGCTGGAGCGGGACAAGCAGAGGGCAGCGAAGGTGATTAGGGGCCTGGAGCATCTCTCTTAGGAGGAAAGGCTGAGGGAGCTCTGCCTGTTCAGCCTCGAGAAGAGGCGGCTGAGAGAGGCCCTCATCAATGTCTACAAGTACCTAAAGAGGGGATTCCAGGTTCCAGGAAGATGCATCCAGGCTCTTTCTCGGTGGTGCCAAGCAATGGGACAAGAGGCAGGGGGCAGAAACTGATGCACAGAAGTTCCACCTGAACATGATGAACTTCTTTCCTGTGCAGGTGACTGGGCACTGGAACAGGCTGCCCAGGGAGGCTGTGGAATCTCCCTCACTGGAGATATTCCAGACCCATTAGGACACAATCCTGTGCCATGTGTCCTGGAATGACCCTGCTTGAGCAGGGAGGTTGGACCAGATGATCCACTGTGGTCCCTTCCAACCTGCCCAGTCTGATTCTGTGAAGCTTCAGCTAACATGAGTGATTCAAACTTTCTAGGACTTTGTACTGAAGAGTTTTGAAGCAATCCTTGTAATAAATTACACCTTTCTTTTTTTTTCTCAGTTACTAATTGAATCTGTCATAAAAATATTTTCATATACAATACTGGAATTTTGTTCATGTGTGTGTCTATGCCTAGTTAACGTCCTTACCTGTAGGCAGAGGAAGCTTATGTTTCTGTCTCCACTTATTTCCCTGGAGCACTTGGCTGAAGATGAGGAAGAGTTGTCTTTGATATGTTTTTACAATCAGATAACTCCAGTCATCTCATGCATGGAAATTGCATTGTAGGTGGGAGAGAAATGCGAGGAGACACATATTGCACAGAAGAAAAAGGGTGGCAAATAAACCAGCAATAAGATAGCAAAGCAAATATTTCAGGATCCCAACTAAAATTTGCCCTGCTACTAAAGTTTTCCCTACTCTCAGTTAGTGTATCTGCATGCCTGGTAGTAAACAACTTTAGAAATGTCCTTTAATTTGTGGATTGTTGCTATTTATGTCAGCATATTTTGACAAAGCTGTAGGACAACCTCTCTCCCAGTTCTCCCTGTCACTGTCTCAGCAGGGCAGAAGCATTCTGTATTCCACATCAGCCTGCAGTTCTGTCTTGCACATCAGTAAAGAAGAAACTTGAACCACACAATAGAAAATATGTCTCCAGCAGGTCAACAGCTTCCTGCTGGGACAGCCTCAATTCCACCGATGTGATGCTCTCTGTAGGTCTTTAGATGTGCGTTGCCTGTACAGATGGGTGGCCTCCCGGATGTAAAGCACATCCAGGCTGTTTGAATATGGCCAGGAGTGTCCTTCCCCACCTAGAGAATCAGCCTACATGTCCCCTTTTTATTGCTTCAGGTGTGTTTTTACTGTACTGTTTTGCAGGTATTCCTCTTGCTCCTATCCAGGCTGCTGCAGGCTTGGTTGTGTCTCCAAGCTCTCATATAAAACATGTGAGGTGATGCCATCTGCACACCCCTGTACTCAGGTCCCTCTGCTAATCATATTCTTGCCTGCCCTGGACAGGGTAAAACTTGGGCAAATAGCCATCCATGACCAATGGCTATTGTTCCCTTAACCCATATTGTTCAGAATGAACAGTCCTATGTTGTACTGAAACCTCACACCTGCACCCACATGGATGAAATTGGGGTTTTGTAACTACATCTGTAGTTCTAAATAGGCTGGGGAAAAGGGAAGGTTTAATGCTGGACCACTGATTCTCTCTAGTGCTAAATTACCAGCAAGCTTTTTGGCATATTTCTGGCCAAGACCAACCAGCATTTCCACAGCAATGCCTGCACACCAGGAGAACACTTAGCACACACCAAGGAGTGCATCCAATAAAAGGTTAGATTTGGGTTCTTCCTCCTGTGCAGTTTTCCAGCACCATCCCAACAGGGTCTACAGCCTTAGAGCTCCCCTTGTCCTCCTGCCAGGTCCCAAACCATGTAATACATCTTCCAGTTTCTTACCCTACAAACTACAGTTTTATAGGCTACAACAGCTTTTTTGTTATATCAGATATTTTGACATTAAGGAAACACAAAAATGACAACAAAGTATTACAGCCACAGTGCAGTACATAGAGTCTGGAGGAGACCCACATCACAAGCACCGTGAAGGATATGTGTGGTCAGTCTTGGTCTGAGGGCCAGAAATCAATCCCTGGCCCAGTTGTGTTCTGTGGTATAGGCAGGGCATAGATGGCTTTACACCTGGTGCTGGTGAGGAGGAACCAGCACATTTTTACCCTGAGTGCATTCAAGTGAGGCAGGGCCTCCCATAACCCTGATATGGCAGATGAAATTACTCCGGTGAAAAGCAGCAGCTGCAAGCTTACACTGCCTGTCATAACCCAAAAATGAATGAGCAGTTGCTTCAGGGAGGGCTCCTACCTAGACAGACCACGTTTCCTAAATACTGAAGGAAGAGCAGAGGCAAGAGAAGTCAGGAGAGAGAGCAACAGGGGGAGAGTGAGCCATTTGTGCTCCCTCCCACAGAGCCAGCTAGGTCTCTGCAAGCAGCTGTGCCAGTTTCTGACCAACATCAATATGTCAATTCTGCTACTCAAAAATCACAAGCCTACTTTGGGTCTGCCCCCCGCAGGCATGTTACTGTGGGCAATTCTGCATTGGTATTGACAGCTGGGGCACTCAGCAGCAACACAGGGAGCAGCCACAGCCCTGCCACCCGCCCCCTGCGGCAGTGTCATATTGGACATCGCTGCAATGGAAAGGTTAAAGGAAACCTTGTTGAAAAGAGACGAGAAAGGGTTGACTTTATGTTTAGACGGCGCCCAGGGCTGCAGTGGGACAGAGTTTGGGGAGGGAGTGCAGAAAGAGTGGTTGAAACTGTGTCTCTGCTTCCTCTTGTTGGCAGAACAGTGTGAAGCTACTGGCCTGGTGGTGGAATTTGACCTTGCTTTTTATTGTGTGGCTGGGAGACTCCCCCAAGTTTGGAGCATCTGTACATGGAATATGATGAGGATGATGATATTTTCTTTGCAAAATGGATGAGCAGCTTCTGGGGCCACAACTTGATCGATGAGAAAGAAAAGGAGGGCAGAAGCCACAAGAAACGTCATACACGACTCTGTAGTGAAAGGAGAGCATCCCTCCCGGTAAGAGCTGTGTGCAGCTTTCTCGGTGTGTGACTTGGTTTATGTATAAATATAAGTTCCATCCCCAGAGGCACAGCCTTAGAGATGTAGTAGGATGAGTATGGGACACCTTGCCAAGTAAGTTCAGTTCCTGCTGGCAGCAGCTAGTTGCTTTTTGAACTTAGCTGTCTGCAAGGGTCAGGCCTCTGGGGCCTTGGAATACAGGAAAACTGGCAAACTTCAAGATAAGTGATGATAGGACCAGAAATATAAGGAGAAGTGTGTTATAGCTGCCTAACTATGTATTGCAATGTTGTTCTGGCTGTTCAGCACGACCTGGCAGAGATCAAAACATTTTGCAACTGGAATACATAAAGACTGTCTGTAACGAGTCTGTTCTCATGTGAAAAACTGTATAACTCCATACGTATTAAAAGGATTTGGACCTAATTCTGCAACTATTCTGTCTCCAGGTAGTTTTACCCTTCACCCCTTGCGACTTACCTGTTTTCAGGTGCAACTTCTGTTTTAAGCTAGAGGATGCAGTCCCTCCTGGTTTAAAACATCTGACTCTGAAAACAATGATACAACACATGCCAAAGCTTATGAAACTGTGAAGTAAGATTTTAAGGTAGAAGTACGTTCTTTATTCTTAAGCTAACAAAATGGTTGGGAAAGGGGCATGTTCACATGCAGAAGGCAGCTCACAACTGTCTAAGTGATTATCAAAATTAGGCTGAACTGAAAACAGCTATTCACAGGCTTCTCTTTATTCAAAAATTGTTGCTTTCATTTCAGCTTTTAAAAGGACATTTAGGTCCAAACCTGTCTCTTTTTTTTTTTTTTTCCAACTACATCAGCTGTCTTAACAAAGATACTATGTTTCCTTATAAACCATTTTTACTTATATCCTTAGATCATTATGGCTGCAAGGAAGCAAATGCTAATATATTGGGGAGAAACAGCTAGTATTTTCCAAACTTTTTTTTGTGCCATCCTATGTTTCCACCTTGCAAGTTCTTCTCCACAGCCACTCCATGTCTTCTCCAGCTGACATGTTCTATGCTGTGGGATTTTTCATTTCCAAAAAAATTGGCTAAGAAAAACAAAAGAGTCCAAAACCACTTCTTCCCTCTTTGAATTCATGGATAGGCTGGAGAGGTAACATTCATTCATAACTTCTGGTTTGATCAGCCATGTTTGTTGTTTACTGATATATATCACCTTAGCCACAGATTGCAAGAGAGACTCTCTAGAGCTTTGCTGCTGTATTCCATCAGAATGCTGAATATATAACATTTATTAATGGGCAGGGAAAGAGGTTAATTATCTTTACTGTATTTCATTGTTTTCACTCCGAGATCATGCATATGGGATTTCTTTAGGCCTCAGTAAAAACTGGAGTGTAAGAATGTATTTTAAATCACTTTCCATTCATTAAGGCGCTGAACACATCATCTTGTATATTTGTATCTGTATTTGTGATTGCACAGATATTTTATTCAAAGCATGTCTTTATATTCAGTTTGTTCACTAGTTATTTAAATATTTAGCTAATAGCTGTTCAAATACTTAGCTATACTTGCATTCCTGAATCCCTACCTAGAATTTAGATTAAGTTAGCTGACATAAGTGCTGATTTTTTGATGTTACTGTTTAACAAGCTGAAGATATTGTGTACACTTAATTGTATCTGGCCTTTACATTAATGCTTCACATGAATTTATCTTGCTCCACTAGTTTTATATAGAAGATGTAAATTTTAAATGCTTTATGTCTCAGTGCCAAAGGTTGACTGGAGGAATGAGACAGGAAGATTTGTTTGGGGATTTTATGATTTGGGGATACATTTTGAGAAGAGCTTTTGATTTGGAAGTTGACTAGTTGTTAGTAAAGAGCACTAGTACATGTTGTTTTTAACCAAAGTTAAACAGATTGGCACTACCTTAGAAATACCTCCAGAAAGAGTATCTCCTCACAGAGAGCAATAATTTGCTATTGCACCTGGATGTGTGGGTTTTACAGTTACTACAAATTATAACTACTATAAGATTCATTATTACAAATTATAATTACTGTAAGATTCAAAACACTTGTACTGTTATTTAAATATTGTCTTCATTTCATCAGAGCAGTGCTAATTATCAGGAGGAGTAATAACTGAGATTAGACTGCGTCTCTCCTGTAAATCACAGGGTACCCTTTCTTCTCTCTCAACATTGTAAATTGAGATAACTCCACTGTCTAGATGAAAATCAAGTCAGCAAGTTCTGACACAGGTGTTGGCAAAAGCTCTTTGTGCAGGTACAGTGGTACTGCCAGAACAGCACTGCCAGCTCACTTGGTCCCATATCCAAGGCTGGTACCCAGGCCCTCAGCAATAGGGCAGTCCTGCCCACATGAACTGCTTCTGCACCCCTAGCCTTTTAGTGCTACACAGCAAAGTGCTCTCAGTGTTGCACAAAAGGTGGTTCTGCTGGAAAATCACTTTCAGCTCCAAGCTGGTGTGTTGCTCTTTGTGGTTTTTCGTGTGCTGTAGTAAACTCCTGTGGTATCCTATCATGGTGCAGCCCCCATCCCAAATGGATAAAGCTTTGTAGAATAAGTCCCAAACTAACAGTTTTCATTATTTGTTTTCCCAATATCTTGGTATATCTCACAAACACTTCTGAGAGGAGCTTTGCAAAATGCTTTTGCTATTGTCATTTACATTTTGCAGAGGGGAATGCAAAATTACATTCATCCTTCACTGGGTCATTCGCAAGTCAGGCTAAAACATTTCCATTCTCCTGAAAAGCATCAGGGTTTTATATGTTGCTGTGGGCCAACACTGAATGTGAAAACTGCCTGGGGAGAATTAAGTCCTCTGTTTCCATCTCCTTCATTTAACTTGTTCCCCTGGCAAACTTTAGACAGATTAATTTTGATACCCTTCTTGAAGCCTCCAGCTACGACTTTCCTTGACACAATCTAGTTATCTGACATAATTTTGGTTCAGAACAGTTCTTACCTCCCAGACATTTTGCTTGGCAGCAAAGGAGAACTGATAAGAATTTTACTACGCTATACATGTATTCACCTTCAAATAGACATTGTTACTCACAGGAGAAAATTGCTGAGAGCAGCTGAGAGTGGGAGAGGAACAACTGAATGCTGTTCAAGCTATTGACATTTAATTTAAACTAAACTTAGACTGAACATCTACCACAATATTGTTACTACAGATCTGATGGAGCCCAGACCAAAACATTTTAAAGAAATACATGCTTGTCTATAAGCTTCTCGGAAGGAAATGAAGCCATGGGAGAGCATCTGAATGTCAGATGTTCCAAAATAGCCCTAAAATACTCGGGTCATTGTGTAAACTTCAGCAGACAATGAACACTTGTGCTGACACACTGAAGATTAATTTTCTTACTGACAGCTGTGTAAGCTCTCAGATCAACCCCAAAAGATGCTAGCAATTAACTTGTCTACAACAGAAACTGAGAAAGAGATAAGGCAAATTATAGTGACATCAATATTTGTTGTGTGAAGTATTTTTGTTTGTGTACTTTTGTGTATTTGAGCTGGGAAATTAGCAGAAGATTAGCTGTTTTGTAAAGAGATATACTAAGCATGACTGGCCTTTACCCAATGCAGAAAAAAGGAGCACTAATGGGAATGAGAAACAGTACCTGAGATCCCTTGGTGCTTCTGGCTTTCCCAGCACTGGTGAAAAATCCCCATTTTGATAGTGGAGCATCTAACATTCTTCCCTCCCATGCCTTTTCTCCAGTCCCAGCTCTGGTGGTGTGTATCATGCAAAGGCACTGTGAGAGAAGGCACAGTCACAATAACATTATTGCATAGACCTGTCTGTGTAGCTTTACCCTTAGCCCACTGAGGCAAATGGGCATTTCAGAGGAAAGTCTGTCCCTTTTCTAGACTACTACTGCCAAATCCATAGGTGAACTGCAGTCTTTTAGTTAAGGGCTTAACTGTGATTCTATCTGTGAAGGGAAATTAAAAAGCAATGTCTTAGTAAAATAAAACATTTACAGACATTGCAAAACAGGATTGATAGAACACAATTCCCCATTTCAGCTGTCCTCCTGTGTTTATGGTTTGTTTTTTCTGCCAAACCCTCTAGGAACAATACCAGTGATTTTTACCATGAGACAATTTTTATTTCCAGGAAAGAATATATGTTGATGCCATTAAAATGACAGAGAAGACATTCAGCTTGTTGAGCCTGGCATGGCATGTGTGCTCCTGTCCCTCGAGCACAATGCAATTGCTTTGATGCTTTCTAAAGTAACAATACAATATGACCTTACAGAACTTGCAGCTGTATTGACTGGTTTGAAACCGAAATAATAGGGTAGAAATCATTAACACTACTCTCAGAGGCAGTCCATAATACTGGACATAGTAAGCTTATGTCTGAAAAAAAAATGGAACCAGTACCAAATGTTTTGTAAACTCTTCAATATTGGGTACTTCTTTCAGGTGTGAGATTTATTTTTAGCGTCTCTCATTGAGATTTTCAATGTGATGTAGCCACAATTTGAATGCACAGCCTCACTATTCAGAGAAAGGCTGCATAGGTCTCTGTTGCTACATTTCCAGTAGCATCTGGTCCAGAGTGAATGAAATTGTGTGCAGGACATGTTTCAGGTCCCTTGCAGTCCAAGGTTTGTAGATTCGTGTGAACACTATACCAAGTCAGTTTAGTTTCCCTCTGTTTGTTAAAATAACAAAACTGCCAATAGACACACCACAAACCCTACTCTAAGTGTAGGATGTTCCACTGGGTTTTCTTAGAAAGCATTTCAGAACCTGTAGGATAAATCTTCATTTGTTATAAACAATCACAACTCCCTTTAAGCCAGCAGAACTTTTCAGGCTTACTTAGTAGCTGAAGGTTTAGCACCAGGATTATACAAAACAGAGAATCACAGGATCAATTAGGTTGGAAAAGACCCCTGAGATCATCGAGTCCATTTGACCAAACCACCACCATGTCAACTAGACCGTGGCACTGAGTGCTGCATCCAGTCTTTCCTTAAACGCCTCCAGGACAGTGACTCCATCATTTCCTTGGGCAGTCCATTGCAATGCCTAATCATCCTTCCTCTGAAGAAATTCCTTATAATGTCCAAAACATATGCATTCACACATGTATGCAGCAGCTGGGTGCCTGGAGTGCCCTAATCTGATACCTGCAGGGGTGTAATTTTCAGTGCCTCCCATCTCTCACAATTTTCACCATCTGCATCTTACCAGTGTTCAGCTACTCATCCTGAAAAAGCACCAACAGCTGGCAGGGCTCTATGTGGTGTCCTTCTCACTCATCTCTTCTACAGCTCTGTCCATTTCTAAAACCACCAATACATGAATCCAGAGGACACAGCACTTCTGTATCAGTTTAATCTCCTTTACAGACATTCAATTAAACATAGCTGATGCAGATCAATAGCTTTTATCTGCATGCCAGGCCTGAGGAAATTGAATCACACAGAAACGAAACAACTATCTACTCTTTCCCCACTTCAGTCGTGCAAATGTAATTGTAGAAGTCTATTTCCTACCACTTCTCTGGTAGGGATGTGTTCCTCAGTACCCTGAAAATGCTTCTTCATTAGTTCAGGACAAATGTACCCAAGAAACCAGCAGAAAATTCAAAGTTGGACAATAAAGCATCTTGTCTGTATGTAGGCCGTGCTGAAAATTTGACAGAACTGCATGAGAAATGGTTGCTGACACACTCTAAACTCAAACATCTGATAAGAACTGGAGCACCTCTTATCTTACTCATAGTCAAACTCTAAGTCTTATCATACTCTATCATACTCTAAGTCAAACCTCTTATCTTACTCATCTGGCCACAAAAGGCTGGGTAATGCTTTTTGAATCCTGTCTCGAAACTGCAGCCAGGTGCAAGGCCTGAGTTTTTGAGGTTATGAAGAGTCCCAGTCCCTTTTAGTGTCAGTGAACAATAAGAGGACCCAGTGCACTTTACATTTGAAATGTTCATTTGTGTTCCAAAACTTAAATCCTCAAGCCCAGGAATAACATGAAATTCTGCCACTGCTGCCTTCAGAAAGCAAGTTCTTGGCAGTGTGATTCTCCTGCACATAAAAAGAAAGACACAGAATTCTGGGCAATGTCCTTCACTTTGCACCACTGTTTGGAAAATGTCTGTGGCAGAAGAAAATGTGCCTTGTGTACTCTGCTTTAATATTCAATACTCAACAAAGACCTTTTGTTTTTCAGGCCAAGCTTTCCTCCCTCCATACAACACGACTTCATGCTGCTGCCAAAGGCTCATCTTCAGGCCACCTCAGGGGCTCCAGGGAATTTCAAGAAGACCAAGATGTCAAATGCCACTTTCACAGGAAGGCAAGCAGAACACCTTCAGCAGACAGCTCATGCCCAGAGACAAGATCAAACTCCATTCAGGAATTTGCAGAGTCCTTTGAAAGGCAATTGCATCTCAAAAGCAAACGCTCAGTTTCTTTGGTAGGTAACATTCATCTTAAGATCACTACAGAAGAAAAAAGCCCAACCAACCAAAAAGTCAGCTTTATCCTTTGTGTAATTACTGTGATTTTAGTGAGGGAAGTGCAGAAATAAGCTCCAATTGGAATTTCTCATATTATGTGCTCTCAAATTACTACAGTGGCACAAACAAGGTTAAAGTTGTATCATTAATGTGAGGTTTCTTGTTGTGGTGTTACTGTCTAGGCTTATTTATCCTCAAAATGAGACACCACACTGGCTCATGTGGCAATGTTTTTAGAGGTTTCTATGTCTGTGACAACAAAACACAACAATACAAACTCAGGTTTGCTTCACTTTTGCTGCAAGACCCAGCTAACTTTGTCACTGCTGCTGTCCTGACGTAACCTATATGGTGTTATCTGTAATACTGCCAGACACTGCAGTGTTTGAGAAGCTTCTCTTTTACCCCTCAGGACTCCATCCATCTGCTTTCTGCAGTGTCACCACACAGCTGTTGCTATAAGTGGCTGAACATATTTTCACTGAAAGGGCTTGCAGGCAGCAGGGGATTCTCTCCCCATTTCATCCTTCTCTCCATCATTCTGTCCTGAGCCATGAGCATTTTTTCATCTGGTGTGTGTTGATGAAGGAGCCAATAGCAATCTTTTGTCTATGACACTTTAATATATATTTTTTATCATGATACATAGTATCTGCTGTATCATACAATGGAAGAAAGGGTAATAAATCCTAACTCACTTTTAAGTATCAGAAGAACGCTATCAAATTGTCACTCCATTCAAAAAGCTGTGCTTGAATAACACTTGACATTAACATCAAATAGCCACAGAAAGAAGTATCTTTTTTTTCAGTTTCTTGACACTGCCAGTTTGTATGGAAAAGTAATTTTCAGCTAACTTTGCAGACCTTCTGAACAGCAAAAGAGGGGAAAAAAAATCCCTTTTCAATAAGCAGCATAATTACATGATCAGTCCCATAATTATAGTCCTTGCATGACCAGACCTCTAAGAATATGCAGAATTATGGTTATCACAGTACTATTACACCATTGTCAAAATTTGAAGTGCATTCTCCAATCTTCTTTTTCGTCTTTAAGAACTATTCAGTTGATTTAATTTGGAAATTTACATTGCCTCATGTGCCAACATTCACCAGTGGTCGTCTGGTTTATCATTTATAATTTCCCAAAAATGTGTGTGGCTAGAAAGTCCGTGAGTGTGTAGTTGCTGCATGATTAGGTATAGTGAATAATGTATTAAATATGGCTCCAGTTCCAGTTAAAAGCCAGATTCCAGTGCCCCTCTGTAATCAGCATTGAGGTGTGCTGGGCTGTATTTTAATCTGTTTTTCAAGCAGACCAAGTTGTTGTCATTCCCTCAGCCACCATTGCAGCTTGGGAGATATGAAGGACTTGAGAATCTCAAAGAACTGAGCAATAGGTCAGAGATCTGAAAGGAAATTTGGGCTTAAAACTGTGTCTCCAAATAGAGCGTTTTTGTGCATTCAGAGCTCTGTGGATGCCGTTCAAACCACCATGATCAGACAGGTGAACACTGTGGGAAGGGTAATTCATCTCCTTCCCTGCACATTGCTTTTCTCTTATGTGTCTTTGAGAACCCTTCATGACCTTGTTTTCAGTGAGGTCTTTGCTGCTAGCACTGAAGAGCCTTCAGCCACGTAAAGATGGATCACATGAAAGGACAGAAGCATGGAGGCTGGGCTGAAATCTCAGACCCCCTCCCTTTCTCCCTTCTGTCTGCTCCCCTCTTCAAGTCCACTAGACCTGTGACCCTCCTATCATATACAGAGTAAAATCAAAGCACGTGTGTTGCTTCTTGCTGAGCATTAGGATGACTAGTGTGGGCCTTGAATTGGAGCCCATCATGGTAATGCTGATCTTGGTGAGTCAAGTTGCTGGAATATTTTGCTATATATTGAAATAAAATAATGAGCTGCTTTTTTTTCTTTTTTTTTTTTTGTTCTTGTAGGAGTCACATTTAATTCCCTGCTATTTTTTCCCTGCCTTTTAGCAACCTGAAGGTGCAAAGGAGAGACGAGAAAGAGAAAAATTGCATTTGAGAAAAAGCAAGTCTCATAAGAAAATGGGAGAGAAATCAGAGCCAAGGAGAGAGCATGAAGACGCTGAAGGTTCAGAAGTACCTGCAAAACACAATGAACAGTTGCCATCACAAGCAAGCATTCAGAAAGGTTATGTATTCACAGGCAGCTAGAATGCGTTGAGATAATCAATCTCAACACTCCCCCTGAAGAGCAGAGGGAGCATTCTTGTTCTGTTTTGACTAGAAGAGGCCTATTAGCTAGAATAACCCGTAAGCTGTAAAATAAAAGTATAATTCAACTGCAGCACTGGCACCACGTTACTACCTTCCTTTCTTTACTTTTGTCGTTAGTAAAGTGACCTTTGTCATAGGAGTGTATAGGTAGCAAGATCCAAGTTAGAAATTAACCACCATAAGTGGGTTTCAGTCAAATTTAGCATTGCAGCAGGACAGTGGTGGATGTGCTCATTTAAGAGGAGACCATCATCTCTGTATTACAGAGCTGTGCAAAGTCATCCAAAGCTTTATATTTCTTTTAAAATTGAAAATAGGGTTATTGGTCGGTTTGGGAAGAAAAAAGTACACATAAACAGCCAACTGCTTCCTGGCCCTGACATTCACTTAGATTTGTCTTGAGAACAGGTATCTTTTGCTTTGACAATCTTTCAGCTCCAAATTTATGTAAGAGGAGAGAAGAGAAGCCCATGTTATCTTCTATGCCACCGCAATGTCTCACTTTTCCTATGACTGTGCAGTATGACTCTTGTTTCTCTGGCATCTCCCAACCCTCTCCCATGTCCTCAGTCCCATTTCCCCAGTCACACAGATAGTTCTTTCTCTCAGCTTTACCCTTGTCACCTTGCTTCTTTTGTTGCCTTCCCCCTCTCCATTTACTACTTTATAGTCCTGCCTTTATTTACTACTCTAGTCCTATAGTTGGTAGCCTTTATAGTAGCTACCAACCTGTTTTGCTGCATCTCTACTTTTGCTTCATCAAAATTTGAGCTTTGCTGAAAATTCTCCATTAAAACCAGAGATATTCTGTCTCTCATACTTCCATATAATCTCTGCAAGGGGTTGCTGAGGCATTGCAAGCCCATTTCCTTTTTCCTTTTTCCTTTTTCCTTTTTCCTTTTTCCAGAACTTGGGCCAAAGCAAGGGAATGGGAACTGGCTGTCTATGATAAGCAAGACTTAGGAAAACTCTGTTCCTCTGGCAGAGTATCTCCTGAGCACAGGTGTAAATCTCATCTCCCCATGCTCACAAACACAAACATATTCCCACAATCCCCCTATGCCCCCCTTTCTTCAACATGCCAGTGCTCTCTGCAGATACAGCCCTACTCTCTTTGGGAATAATCTCCCCAGGCCTAATATGGAGAAAGCCTGATTTGGATAATACAGCTAGAGAAGAGTGAAGACTAATGAAGTCATGAGCAAAAGTCAAGGTCTGATGGATATTCTTCCTGTGATTTTCTGTAATTAACAAAGAGCTTACTAATTTACCTTAGAGCCTTACTTTTGAATATTCAGCCCTTTAAAAGCTTAGGGCATCCTTAAAACTTTGTAACACCTCCATTAAAGGACTGTGGGTTTGTTGTTGTTGTTGTTGTTTGTTTTATTTGGTTGGTTGGTTTTCGTTTGTTGTTTATTTTTCCCTAGGGCTTTGCGGGATATATAAGAAAGCAATTGAACCCTTACCAATGCTTGTAAAATTGCTTCTTATTATAAACAAATAAATCTAATAATGGAAAAATATTGTTCCTTTACAAAGTTCTTCTGTCAGCCAAAACTTACATACAGGTGACTTTTCCTTTACAGCCCTAAATTGAAGACTGCATTACAATAGACCTGGATAGAAAAGAACATGGCCAGCAGTGTCTGAGCTGCTCAGATGAAACCTCTCCCATACATCCTTTCAGGCAGTAGCCTGTCCTCACATCTTGTGAGAGCTGAATGCTGTGGGTTTCAGCATTAGCTTTGCCTGGATTTCAGCCATCAGCTGCCTCCTCCTGTTTTACAGACAGGGTAACTCAACAGGCCCCAGCAGCATTCTCTTGTGTTCATCAGACCAATGTTCTGGCTGCACATCACACCTGATGGAAAGAAAACACCAAACAGAGCTAAAATAGGAGAGTCATGTATGGCTGGCTGGCTCTGACTTGCTGGTTACCATCTCCCTAAGAGCACAGAGAAGCTTCACTGCCACCAAGGCAGCCAGGCAGCTCTGCCTGCAAACACCTTCCCTGTGTTCCACCAAATCCCATCTCTCTGGTGGGAGAGTCTGTAATGGTTTATGTGCTTTTGAACCGACCCATCAGCCCCATGGTGTGATTCTGGAAACAGAAGCTTTCCCATAATGTCCTCTATTTACTCAAAAGGGTTCTCTCTTGCTTTGAATCATGCAGGATTAGACCAACAGCCCTTTCCAGCTCAGTCCCATGCAGTCTGAGGCAGCAGTAATACTTAGAAGGACTGAAGCCTGCCTAATAGAATGAAATCATTCTCCACAGAAATTAACAAGTATTCCATAACAAACTGGACATTTGGAAAGGAAGGTAATAATCCAAAGAGGAATCTGATTGCAACAGCATGTCTGATAGTTCTGTTTCCACAGGAAGTGGAATATACAAGTAGTTGGAAAGACTCCAGGGGTTTTCATTGTCACAGTAGGTCACTAGTTCAGTTGTGACTGATATACATAATGATCCCTGCCTTGATTCCCATCCTGAATTCCCAGAGCAATAGGGCTGGCTGCAGGCAGTTTCTGCACAAACCCATTCCTGGGCAAACACTGTTTACTTTCTCTTCCTTTTCCAAGAGTGGGATGGCTGCAAGTTGTATCAGAGTCCAAACCTTGGACATGAAGGAGGTCAGGCTTCTGTGGAAACTGAAGACAAAGGGATGAAAAATCCAAAATGCTCATTAATAAAAAATACTGAAAACATGAAACAGAAAGGGGAGCAAGGAGGAAAACTGGTGGGATTAAGGGACCCATGAAGGATATATTAAACTTGCTGTGTATCACAAGTGGAAAGACATGGTCTGATAAAATGCTCATCCCTGTGGATTCTTCCAGCACTTCAGGCTAACTAGGAGGTACTCCTGAGGGAAGGGAAGATGTGGATACATACAAACCTTTCAAGAGTTATACCCCAGTGTTTTCTGAGAGGGCAGAGAACATCAGTTGAGGTTATCTCATCTGTCAGGTGGGCATTCCCAAAGGAAAATATTTCTGCTTGCTTCTCAGTATGGTTTAATTGCAGCATGGCTGGGAGGACGAATTAAATTTTGAGTGCTTGTTAACTTATCATATATTGACGTATTAAATGCCACACCCCACATAGGTAAAAAGATGTAACAGTTGCATTTATGTACATGCTCACAACAAGTCTTTCTGGGGAAAAATAGGAAATATTTAAAGGCATAAAAAAACCCCAGAAAACCTCACAATGTATAACTGAAGAAGAATATAATTCCCATTAAAAATAAAACCAAAATATTAAACAAAAATATTTAAATACTCATCTACAGTTTTTTGTTCTTCAGCACAGAAACCTGGTATTTGGGTAAGCACAGCCCTGGCTCTGAATGCACTCAGTGTGCATGTGAATAGTGTAAACCCACGTAGAGATATAATCAAGCCTGATAACCAAAATTATTCACATAGCAATGAATCATAATCACGGGACTTTGAGCTTACCTCAGCCTTCTGCCAAAACTGTTGTAAACAAACAGGTCTTGAAATATTTCCAGAGGGATATTACAGCCAAAATCTAGTCATTCAATGAGAGAATTGAACACTGAAATAAAACAAACTTCATAAAGAATGCCCTGCCTGCAGTTGTTGTGCCAGAGCTTTAGGTAACTGTGTGAGAACAAATGTGAAAATAAACCCACTCATCATAGAAAACATTGCTCATAGCACATTGATTTTCATTTTCACTGTTATTTTAGATTGGCTTGACAGATGTTATTCCTCCTGTTAGGAGGATCTCTCTGAATCCCAGCTCAGCACCTGCAGTTCTTTGGAAAAAGATTACTTCTCTCAGATGTGTCTTGTCCCTGAGGTCAGACACAGAATGAAAGAAAGAAGTGATAAAAGGAGCAACAATGTTCTGTCATACCGGATGCATTTTTGTCCTTCTTATATGTTTGTCAAAATGCTTCAGTTCATACAATTTCTAAACTGGTAGAGTTTTGATGTATTGAGATGACCAACCAACTTGTGACAGTTGTAATGAATTTTCATCAAAAAGCCATCAAGACCCCTGCAGAGAGTCCTCAGACTGGAGAATTAGTCCTATTCCTGACAATGAAGTATCAAAAAAGAACTCTTTTTTTCCTCTAAAGTTTGCCATGGACATGGTTTCCTGCAGCCATATCCCATTATATGAGATGAATGCTAAGGTTTGGTCCTTTGCAAAGCAACCCCTCCTGGACCGTTATACAATGGCTCTCCATTGACTTACTGCTCTTCCTATATACAAAAAATACATTCTAAATGTTTCTCATAAGCATTTTCAATATAGTGGGTCTATTCCCTCAGGACTCCTATTCAGAGAAATTTGTCTCTTAGAAAGCAGCTACAGTGATTTTAGATTAGCACCAGTTTATGCCTGTTAGAGAGGAATGATTAGGGCATTTCTTTGCTCTAGTGGTCCCAGCAGGAATAAAAGGTCCTCAGGGAGAACAAAGTCACTTTGGGCTCTTCTCACCTGTGCAGGAGTGGCAATCACAGCAGGATTTGGGATATATGTGATATATATTCATGAATTCCTTCTCCATTGTGCCAAGTTCTACATACCCACAGTTGCAGATGAGGCCACTTCAGACAACAGATCTTCCATTCCTTTAATGCCTTTTGCATGGAACAAAAGGATTCTCACATTAGGACAATATGGCTCTCAACTGTTCAATGAGCATCAACCATAATGTCCATCACTCACTCAGAGTACTCACTGCAATGTGATTACCTAATCCAAAAAAATTCTGAGCTGAGAATGCTTAAGACTGATAAAAATTTCTTATCAGTTGAAGCAAGAAGATTTGGATACAAGTGCCATTTCTCATGGTGACTTGGGGACTAGCAGGAGCACAGAACTTCACTGCATGCACAGCTTTCACCAAGAGGGATAATGGCAAACTCTCAGCCTTATTTTCTGTTACTTGCAATATCCAGAGTAGAGGAAGGACAGATCTGGACTAAACCCTGAATGCTGGTGACTGAAAGGTGATACAGCTCTGTGTTGAAGCTGCTGCAGTAATTCTATATTACCAGATGCTACCAGGAGAGCCCTCAGTATTATCTTTAATGGTTTTTAACAAAGTTTTGTACTGATGGAAAGACCTATGATGAAGATGGTGAGCCACACTGAAGCTGCTGCAGCCAGAGTGTGTCATTCCTTTAACAACTGCATTAGTGGAAAAGGGGAACACAGTGTTCTAAAGGAGCTGCAAGCAGCTGGGTGTTTCAATGTCTGCAGTTCAGAGCTGGCATTTCAGACGGGAAATGATCTGTTCTCCTAATTCCCAGCTGATTGATGTACTGTGTCCAGCTCTGAGGCCCCCAACATGAGAAAGACATTGACCTGTTGGAATGAGTCCAGAGGTGAGCCACTAAATTGATCCCAGGGCTGGAGCACCTCTTCTATGATGACAGGCTGAGAGTTGGGACTGTTCAGCCTGGAGAAGAGAAGGCTCCAGGGAGACTTTAGAGCTCCTACCAGTACCTGAAGGATACCTACAAGAAATCTGGATAGCAACTTTTCACAAGGGCATGGAGGTTGTGGACTCCCCATCCCTGGAAACGTTCAAGGCCAGGCTGGATGAGGCCCTGAGTAACCAGGTCTACTGGAATGTTCCTTGCTCATGACAGAGTGTTTGGAACCAGACAATCTTTTAAGATCCCTTCCAACCCAAACCACTCTGGGATTCTGTGATGAGAGAGATAAATTTTATGGTATAGTTGTTGCCTACACTGATAAGCTCAGGAAAGGCACCAAGTACTCCTGGCTTTGGAGGTTATTCCTCTATGTGGCACCTGAGACACATTGGTGGGGTGGAGTGAGAGAAGCAGGCATAACTGCTATTCTGGCTGTACTTTAAAACACAAATCTTATCTCAAGACTCTTTGGTCTGGTATCAAGTAAGCAAAAATAACAAGCACTGGATAACACATTCTTCAAGGAAAAAAAAACCAACTGTGTGTGACCTGGATCCTGTTGAAATTATTCTGATGATAAGAGGACTTAATCTTAAAATAGTAACCTTCGTTTCCTTAAGACCAATGATTCAGTAAATATTTTGGATTGGGGATCTTAATTTCTGAATGGAATATATCAGCTCCACCTCTCAAAATTCCTGGGAAATAGCAGGAATTCTTGAATTAAAATCCTGTTTGCAATCTTTTCCACTTGCTTTTAACAGTATATTCAAAAGTGGCTGCTAAAGAAATCAACCTGTCCCACATGTCATGTCCTGGTGCTTCTGTAAAATCAGTGGCAAGTTCTTGTCATCTGTGATGAAGAAGTCAAAATACATTGTTTACAAGTTCTTTCACTCACGATCATTAAACAACCAGGTAATCTTTATAGCCATTTTCCAGCAGAGGGAGTCTGTCCCTATCAAGTGAGAACATGCACTGCAGTCCACTGCAAGCACGAGTTTGAGACTAAAATAGATACAGTGCCAGCAGAAGACAACCATCATCAAGAGCCCAGGTCCATATGGTCAAATTTTGCCCTGTGTTGTTCATATAAGACATTTTTTTGATATAAAGGAAATCAATATACACTGAAACCCATGGCAGAGTATAGTCTGGTATTAGCAACTGCAGTATTTACCCCATGGTCAGCCGAAAACCCTGATCCAGCTCTGGAGATCCCATTTTGCTGAATCACTTGTTGGCAGCTCATTGCTGCAGGTGTTTCCCAAACTGTGCCATTCCTCTGCCTCCATTTCCAGGGCACAGCCCAAATTCCCCTCCTTTAGCTGGCTGAAGAGCTGCTGTGCAGCCCTGGATGCCCCAGCCCCATGCACACGGAATGCCCAGGCTGGAGGGAAGGATGAGCACCAATCCCTGCAGAGGGATGGAGGCTGATGCTTTCCTTGGGGTCAGCAGGTGACCAACATCACAGACAGCTCACCAGCCCAGCTTCTCTTCACCTCTGGGGCAACCCTGGGGCTCATCAGCTTCCACTCTGCACCCAGAAACCAAGGTGGTTTGTCTGCCCACACCTCTCTGAAACCTTCCTCAGGCTCTTCCTATAATCACAACATCATCACTAAAGGATTTGCTGCTCCCAGTACTCAGTCCCGCTGTCCATATTTTCAATGTTATATTCAGAAAATATTTTGGGAAGCTCTCTGCTAGTCCTTACTACAGGAAAGATAATATATTTCTTGCCCCAGGTTTATTCTGACAAAATTTTCTTAGTGAGAAAAAGCAATAGCCTTTTTATTCTTATAAGCAGCACAAGCCCTTTTCATATGCCACATAGTTGAAAATTAGCCATATTTTAAAATACATTTCAAAACATCTCTGTTCATCAAGTGCAACCTCTCCTCTACACCAGCTAAGTGAGATGAGTGGCATGTCCACCCCAATTTCGGCTGGTCCAGTTCAGAGTCTGGAGTGTGGGGAGCTTTGTGCTGCTTTGCTGGGCTGAAAACTCTGATGGTGAAAGGCAGGGCAGCAACCTCTCTTGTTGGGCAGCTTTGTTGTGAGAGTACTCTGACAGCAAGACAGAAATAAACACTTGGGGAGCAGCAGGAATCTTAAACCACTCAGCTTCTTTGCACAGGTAACGAGTTACAGTCCTTGGCCTCTCACAGAAGCAGAGGAAATCTAGACACATAAAGCCATATTGAGCTTTGTTCTCCAAGCACATACAAATATGCAGGAGGGTTACTCAAGGTTGTGAAGTGAAGCACAAATGGACACTTTGGCAGCATCAGTTCACATGCCCTGTCAAGTAAATGCATATATTTGCTCAGAAACAAAAAGGAGGTAAACCAACTGTATTTCATAAAACAAACAAAGTAAGTCACAGGAAAGTCAAAACAAAGCTGATAGTAATTAAAAGAGGATAATTTGGCTGGGAACTTCAGCAGGCAACACAGAATCAGAATTGACCTTCTTTCCCTTTTACACTAATCACTGCCTTACTAAATTAGTTGGTCATTTCATTTTTGTTATGCCTGTTCACCAAGATACAGAATAACATTTTGTGTATATTTATATAACACATGCACTATACATACATACATACATGCACATATGTATACACACAGAGAGACGTGCTGACAATTACATGTTTGTACATCTGCATCTCCCAGGAGAGCTGTGCTGTACTCTGCTGTGGGTTTCTGTCCACCACTCCCCCTGCCAGGCCACAAACTATTACTTTTCAAGCTATCCCTGGGTTTCTCTGCTTTCCCTCAGCTTTCCTGCTCAGCAACAGCCTTCTCCCCATCAATCCCCAGCTTCTCTACAATTGCCTTTTCCTGCAGAGCTGCTTAGCTGACTGCCTGTGACCTCATTTGTACCCAACATCGTCCTGTGAGCTCAAACCCACATTCAAGTGTGCTGTGATGATAAGGTGTCTGTGTCAATATATTGTAACCCATGGCCAGATGGACATTCCCATGCTGTGGGAAACCTTGTGAAAAGTCAGGAACAAGTGGGAATCAGCACTGTGGAAGTGGCTCTGGCTACCCTGGCAGTGCCAGCTGCACTTCTAGATTAAAGCAAAGGAGAGGAGGAGCCAAGTGAACGAGCACTGAAGCACCTCTGCAGCTGTGACTTGGTGCCTGGCTTAGCAGCAGGGTTGGTGACACCAGGGATGACGAGCTCAGGCTGGATTTTCCATGGGGCTGTCTGATTAGTACATCCCTGGGGAGGAGTGTGGTAGAGAGGTCCCAGAGCAGCCTTTGGGAGAGAGCTGGACTGTAAAATGTGTTTTGGGTTGATGGCAAAGACCTGGGGTAGGGGCTCTGTAAATTCAAGTGTTTTGGGAGGCCAAAGTTTTGCTAAGTGGCAGCCAGGCAGGAGATCAAAGGATCCGTTTCCTGGTGAGATGGGACACATGGCCATGTCTGTGAGGGGCTGGCTGGGAGGACAGTGACTGAGGGGAAAGTGTTTGTCTCCTGGGAATGCTGCACCTGGTCACAGAGACTTTTGTGACTTGGATTCCTCATTACTGCTCTTTCATGTGTGTGACAAATGTGTCTATTGGGGGAGTTTTTGTGCACCGGAGATTTTATGGCCCTGGTGTCCCACGGGATGAAGACCAATAGTACATCAACCACCACGTGTCCCTGCTCTGCATGGCAAGCAGGAGGACATTTACCTGCTGTGCTGCAGAAGAGCCAAGGGCAAAGGGTCACAGGAGGCAATGCCTATGCAGGGACACTGAATTTCCAACCTCCTCATCACATCCTTCCACAGCTGTGCTCCTGCTCTCACTTTCCCTCTTCTGAAGAAACATTTTTTCCTTTTTCTCCCTAGGTTGGGCTACAGCTGATGTTTTTCATATCATTGCTTAACTGGCTCATTTTCCCATCCTGTCCTTTCTGCCTCGGGTCTCTGTCCAGAGAGTTGTTCACCCTGCTGTCTTCCCCCAGCTAACTATCCTGACTCACCCGAAGTACGTGCAAAACTGCACCAAGTGAGCCAGAGAGACTGAGAGAACAAAAATTAACAAAACAATGAGGAAGATAAAATTGCAACATTAAAAAAAATATGGAAAGAACACCCTTAGGTTTACAAAGTGAAACTCTCAAAAGCAGGACAAATCCAGACCACAGGCTGACTTTGGAAGGAGAGTTCAGCCTCCTCTTCCCTTCCCCCACACAATGTGTATTATGTGACATGATTTAATTGTTTGGCTGCATACTAGTTTTCCCACAGGGCTTGTGCCTCATTTAGTGTAAATGCAGGACAGTGTCTGGGAATGAAGCTGGTCTCTGCATTTCCTGGACTGAGTGTGTGACCAGGAGCTCCGTTTATCACCACCTAATCCAGACACTGTGCTGAATTTGGAGATTCCAGCTTCTTCATGAATTTTTCTGAGGTGGCTTCCTTTCAGCCTCTGACTATCATCACAGTCTGCCTTAAAGGTGAGAAGCTACTATTTACAGGGAACTGGGAAGTTTTTATTATGGTCTGTTGCATTTTTTTTTTTGAATACTCCATTGGCTCTGGCATTTGTTCAGAATACTTTATGATTTAACTAACTGATCCGTCAGACTTCATTTGCTCTTCTGAGTGCTTGGTGCTTCTATAAATCTATAACCTAAATTTATCTTGCCAGGTGTCCAAAAACAAGAAACCATAAGCCAGACATGCAGATTTGTCACCTAGAAGTGACAAAGGAACTTGATGGAAGCAGGGAGTTTCTAGTTCTTTCAGCTGCCATTTGTTTCCTCTGCTAGCAGATTATTCCCTGTTTTCCCACAGTGCTCTGCCTCATTTTTTGCCATGTCCATTTTTTCCATGTTTCTGGAACACTGGTAAATGAGGACTTGGCTTGATATTTGACCCCGAGTTACACCACATGAGCTCTCCACTGCCTGATGCTGTTTAGAAGTCACACCTTATAAACTTGTTTGACTATTCTGTTGCTGACTGTCCTTCATCAAAAAATGCCAGGTTTGTGCAAGTCATTTTCCTCAGCATGAATAATCTCTCACTTTCTAATACAAAACTTGCATCACAAACTGGAATATAGTAAAAAGAAATGTCATTGCACATTCTCAGAGATGATTTTTAGAGCTCTGTGTCAATATCTGCAGCTTTAAAATCATTTTTGCTCTCATTCAGCTGATACATGATGAGACAAGAAAAAGCAAAGATTCTTGCTTTTTGGGATGTGAGAACAGGGATCAATCTTTTATTGCACTTGTGTCATGGTTTAACATGTGCACAAAAGCAGCACAGTACTGCAGACAACCTCACCTGCACAGCTCTCAGTGCCAAGACATATTTACTTCAAGTAGTGAGACTCTGAGAAGAAAAACATTTGGGATCTGCAAACTGCTTTCTTCTGGTGCTTCTGCTTTTCCCAGACTTGTCTGTTCTTCATTGTAATACAGGGATAAAAAAGTCTGGGGAGAAAGTTCTTACCATTTTTACTCCTGGCATTTCTGGCTTTATTACACTAGATTCTCCATGCCAAATTGTTAGACTAGTTCAAAGGGCTCTGATCAACTTGAAACATAGCCAATTACCTGTGAATTATAGATTGTTTCAGGAAATGCTCCTGCAGTCACTGAAGTTCCTCTGTTCATGCAGATAGCATTAAGCTGAGCGCTCCTGACTTTTTTTATCTCCTTGATTGTTTTTACTTGTTCTTCTAAATGACAGACTTCCATAAGGGAAGATGCATTTTTATATGCTAGAAATCAGCTTGACAAATTGCATGGACAGGATATAAGCTTGGAAAAAGTACTCCTTCTGAAAGTTTCTTGCAAAGGTCTTATAGGCTACGCATAAAAAATCAAAAAGCAGACAACATAAACATAGCTAATAATTATTGTTAAAAAAATTAAAGTTTCATGTATAATGTAACTACTTCCCCCCTTCCCGATGATAGGATTAGGCCTAGAAGCATTTTTAAACTATACAGATTTAAACTTGTACCTCCAAAATCCATCCAAGAGCAAATACCCCTAATGACACTCCAAAGAATGGACTTTCATAAGATGGCTCTTTGTATTCAAATCCACTTTTTATTTATTTTGGTATTACAAGTTGTATTAAAGCCAGTATGTCAATGTTTGTTTTTCCTCAAGTCATAACCAATGCATGTATTTGCTCTTTATTCAATTGTTGCATGACCTTTGCAAGGCCAAAATTATTTGTTTAACTTTCTGGGCACTCCGTCCAGAGAGCTATTATTTTATCAGCGTCAGCCACATTTCTATGACACACTTCATAAAATCATGGAATGGTTTAGGTTGGAAGGAACCTTACAAGTCATCCCTTGCCATGGGCAGGAACACCTGCACTAGACTAGGTTGCTCAGAGCCCCATCCAGCCTGGCCTTGAACACTCTCAGGGATGGGACATCCACATCCTCTCCAGGCAACCAGTGCCAGGGAATCAGCATCCTCACAGTAAAGAATTCTGAGTAAAGAGTTCCTCAGATCTTCCTACGTCCCCTTTTTAAAATTGGGAGCTATGTTTTCATTTTTTCCAGTCACTGGGGACTTTGCATGACCACCAGGAACTTTTCAAACATGAGGGAGAGTGGCTTGGCAGCAACATCAGCCAGCCCCCTCAGGACCCTGGGATGCATCTCCTCAGGTCCCAGAGACTTGTGGCCATTCACCTTCATCCCATGGTCCTGAACCTGCTTTTCACCTGTAGTGGGAGGTTCTTCACTCCCTCAGCCATAAATTGGATATGATGCTATGAAGATACCTACAAACAGCAAACCTTGCACTTGAAATGTCCAGGGGAGTAGATCAACATTTCACTTCAGTTTTCACCCAGAAACAAGTAATGGATTTGTAAAGTACTGTTTCCCCACATGCCTAGGCTGAAACTAGCTCATCCGCCCCCAGGTGCTATCTTGCCTTCTGGGCCAAAATGCGGATGTTACAATAATCCTAAAACATCTAGAGCTCCAATCGGTCTGTAATGTGCTCATGAATTATTTGGATCAAGGCACAGATGTGACTTCTCCTGCCAGAGAAGGATATCCATTAGGTAGGGATTAATGCTGTGATGTGAGATGCATTCTGCTGTCTGAAAAAAATGCAAAAGAAATCACTCAGACCAGGAAAGAGAAGCAGCTTTCATAGACGTTGGATTTCTGGAGCACTGTTTACAGAGAGGTGGTCCTTCTGGAAAATATTATTGCCCTTTGCTCTGTAGTCATGACATCATCCAACCTGCAAAGGCATCTGCTTGCCAGATGCTGAGGGGAAATTGCTGGAGTACTATTTAGCTGAGAGTGAAAGTGTCACTCTATGCTAAAGTGCAGGCAAGGAGGGAGCTATCTGAGAAGATAAGTGAGAGTGAAAAAGTTTGGATCTTTACATGGAGTTAATTCCATCCACAAATTTCCCAAGGAAAAAAGATTTTGGATCATGAAAAGCAGAAATCTTAGATTAGGGGACTTGAGCAGGGTGGCTCATAGTTCAGTCCAAGTAGTGACTAGCTGGTGGGAGAGCTGTACCTCAGCTTGGCAATTCCAGCAGCCACAGGGCAAGCTGGCAACACAAGACTTGGATGGTGGAAAGGGTCAGGGAGGCTTCTGGTGCAGTTTAAACAGGGCTTCAAACCAGGATTATCAGCTCAAAGGAGGCTTTTTCCACAAGAAGAGATTTGAGGCTTTCACTGGTGCTCTCCCCTGGCTGTCATACCAGAGGTGCTGCAGTGTAAGATGCCCTTCGTTACACTGTGAGGCATCCAGTAATGTCACTGACACTGTTTACTATAGGATGACATCTGCAAATAAAACCATGGTTTCGTTCTTTACATTTTATTTTTAGGCATTCTTCTTTTGGATTCAGGGCTGTGCCATACATTCCTGCGAAATTGCAGGAAGGACAGCCGCGGGTGCTCATTTTCGTGGAGAAAACCACGGGTGTCCGTGTGTGTCTGTGGGTAAAATTAAAAAAAGGCCTGTTATATGCAGCGATCAAAGGAAGGTTTGTACCTCTGAAAGTCTCTCTACTTCTTCTACTTTTCCTCGCCTGCCTGGGCTACCGGGAGCGGCTGTCCCCGGCCGCCAGCCCCGCGCCAGCCCTGCCCGCTCCCGGCCGCTTTTCCTGGAAAGCGGGGCAGCACAGGGGGCGGGCAGCCTCGGCTCCCGCGGAAGCCTCGCTCTCCCCGAGCCCCTTTCCTTTGCCTCTGCTCCGGGTCCTTCCCGGCCAGGCGGGGAGAAGAACGCCCGCCCCCCGCGGGGCCGCCGGGGGAACATCTGGGCGGCCGCGCCGCCAACATCTGGAGCGGCCGGGCGCATCCCGGCGGGCACAGCTGGAGGGCTCGGCGCCGCGGGGCTGCCCGGCCGCAGCGAGACCCCCGCGGCAGGGGCAGGAGGGAAGGAGGGAAGGAAGGGGGAGAAGGGCTGCGAGGGAGCGGCGCGGCACAGGTAAGAGAGCCCGGAGCCCCAGCAAGGGCCGGGTGAGGCAGGACGGGGGAGGTGGGATGTTCCCGGTGGAAGGACAGCTACTCCATGTTTGCCCGGGCTCGGTCCGCGGGGCACTTCTGAGGTAACCAGCGCGGACGGGACTTTTGAATCAGCAGTTCCCTGAGGTTGCTGGTGTTCAAACGCGAGCGTGGCCCTTGCGGGCATCCGGAGCATTTTACCCCCTGTGCAAGAGGTTTTGCAGCCGAGGGTCTGGATCGCTGAACAAAGGGGAGATTAAGTGTTCGGCTAAGTTTTAAGTTTACTACGTGATTTTTTTCCTTTCCCTCCCTCTCGGATGTGTCAAATGGAGATGTACATCCAAACTTGAATTTCCAGGCAAAAGTAAAAGAATTTAAATGTAGCCATGACTTCTTATTATATGAGAGAAACCCTAAAATTATCTTGGCCTCCTTATTTTATTTCAAAAGAGAATAACTCTCAGAAAAACACTTTCCATCCCTGCATATGTTCCATCTTGTTTCAATTTTCCAGCAGTAAGTCATATTCTACTCTGTAACAACACCTAAAACTAGAAATGGTATCAAAAATTCATTCTCTTTTTGATAAAGGGCTTTCTGAAGAGTTTAGGAACTGAAGTACTTGAGACCAAAGTATTTCTGCTTTTTCATTTTTAAACCAAGTGTTTGATGATTACTATGCATTTGCATACTTAGAAGTGAGGATTTCTCCAGTATGTATAACTTTGTTTGCATCACCTTATATTGCTGTTTCTGTGTAACTCTTTTAATCATGGCATAAGTTGTACTGTAAGTCACTGTAAGTGCTTTGTAAAAGGAATGTTTTCAATATCCATTTTAGATGCAAATTCGTCATTGACTCTGGAGTTACCTTTCAGAAGTCTGGTCAAATGTCTTCTGCTGCTTTTCAGGGTTGCTTATGTGGCTTTCTCTGTATTTTTCTCTTTACAAATGAAGCTGGACAAACCAAACAGATTTCTCTCAGTTGTGGAGACTGTGGGCAGAAATACATGCCGGAGAAGAAAACTCAAATGAACCTTGAGGAGTGGCTGGAATAATTATGCCTGTGTTTAGGCAAACTGCTGTTTACTCTCTTCTTGCACACAAATCTGCCAGGAAAGATCATTTTAGTCAGTACTGCAAACGGCCAGTGCAGCAGCACAAAAATGGGCTCCTTGTTTCCAGTCTGAAGAGGCACACGAACCAAGATTTCTCAGTGTTGGAGCTCTTGTCAACTGGCTCCTACTCCCTTTCTTACCTGTGACCAAACACACTCATGCTCACTTGCAGTTGGCAGGAGTAGTAATTTTGATGGTCTCTTCCAAGGTTCAAGCAAGACAAGCTCCTAAACCCAGGAATTAATAATTCAGCGTTAGTTTTGAAATGTCTGAGTGGAGTAAAGTGCCTTAGTGGAGTGAGTGTCTCTCTACTGGGGCAGTCCTGTCCCATCGTGCAGCATGAGCCAGACTGTGGCTCCTGGCATTGCTTTTTGCTCCAGAAGATAAAAAGAAGATTTAATCCCTTATCTCAATTTATGCCTAAATCAGGGTCTGCTATAACACTTTAATGCTACCTGAGCAACACTCCTAAAACTCTTGCTCCACATGACCTTGCACTTGAGACATTTCTAGGACAAATTGTGTAGCATCTGTAATGCCAGTGGTTTTGGAAGAGGATACAGCCCTTGCTGAGTCTGCTCCCTCTGTTGATTGTGTTAGAGGCATGGCAGGAACTGAAGCTGCTGCTGCAGCCTTGTCTCATGGAGGACTCTTCAGTTTCTGCTAATGTTGTATTAGCACAAGTTGATTCCAATGTAATGGATATAGGGTGGTCCTGCAAAATGGAACTCTACCTGTTTCTCTCAAGCATTTTGTTTTTTCTAACTGGGCTAAGTCATCCAGCCATTTCTCCCAGCCTACATCAGTGTTACAGACTGCCTTGCCAATGCCCCCATTTATTCATTAGTGTTTCTCTTTTTGATTCTGATGCACAGAGCTTTCTGCTGCTGACTGTGTTTCCCCCAAGCTGTAGTTGGTAGAGGCAGTGCATTTGCCCCCCCCGGGAGAAGCAGCAGTATCAGGTACCCTGAGATTGACTGACAAGACTGCAGAGAAAACTTCAAGGTAAAAAGGCAAGTTAGTCAAGGCAAAGCTCTAGGTGCAAACCCCACCTGCTCTGTTGCACAGCTTTGTGGCAATTACTGATAAGAAAGCTTTTTATATATTTTTTTCTTATCACAGGACAATGCTGAAAGCCCCAAGCACTCGTATAATTGGTCACAGCCTCCAAATCCAAAAGATTTAAACATTTATTTTGAATCACTTTGTTTCCAGTGAGGGCTCACACTCCCTACCTGTACTGCACAGACTGATGGGATGGCTGAAGATGGGGACAGATTTTTTAGCAGAGCTTGCTGTGAATAGGACAAGGAGTAATGGTTTTAAAATAAAATAGGGTCTATCTAGATTAGATAAGAAAGAAATTTTTTTATGATAAGGATGGTGAGACCTTGGCATAGGTTGCTCAGAGGGGTTTCTTCCAACCCAAACTCTTCTATAATTCTATCATAAAGTTATGAATCACTTAACAACAAACAACTGGCCGGATCTTTCATAGCCCAAGTGGTCATTAGGATTTTTTAGAAATATTTTCCATAGTCTAGTGGTCCTGTCAGCTTTGCATGCTTTAGGAGATCATTCTACTGAAACCCCAACTGTATTTCAAGGTGTTGTAGGAGTAGGTCTATTAAAAAAATGCCAACAGACACCAAACCATATTTTATTTCATTTCCTCTCCAGAGCAGGGCTCTGACCTCTAAATCATCAGTTGATACATCAAACTTTTGCTCTCTTGACATTTTCCTAGCCTAGGATGCCTCTCCTCTCCTAGGAAGCAGAGAAATGTGTAAGTGAACACAACTGGAAAGACAAAGAGGAGCCAGGGATTACAACCTACAGAACTTGTTTTTGTGGCATATCCATGGAGCAATCTTCCTAATGGCACTGTGACCCCTGCTGGACCATGGAACTTCAGGAACAGCTGGGGTCCTGCAGAGGTTGTTCCCTGAAGTGACTCTGAAGTTTCAAAGATGATAGGTAATCCACCCTCACCACTCTGCCCTGGTGAGGTCATATCTGGGCTGCTGAATCCAGTTCTGGGCTCCTGAGTTCAAGGAAGACAAGGAATTACTGAAAAGGGTCCAGCTGAAGGCTACAAGGAATGTTAGGAGACTGGAGCATCTGTCTTCTGAGGAACAGCTGAGGGAGCTGGACCTGTTTTGCCTGGAGAGGAGACAACAGAGAGGGAACCTCATCAATGCATACAAATATTTCAAGGGGCAGCATCAAGAGGAGGTGACAGACTCTTTACAGTGGTGTTCAGTGACAGGACAAGGGACAATGGGCACAAACTGAAACACAGGAAGTTCCATCTGAATATGAGGAAAAACTTTACTGTGCAGGTGACTGAGCACTGGAACAGGCTGCCCAGAGAGGTTGTGGAGTCTCCCTCACTGGAGATACTCAAGAACTGTGTGGATGTGATCCTGTGCAACCTGCCCTAGATAAACCTGCTGTAACAGGGGGTTGGACCAGAAAACCGACAGAGGTCCCTTTCACCACTAACCATTCATTGATTTCATGATTTTTTGATTCTGTGGTAAAAGCAATTGACTTTAAAATGACAGCGAGCGCATATTGAATTTCCCTAGCTGTCAAAGCTTGCACTAAGAGCTCCAGCTAAGCCCAGCTCTGGGTGGACTGGAAAGGAGAGATGGTCTCAGATGTTAGTGAAAAGCTCCCACAGCACAGCACAGCACTGGGATGTCACAGCACATACTTCCCCACACCCTCTGTCTGGCAGTGCTCTGCCACAGCCACACAAAATCAAAAACTTGCTCTGGTCTGCCAGGCTGGGAGGAGCCCTGCAGCAGCAGCAGCAGCAGCACCTCAGCTGGAGGGCAGCAGTCTGCTGTGACCCTCTGAGGGGAAGAAAACTGCTCTGCATGGGGTACAGATGGAGGGTCACCCCACAGGAGGCACCCCACTGTGGGCAGGGAAGTGGCTGTGGTGACTGGAGCCAAACATGGTCCCACCAGAGGTAGCACTGTTATACCTGCAATAGTTTACTCACATATCCCTGCTATTTTATCCTTTATTTCAGGCAGTGCTAGGAAACACCAGGGTTTATGGCCAGTAAAGGAAGTATGGATCTTTCATAGGAAAAATGGCTCTTATGTGTCCCATGCACTTACAAGGTTTATTTTTTGTGTGTGTAAGTTTTTGAACTTGTGTTGCTCTGAAAAAGGCTCCAATTTGGCACTCCTGAAGTTCAAAAATGTCATATCCCCAGACTAGCAGCTGCTCTGATATCAAGAGCCAATGGTAAGATTATTGTGTAGTGCTTGCTGTCCCTGGATAACCCCTGGAGATAGCCTGCTCATCTGTGGGAGCAGAAACAGGCAGCAGATGCACAGAGAACAGGGAAAGAGCCAGAAAACTGAGGGTCAGGAGAGATGAAGAACACAGTGAGGAGCACTCAGAGGGCTGACAAGGACAAGGATCTGGGAAGGAGGAGTCACTGACAGATACAAAGCACTGGAAAAAAACTAGAATGGTTTAAGTTATGGGCCCAAATTCAGCACTGTGAGACATTGTGTCCCAGAGTCTCTCCTTTCTAGGGCCAGCAGATTGATTTCTGGTCATTGCCTCTGGGATTTTTGGTTTTTGTCCCTGTTTTCTAGGCCTGAAGATTCTCTCAAGGCTTGAATTCTTCTACAGATTTCAGAGATGCCTATTTTTTTTTTTTTACCTGAAAATCTTTATCTCCCACACCCCTAAGCCAAAGATCCCAAGGCTGTTCTGTCACTTTTTAGCATTTTGAGTATTCTTGTGTCCTGCTTTCATTAATACACACAGCACTTAGTTCCAGTGTAATTCTAAAGCAGCTATAGGTGCCAGCTGAGTATTTCCTGAACACCAGAGCAGTGATCTCATCTGGAAACAGGGAGCTGTAACTGCTGAAATGCTTTCAGTCATGACATGAAATCAGGACTGCTTTTAGTGAACAAAGTACTTGGAGCAGACAGTTTTTCAGATCAGCCTGGCTGTCTGTGGTGTTTACAACATAATGGCTGCAGGACAAAAGGCTCTTGCCTCCTGAATAGATCTTTAGCTGCAAGTAGGAAACTTTGGTACTGAATTAAACTTGTCTGTGATTTTCTTTGTCTTACATGCATTTCAGCTTTGCTGGTTTCCATTTTTTGTAAAAGCTCTATAATCACAGCTTGTGCACTGATTAGAAAATGCCCACAATTGTTATTTCCTCCTCTTATCGGGATGCATCATTCTCACTGATATCACAATCCATTCCTGCAGCTGTTACAGATAAATAAACATTTCCCATCAAATATTATAAACTCCACATCACTGTTTTCTAATCTAGCATATGGAAGAAAAAATTGCTCATGTATAATCTTTGGGTTTAACTTTTGTTCTCATATGGTTGTGTAGCAGAAATGAAAGCATTGCAGCAGAGTGAGTTTGTGGCTTTATAAAAACTTGTCTTTTCTGGAAAAGAAATCCACATTTCTGGTCGACTGTCCTCTGTAGCATCCCCCAGGGCTTGATAAACACAGGAAATTGCAGGGCATACTGCTGTGGCAGGAGAATGTGCAGGGAAAGGAAACTCCCTACTGCAGGGCAGGCTCTGGCTCAGCTACTGCTCATTCCCTGTCCCATACAGGTTGTGCTGCCTAAACCCCTGCCTGTCCTTTAAAGGGAGAAGGGGATTAAAGGGAAACTAATCTAGTTCTTCTAGAAGCAGTTGAGAAGCCTTCTGAGTAACCAGAAGGTGGTATACTTGGTTTATCCATACCACTTGCAAGTCTTGCCTTAGTCCCCTCAAAAGTGGAGATCAGAAATCAAACTGGTAAATATTACGAAGCATCCCTCCCAAAAATATTGGAAGATGTTTAAATCAACCATCTGAGTCTATTTCTTGCCTGTCTTTCACACATCTGATGGTGTGAGATAATTTTCAGGGTAAAAAGGTAGTTTTTAACACCTACAAAAATGCACACCTTTTCTTGAGTGCTCACCTGGAAATTTCCTTTGTCAGTGGAATCCCATATCCCCTTCTGCCCCAAGGAGTGAGATGCAGCCTGAACTGAGGGAGGAGCCCAGGTACACAAAGCATTACAGCTACATAAGGAATTTGTTGGCAGCTGTGAACAGCCTATGTTGGTTTAGCAAAGTTTGGATTGCAAAAAAACACTTTTGCTATACCATGCAGCTTTCTAAGTGCTGGAAAAACCTTAATCATGCAGTGCTTTCTGTGGTCATTGCAAGAAAAACTATGCTTGGAATTCTCACATGAAAATGAAAGCATCTCACATTCACAGGTAGCCATTGAACCACATCCTATGTGCCACATTTCCACGTCTTTTAAATACCTCCAGAGATGATGATCCAGCCACTTCCCTGGGCTCCAGGGCTTGACAATTCTTTCAGTGAAGAAATTTCCTCTGATAGCCAATATAGGGAAGGCTGTGGGCAGCAAGGAAGGTTTGCTGCTGAGAATGTGGCTGTGGCTCTGCCAACACCCTTGGCCCTGAAAGCATGGAGTGTAAAAAAGAGGGCCTTGGATGTGCACATCTTGCAACATCAGTCTGGTGTTGCAGATACAGCTTGATAAGGCTCTGATAAGCCCTCAGATTTATCAAGTACTGTCATAACATGCTGATGCCATCTTTATCTAATGAACAGCACCTGCTGTGCCCAAACTGTCTGGCTCTCAAGCTGTGCAGAAGAGCTGGCAGGAGCTGTTTTGTCCCAGGTTGCACAGGGGATGCCTAAGCGCCACAGGGAAAGGCAGCAGCCTGACACACTGTGCTCCTCTCCTTTCACCTCCCACTGCACCCCTGCCTCCCATCTCCCAGGTCCATCTCCTGACCCCACACTGACCTTCCTGCTGAGGAGTCTCTGCTTAGCCTCACCATATCCTCTGTTTCAGACTAAGCCCCCAAATTGTGCAATAGCCCCCAGTTTATTTGCAGACAAAACTTCTCAGTCACATCAGAACTGTGGGTGTTGGCAGTGACTTTTAGACTCACCAAAATGAACTCTCAGGCCTGAAAGGAGAAATCTTATGAACTGGGAAGTTTAATCAGTTCAAGGCAGGCTCTGTCATGATGTTTTCAAGTTTACTAAAATTTTAAAGTGTAAGTGGTGTAACTCCTTTCTGGAACCAACTGTGGTGAGATGCAGCATTCCAAAGGTCTGCTACAGCTGGCTGGCAGATCTGACACCTGTCTTTCTAGAGAAATCCTACAAATAATCCCCAACACCTTTGGATGAACTCAATCTGAAGTCTACACTCTCTAAAGCTAATAATACATGATTGTATTCCTTTTAGCAAACATGCAGTTTTTCTGGTTCTATTTTGTTTATATTGGATGTGCAACAGTAGCTGCTATATCAGTCTTTTCTTTGTTTTGCTTGTTTTGAAAGGCAAAAAATAGTTTAGAACAGAGTTTATTGATAGAGTTTGCCCAGATATAGTGCAGAAAAGTCCTCCAGTGATTAGAGGTCTAGGTAACCCAGGTGTGAATTTACAGATTAAGAATTACTTTTGAAGTTTTGTGTACCATGCACTACAAATGATGTCAACACAGTCCTTCATTTTACTCCTACCACAGCTGTGCTCTCCTAAGGGAAGGTTTTTCATAGGTTTAATTTACCTTTCTAATCCCATGTTTTGCTTTGATATGCAGTACAGGGTAAATTGTTCCATTTGGACTGTTCTGTACCAGTGGTGAATAATAATGAATAATGAATAAGGTCTTTCCAATGAACAGTGTTCAGTGAGATCAGACATGGTGAGGAAAGGCCACTCCCCACTCCTCCCCTCTTCCTTTCATTCCAAGAATGGAAAAAACCAATGTCTGAAAAGACAGCAATGCCTTTCAGGTCAGCATGTTTAAAAAACCCCAGAAATTAAGGTTTGAAAAGCAAAAGAACTATTTCAAAGGTTAAAACAAAGGTTAGACAAGTGTCTAAAGCTGTTAGTACTGCCTTTTATTGGGTCAAACAGCTGTGCAGTGAGTGCTGGCAGTGATGTGCAGGCCAGTCAGACTCTTTGAACTAAAGGTGTCCCAAAATGAAGAATCTCTTTGGTGAGATATCATGGGCTGGGTCCACCCTATGGGGCTGAGCCCCCCAGCCTCACAGTGAGAGCCCCACTGTGCTGTGGTTTGCTGCAGAGTGAGCAGTGCTTCCCCCACCTGCAAATAAAACACACAGATGTCAACCCAGATGAACTCTAAGGGTGATGGGGGAGGCAGAGGAGGCAGAGAAAGGCTCTCCCAACCCTTGGACCTTCAGCAGCAGGAGCCCTTCCCCTCACAGGGGGAATCCCAAGTGGGACTCCTGTATGTTTTGTTCATAACCACATCCCTCATGCCCCCTTTTGCTGCCCCAGGACTGGCAGGTGCTGCTCCCCTGAGCTCAGTGCACTCATCTCCACACTCTATCCTTCCCAAATTCCACACACAGGTGCCAGACCTGGCAACACCTGCAGGGACACATCCAGAAATGGGCTTGCTTGGGCAACCAGCATCACATTTCTCTGTTCTTGTGCTTCCCCAGTGCTTCCCTGGAAATTAGCTGAGCAGTGTATTATCCAGGAAAAGCTTTTAGAGCTCACCTCTCCCACTCAGCAGCCGTTACAGTGGGAGAGTTCAGCTCTGGAAGAGGAAGAGACAGGCAGGATCCTGTTTAAATCAGAGCCATGAATGAAAAGTCGTATTTTCTTTTTTTTTCCTTTGTAGCTATAGAGGTCACCTTTCCTTATGCAGTTGGAACAGTCTTATGAGAACTCCTGGACTTGTGCATGTGGAAAAGTTTCTCTTCTTAAAAGAAAAAGCTTTCAGTGGAGTTTAGCCTCCAGAAATAGGAGAGGTCTCACACTACGTGACTAGACAGCCTTACGTGAACCAGCTGCAAGTACTCCATGGCCCAGAAGCCACAGTTTGAAACTTCTTATGCAGAGCTGACCATAGGAAATACTCTTGAAAAAGAAAAATATACCAGAGCTCCATGTTCCATTCACAGCCAGATGCCTCCAGTGCAGTGTGGCAATTGAACTTCTCAGTAAACAGCAACAATAATAGAAAGTGCAGACTGCCAGTTCTTCTAAAGTGCTTATTCTTGATTGCTGCCTGTGCAGAGACTTAGCATACCTTTGGGCCAGGATGCACAACAATTCAGTTTATAATATCTTAAAGACAAATTGCAATTCAATATTAGAACTTTCATGTTAATGAAGAAGCCACTGGCTCAAAGTCAGCTATCCTAAATGTTGGGATGATGACCAGAATTACTAGGTTTATGAATGGCACTTCTTTTAAATGACTGTATAATCCTGACCAACCAATAACCTTGTCACACAGTGCATGCGATGTACTTGATAATATGTATCAATAAGATGTGCATAATTCACCCATCAAATAATGAGAATTACCTGATGTTTGTAAACCATAACAGGACAGCTGGATTGAAACATAAAATACAATTTACTAGCCCATCTGATATGTATGCAATTCATTTTTTCTTCAGTCAGGCATTGTACTGGTTTCCCTTCACAGAGGAAAAGAATATAAAACCCTCTCTAAAGGTGAAAGAACCAAAGAGTGAATATTCATGTTCTCTCTTGTGCTAGCACAGCTTCTACAGCAAGACATAGAGTGCTATGGCTGTTCCTTCTCTTACCTTGCCAAATGCCAGCTCTGCATTTCAGGTCAGCTGCTCTGCAGTTGGGTCTCTGATTCTGCTTCTGCAAAGCTATGAAACTGGGGAGGCTGGCTGGGTGTTTTGAACAGCCTGGGAAGACAAGTATCCAAATTTATTTTTAAATAAAATGTGAGTACTTAATTTGTGACACCCTTTTGATCTATGCCAGGAAATACTTTAAAATTATAACCCACAGAATTCTCGCTCTATTCCCATAACCAGATTGTATTTGTTTCTCCTTCAGGTATTGCCTAGCAGAAAACCATGGGCAATTTCAAAGGGCATGCCCTCCCTGGGAGCTTTTTCCTTCTCTTTGGCTTATGGTGGTCAGTGAAGTATCCACTGAAGTATGCCTGCAGGAAAAACAAGAACGCTTGCTACCTTGGCTCCAGGGCAGGATTCCAGCGCCTGGAGTTTGTGGAGGGCATCATCAAAGCTGTCTTTGCCCTCATTGGTAAGCGGGGTGGATGAAGGGCAGACTGTGCCTTCTAACACTTTTTTCTTTAAATTTTGTTGTCTGATAAAATGGATTTCCTTGTGTTTTGCTATTTTGCCCTTTAACCACCAAGACAGGGCTACTGCTGTTAATGACACAGTTGTGGCTGTAACATGGTTTCCATCCCTAGCGCTCTTCTGGAGATCCCTTGAGGTCTCCTGACCACTCTTGACCACTTGACCACTCCTGACCACATCTCAGTGTTCATGTATTGCTCATCAGGGAGGGAGATGAGATATTTGGGCAAAGAGCTCTCATGTACACACTGGGAGCACCAGGCTGGGAAGGTGGGGATTTTCTATTTTGAGTTCAACCATCCCAGATGTCAGCAGCCTCCACTGATTTGTTGACAAAACGTGTAAATGATGGAGACCATTTTTGGATTAATGTCAGTCAAAAGAGAAAATATTCACAAAGAAAGGCTGAACTCCTGCAATCTCATTGCTGCAGGACTGTGGTGATGGGGTGTGGGGGAGCTGTTTATCCTTCTGTTGTGTCCAGGGCTGGGTACAAACCCACAGGGGTGGTTTTGAGAGCTGTGCAGCTGACTGGAGGTGCCTAGTTCTTGTTTGCATTCCAGCAGTTGAAAAATATCTAAATTTTAAGCATTCTTACACTTTTAGATTCTATCTGTCTGCTCTTCTTTAGATGCTCAGAGTTGCCTGGTTTCTAATCAAGGTGCAAGCTGTGACAAAGTCTTGTTCTTGCTTTTCTTTCCCCTCTGTTAAGACACATCAGCACTGAAGGGATGTTGTATCTACAGTATACATTTTTGTATGCCTTGAAAAATGATAAAAATCCAAATAATAGCATTCATTTTGAGGTGTGAGTGTGGACATCTTTCTTACAAATCTCCCAGTCTGTGTCTAGATGTAGTTTGGCAGCTAAAATATGAATTTAGTGTTTTAAATTTCACTTTGAAACACAAAGATATTATTTTAACATATGGTAATTTAAATTCCAATCAAAAGTATGGGCAAGAACACTTGGCTAAGACAGATAGTAGAGGCACCAGGAGTAAAACCTGCTGTTTCCATGCTAGGAAAATTTAAAATAAAGTTGGAAAAACACTGCATTTGTTCTGCAGCATATCTACTTTTACAGCATGATGCTGGCCTATGCTTTATGAGCAATATAATTAGCTCTAATGTTTTGAAAGCATAATAACTTCTAAACCCTTCCCAAACTTCACTGATCATACAGAGCATTTAAAAGCAGTTTTCCCTTGCTGGAGTACCTCAGTCAGTCAGACACTGAGGGGCCAAGGTAAGGGAGAGAGTGGAGCAGTGATTCAAATACAAACTCAGTGTACATTCCTATGGGATCTTTAATAACTCTGCATGGTGGATGGGTTTCCTTTTATGGCTTTAGAGGAAAAATTCTTGAATTGAAAAATTCTTGAATCACACTTGAATTAAGAGTGTGAACTCTGTCATCTTGCATGTGGCAGTGAAATGGTAAATCTTTCTTTTGGAGACTTTAGCATGTATTATGCTCATGTTTGAACCATTGGGAAAAGCAGCTGAAAAATTTGGTCAGAGGACTACTACAATAGCAATTGTTTAAAAGAAGAAAAAGCAGCACAGAATAGCTGTTTTCATTCTCACTGCTGGAAACTGCAAGATGCAAATAGTTCCACCAGGAATGGAGCTGAAGCCTGATTTCCTCTGGCTTTCCACTCTCCAGATTATGTGATGCTAAAACCTCAGATTTACTGGCATAATGCTGCATGGGGATATATTGCTGCCTATATTGTTTGTATAAAGGATTGTCATCAGTTTATACCTTAAGGATCAGAACAAATGGTTATTCTCCTTGTTTTGTGCACAGGAATGGTGGCTGAGCAGTTTGTTCCTGATGGACCTCATCTGAAGCTGTACAACTACGAGAAGAAGCACTGGGATCACTTGATGAATTGGCAACATGCCACCATGTACCTCTTCTATGGCATTTCAGGGCTGGTGGACATCGTGGCACATGGGACCAACACACTGCCAGCAGCCATGGACAGGATGATGCTTTCCTTAGCAGTCTTTATTGAAGGTCAGTTTACCTCTCCCTGCAGAGGTGAGCATCAGCTGGATGTTGGTCTTTGGTCTGGGAATCTCAAATCAGCCTTAAAGAATGACCCTATGGGAGGTGGGTGTTCCACTCCCTGAAACTCTTCAAAGAAATCAGAAAAGGGTCAATCTTGGCCCTCTTTAAACTGCTGAGGCTTTGTCTGCAGCCCAGGTCATGACCATGCATTGTAGAGGTGGATCCGTGCTTTCCTACCTGGCTCAGACAGCAACAGAAAATATTATGTTACGAAAATAGCAGCAAAAGCCTGTTTTGGGTAAGTGCTCAGTAGCTCAAGCATGAGTTTGATGGAGGTACTGACATGGTACACAGCTAGTTAGCTAAAGCCAGCCTGAGTGAGGGTGATACTGGCATAAGGAGAAATGCCAGAAATGTTTCACTGTTTTCTAAAAGCAGATGCAGGGAAATTGCAAGGGAAGAGAAGATCTTAAACTGATAATCACAATTTATTCCAGGTTTTCTCTTCTGCTACCATCTTCATGGGAGAGCCATGCTGGATGTTCATGTTCATCAGTTGCTGCTCTTTGCTATCTTTGGAGCTGCTGCCTGCATTTTTCTGGAAGTTTTCTTCCGTGGCAGTATTGTGCTAGAGATGCTCCGTACAAGCCTCTGCATTTTACAAGGCAGCTGGTTCTGGCAGGTAGGTGCCTTTTCTGCCTTAGGAATTCCTTCCTCACCAAAATTAGTCATTTAACCCTTTGCAGATGTTTCACAGGTGATAGGTATGCCTTTTAAACTCCGACCTCAAAAGACTTACAGAAAACAATGCACTCTTAATGTTCCTTTGAAGAGATAGAAGTATTTCTCATATCCATTTCTCATATCCAGAAGAAGCAGCAGCCATTTTACTTCTAGAGTCTTTTCTCTGAATCAATAAAAAAACTAAGGTGTTTTTCTTGAGCTCTCCATTACTACAGTCACTGACCATTCTCTCTGATCCTTGTAACATCCTGCTCCAAATTTACCAGCCAAATGGCGGTGATTTTAGAGCATGGAAATATATATTGTTCTTCCCAAACAGAGTCTCCACTGCCAGCTGCTGGAGCAGTGAGTAGATGCCCAGTGTAGGAGAGGACAGGTGAGGCAGAGCATTGTCATTGCTAGGCTCAAAGGTATTTAAGCTACAGATTTGCATTAGGAGACTGAGTTATGTAAAGCCTCCTGCTTTTCTAGTGCTCTGGGAACTGAGCAGAAAAAAGAACAGCAAAAGCTTTGATATTTTGGGGATGTGGCTCCCAAAGGGACTCTTCAAAATGTAGCTTCCATGCCCTCCCTTACCTGTGAGTCTATCCAATAACAGATATTTGATAGCCACCCTTTCTCTGCTGTCAGAACAAGGGAGAGGTTTAAGGAGTTGCTGTGAGTTTGTAACAGGAATAGGAGCACTGGTCCTGATGTGTGTTTCATCTTATAGTGGAGAATTGAGGTCACTCCACTGATTTTTCTTTCCGGCATGTCTAGACTGGCTTCCCTTTTTTATATGCTGGCCAGACAAGATGAATAAAAATGTTTGCTGTTTCTTAGGAGAGCTGGACACTCAACACCAAATCAAATATTTAAATGCTTGCTCTGGCATGAAGGCAGACCTCAGAATTGGCTGTATTTTTCTATAAGTGAATTCAAGAATGTGGTGCTGCAGCACTTGCTGCTTTACTTTCTTGTTTGTAAACTTCCATTTTGTGATTTAAGAAGCTTTACATGGGAGGAATTGATGCAACCACTTATTCATTTTTGTCTGCCTAGTCTAATTTTAAAACAGATTATTTCTTTAGCTCTAGAGACAATGTGGGTTTTGTTTCATAGTAAAAAATTGAAGTACTAAAAATAGAAGAATTTAAGTGTGGCTTTTTTCGCACCCACATCAGACTTCAACCATCTGTGTGACTGAAAACCACACACTGGCTGCAGCACAGGAAATTTGTAAAAGGTAAAGGGACTTTCTTTCTGCATCATCAGCACCCTCATTCATTGAATTCTCTGCATGGAAATGCAAAATGCACTCCCCTCCTTCTTCCTCTCCTTTTGCCAGTTCCTAAATTTTCAGCTAAACTGCTGAGTGATGACTTTGAAGAGTATTAAGCAGTACAGGGGGTTGGTGTTTGTTATGCAAACTCGTGTAGCCACAGGATTAACAGTTTTCCCATCTTATGCACAAATATGAATTTGATTTTTCCCTGCTCTGAAAAACCAAATCAGCTATGTACTTCTCAAGAGCTTACAGTCTTGGATGAGGAAGCTCCATTTTTATGCCATTTCAAAACCTGACCTTTTCCCTGGATGGTCCAGAAGAAATAGACTTGTGGCTCCCCTTTATTTATCCATTGAATATTCACCTTCTCAGCCACATAATGCATTTCCAGCTGCTGCTGGGAGTGCAAGGCAGTGCAAATGGGCTGGCAGGTTTTCTGATCCGTGAGGTGATGTCAGTTCAGAGCACACAGAGCTGAGCACCAGCCCCTCTCCTCACAGTGCATAATTGTGATTGGTGCAGGGCTGGATTGTTGGGCAGGCTCCTTAATTTTCTGAGCAAGAGCAGTGGGGCTCTGGGACTGGCTCTGCATCTTCAAAGGCATTTCTGCACAGAGCTGTGTAAAGTGATCCATCACATCTGAGAGTGACTACAAAATTGTTTTTAATAATAAACACAGAAAGTAGCAACCCCATAAGAAAATCAAATGTTTGCCTTTTGATGAGTAGCATAAAACACAATATGGCAGAGGACGCATGTACTAAATATCTTTTATTTTTCTACAGATTGGCTTTGTGCTTTATCCTCCAAATGGGAGCCCAGAGTGGAATCAGACAGATCACACTAACATGATGTTCCTGACCATGTGCTACTGCTGGCATTATGCCTTTGCTTTTCTTATACTTGCAGTGAATTACACAATTGTCAGCTGGTAAGTTACTTAAATCACTAAAACTTTGGTGACTTGTCTATTAGTCTAGCAGGAGCTTTATTTTAGAAAAGTTTCACTGACAAATGAAAATGTTTCTATGAAGTAACTAATTGTCTTGCAAGGTAAAATAAAAATAGTTAGTAGTAATCAATGAAAAGCACATGACATTGCTTCAGTAGAAAGGGGGAAACATTCATAAATACAGCTCTGATAGCAAAATACTTCTCACATAAAACGAGCTCTAATAGTCTTCCACATTTGTAAGTGCATTTAAAGTCAGAAGTAGTAGAGACTTTTTTCCTACAGCATCTTGTCTCCCATTCCTCATGTCTGCTAATTTTAAGTGGCTTAGTGAGCAGGCTTCATGACTTCAGAGATCATTACACAGAATTCCTTGCTAGAAATTTCCTGTGATCAGACCTGATTTCTTTTTCAGCATCCACTTTCATCCCTGAATGTCTGAACTTAGGCCTTGTTTTCGCTGCCCAGTGCTAAATCTGACAAAATTCCAACCAAAGTGTTAATTTGGCTGTAAAAATGCCTCTGCTATCAGGTCACCAGAATGTGTGATCCCCTTCTGCCCATGGGACCTTACCAGGCCTTTGCCTGCAGGGTCCTAAACATGCTTCTCACCCTTTGCTTTATCCCTACCATCCTAACAGCCCCATTTAATCATGTCAATTAAATCATGACTCTCTCTCACAGCTTTATAGTTCCTTCCCAAGTGAACAGTGATGTGCCTTGTGTCTGCACAGCACTGACCTTTTGGAGGGTACACTGAGGTTTGTTTAAAGTGCTCTGTGATATATCCCTAGGAACAAGAACTTACAAGCTGTACAGTCAGGAGCTATTAGTTAAAGGCAGCCCTTGCTAACCACAGAATCACAGAATGAGTCACCCCAGCTCACTGATGAGGCACAAGCATTAAACAGGTTTTTACCATGTAAAAAATAGTCAGGTGAGCCTTTGAGTTACTCTTGACAACTTCTTTTATGTTGTTTCCAGGGCAGTGCGTTCGAAGGTTAAACAGTCCCAGTCCATGGAAATGGGTTTACTGAAAACAGCTGAACGAGATCATGAGTCAGAAGAAGAAATTTAGTATGAGCATGGCTTGACCAGTTTGCCCACTCCAACCATTAGGCTAATTGATACCTCATTTGTACATTTTTACATTTTTTGGCCATCTTATTCATTCTTTACTACAACTTGCTTTGCAAATATCATTCCCCTATGATGTCTACACCTACATAGTTATACTTTTTTTGTGGAGGGTAAGCTTGATACTGATTCATGGTGGTTGCACTTGTACCTTGCTTATCACATGCTTCAGAGAAAATCAGACTAGTATTAGACAGACTTGGAGTGGATGAGGTGGCACAATGAAGTCTGTATGTTTGCCTTGTGAAAAGCTAAGAAAAATGTTTTTCAGCCACTGCTGGACATAAAGTTTCCATAATCAGGGTGTCTAAATATGTGTGTTGATTGCCCTGCAAGTACTTGCGGATAAACAACTGTGCAGACCTGGAAAAGAGCAGAACAAGATAGAGAAGCCACAGTCTTGCAGCTGTCTTGTATAACAGCTTTGTGTCTCTGCTTTAGAGTGTGCAGTGTGTTCACCCCCAGAGACACCACCAAGCCTGGCAGGAGCACCAAAGATGTGTTTGATGATGAAAAGCCAGTGCAGTTGTTCATTCTCACGCCTACACAGTCCTGTCTCTTTGCTATCCTTTCACTTTGCAAGGCAGTGGAAGTGGCTCTGCCTTCCCTTGGTGCCTGGAACAACTTTCTGTTCCAGAAAGGCTGGTGGGTGTCCAGTCAGGCAGCACCAAACTGCAAAACCTGTTTCTTTCCCAAAGCTATTTCCTTTCCTTTGGTGGAATTTGGTGGTTTTCTGCAGGATTTCTAGCAGACACATGACCCACCACCTGAGTCAAGAGTGGGTAATTCTGCTCTGTGGGCAGGATGAGATGGTTTTCATCCCTTTCCCTGTGTCACCCCTTTGGTCACCAGGCAGCCTGCACAGTGCTGCACAGTGACCACTGGGAGGACAGATGTTGCCTTCATGGTAGCTCCATACTCAGCTACCAACACCAGTGAGGGAATTAAAAAAATAATACTGCTTTTAATTGCATTTATTTTCTCCATCCAAACTTAGCTAGTGAAAAGCACAGTGTTCAAGACTAACAGCATAAACAGATTGCTTAAAAAAGCTAGGTAATAAAATAGTTTGTACCCCAAAGGGATCTCAAGACCCAAAAAACTCTTAAAGGCTTTTCCTAAAACTACTTTCCCTTCAATGCAACATAAACATTCACTTCACTTTAAGATCTACCTTTCATCTCCCCTTTTTCATAGAGCATCTTCCTTAGCTGCACATGCTGTTAATGCTGAATTTTAGTGTGTCAGGTTTGGCAGTGCCTTTCCAAAATCAGTAATGTTGTTTATTCTGAAGGATATTGTCAGAAAAGTTCTTTGCTTCTCACAGGCGGGAACAATGCAAATTTTTTCACTGCTTTTCTTGATAAATATATTTATTACTGTGCAAATATTAAGGTGCTGTATTTCTAAATTAAAGGGATAACCTAAGCCAGGATTAAAAGCACAATAGACTTGCTGAGCCTTCATATGTCTTCTTAGAAGACATCAGTTGTTAATTTTTAAAATTATTTTAGATATTTGCCAAGTATTGTGAAGTAACACCTGTAACCATGTGTCAGATGATCCAGATGAATCTTCTTGGGAAAGCAAGAGTAGTTGGCTCATATACATTTCTCCATTTGCAAATGTCAAATAGGAAATAGCACATTGACAGCCAAAGATCACCACTTTTCTTAGCAATTGCTGGCTTTTTTTTCAATGTCTTTTCCTGAAGGGTCTTGGAGATTTTGGCAAACTTTAGTAAAGCCTGTCTCAGGACATTCTTGCAGGATAGGTATTGGTATGGTATATTTGTATCTCTGTGTCTCAGCTTTACAGTGGTCTCACTACAAACTCTGAAATAATTGTATTTACTCCACTCTGCAAATCTAAGTCTTGAGTTTAATTACTGTGGTTCCATTAAAATCAGATTTTCTGTAGAAGGAAGATCCATGGCTTCCCTGAGGAGCTTGCCTGTTAATTGCAGCAGGGATTTGCCAAATGTATCCCTGTTATAATTCTACCTTCATTTCACCACATCACTGTTGTCTCTAAATTGTGGGGTTTTTATTAAAGGGCAGATTTTTTTTTCTGTCAGAATAGTTGGAGTACCAAGCTTCTGCAGTGCTGGACAGAGAAGATGATGGTTATGCATTAAAGAGAACTTGGGGATTATTACAAAATCTGTTGCAATAAGCCAAAATCAGGTGATGAAGTGAACCTCATGGGTGAGCTGTGCATGTGGAAGGTGCTTAGCAAAATCTTCTTTCAAAAAAACTCCCTGCTTTTACAGAAGCAAAAAGTGTCAGTACTTGAGCTCATTGGCCTGAGAGTGGCTGCCTGACACAATTCCTCCCGTGCCCCCCTCTGCCTGGTGACTCTGGCTCTGTCCTTTTCCACATCCAGCAGTGGCTGTAGGGCTGCGTGTTTTCTCTGGAGAAAACCTGAGCAGGACTCGACCTGCTGAGAGGTAGCTGTACCTCCCTCTGTGTCCCTGCTGTGAATCTCCTGGAAATGATGGCAGAACTGGACTAATAAGCCCATCACACACATCTGCAGGTTTCAGTGCAACCATGATTAGCAAAGACCCCTCTGAAGAAGCCCAGACTGGAGGCTGATGCAGACTGGGACACAGAACTGGAGAGCAGGCTTTGTGCAAAAAGCTCTCTCCTCACATTAGAAAAGGTGGCATTGGATTAGCAAGCTTGGACGAATGTAAGGAAAAACAGATCCCGAAGTCTCAAAGAATAAGTTGTCTCTTGAATTTAATTTTTAATTCTTACAGTACATGCAACATGAGTGTCATAGTGGCAGTTTGTGCTTGACCTCTTTATGGTGCCACAAGGGAAAGAAGCACCCTATTCCAGAGTGGGGTTTTGCTACATGAACACCTGACCCCTCTCAATCTGTGTTCAAAAGAGATGCCTAGGAACAGCAGGGCACCTATTACAATGAAAAAGGTACAGCCTTCGTGATTTCATGAGCAACAGGTATTGCCTGAGCTGAATGAGAGGAGGGAAGTCCAACAGGTTTACAAACACCACTCAGAAAAAGGAAGCTGCTCTCAAGAAAAATTAAATTATTTTAAAATATTGGTGCCTTTGAAAAACTATATGGTAGTTTTTACTAGATGAAATATACCTGTAATTTTATTTAAATAAAATTGATTTATTCATGTAAGATGTCTGTCATGTTTTCAGGGGAAAAAATATAACCATTTATGGGACAGGATGGGGTGGGATAAACAGGTTACTCTCGTAACACATCCAGACATTTGAACAAGTTGTACTTGAATTCAAGAAAGGTCAGTACTACCTTGTCATTAGAAACTGTGGTATTTGTTCTATATTCTGTACATAAATACTCTTTTCCCTTGTAGCTAAACATAGCACAAACTAAGAGCAAATATGACAGCAAAGGATTTGAATCCTCCACTAAAGAGCTTCAGTGTATCAGGTACCTTAATGCCATCAATAACCCAATGTTTCAGTTCCTCCAAACTACAGCAGTTGGGTAGGAGTTACTGTTACAGATGTTGGTGGAAGAAAACAGAATAGTTTTTTATCCAAAAAGCCCTTCAGCATGTGCAGCAGTGGAAGGAAGCCTGACTCCCAAGGACTAAGCAACAAACAGCACATCTGTTAAAAGGGACAAAGACAACTGGAAAACTGCTGGAAAGTTTGTCCTTAAAATCTATTCTAGGTACAATATGTGCTTACTCAAAATATGTGGGAGTGAAAAACCTAATATTTGTCAAATAAGGCATAACCTGTCCTCAGATGACTTTTTGAACACCAGTTTCTATCTCTTTGCAAGGTAACTGTTGCAGTTCATGGATTTGTATATTTGATACACTTAGAATGAAAAGACACTAAAAAATGTAGATGAAAACCACAATTGTAAATACTACAGCAACACTACTTTGCAATTTGGTTTGGAAAGCAAGCTCTCACATATAGACCTCTGCCATTTACTGACAAAACACTGCCAGAGACAAGAAGTCAATGTCAGAGTGAGGGCATGAAGTTGGAGCAGAAATGGTTTTGTCTACATGCTGTGGTTACCAGCCACTGCCTCCCTGAGGAGGAGAAAGAAGAAATGGAAAATAGATTGCAGATCCATACAACTGATTAGCAGTTAAGCAATAAGAAATCACTCCCAGCACTCTTTAGAGCATGGGAGGGACAGCTGTGTTCAGAGTGTATAGAATTCCAGCCTGCCTCCAGTGTTATTTAGCAGGGGCAAGGTTCTCAAACACATGGTGGGACTTTTATGACTCCTGTGCAGCAGGAAACAGCAATGCCAATCTCCTGCTTCCAGTGGGAATGACAGTAGGAGTGAAAACTTGCACTGCTTTGCTGGAATTTTACTGGTTTGTGACTCTGACTCAGACAGATGCAGTTGACATATTAAAAAAAAGTCAAAGATGGTGTTTACTGCTGGCATCACACTTTGTGCACACTTGAAAACAAACAAAAAAAAAGCAAATAAAAACCATCTGGCTCTAATCAAGGCTTAAAAGGAATGGAGGAAAGCAGAAGAAACATACCCAGTCACTCAAGAGTGATATTATCTCCCTGCAGCTGCATCACAGATACAAATTTGCAAGTGTTAAGGTTTCCTTTCGGTTTGATTATTCTATCATATAAACATGGTTTAATATTTTCATAAAATAAAAGTGTACTGTCTTTTAAGAGGTGTTCATGGATTTGTGTTGGTTTTGCCATCTGGTGCCTTAAGTAATTTTTCTTTCCTCTCTCTGTTTTACATAAAATGTTCATGTGCAGTTAGAAATTCACAATCCCTTTTGCTCACAATCCTACTTCAACTTCTGAGTTGACAAACTGTCTTTCATTCATAAAGCTGGGCTTGCAACCCAAAGTTTTGGACTCATGATATTTCATACACCTAAACTCAACATGCTGGTCCAAGACATCCATGATGATGTTAGCTATGTAATGGAGAGAAACAGGGATGCTATTTCCATTGAACAGGAAGGGCAATGGAAACAGACCATAATTCAAACCATGAGAATGAATTACGATTTCTTTCCTATTTTGTAATTTAAAAATATCTGCAATCAGCTATTTGGAATGAAAAGGCTCAGGTGGTCCTTGGGTGCCACAGCCCCTGCAGACCTGTCCCACCCAGAGGGAATATTTGTACCAATACCTGTCACTGGTGTAGTGGCACAGCCTGTTTTTAACTAAAACCTCTGTGAGCAGACTATTAAGACACTGGGGTATCTGAAGAAGCACATTAAAAATTTTGGTGCTCTTATTTATAAAAGTAATCTTAATTATTTTTTATTTTCTGTATCAATATATTGAATACAAGTATGAGTATTATTACGAATACCTTGCAGATTGCCACCAAGGAGATAAAACACGTATCTTATCTTACTCATCTTTATTCTTGATAAGAGGAAAAACATCATGACAATCTGTAAGGTGTTAAAGGAATTGCAGTCTGTAGTAGTAGCAGTATCAGTAGTATCTAGTGGCTAGACCATTGGGCCACATCCCAAGAGACCAGAACCCTTTTTTTTGACTGCATTATTTCTGTACATCCTTGGCATATCACATCAGCTTGTTGAGTCCTGTTTTTTAAACTGAATTGCTTTGGTAATTAAAAAAGCCAAATAAATCTCCTTTCTTCACTAGTGAGAAACACCATGTAAAAACAAGGTACTGTCCCTACTCACATACAGGGAATTATTCCACTTTTTTGATGACAAAAAAGACATGTTTATTCCAACTAATTCTTAAAATAAATCTATTTTCTTTTTCACTTTGACTGTGTTGACTTTCACCCTGTGCCAGCCAGCACTCCTCCCCAGGGTACGTGCAGGTCTATTTTGAGGACCAGAGTCAGTTCCCAAGAGGTAATAAACACACATGTACCAAAACTCTGTTTTCCTAGGTGGAACAGAAAAAGTTAAAGTTTTATCAGTAGAGAAGTAGTTAATGGCTTATCCATGGATGTATAATAACCATTTTATGGCATTGCAGACAGCCTGCACTACAACATGCCTTCACTCCCCTGGGACTGAGTTTTGATTGGAGTTACCTGCTGTGTACTGACTGTGACCCTTTGGGCACTGTGTATTTGGCAGTTCCTCAGGTTCAAAGTAGGCAAGAAATTATTCTACCCTGTTTGAACTCTTTGGGTTCTTTTTCCTTTCCTTAAATATTTAAAAATGACTGCTGACAAATATTACTACATTTGTGTTGCATGCTTCTCAGGTGGAAACCTTTTTCTTCTTACAATATTTAAAGAAGAACTCCAAGCTTTGCATGCTGCTGTAAAACAAAATAGGATGACAAGCAATCTCTGGAGTGTTTTCATTGTAACATGGGTACACTGCTCATGACTCCTTTGATAAAACTTTGAAAAATGTCTTGAAATTTCCTCACTCTTCTGGTAGAAATTTGATTTATTTTCCAAAAGACAAAACCAAACCTCTAGGTAGTCTAGTAAATTGTATTTTAAAGAGAAAATATTTACTTTGCATATGTTTATATGTTCACATGCTTACAAGCAAAACCTGCTGTATAGTACCTGTTCATGTTTTCATTGCAACTTGCATTGCAGAAAAATTTATTGAAATCATATCAGAGATTTGCATGTTCTATAACTGAAAATGAGATCAATGTACTCTTGTAAAACATTTCTGTGTGCAAGCTTGGAGCAGAAATCTGGTCAGTGTTTTCTCTCAGCAAAATACTCACTCTATTGATGTGACACAAGATTATGCACAGACCTATATTCAAAATTCATTGAAAGAATGAAATGTCCTGGCTTGTCCAGTAGAGAGTCAGACATGATTTAAGACCAAGAAGCCTGAAGAAAATTTTATATGAGGTTTCGTTAGGTTACATTTACTTCAAGAGATTTATCAGACAATTGTAGGGATTGAACAGACCCAAGCCCAAGAAAGGACACAAAAGTAAACAGCAATTATTTAACATATGTTAATAACAATCTACCTTTGCTAATATGAGTATCTGTTCAGAGCTTTGTTTGGCTTGATGGAGCTAAGCCCAGATGAGATGGAGTTAAATCTCAGTGCAGCATGGGGATACCTCTGCTTTGTCTGACATCTGCACAGCTGCAGGCAAAAGAGCTGCTGAGAAATGCATTTAAACTGCAGCCACTTCAGGGATGGCAAATACCTGATGAATTGCTTCCTGTACTGTAGTAGAATAAACAGTTTCTTCTTTATTCAGACTTCAACCACAAGTATTAGAATCAACAGTTCCCATGATGCTTGATTAATGCACTCTCAGCAGGTCACAGTGTCATGGCATTATGCAAGAGCCACATAGCTGTAGTTTGGAAATATATACGGTAAAAAATATACGGGGTTCTTGAGGTGATTCATGTCTGCAAAACTTAAAAGACAAAGAAGATGTTGCCTGAATCTTAAACTAAAACCAGAAGAACCCCACGATTTTAAGCCAATGCCACAAGTACTGGAGCCTGATGAGTTACTGCACGTGTAGCAGGCGTGACTGCATTAGTCAGCTCAGGAATTTGCACTTGTGAAAGACACAGATTTCCCTCTGAAAAAAAAAAACCCAAAAGCTTCATGAGACCTTGAACAGTAGGCTAAGAAAAGTTACACTTTTCCCCGGCATTAACAGGTCCCGCGAGTCACGTTGTTACAGAGGAACTCTTTTGGGGAGCACAAAGGTAAGGCTGATGCCCTTTGCTGTCACTTCCCTTTACTGCATGGGCTACCTGGCAGCTCCATCTGCACCTCCAGGGGTAAATGCTGAACTTTTTATCCCGCAGCTGCCTGCTTTTCTGTTTTGCTGTTTTCAAAGGAGTGCCAGCCCAGTCTCCCTTTTCACCTTTCCCTTTCCTTGTGCCCCTTTGTATCCTGTGACCAACATTGCCCCAGCCAGCTGCAGAAACAGCTGCGGCACTGCTCCCACCTGGGGCTGTCCCAGCCCCTGCTCCTTGTCAGGCAGCCCCAGGCCCAGGTATTTGCAGGGCATCCCTGCTCCTCCCTGGTTTTGGGATCCTTTGTGCCAGATGACCCAACGTCTGCCTGGCCTGGCTGCTTTGGGTTTGTGCTCACCAAGCAAGGCAGAGGCTCGGAGCTGTGCTGCAGGTTCCCCAGTGTTCTGTGGGTTCCCAGGCTCCCAAAAGCAGGGGGCTGAGCCCCAGGGTCACTCCTCTGCCACATGGCCCCATGAGCCACATGGTGTGCCTGGCTGATGAGACAGGGCTGCTGGGCAGGGGACCAACAGCTGTGTGATCACCCAGTTCCCACAGATACAGATGTTCTCCACATCTGCTTAACTGGGCCACACAAATCTCAGTTGCTGGAGGAGGTTTCTGCTCCTTTCTGTAAGATTTCCAATGGAAAGATGATGTGTTTTGAAAAGCTGATGGCTAGGCACTTAGATGTTATTCTGCTATCATCAGAGACATCTGGCTGCAGTGGAGCTGAGACAGCCTGAAACACAACTGCTAAATAGCAAAAACATGAGCAAAAGCTCAGCAAAGAGTGCCAGGAACAGAATTACCCCTGCCACGTGGCACAGCCCTTACAGTTTGCAATAATCTTCCAGTTATATGAATCCTATTAAAGAGTAAGAAGTTAAGCAACCTTTTTAGTTCAGTGTGAACATTAGAAATATACAATGACACGTGTTCCTGGCAGTGCTGTTTACTTTTGGATGTTCTGGCTTTACTCGGTTTGTCAGTGTCTCAAAACACAGGCATTAAAATGTCAGAGCAAAGGGCAGTCCTCAACTCCAGTTTTCTGCATTATTTGAAGCCATACACTACATCCAGTGCCTAGGTATGCAATTTCCACTATCAATTTTATTGGAAAGGATTCCAACTCCATCCTTCAGTTAGGGACCTGGTGAGATTGACTGTGAGGAAACCTTGGTCTGTGGAGATCCTCCAGATCTTGGATTCACCTTTCTAAGATTGAGGTCCACCAGCCCCTTCCCAGCTGCAATTTCTGCTGCAGAATACCCCTTAGCAATTAAAGATTTGCCAGTCTCCTTTTTAAAAACCTTAACATTTTCAGAGCTTGCTGCTCACAGGAAATACCATAATATATGCAGAAATTTCTAAGAGCTGAAATTTCTCTGCTCTTGCTTAGACCTTGCCTTATTGTTTCCTGAAGCTGTAACAGCCAGTTCAATGACTATTTTGAAGAAAACCCACTATTTCTGCCAAAAGATAATAAAAATCGTCACCTGTCCTGAAGTGGGTATGGAGGCTATGGCTGAGGTTGGGGCATGGGTTTTTTCTGTTTTATCCTATAATGCCTGTCCTAACTCAGAGCATCTTTATCTGATTCTTGGATGTGTGGCTATCCACGTGCTTGTTATTGTCCCAGGCCCTTCAGCACTGGGAATCTGTGGCTTTGTTTTGCCTTTTTGGTCCCATGAATTCCTGCAGAAGTAATTTGGGTTTTTCATGGGCACAACAGCTTGAACTTTTGGTAGCCTGGAGGGTCACACTCCTGCTCATTCAGCATCTGCACAAAACTGTTCCCACCTACATTGTTTCAGGAACACAAATTCATGTTTGGAAGCTTTGATCCCACATTCATGGCATTGGTTTAGGGGCAAGTGACTGAGTATATGGATGAGATTGTGGGTCATATGTATTTTTAACTGAGGCTTCAAATATATCTTGCTTGTTTCTTTCCTTCATCAAATTAAATAGATATATTGTTTTACATACCCATTAATGAATATATAGATATACATGTGTATATATATATTCTTTACTTGCACAGGCTCTACAGAGCCCATGGAATCTCCCTGCTTCTCTCTCAACAGTGGCAGCTCTTGGGACAGAGCCTGCGTGTGCCCAGAGGAATGGGTGGGATCTCTTTGTCATTTAGGTCAGGACAAGCCAGGCAGCATGGGCAGCTGGCATCATTTCTAGGAACCATTCCACTTTGGAAGATTCCTGACTGTGGCTAGCACAGGTCCTTCCTGTGAGAACATTTTGCTACGTTTCATAAACAAAGATAAAGTTTAGATGTTTTGCAAACAACGTCTCTGAATTAGGGCAGTTCGGGCTTGGCCAATTGGGCCTAGGGGGAGGTCTCGGGCTGACCAATCTGGGTGACCTCTGAGGACTCTATATATATGGAAATCAAAACAATAAAGTATCCTTCCTTCTCTCTTTCCTTGTCTGAGAACCTGGGTCATTTCTCAGCTAGCGGCTCAACAGCGACACCTGACCTCTCCCACTGCTATGAGCTGCTCAGCAGGGTCAGATCCACAGGCAGTGCTGTGGCTCTTCTTGCTTGGTGCAGCTGTATTTTTCACCCACCTCAAAGGAATAACATATCTGTGGAAGACATTATATCCTTCAACAATCTGTGTCCTGTTTCTAGCCAGTTTGGCCTTTGTTTGAATTCCCCTGTTTGAAGACCACAGTGACTTGGAAATCTGATTCAGAGCTCAGTGACCAGTGCTGCTGTGTCCGGATTTGCCCTGTGTTTGAGGACACCATCCACCTCAGCACCCTGCAGAACAATGCCTGCCTTTAGCTCCTGCTGCCACTGGCACTGGTCTTGGGTGAGTCAAATTTCCTACAGCTGGAACAGCACTGTCCTGGTTGACTCCCATTTCAGTCCCCTCTGCCACACCATGGCATCTCTGCACTGCCCTGTGCTGCGAGGCTGCCAGCTCACCGAGCTGCAGGATCTACAGAGCTGGTAAAATCCCCAGCTCATTTCTTCCCAGGACAACAACCTACAATGGGGCCAGTGTGACACACAGATTCACTACCATGTGCCAGCTCTGCTTTTGTCAAATGATGTGACATGTTTGGTCAGAAGGACGTCAAAATATCGGCAGCTCATCCAGGAAAATAAGCTTGGGGAGCACTGCTAGGTGGATAGAAATTCAGGTAGTTCATGTCATTTCCCTTATGACAGGATGGGTAGAACATCCAACAGACAGCGATAGATTGAATGATTGATTGGAACATTTGGGAAAAATGTTTCAGAGAAGTTGGCTTAAATAAAATAATCATGGCTGGGATTTTAGCACTGGAAACAAAGCATTATGATGATTCTGTAATTTTCTTTCTTCACTGCTCTAGTGTTCTGTATTTGATTTGTTGTGAATTGACTTAAATAATAGGTTTTAATAGCTATGGTGATTAAAATACATGAGGTTAGAATGTTTGGACAGACATAATTAACTTGAAATCATAACAAACATTATTGAAATTGCAAACCCTGAATTTTCCTCTGTTTTCCTGAGAGATGTTTACACTGTTCAGCTGTCTATTGTTCCACCTTCTTGGCACCCTCTTTAACTTGCTGATCAGTTTTGACTAAATTTACTAGGTGGTTACAAATCATAAAGGTCTCAAAATTTTATGAGTTTTGTACATATCACTAGCTGGGTACATAAAGATATACTATATATATATATCAAAGAGGAAAAGGAAAGCAGACTAATGCCATCAGTGAGGAGGTGGAGGCCACAGGGCCAGTCAATCCAGTCTATTCACCATGATGCATAAACTACCCATGACATTTGTCTCCTCTTCAGCTAACAAAATGAAGATGTATATTTTATGTACTGAGAATATGAAGATGGATCTAAGAGGTGAGAGGGGCTAAGACATTATGGGGCATAAAGAGCATGGGATCATAGCGCTAAAGGTCTTGAGGAAGCTGGAAGAGACTGCAGTCAGGTGTTGGGAGTATGGAGGAGGTGATCCAGTTTATTGCTAGGAAAAGAGAGCGTGGCATATAGGGTCAACAACTTCTTTAACCCAATTACTTTTGTTCCAAAAATGATGCAATATTTCCACTTGGCTCATTATTTGCTGCTTTAGTACATTACATCATGGTTATTTTCTTTCACAAGCCATAACAAAGGGTCTGGTTTTGTTCTTACTTGTGGTTTGTTCTGGGTTTTTTTGTTATGTTTTAGTTTGAGTTTTTTGTTTTGTTTTGTTTTAATCTGGAATGATTCTAATGAAGTTAGAATATTTGTAATATTTTCAGATTTGCATCAGTGGGAAAATTTTATTTCAGATGAACTCTCTTTTTTAAGTCTGAAACCAAGTAGTGTAAGTATATAAACCAGCCTAAACCACTTTCAGATCAAGGCTTGAATAACTAGAAAGAAAAAAAGACTGCCATATGGAATAATTGTATGCAGACAACAGAAGAGCAACAAGATGTTATACACTTTGATTTCAGAGACCTCAGCATTCTTGTTTGATAGGTGAAGACACATGGGTTGGGTGAATGAAAATTAACTCAACGTCTAAGCTCAAAGGGTAGCAGTCAGTGACTTGATCAGAATATTGTAAAAGTAGAGCAACTTGTTGGTTAATAATAGGGCAGAATCATTCAGAGTCTTCATTAAAGACCTGAACCATGACACAGCATTTCCTCTGAGCCAGTGTGCCCACACTACTGAACCTGGAGTGGGGCAGACATTGCTGACAGCTCATGGCAGAGCTTCGATGTAGAAGGACTTGAGAAACCTGAAGATCATTCCAACAGAAACCTCACAGTGTCCAAGAGGAATGAGTGCCAAACTCCATGCCAGGGACTTTGGTACAGACCAGGAACATGCTAGCTGAGCAGCAGGCCTGCAGGGAACTACCTGGGAGTGCTGGTGGATGCCAAGTTCAATAGGAGCCAACAGCGTGTGGTTCTCTGCAAACAAGGTGGACGAGCAGCTGTGTTACATGGAGGGAGGCAGGTTGATGGACATTTCTACCCTGCCCTTCCTGGCACTCATGAGGCACCACTGGGAAATACAGGCTCAGTGTTGCCATTTGCAAGCCAGGTTAACCAGCCTTAGGGAAGCTGGAGAGGGTTCAGCAGGATGCAGTGAGGTCAGGGAGGGGCTTTTTGCTGGTGGCCTTCAGGGAGCATGGGAGGGAGCTGGACTTGCTCTCTGTGCTGGAGAGGAGACCAAGGGCAGGGCTAACAGCAGCCTCCAGCTGAGAGGGAGTTGCAAAGACCATTGAACCCAAACATTCTCAGTGACACCAGAAGGTAAAGCGAGATACAGCAGTTTGAGACGCTGAGATTGAGCATGAAGAGAAATGCTTGGATTTAGAAAGGCAGAGTGTCACTGCAGCATGCCTCCTAGTGAGGATGTGGAGCCTCTACTTGGCCTAGATGCCCTCCAGAGGTTCCTTCCACCACAGATTTTTGAGACACCTTGTCCTGCTAACCACCTCCTGGCCAGCAAGGTTCAGCTATGATGCTGTTAGCAGACCTCATCTTTGCAGCATCATGCATCCTTATTTGTTCATAATAATTCACGTAGAAGAAAAGTGTCGTTGTGTTATGGGAAACTGAGACCCTGTAGAAAACAAGACCCACAGAAAGTTAAGCAACTTGACAAGGAAGCCTGTGTCAGAACACAGAGAACACTCCAGGTTTCCTAAGGCCCCTCACGACCCTAATCATGAATATGCTTGGAGTCAGTCCTGCTAATGGGACATGGTCAGCTGAAATGTGCTCTGAATTAGCAAAAGTTAGCAAAAACAGGATGTTGCAAGTCATAACATGAAGCAAAAATTTTCTGCCTGTGTGCTGCAATATTTTTTCCAAGTGTTTGCAGCTTTGTGAGGTAAATTTGTGTTAAGTTATAGCAGTATGGTACATGAGAAGGTAACAGGCTGCTGTACTGGGTCACACCAGGGTTTGTTGAGCTCAAAATGCTGCCTTTAGATGTAGCCACCATGAGCTGTGGGGTCTGGGGTGCTCAGCCTGTCCCAGTCAAGCAGACAGCAGGGCTGCAACTTCCTGCACCAGAAGCCATATCTGACCCATCATGGTTTAGAGTCACCAAAGGACTCTTCCCCATTAACTGTTAAAAAACATGTATTTTTGCCTCCTGCTGTATTCTGTGGCATTAGGTTACCAAATCTGATTTCTGCCTGGGTATCAAGGCACCAAAGGTGAGGCTTCATAATATTTTACAAATTTTCTAGGACCAAAGCAGTGAAAATAAAAGAGATGGCAAAAAGTATGGGCTATTAAAACTTCACTGATTTCAAAAATATCACTTGTGGCAGCTTAGCAGCTTGGGTTTAGACAAGATTTACCCAACTGCTTTTATTTTATTTAGTGCAAAAATTCAATGAGCCTCTATTGTCTGACCACTATTTTATTTTTGAAAACTGATCCTTACACTAAAAATATTTCCTCTAGATATATATTTTTTTTTCTTCCTGTGCTGGTAATTTCTGTGACTACAGTACTGAGACAGTGAACATTCTCAAGGCAATATAAAACCCCTTACTTTTGAAAGGATTATAGTAGGTAAATATGGCCACTCCAAAGAGAAATATGAACCTGATACAGCCAATGGTATGTGCTTCCTTCCTTTTGCTTCCACTTCCCAAAAGTAAGTTTAAGGTTTGTGAAAGATGTTGGATTATTGGACCAGATGAAAGGTGTGTGTTTGAAGCCAGAATTCCACAGCTCAGGCAGCAGGAGCACAAACTTTTCTGCAGAGCTTTCTATCCCAAATGCAGAGAATTTCAGGTACACATGTTGAGACGGATCCATGCCTGTCTGGGGCTGGGAGGAGAGTCAGGGTCCTGAACACCTTTTAATAGAAAAACCATCTGTTTATATCCTACTATTTAGCATCAGGATTCTGGAGCCTTTCCATCAACTGTGGTTCCATGAACTGTCTCAGCTTTCAGAGACCTTGTAGAGGAATAAGTGTTGCACAGCTGCTCCACATGTCCTTTGTGTTTCTTTCATGACATCTGAACTGTGCTTTTCAGGACATGGTAAAAAGTCTTTCTGACAGCTCAATGCTGATGCCAGTGCCTCCCAATTAAGAGATGTGTTTCTGCAGCTCTAACATAACTAAAGCCGGTCTGATTTAGACATAAAGAATGTCAGCCACTCTGACAGGATTGTGTACATGAATATAAACCACATGTTCTAAAAAGAACAGTAACTAATTAAATAATTGAAGGTCACTTATAACACTGAAAGACAAGTTTTTCCAAGCAAACAGAAAATAATGCTGGATAGGGTGTCACACCCACAGAACAGTTTTAATTCCCAGTGAGGTCATGTGTATATGTGTGAAAGCTTCTATACTAAATGCATATCTTTCTGCTTTTTCAAAATTACAGGAAATGCTTCAGTAGCAATCTGGATGTGCTCCAGAAAAAGGAAAATTCCTACTTTAAAGCCCCCCCTGCCCCCAATTCTGAATTGTAATGAAAATCTGGACTCCTTAGCATCACAGGTAATCTTAAATTACTATTTAAACAGTGTCTGAGATTCTGCATCATTCCAGGGGAAAAAAAAAGGGGAGTGGAAAGACAAAATTGAGGGAGGAAATACATATGTTATGTTCCTCAAAGATTTGCAGAGAGCAAAATAAATGATCAAAGTCTTTTTCAGTGGCATTCTTGGAATGTGTCTGCTTTGCAGATGGCCTGAATTTCCAATGGTCATTATTTTATTTTGCTTGGTTTTGCCTGAACACAGCATGGCATTCCATATTTCTTAACTGGCCTGCAATTTCCTCAGACAGGTTCCCAGTTTACTGCAAATGCCTCTGAGTGGAGGTAATGCCAATCCAGGATACCAAATCAGTGAGAATGTGCAAGGGGTTTGGAGAAGACTGGCACAGGGGTGATACTGACACCAAAGTGTTCAGAAGGATTCAGAGTGAAGTCTTTCCATTCCACCCTGTGATCAGCTGAACATGGACAGAACACTTCTGTACATCAAGGATCCAAATTCAAACTCTCGTGTATGAATGGCATACATAAAATCCATAAAATCCATCACCCCCTAAGTCCAGCTCTAAGGCTTAGCTCTGCTTTATCTGCAAAACATGGAGAGCTGAACATGACTAAGCACATTACAGTGACTGCTTCTCTTGTTCTGCTTCTGTGTTTCATTTCCTTATCACTAGCCCCAGTTTAAAAAAAAAAAAAAAAAGGAATGTAAAAATACACCAGCTACAGTCTCTTCAAATATGAGAAGTCCCTTTCCTCATGCATTTTTGCCTGACTACTGTACCTTTAACCCAATGCTTCACCTGCTTGGATCCTTTCCTGAGAAACCCTTGAGCTCAATATCACATTTTTCCTGTACACAGCTTTCACTGAATGGTTCAAAGCAATATACAATATTAGCAATAGCTATTTCTAATACCAGTAAGGTGTGACATATGGTTTTCCTGCTGCCATCAGTAATGTGCGGTTTTGTTGGGAGCTGTAATGTTGGGCTGCCATCTAGTGAGCTGAGGGCTGCTTGGGGAGCTGGGGAATGGGAGGAGTTCATGCTAGTGATCCAGAGCCCAGGTTTAAAAGGATTGGATTACTTGTAAATAGAAATATTTACTTTGAATCCAAGGTCATGCTAAAAGTCAGAAGCAAGAACAGTGAACACAGGTGTTCATGATATACTGTTGGTCCATGATGAATATGCAGATGCTTTCTAGTCAAATAATATCAAACTTGCCTTCCTCCCTATGCAACACATTCACCTTTCTTACTTATCATTCCAAGTTTTATCAACGCTTCAAAGTTGCATGATAGAATTAGTCTTGATTTTGGTAGCTTCCCAACATAAATAATTTGAGAACAATTCAGTTATTGAAGCAATTCAGTAGAGTTAATCATTGACAGGATCAGGAAACAGATGACCCAATGACTGGCAGATTTTCTGTCTCCTATTGTTATCTAGCCTTACTTTCACATATCACAGAACTAATGCCTCAACTTTTTTTTGTGTGTTTAGACTCTTAAGAAGCTACAGATGTTTACTCACTATTCATTCAGTGCTAGCTAACTCAAACTGGATCCAACCAGTGCTTGTAGCAATTCTTATTAGTACCTCCAGCTCCAGAATATTTTGTTTGGTTTTCTTACATTTTTTCCAAGCTGACACTCCCTACAATGTACTGAAGTGAGGATAATGGCCTCAGTGCAGGTTATAAGCACAGTGTTGAAAGGCATGATTGTTCCAGAGGACATTTCTCAAGCTCCTCTGATGGCCTTTCAAAAAATCCTGTTGGGTTTATTTAAGGAACAATGAAAGGTGTACAGAAGTTTATAGACTCAGAACTCAATGACCTCAGGACAAAGAAAAGGTCCTGCTGCTGTCTACAGCTACTTCATGGCAAGGTGTGGAGAATAATGGGGCCAGGCTGTTCTTCAAGGTGTGCAGTTTTAGGATGAGTGCCCATGGAGTCAAGTGGCAATATGGGAAATTCCAGTTAGATAAGAGAAAATCTTTCCCCTTAACACTGGTCAAACACGAGCAGTTTCCTGAAGGAGGCTGTGGATATTCAAGGTGAGACCCTGAGCAGCCTGGTTTCAGCCCCTGCTGGGCTCGGGGACCTCCAGGGCTCTCTTCCAACCCAAGATACTCCATGAATTCATGAAAACAATCTCTGGGGAGAATTTCCAAACACCACACACTTGACATTAACATAAATATTTTAGACAGCCAATTACTTGTATATTTTTATTTTGTGTGAGAACGTCATAAAAGCGGTGACTCTTTTCCCTTTTCTAATTTTCTTTCTGCTGAATAACATATTTCTTGCAGTTGAAACTGTGGGCTCCAGCAAGGTCTCAGTTATTGCAAATAAAACTCAAATCCTCACCTCCGTGCCAGACTGACTGACCGACCAGACAGAACATCACTGCTGCTGCAAACACTGCAGTGCAGATTACAAAAAAGCCAAATGTTTTAGAGGACTTTCAGGTGAGTCTTATCAGGACTAAAATAAGACTTGTGGGGCTTAATATTTGGGATATCAATTCTGCCCCCCTCTACCAGCAGAAAAGACACTGTTCATTCTCTTAACTGTACATAACACTACAAACAACTGCATTAATTTTGCCACTTAGCAGTTATTAAGCATCCTCAAGCATGTACTTGTAGAATCACTGTTGGATCTGTTCTCACAGCTGAGTGTAATTTTATCACCTATTTAGATATACATCTGAAATTTAACTATGAGCATAATTTAATGTTTAGGTTAATAATTTAATCCTAACTAACTAAATTAATAAAAGTGTGGCATTTATGAACTCATTGGCACAAAGCTTGTGCTCTTTTGAATGGCTTCCTTTACTTTTTCCTTTGTTGTACTTTCAAGCAATGCTTATTAAGTGTTCTTACTTTGCCCATTCAGTGTGTAGTATATGGGGTGATTTATTCTATTGCATTCAAATATTGCCTATTTTCCCACTTGTCTCAGGCATCTGTGGCAGTGATGGCTACAGTGAGCAAACTCTTGGATGCCAACAAAACAGAATTCATCCACAATAATCTTGTCAATGCTACAACAAGGTAACTTCAACTTTTGCCATTTTCTTTATTTGTAGTTGACAGCATTTCCCCTTCTGTTCCAGGATGAACGTGTTTCATGAACAAGTCAAAATATTTTCAGCATTCAACGCCAATGTGTTATTTCCAATTTACACCAATATAAACATTGCTGGATTCCTCTGCTTTAGAGAAAGAATGGGGATAGGATACAAGGACCACTTCCCACTGGAGAACCAAATCAGAGAGGAAGCTCAGAAACTAAACCTGTAGCTGTGTAATAACAAATAATGATAACTTTTATCCCACTCATTATTTTGATGCAGCCTCATGAAAACAATGGAGGAATTTTCTTTGACTGGCAATATCTCACTGCCCAACGTTGCAATCCAGTCTGCTCCACTGAAATTAAGCTCATTTACAATTCTGGTTTTGGCACAGAGAAGTAAGCAAGTCTTGTGTGTTGTTGGATTTACCTGGACAGAGCAGTATGAACTATAAATCCTAACTCACACATTGCTAATTGTTGAAGATACAGCACTGGGAAAGTATCAGTCAACAAAACTAGAAATACAGGATAATGTTCCTGGGCTTATTGGTGACCTCAGTACTGAAGTTCAGATACTGTTCAACCTTTTAAGGAACAGTATGTTCTTTCCCATTTTGAAAATTGCAGCTGGGAAAATTTTTAATGAATATTGTCTGAAAATATCTTTTGGGGAAAAAACCCCTTAGCTGCTTGGTTTTTATGCATACTGATGCCTGATACAAGAAATGCATATGTCAAATTAACTGGATAATCTTATTTATAGACAAATGCAAATGTACATGCAATGGCCAGAATGCTTTTGGTGTTTGGGACTTTTTCAGATGTTTTGTTTTCTAAAACTGAGAGTGTATTGAATCTTTGACCATATCTCTACAAACATTGAGATCAAGAACAAGTACATACTTTGCCTGAAATCTAAAGATATTGACCACATATATTGGGATTTACGATATTATTTTCCTCATTTACCAGTATTTTCCCCCAGAAATGATATTAAGAGAAGGGTAATAATTATTTTCCCTCTCCACCTCAGCAAAAATTGAAGATGTCTCTTGACATTCATGGGAAGAGCAGCTGTTCTCTACTACTTATATGGATACTAAAAAAATATCTAAACAGAAACCTGTAAATGCTGAATGTGAGCAATAGCATAGTGTAGGCTTCTCCAAAAGCACCAGCTTCTCTGATATCTGCTTATCTGTAACTCTTTTCTCTTTGCCTTGCAAAGGTTCATCAGACAGTGGCAGAGTTGGATTTGTCCTGCACCAAAATGACAAACTCTTCCAATCCAGGATTTATGAGAGTCTCCAGAGTTTGTCTAAATGAGTCATCTCTGGCAACATAATGGTGGAGTAGCAAGCAGTGTTGAAACAGCTTTCAGTCCCAAGGTAAGAAACACCGTGGCCAGTTTGAACCAGAGGCTTCCCTGGCCCTACTACATTCCTCAGGACTGTGGGACAAAGACTCCAGCAGAGGGTTTTGGCTTGGATTTTTGGGGTTTTTTTTGTTTGGTTTTTTTTAACACTGCCTTAATTTTTGGCAATAAGCAATTGACAGAGTTTGTGGGATGTATAGGTGACATGTTTAGATAATGTGGCATAGAAAATGTTCTTCAACTTCTGTATTTAACAGCTGATATTACTGATTCCCAACTGTTAAACTAGGACATCTATGGCCAAAACTGAATTCCATAAGAAGTTAAAGGCATGCCAGAGTGGATATATCCTAGGGCACATTAGCTCTATATCAAGAACATGACAGAGGTTAACAGCATAATTTGGCATTTTGAATCTACTTTATGTGCCCTTCTCCCTCAAGACTGCCAATGAAATTACCAATTCCCATGAATTATTCAGGTATTTAGGTCTCTAGAGGACAGTCTTTCTCTCCAGACTACCAAAATTTTGGAGAACAAGAAAATGTCAACATGACTGGTATAGTCCAATACACATACTAATGTGGGGAATGTTCATTTTTCATGCTATCTTTTAACTCCTACTTCCAGTTAAAACCATTGTGTGCTTTGACTTCCTCTACCAGGAACCGATTCCAGATGTTACTGCTTTCTTGCAGGAAATACTCTGTCAGTGTCCATTTGCCAAAACCCCTGAATTTGTAGATAATATGTATTTATGTTTGGCATGGTTTCTCCAGAAAACAGTAGCTGGCTTCTTCTTCTTCTTAAAATATTTAACAAAACTTTTAAGATCAAATACATACATATGACAGATCAGTAATGATCACCATGGAACCACACAGTTAAGTAATCCAGAAAATGTGTAATTTCTAAGGAAATAACTGAAAAAACTTACAATTTTTTTACTCCTACTTTTATTCATAATTTTTAATTGAACTACCTAATATCATGAATGGTTATGTTCACTTCTTATTTGCGCTCCAAGTTGCTTGTTGCTCATTTAAAAGTAGTTCTAATTGCAGTACCCTGCAGAAGTGTGTTGTGTGAAAATGACTGCACGTCATTTGATGTGTGAGTGCACAAGAACTGCTGTGCTGCAGGAGGGCAGGAATGGGTCACTGCATTTATCGTTGTTTGCTTCCTGTTCCTGGGTGGATTCAGCTCTGGTTGGCAGTAACGTTGTGCTACCAATAACTGGAAGGTGTTGTTTGGCTTACACGTAATTCAACTGGCAGCTGTTTAATGCTTAGTCAGTGGGAGCCTGAATCCAAATTACCTGAATAATTCACAGGAATTGGTAATTTCATTGGCAATCTTTGACTGAGAAAGGCACATAAAGTAAGTTCAAAATGCCAAATGATGCTGTTATTGATATAATTCATAAGGTTTACTGGAAACCCATATACCACTTAGTAGCTGTCAGCTCTCCTTTCAAAATCAAATCACTGTCAGCACACACAGTTTGCTGGTGCCTATCTCCATGTTTCTGCAGCCACTTTTTCTCCTTGAAACCCCAATCCCTAGTAGGACATATGCAAACTGCAGCTGTGTGGTCCTGCCTGCGTCTTTTGGGATTACACTCAAACAACTGGAGCACTGCCAGCTGAGCAAAAGGGAGAGACCAGTTCTTGAGATGCAGGTGTAATCACACCACTAATTTTGCTGTTCTGATTGTCCTTTTTTGAATGGGAAGGGTCTGGGGTTGTTTAATTTTTTTGTTTGGTTGGTTGTTTTGAACTTTAAGACCAGCATGGCAATGTAAGGGCATAGGTGCACTCAGCTAGAATGCGCAGGAGTTTAAGATGTCTCTGTGCACTTGCTTCTGCCCTGTGGCAGATCTGGCAAATTGGGCAAGTTGTGCCCAAGCTGCCGAATAGCCAAATGTAATGGCAAGTCCTGGCTTCCTCTGACATGACCTGTGGCTGTGCCCACCTGCTTGTGCAGCTCCATAGCAGAGAAGGTTAATTCATTGCCCTTGCTCAGCTGTTGTAGCCTCCAGCTCTGCACCTCCATTGCTGCAGCTGGTGGTTAAATGAAGGTTTGTCTAAAGTGCCCCCAGACTAACAGTAGAGTAGCTTGGAAGCTGGGCAAGCTCCACCACTGCCTTGTACTGGGTAAATAACCCAGAGGATTTAGCATTAACTACTCCCTTTGCTTATATGTTTATAAAAGCACTTGCTCTGCAAATATTAAGCTTTTATAAAGTTTTATACGTTGCCCTCTTGTAGACAAGACTATTTAGGAATGACTGTTTCTGACATTTGCTATTCTTTCAGTATTTATTTCAGCTTCTCTAAACAAAACACACCCTGGATAAAATCACATTATCTGTGGTCACTAACTTCAGTGCCAGGATTTCAGCGTTCATTTTTACTCTGTCTTTACAGAACAGCATTTCCATATTTGTACCATTTACTTGTTTGTGTATTTCCCTTTATGTTATGCATGTCCTTTGTGCGCAAAGTGACTGTATTCTAAAAAAGATTCCCATCTGTTTATGCAAATGCAACAGTATTTTCTGTTTCACTGAATACATTTACATTTACTTGCTGCTTTACTGTCACTATACAAACAGAGACTGTTTTCAATTTAGAATTCTTTGTAACATCTTACCATAGACCAAGGAGCCAAAATTCAGAATGCTCACCAGTATGAAAAGTTAAAGCTGCTTTGTCCAGACTCTGTCACCTTGCATTTTAATATGAATAATTTCATCTGCTATTTTGATTAATGTTTGATTGATATTGTTAAATCTCTTTTTGGTATTCTTCACAAGCTTCTCTAGTTTGGGGTCCAGAGTAATTTTATGCGACCTAAACATTTTGGCAGCGGTTATCAATAATCATAACTTTACTAAAATATTCTTGTTTCTTTGTGCAATGAGAAACACAAACTTTAGAAAGAAATTTATCTTTTCTCATCTGATATAATTGATACAATTTGTTTTCTAGGCCATTCAGATCAAATATAAATATGCAAAGCCTTTGGATTATATTTCTTATATTGGTGTTGGATTGTCCATGGCTGGTCTGGTCATTACCATTTTGTTTCAAATACTCACTAGGTAAGAGGGAAGTTGTTAAACTGTGAGTGTTTTACACCAAGTTACAATATTTTATTCTGTATGTAGTTTGAAGAAGACAATTAAAAGTAGCCAGTTTAGAACATATTGCAATATTATTGATTAGGAAATAATATTTATAAAAATAGCTAAATCACATAGCATGGCTTGAGAAGTAAGTGTGACTTACTGGTTAAAGTGCAGACATGAGACATCTCAGCCGTGCTTTTATCTCAAGATGAAACTTTAACTTTTTTGTTAATGTTATTATTTCAATGTGAGGAAATATATCTAATTATTATTCATTAAATACACCTTAAAATATGTGAGCTTTGAAAAGTAATGACAGGTATGGAAGGGCTCAGCATGGTAACAGGCCAAGCTCTTCATGGGAACCTCTGTGCACAGCCACTGACAGGAGAAACCTTTCCGTGGCTTTGGCAGGGCAGCCACCAGCTGGAGCAAAGCAGGCAGCATGTGCTCCCGAGGACCAGACAAAGGGTTGATGCTTTTACCATGTACTCCCATCACCAAGTCAAACATCTGGGTAATGTCCCAGAATGACAGTTGTCCCATTTCCATGGGATAAGGGCAGTCTGCCCTTTCTGTTGCATTCCATGTTTCCTGCTGACACCTCTGTTACTGCCCTGCCCAGGCACTGACAACACAGACGCAGTGAGACAGTATTGTTGCACAGGTCTGTGATGCACATTTAACTTTTCAGTTCACTATCTCATCAATACTAGCCTTTAAAAATGTGTCACAGTGTTCCACCACCAGCATGATCTCCTCCCATACCCTGGTATTACAATGAATAAATCCTTCTGCAGACTCCTGGTGCACAGCTGTGGCTGTCCTACTGCACTATTTCTTGTTGGCAGTGTTTATGTGGTCAGCACTCAGTTCTGCACAGGTGTACTTATTGCTGCTCAGAGCCATGAAGCTGCTGCCTGGACACTTCCTGGCAACCATGTTAGTAATCAGATGTGGTAAGAGTTAAAGTTGACCATATGGCAACTTTTACAGTACAGAGTACACTCAGGGCGAGTTGTAAAGATAGAGGATCAGGAGAGAGCAACTAGAATCAGCATCTCTGGGTTAGCGCCATGTGATTTAATAACCTCCTGTTGCTGCACATGCTCCTGGTATAAACTTAGCTTGTTTTGTGAAAATGGCACAGCAACACAGGCCTGTTGGATACAGGAGAAATTTTCACAGTAATCAAGGCATTCAACAATCTGTTTCTGTCAACTAAGTAAAAAATCTTTCCATTATGGTAATCACTCATGTGGACTTAAATTCCTGATGTAGATATCTCCGAGATTCCCCATGACCTCAGCCAGAATCTTCAACATCCAAAAGCAACGAGTGACTGATATTATTTGGTATATATTATTTATTAATAAGCAAAGAATGCATTATAAAGTCAGTACAAGCAGTTAGCAACAACACTGCAAGCTGAAAGGGAACTACCTGGAGAATGGAAAAATTGAGACAGATGCTCACATGGTAAAGTGAAAATCGCAGCCCCTTTCAAGAAGCTCTTCTAATACAGTGCAAAAGAACACCTGTCTTTTCCATGTTGTGTATTCAGCTTGTGTATTGTGTAGTTTCTGATTGCACCCAGCAAGCAGTTTTCAATACTCATTGTTTCATTATGATGTCTTGCATTTGTAGAGGCAATTCCTCTAGAACATTTAGAATTTAGGCTGCACATGCAAGCCAGAAAAAGTTCAGCAAAACCTGCCTGGCTACATGGCAGTGTGCTGCCTCCATATGTATTTGCATGACAGCACAGCCTTATGTTCTGCAGCATGTCCTGTGACCAGTTACATGTCCAAACTAGCATGATTCTGAATCACTGCTTTTGGATCTCCTTTGAGAGCACAGTAAATGCATGGCAATCTGGAAGATCTCTACTAGGGATGAAGAAGCATGTTTAAGGAGCATGTTTATTACCAGGATAAAAAGTTGTGCATGAGGTTCCTCCCCATGAGCTGCCTATTCGACTGGTAGGCAGGAGACATGGAAGACAAAGAAGGAAGCAAAGGAGTTAAGGAGGCAAACCTGCTCAGCCAAGCTTCTTTCAGGGCAAAAGTTATGCTCCACATCAATCTGGTATGAAATGTAATGGTGTTTGGTGAAAAATGCTCTTCAATTTGTTTCTCACTGCTGACCAGAGGGTAGGGTTGCACAGTACTGATAAGGGAGCCCACTACAGCCCGGGAGGGACCTTGCTCTTTCACTCTTTCACCTCTGGTGTTGGCTCAGGAAGCTCTGTTGAAGCTCTTTAATGGCAAAAATCAGCAAGTTGTGAACATGAGCCGTCCTCAGAAAAACAATGCTCACAACCCTCAGTTCTGCCTTTTCTCTAGGCTACAGAAAACCCATTTAACTAAGTGCAAGGCAGGTGAAACACAGCTCTTAAAATCTATGGAATTTAGGAGGCAAGAACCTATTTGTGTGGAAAGGAGGTATGCCTATGTAACGGAACAATAAATTGCTAATGTCTCTCTTATTAATTGGGAATCCCTGCTGTAATAGTTGTAATAATACTTGGAGCTACTTACAGAGAAGGAAAAGCTTTAAACTACTGACAGGAAGAATTGTAAGTTCATATATTATTACAACACTTGCTATCCCACGTCTTTTGTGATGGCCTATTATTAATACAATTCTAGGTTTTTTGTTGGTACACTAGTTCATACATCTAAGTCCTCAAAAGAAATAAAACTCTTCACTCAATCTAGATATGCACTAGAAGGAAACACATTTTCTCTTCACTAAGGATTTAGGGTACTGGATCTACATCTGTCTCGAATCCTGCAAGACTCTGCAATCCCCTGTGAGTTGAAATGCAAACTGCAGACACTCTTAGCCTAACTGATACTCCACCCCTTCATTTATGTGCATAACTCCATTTCAGTACCTACATTTAATCACCATATTTATTTAAAATTTGGCCATAATAACTATATTTCTATTTGCCCTGTGGTTTTGGTATAGGTATTAATTTGAGTGCCCACATAGCAAAGCAAGCTATCAGGCTTACAATGTACCTTGCTGATAGTGGATGATATAAAAGAAAGGCAGACTTGTTTAGGAAATGTAAACACAACCCCCCTTCCAGATGATGGTCATGTTGTGATACTCATTCAGGGAGTGTGGACTTCTAACTTGAGATTATCTGAAAATGAAAAAGAAAAGAGGTAAAGCTTATTACAGGATAACTCTGTTCTGAAGTTGTCCCTGTTTTCTTCTTCAAACTTTGTCCACTAGATCTCCCATACTACTCTTTACTATAAAATATATCCCAAAGATAAAAATACATGTGATGGCCTGATATCTATTCAGTTATTTATATTGCACCTTGTTATTTCTCTTTGTAGTTTGTTTGATTTATCATTTTGCATTCCCCAGAGAAAGAGAAGCATGATTGAAAGCCCTCATTTCTCAAGGAATGGCTGCCTTTCAGAGCTAAGTTAACAAGACCTAGGAAGCACTGTAAAGTCTTTCAGGATGAAAAGTGGAATATTGTTTTGTTTTGGGATTCTGAATAATGTGCCTAACGAATCTTTTGAAACTACCTCTCTTTATATTCACAGTTTCTGGCTTGTGGCACTGGACCAAAATCAGAATTTCAGCGTGCAAAAGCCCATGTTGTGGTCATTCCTCTTGCCAGTAGCACTCATATTCCTGTTTAACATCTTGATCTTCATCAACATCAGTACCTTTGTGACATGGAAGAAGAATTGGATAAGGTGAGATTGCACAGGACTCCTCAAGTCTTTCAGCAAATGTGTTCCCCAGTCTCTTGTCACCAGCTTAGACTTTCTTGTCACAAACTCAGATTTTTGACAAAATCTTTTATTTTAAAGAAATGTATACTTTAAGCCTGCAGAAAATGAATTCCATTTGTTACAATGGGTCAGACTTTGTTCAAGTGTGTATCAACAAACACATTTCAGGCTTTTGTCCTTGTTTTTGGATTGCAGTGTCACTTCAATGAGAGTTATTCCCAATTTAAATCCATAATAGTGAGAAAAGGGCAGGTCTAGCCAACTGAGAATTATGAATTTCTGAGCACAGCTGAATAACAGGCCAGTTCTTAAGCATCTTGAAGCAGATTTACTTGCTCAGTTTTACATCAACACTTCATGCATTGTCACAGGCTGTATGTCACAAACTGTCAGTGCATATTATTTAAAAAGAGATTGCTTTAATTTTTATTAATCCCATGAGACTGATCTGTTCAACAAAACTTCGTACCATCTCTTCATTTTTTTAGGTACAATTTTCATGGTTGGAGCAAACAAAATACCTTATCTCTGAGTCTGTTCAGGCTTGAGACAAACTGGATAGTCGAACTTCATTGGAAGCTAATTCTTATATTGAAAATTAAGTATATTTGGATGAATTCATAAGCATTCTAAAAATTTCTAATAGCTAACATGCTCATATTCAATACTTCTTGTTGCCTTGGTAAACCTCACTTTTAAAATTAGAAACAGATACATCCAAGCTGCATACTCCTAATACAGATTAGTCTGATAAATTTGCTTACATTTATTTTTCTGGGCTTCTTCTTTGAATGATACATCAAACAAATATGGGGAAGTGTATCTTCTCAATTCACCTTAATAATACCTTTTTGCAATATAGCCCTGAATAAATAGAAAGTTTAAAGCTAAAATAGATATTAAATGGTATAGAGAAAGATTTAATAACTTTTTCATCTGTGTGTGTGCTTCTAGGAATAAAAAGGATTCATTAATGAAAAATATGACCAGTACTATCTCTATAGTGGTAGTGCTTGGGATCACCTGAATGATTTGCTTCCTCATGTTAATAAGTAATGAAAAAACAAGTCTTGCTTTCAGCTATCTGTTCTGCATTTTGAATGCTACTCAGGTAAAACATTTAGAAATTCTAGGCGAATAATTGAGATTTAAAAAAAATCAGATTTATTTGTTCTACAGCTGGGTACAGCATGGGAACTTGTTGGAAAGCAGTTACCTGGGATTCAGAATTTTTGTTCAGAAATGGATGCTGGTCTGTCATACATAAAACCCTTTCCATTATACAAATCAATGTGGCATTTTATTTCAATGTCAGCACTGAAAAGACTGTTCTGTCTGAGTGGCTTCTCTTATACCAAATCATACAAAAAATTATTTTCAGGAAAAAACTCTTCTGCATTAGTTGTTGGAAAGAGTCCCAGGGAAGTAACCGGAGCTTCATGGCTTGAGGCCTTTCACAGTGATACTGAATAAAAGGCTCCAAGAAAGTGTCTGCTTCCTCTTTCCCCCCACAGCCCTGCTGGATCCTTGGCCTTGTATTCCCATAAATATGAGTATCAAGTAGTTGGAGTAATGGATTCTTCATTAATTGCACCACTGGCTATTTCCTATAAAACAGCTAATTGGAAATATGTGAAAATCCACTCATCCCCAAACATTGTTGTTTATTATCAGTTTGATCTACTGAAAAATGAGTACACCAGTACACCAGTGATGATCAGATCTGAAAACGGTGCACGAAGTCCTGAGGCAATGATTACTACGCTGATGGACAGATTATGCCCAGGATTTAAACTGAAATCATTAACAGGAAACAGAGATCCATTTATTTAAAACCACGGGCTTTAAAATTATTTTTTTAAAATTTTTTATCAAACTCAGGATACTACTAGTTAATCCTTGTAATGAGAATTTAGAAAACCAGGTATAGAAAGGTCAAAGTCTTTGTTCCCTCTGTGTGAGTCTGAAGTGCTGATAGGGCACACTGCATTTAATGCTTATGACATCCTCAGCCAGGTCTTAGTTTCATCCTATCCAGCTGAGGGTAATAATATGCTCCTCAGATGTATTGTTTCCCTATAATCCCAAAAAACATGCAAGAAAGCTAAGAAGAATTTGAAGTATTGAATTGAAAGTGTTGACTTTTTTTACAATTAAGCATCCTGTATCTAAGTATTTCAGATGTGAATAAAATGCTGTTTTAGCCAACACCAAACATGTCTTGCTTAATATAAAGCATTTTCAGCATACCTCCCTCCCCCCAAGAAAATTATACATTTTATGGCTTTTTTCTCATTCGTGTAGGGAATCCTAATTTTGGAAATGGAACAAAGTAAAATTATATTTTTCAGGTTACATGCTAAAGGGTTACAGGAACAATAGTTCAGCTCTTATCTACACGTGGAATATATTTATCCTCGTAGTGTAGTGAACTTTGGTACTGTTTGTGATATGTGGGCTTTAGGGATCATGAAGTTTCTTGTCACCACTTTGGAAACACTGCTTTGATAAAGAAATGGATTGGAGAAGGACTGAACCCCCAGTACAAAGGTATGAAATATGAGTGGCAGAAAGTATAATGGATGGAAAAGTCCAGTTTTTCAGATCTTTCCTATATTTTTTACAGCAAAGATTTTTTTTCATTGAAAATGTCCGAATTACTTCTAAATATTTTGTAACATTTAGCAAAAAAGCCTTCTGAGCCATGCCCCTCCTCCTCTTTGAAATGCTTAGAATTAAAAACTTGTATCGTGTTCATCTTTTCTCGCCTCCATTTCAAATTCTCACTCCGTTTTCAATCTGCTTACTGCTCGCTGGACCCTCCTCTAGGCAGGGACTGAGCTCTCAGCAAGGACAAATGCTACAAAAATCAAACTACTCTTACATTTTTCCTGTCCCGGCAGAAAGCACTATTTGGAAGCTTTGCTTTTTAAGATATTAAAGGAAAAGGTGTCTTTTCAGAGGCATCTTTAACGCCAGGAAGTACCTAAGCACAGTTGTGCTTCAGGTAGCTCTTCATAGGCACCTCTCTCGTAAGCACATTAGAGTGTGTGAGTGAGTGACTGTGTGTGTTTCTACGATAGTAGCGAAGGGCAGGATGTGACCATCCGAGGATGAATGCCTCCCTCCCGTGTGTGGGCGGCGGCGTCTAACAAGCACAGGGGGGATTTGAGGCCCGGTTTCCCGCTGAGCCCCGCCGCGCTGGGAAGGCCAAGGCTGGCATTAGGAGAGCAGCCCTCTGAGGGAGCGCGGGCTCGCCGGCGGAGCGCTGAGGTGGCAGGGCGGGAGCGAGGCGGCGGCCATGTTGGCCGGAGGGGGCGGGCCGGCCGGCGGAGCGCAGGCGCGCGGCTCGCGCAGGCCCGGCCTCGCTCCGGCCCTTCTCTCTGCCCTGCCACGTACGGGCGGCGGCGGCTGTGCCGGGATCCGCGGGGCTGCGCGGGGCGGCTGCACCGGCGGCACGGCGGAGAAACCAGGGTAAGAGAGCGGGGGCTGCTCCCGGGGCAGCCGTGTGTGGAGGCGGCGGGAGGGAGGGAGAGAGAGAGCGAGGGGCGGCTGTGGGTTTGGGGTGAGCCGAGCACCCCCTCCTCCCCCATCGTTCCCCCGTGCCACGGGCGACGCGGCCCCTGGCGGAGCGGCCGGGAGACCCCTCGCGTGCCCCCGGGCGCGGCTGAGGGAGGCGGGAAGCGCCCCGCGGCCTCCTGGGCCCGGGCGGCGGGAGATCCGGGAGCGCTCCCTCCGCACGGCCGGCTCTCCCGGGGAGCCACGGGACCTGCCGGCTCCGCATTGCCCGGCAGAGAATGGCCGTGACTTCTGTCCCGCTTTGGGCCGGGCCTGCCCGTGTGGGAACTGGAGGAAACCGAAAAGAGCTCTTCTCCTTTCTGTTCCCTCGCTTCACACCGAGCTGTCTTGGGAAAACTCTCTTGAGTGGCGTCTAGGAGGCAGTCCTGCTTGTCCGTGTTTCTGTCGGCTTCACCCTGATCCTCAGCCCTGTCTTGACAGGAAAAATTGGAGCAGGAGTGCCTGTCCTTCCCTCGCTGGGCAAGGCTGTTTTTCCCTGCTGCTGTGCAAAAAGGGTAGTGAAATACAAAGTGGTGATGAGATGCTGGTTTTAGAGGGGATCCTGAAGTGAGTGGCCCAGATTGGACAGTCCCTGTCCACATGCACCACCTAGATTAGTGCATGATGTGAATAGAAAGTGATCCAGGAAAGGACGAAAAGTCTGTACCTGCAAAATGCATGTGGTACACCGGGAAGGTTAGAAAGATGTCAGTGTGATTCTTACGGGAAGCAATCTTTAATCTGAAACATGGAGACATAAAGATTTTTTGGTTGGTTGATCCCGCCCTGCCCCAGGAAAGCAGACACACACTGATTCTGGTAAAAAGCTCATTAGTGTGCATTCTGGATGTGTTCTCTGAAAAACTCTCTCAATGGAGTCATCCATTCAGCTGTGTCACTGTGAGGGCAAAAAGCTTGAGTGCTGTGTAATTCAGTAATTTGAACATTTCACATAGTTTTCTGTAACAGTTGCAAGCAGCTGCAGTGTTTAGAATCTGTCTCTTTAAACCTGGGCACCTTCAAGCAGAATAGAGAACATCTGGACCAAAAAAAAAAAGTGCATTTAAATATTTTCCTGCTAGCTTTTCATTGTCAGTGATAGCAGGTTTCTGTGAGTAATGCTGGTAAATAAGGCATTATGTAGCTCCCTTCCTTGCACACAGATACAAATGATACGATCAAGCTGTTGAAAGGCCAGGGGAGTTTAGCTGTGTCTGCCAAAATGTGTATCTTTGGGAATTTCGGGTGAGGTTCAATTCCCACTGTTAACTGTTTCTGAGTAGCATGTATTGTAATGCTGAAGAAGCAAACCCAGTGCCCAGCTCAAGTGTTTAAACAACATGAGGGGGTAGCTAAATGAACTCTTGGGTTTAATGACTCTTAGATGCATTATCTGGATCCTGTATTTGTGCAGTGCAATAAACTTACCTGGAGCTGTAACAGGTGTGGGGTGAAAGGGGCACTATCTTCATGCCTTACTCATTTCATAAAACGTGAGTGAGGCATCAGAAAAGTAGTCTCTTCCTGTTCACTTGCTTACTATGTCACAACAGTCTCACCCTCTCGCTGTCAGGAGCAGGCACAACCCTTTTTAAAGGGGAACACTTCATACCCAGGATGAGGTGAGCAGCTGCCAACCTTTGAGAAGCAGAGTAGCTTTTTGGCTTCTCTGGGGTTTGCTTGTTCTCTGCCTTCGTCCTGTATCTTCCAGTTGAGTTGAAAGAGGAGAGCTGGGAAGCCCAGCTATATGTGGATAAGGGGAATGTACTTTTTTTCCTGTGGTTAGCAGTGAATCATCTGAAAATCAGATTGTGGCTGTTTGAAATTGGCTGTGCGTGTGAGAGAAGAGTGCTAGTAGGGTACACCCATGGGGTCAGGGGGAGGAGCCAGGTCTGTTCCCTTTTGGGCTGTTCCCTATGCTAAATCATCTCTTGGAGCTCTGGGCATTGAGCACTTCTGGAATAAACAGGTGGGCTGCAAAAACATCACATGAGCTGTCCAGCACAAAAAGCACAATCTTAAGCTATATTTTTAAGTGGTTGTATTTTTCTGATGCATTTCCTTCTTGCCCTGTTTGGTGGCTCTTGTGGGAAAGTGGCTCCTTTCCTCTTGGTAGTCTATCCTACTGGTGTCTGGTCTGTCTTTGAAGGCACCACTACTTAACACCACAGAGGCTTGAGCCTTGAGCTAAGAGATGGACTTCTCAGTTTTTTTTACAATTAAATTAGTCAAAGTTTATTTTCTGTAACTTAACCTAGGGCTTTAAAATGGAGGCCATACGAATGCATATTTTGAGGCTTTTGGGGAAGATGGCTGTCCTGGAAAGGAATGTGTTACTGTTAGGAATTCCTACATGCCATTAGAAAATTTAGAAAAAATAATCTTCTATTATGAAATTAAAAGTCTTGTTCGAGATCTGTTTTAGATTAATTCAAATTCTACGGTACTCAAAAGTGTAAATGTGATTGTCACATTATGGATAAAGCAAGGATTTTTAAATTTGGTATATTCACTAAGATGTTCTAAAGTGAAGCATAGATGTGAATTGTGTCATTCTAGGGAAGTGTGACTGTAAATATGTTTATTTTCTGATTCAGCTTACTGTTCTCTGGCACTGATAGTGCATGGCGGCTTACCCTAACTCTGTCCTGAAGTGAGGTGGGAAAACTGTCCAATAATCCAGGATCACTAAGACAGACAAGGTAATCATAAATGTGTATTTTTGGGAGGGAGATGAAAGGAAACGTGTGGGTTGATACTGTTTTATTTTTTAATGCTTAGATTAAAAAAATCCCAACAACCAACCAACTTGTGCAAAACCTTATGCTTTTAAATCTAATTTAAAGTTAATTAGGCTGGGCTGATGTGCCTGCAGTCAAGACTCCTATATTGCAAAACATGAATAATGCATTAGTGAGCACTAACAATACTATAAACTTCACTGTTTCATCACAGTGCCTCAGCAGCAACGTGGCTGTGTTAATTGTAGGTCCCTTTTCCCTGCAATTAGACTGTATCCACCCACCTCCTCTTGTGTGTGATGAGGAGAGTGAGTTTTGTTCAATAATTGCTTGTATCTTTTTGGGCTATACAAAGGGATTTGCCTGAAATTTTTGCTTTATATTAACTTAATTACCAAACTCCCCAGAAACTTAATTGCAATCTAAAGATAGCATCATACTGCATCTTTTTAACGCAGAACATTGTCATTGAAACAGTAGAGTTAAGTATATGCAGGTGGATCAAGGAATGTATTAAAGACTTTAGCTGAGTATCTAGGTTCTGGTAGGAAAGAATTAATTTTCAGTGCAGTACTTTAAAAATAGACTGACTATAGCAAAATACATTTTTCTCATAAGGCACTGTGTTATAACATCCTTAAAGGTAAAGAAGAAATACCTGCGTATCTCCAAGAAGAGCTCTTCTTGCAGAAGAGAATGAACAACATTCTTGTCTGCATGTGGCTGTAGAAATCTTAATTTGGATATGGGCTGCCTGCATTTTAAGATCTCCAGTAATTGTGTTTCAGATGTTAAGATAACTGCTTCTGTAGTTGCTCCTCATTCCAGATCTATTGTTTTGGCCTTGTCCAGAGCTGTGAAAATAGGAGGGGACATTTGACTAAGTATCTGGACCTCTTGTTTGTGGGTTTTTTTCCTCTCATTCCTCTTCTGAGTAACTTTGCTGTAGTTTCAGATTTTTACATGTAAGGCCTTTGTGTTTTTAAATGAGAGATGCTTCATACAAAGTGGTAATTTTAAATTTTTCTTCTATAAAGTGTTAAACATATAACAGAAGTATAAGCTAGGATATGCTGCTAGGACACAGGATGGCTTTGTTGCACTTCCTGTTAAGTTGGAGCAGTTGTTCACCTCTTAAAACACTGAGGGTAACAGACTGTGTGACCATGTGTTGAGCCCAATGGGTAGCTGATTTGTGGTCTATTGAGCTACTTTTAAAAGACTAAAATGTTGGTTAAAATAACTCAGTCAAAATTTTTAAAAATTAAAAAATTGTGTATCTTCCTTTCTCAGTGGATCAGAACCCTCAGTGAGTTCTGATCATCCATGTGATAAAACCAATGTTTAGCTCTGCACTTATTTGTTCAAGAAATAATACATGATTCAGCTTGATCCCCTTAGTAAAGCCACCTTACAGCCTGTAATTGTTGAGATATTTGTTCTGGCAGTCTTTTCTTAAATGAGAAAAAAAAAGTGCCATTTGTTCTTTTATCATAATTGGGGGGCATGTAAAAGTAATCAGATAAGGTGATAATGTAAAGCTTCGGAATTGTCATCAGATAGATTTAAATAACTAACAGTTCAATTTTCTGAAATGTTTTTAATGTTTTGCTGCTAACAGATCTGCAGGCGATAAGGAATCCACCATGAATGGGCAGCTGGACTTAAGTGGGAAGCTGATCATCAAAGCTCAGCTTGGGGAAGATATTAGGAGGATCCCTATTCATAATGAAGATATCACCTATGATGAATTGGTGCTAATGATGCAAAGAGTTTTTAGAGGAAAACTTCTGAGCAATGATGAAGTCACAATAAAATATAAAGATGAAGGTAAGGTTTAATACTGCCGTTGAGGTTTAATTGACAACTGTTGCTCTGATATGATTTATCTGTGGATAGACTTTGAAATTCACCTTTCAGAATTGTCCAGTGCCATGGGCAAGTGCAAGTGATTTCTTGTGGAATCTTTTCAATCAGACAATAAAGGCTGTATCTCTTGTTACGCTCTCTTAACAGCATTTCCTCTGGTTTTTGTCTCTGAAAGTACATTTTTGCTGTTGCAAGAAATTGATTGCAGGTTTCTCTTCTGTTCACTCAATTGACCATTTTTTTGAGTTTTCAGTGGGTTTGAAGGTGAAAAGAGAATAAATATGTATGACCTAACATAAGCTCTTAAAAGACTGAAAAATTGATTTATGTAGTAGTAATTCTTGATTGTTTCCCTCCATCAGTAGAGATTAGAAAAACGTTTTAACTTGAAATACGTATTAAAAATTATCTCTCGTCTGTGTGACCATTTGAATCTGTTGGACATTGGTTGTTCCAAAGAAATGATCAATCATCAGTGTTAAAACAAACACAACCTCAAGAAAGAAGGTCTTCCACAGAATGAAGAGAGCCATATTTCAGATGCATAGAGACAGGAAGATGTGACTGGGGGGTTTGTTCTCTTTGATTGTCAGTGTGGGGCATGGATAAATTAGTTAATCTGGGACAGAGGGATGGTGTTCATAAAATGAAACTTAGAATGAAGTGATAAAATCCAAAGTCTCTTAAAGACTGTGATAATGATGCTGTTGCAAAGTAAAAAGTGCTTCATTACTGAGGCATTCAGGTTCATTTCTCTTAATAGCACTAGGAAACTTTATTGCTGCCTGTGGTACGTAAAATGTCAAATAACTTTTGTTCATACATCTAAGCAATAAAATTTCACTTTGAATGACCCTGAGACAATTTCTTCAAGTTCTTGAATCCTTTGAGATGCTGCTTATCAAAAATTGATAAGCAATGTAGGTCTAATATTTTGGGTCTTGATCTCTAATGAGAGGGTGCTCAGCGGATCTGTGGCAGTTTCGTTTTTCCTCTTATCAGAATTTTTTTTTCTTTCTGGAATGAGAAAGGTGAAAGGAGGTTGGATGCTTTTTCATTAGGTTAAAACTTCTAGTTACTTTGGGTCTTTTGCATTCTTCCCCATTTTTTAAGTATAGTCCTTCGGGGTTTTTAGTGTAGACTACTGTCTCTGTTTTACTCAAAATAAGATAATGATGGATGATGGAGACAGTAATTACAGTTCCATTCTTTGGTTGTCTTTCACAGTCTAGACACTTCCTGCTTTTACTTTTGTCTTTCTTAGTCTCAGAATTGTGTTAGATTTGCATGGCCCGGCTTTGGTAGTTGGGGCACTACAGGGAAGGCCAAAGCCATGCAGCTCCAGGATAGACACACTGCTGGCCAAGGCTGAATCAATCAGAAATGCTGGTAATGCCTCTGTGGTAACATATTTAAAAAGGAAAAAAAAAAAAAGGTTACAGTACAGATGTAATTGTGGCCAGAGAAGAGAGGAGCAAGAATATGTAAGAGGAACAACTCTGCAGACACCAAGGTCAGTGGAGAAGGAGGGGAAGGACATGCTCCTGGCACCAGAGCAGTGATTCCCCTGCAGCCCATGGTGCAGACCATGGTGAGGCAGGATGTGCCCCTGCAGCCCACAGAGGTCCATGGGGATGCAGAGATCCACCTGCAGCCCATGGAGGAGCCCACACTGGAGTAGATGGATGCCTGAGAGGAGGCTGTAACCCCATGAGAAGCCTGTGCTGGAACAGACTCCTGGCAGGGACCTGCAGAGCATGCAGAGAGGAGCCCGTGCTCAGGCAGGTTTCCTGGTAGGACTTGTAACCCTGGGCAGGACCCATGCAGGCTGTTCTTGAAGAACTGCATCCCATGGAAAAGTGAGCCACGTTGGCACAGTTCCTGAAGAACTGTTGCTGATGGGATGCCCTCACATTGGATAAGTTCATGGAGGACCCTCACGTGGGAGGGACCCCATGGTGGAACAGGGAAAGGACTTCTCCCTGAGTAGTGGCAGAAGCTGTTAACTTTCATTCCCTGCGTCCTGCACCACTGAGGGAGGAAGAGATAGAGCCTGGAAAGGAAGGAGGGGTTGAAAAGTGATTTTAAGGTAATTTTATTTTTCATTATCCTGCTCTGATTTTGACTGGTAATAAATTCAGTTTCCCCCAGCTGAGTCTGTTTTGCCCATGATGGTGATTGATTTGTGATCTCTGCCTGTCCTTACCTCATATCTTGTCCTTTCACTGTATGTTCTCTGTCCTGGCCGCTTGTGGAGGGGAGTGATAGAGTGGCCTTGGTGGGTACCTGGCATCCAGCCAGGGTTAACCCACCACACAGAATGTACTGTTATTCTGCTGTGATTTCTGTGTGTGTTATCCTAGCTGATCATCACTACTAAAAACATGTAAACGTTGTTAATATCAGAGGTAGTTACAAGTGATCAAGGAAAAAGTTAACAGGGCTTCCGTTTGCTTGTAATATGAGAGCTGTGATATCATTAACTTCATTTCAACTAGGCTAAGATTCTTCTTTAAGTCTGTTTCACTCCTTAGATGCATTGGAATATATACATTTTATCTATTTCTGTTTTGTTATGTATTCCCCCAGACTTGCAGGAATGCTTGTCTGGATCTGTTACAAGGAGATACCTTAAACGGGTCTAAGGATGTCCACTACTTCCACAACCTCCATCTGTGCCTTCTCCAAATTCATGTGCACAGTCTTTGAGCATTCAAGGAATGCTTCATCTACCCCACCATATTCCTATGTTATGTTTAGGTTTATGTGGTGCTTTTATTAATTACCAGAGAAAAGAAGTCTCAGGTTGAATACGGCTTTGTCAAGTCAAGTTTTATATGCAAGCTGGGCATCTTTCAAACTCCTGAGCTAAGGAAATTGCTCTGCTAGATGTGAAATAATTTTCATGTCCTATTTAAAGTTCTCAAACATGTAAAACCTAATGTCAGCAAAAAAAACCCCAAAACCAACCCAACCCCAAACAAACTAATGAGGACTGTTAGCAGTGAATTTGTATGAATCAAAGAGTAAAATTGCATCTTAAGCACACCATGTTACTGAGTTACACACGCTAAAAGCCCCTATAGAACCAGTAATAGGAACTTTCCTTTTTTGAACTTATGCTTGAATTTAAAACAGAGAACTGTGTTTTTAACACAGTTAAAAAGAACTGTGTAGTGTGAGATTGGCCTTTCTGCTCTTGTTCTTCATTACCTTGTAATAGAAGTTGGTGTCTCTGTGTCAGAGCTGCTAATGGGTTGTTATACTGCATGTATTCAAGCTGCTGTGCTAGTCAGTAATCTCTAAGCCTTTGGTAGACTTACCAGAGTGAAGGAAAACTGCATTTTGATGTTGTGTGGTTTTTTGTTTGTTTGGGGCTTTGTTTTGTTTTTGGTTTTTCAAAAATTGAGTAAATGAGAAATGTAAGGGTAGATAAATCTAGTAGTAATGAAGCTTAGTAGATGAGGAAACAGCTAGCAGGGCCAAGGAATGAGGCAGCTTTCTAATGCTGCATCACGGTGATGCAGCATTAATGCTAAAATACCTTGTAGTGGTTAGTTGAGGGAGTCACTAGTTTATAGAAAGATAAAAAAATTGTAATTGACATAGCAGAAAATGTGATACATGGGAAATTGTAGAGAGGGAAAGCTGTGTCCCTTGTAAATGAGAAAGATCAGTTCTTCAAATAACAAGATTAGTAGAGAATATAAAGGAAAGTCTGTTTTGTTTTCCACCAGAAAAGAATTAACATTGTGTGATTCTATCTATGTAATGGTAACAGGAATTAAGCTTCATTGACATTCCTTAAGATGAAAAGCTTTTTTTGCTAAATCTTATGTACCTAAATTGTCAGACTTTTCTATGACTTGACATATACCTTATGAATCTTAGCATATGCTCAACTCAGATAATAACTTGATGGCTGTCAATAGGAATCATAGAACTGACTTTATGCATCTAACAAGATTCTGTTCTTGGTGCTTCAAAGCCCTTTTTTTCTGCTAACAATTTAAAATAGAATATTTATTCATTAATCTTAATGCCTTCAACCTAAAGGTTAAAATAGATGATACAGAATAAGATGGAATGATCCCAATTCTTTTGGGTGACATTAATCCATGTAAGCCATGTGTATTGATGTGCATTTTCATTTCACTGTGCAGTATAGACTGTTTAGAACATGCATCTTTGTTCAGGCAGTGAATCTGAGTTTTGACTGGTGTGACAGAAGACTATGAAAGGAGGGTTTGCCAGTGTTGTGGATTGCCAAGAGAAGCAATTATCATTTAGTGTGTTACTAGGATAAATAAGGAGTAGAAGGGCTTTGTGTTAAAGACCCCAGTGAATTTTGGTATCAGCATTTAGGAAAGGTTACTAAAGAGCTGGAGAAACTGTTTTAGTTGGAGGGAACACACACCTCATCCCACTCCCCTTTACTGCCAAACTAAAAAAATCTGTTTGATAAAGTTTGGGGTCTGATTGTCTAAGTCCTGTTATGGAACATAGTGGCGAAGAGAGACACTATGATCCTCTTCCTGGCACTGGTGAGGTGGCACTGGTGAATCTGCTTGTCTGTGCTCACTTTTAATGTCTGCACTCCATGACAAAAAGACTTGGAAAAGCTGCAGAGGGTCCACCAGGGTGGGGTGGGGACAGGGAGGGGCTTTGTGCAGGTGGTCTTTAGGGAGCTGCGCTTGTTCGCTGTGCTGCAGGGGGGGGCTGAGGGCAGAGCTCCGAGCAGCCTCCAGCTGAGAGGGAGTTGCAAAGACCATTGGATGTGAACTGTTTGCAGCAGCACTGGATGGCAGCAGCCAGAAATCACAGTTTGAGAGGCTGAGTGTGAGTTTTGGCCAGGAGGGCAGTGTGTCACTGGAGCAGGCTGCCTGGTGGGGTTTGGAGCCCTTATTTCTGGAGACTTTCCAGTCTCTACTCAGAGAATCCAGGACTGATACTGCTATCAGGAGATGTCTTTTGAGATTGTGAAAGTGAAAAACAGGACATAAAAAGATCTTTGGAGAAAATTATTTTATATGCCATCACTTTATTAGTATTTGTACTTTTGTTAGAAAGAACCTTATTTGAAGACTGACAGGCAGTGTGAGGTGTTTATTAATAGTAATATACTTAAGAAAACCTTCCATTGCAGAGATGTTACTCATAGTCAGGTATGACAAAATTAGAATATGTAGTTCTGTAAATTCTGAGCTGTTTTTGACTTGATATCATGTGTTTTGTGACTATTCATACTGAATCATTAGTTAATTTGAAAATTTTAAGTGTTACTTAAATAGAGTTTGCCCTTGTCACTAGTGTGTAAGGGATTGATATACACTCAGAGTTTTTAGGCAGTAATCTGTAATGGGAAACATGTTCCTGTGTCTGTCCACAGAGCCCCCTTGACTACAGTGTTTTGTGGGGGGAATGTGGGCAGCTTGGAGTTGGTTTTGTTCCAAGCTTTGTGTCATTTGTCTAAACACTGTTGCTTTTCAAGGTGAAACTTCACTAGATGGTGTTTCACCTCAGCTCCCAGTCATCTAACTACTCTGGAAGGAAGTGTTCCTGCTATCCCTTGTGCCAGTACATGCTTTCCTGATAATGTGCTCCCACTCTTTCCTTTGCACTGCTTAGCTTGGGTTCATTTAAGCTATTAATAACCTGTTCAATGTTAAACACCAGAAAATCTGTCTTGCCAAAGACAATAGGCTTGTGTTAGTTGTGATTTTGTTGAGTAAGCAAAGCTGCTAATGTAGCTTTTCTTGACTCAAAAATCATGAGAGACCAGACTGAATGGGAACTTGGTATCTCTTTTAGGATTAATACGATTAAAGGTGATCAGTGCTTTGTGCATACATCTTTGTATTTTAAGAATAAATTATTCCATCCGGTTCTAATATAGTTCCTATGGCTGATGGCAATATGCAAATTCATTAGGATCCTCTGATATGTGACATGGAAGAAATCTATGCCTTGGAGTTGTGACTTCATGTCAAATTCCTGTTTGAGAGAGTTTTCTTCTGACTGCTTTGGCATCTTCCTGTCTTCATACTTATTTGTATGTTAAAGCTGATAGATATCTTTACTATTCACTTCTACACATGAACTTTATTTTTCAGCAAGGGAATGGTAATAGTCTTGCAACTCATATGCTCTGAATATAACCTGAGGAAGTGTTTTAGACATTTGAAATTTTCCTGTGTCAGCATCTGTGTTTTGGTTTTTTAAAAACGGAGTTGGGTTTGTATCTGACTCCTGTCTGTTCATGAACAGCACAGTTCTGGAGCCACTTGGCACAGGCATTTCACCTTTAACTGGTAGCATCATTCTTTATGGTGTTGGACTTTGTGTCCTTGTCTCCAAACAAGAGTTTGGAAAACTCTTTGCTCTGATATTTCATCCTGTATGTAAACATACAGGTCAAAGGGCTAATGTCAGAAGACTCCCTTTCAGAGTCAGTCGTGCTTCTGTCTTACCTTCTGTGCATGATTTCTCTGCACACTGATTCTTGCACTAAAATATAAACATTTTTTTCTAGTGACTTCACAATTAAACAGGGAAAGTTTTTGACTAACGGAGGAACACTTCTGTCCTAGTGTGAAGTTCAGTAGTAGTCATGGGCTTTGATTTTAATGTAACTTTTTCTTGTTCTTTTCAGATGGAGATCTTATAACAATTTTTGATAGCTCAGATCTCTCCTTTGCAATTCAGTGCAGTAGGATACTTAAGCTGACATTGTTTGGTAAGTATAGAAGACTGTATTTTTCTATTTCTTTTAAATAATATTTATTAAAATTCAGGTAGTGGGCTTCACTGGAAGGTGCAAAAACCTTTAAATTTGTCACCTCAGAAGGTGAAGAAAATGAAATCAGTAAGCTAAAACTGCTGAACTAATACATGATATCTGTTTTCTCTTGATGTTTTTCATGAGACATGGAAACTGAAACTACTGCTTTTTATAAGATTGCGCAAAAGATTTGGCATATGTACATATACATGTGATCAGTGGTTCTTTTCTTCCTTAGTGCTCCTTTCCGTGCTGTCTTAGACTCTGGCATTTGTTGGGTTTTCTTCACAGGTGCATGGGAATTTGAAGGTGATGATCATCTAGCAGTGTTACTGGTACACTGCTCCAATGTAGTTAGTTGCTCGAAGCTGAATAGATCTTAACATTTATCCTTTGGCCTTTGTGTAAAAGTTCTTTATTTTCAAACTACTGTAGGTAACTTGGCACACAGTTCCAAGGAACAGCACCTGCCTTTAACTTGGATACAGACCTTATTCTAGAATTGCAGCAGTGTTGTGTCTGCTGCATTAGTTCTAAAGTGGCAACTTTCCAGAACCACTGCACCATGCAGGGCATATTCATGGAAATGAGTAAACAATGCAAAACTTACTGTGGACTTTACTTTGGCATGTAGCTTTTGCTGAACTGAGATTATATTAAAGGAACAGTAAGCTCCAGAATGAGTTCAGTCTGTGTGAACTAAAATTTGTTACTTTAAACTCTACAAAAGATGATTTTGTATGCTGCAAGCAAGTAAAACTTGAGATTTTTTTTTTTTTGTCATGTTAAACTGGATATCAAAGCTGGGTGTTACTACAGTCTTAAATTTATCTAATTGCTGTTTTGCAGTGAATGGACAACCAAGACCCCTAGAATCTAACCAGGTGAAGTACCTGCGCCGGGAGCTGATAGAACTTCGCAATAAAGTCAATCGTTTACTGGACTGTTTAGAACCACCAGCGGAACCAGGGCTTTCCACTAATCTGCCTGAGAGTGGTAGGCAGCCTGGCAAAGAATTGTTTGCTTTGATTTGCAGAGTGGTGTGCTGTTTAACAAAGTGAAACATGGATCATTCTTAAGTGTTGCTTGATGGCCCAGAACTTAATTTTTAATGCTTCAGTTATTTCAGAGACAAAATTTTTGTTCAAGGTATCTGGAGTAAAGCACTGGACTAACTTAGGAATTAAACTTCAGAATCCAAGGTTTTGTTGCAATGTATGCAAACACTGTAACTAGCACATGTGAACCCCAGCAGTGTCTTGAGGGGGCTTTCAGCCAAAAATAGTTTGTTATTGCTGAAGAGTTCTTGTTCGCAGTTGAAAAGTCCCTCTGCTTACTTTGGGCTAGCTCTGGTGCTTATCTTGTGTTGCTAAGCAAGTTTGATTCACTAAAATAGTAAGAAGTGAATTCAGCAAAAATTATATCCACTTTTTTTGCCAGGTTAGGAAATTGAATCCACACATTTTGAGCTCAGACCAGCATCAGAGCTGTCTCAGGGTAAGCAGCATGAGGGTGCAGGTAGGGGTGGGAAAGGATATTTGGGGGAGGGCAAAATGGGAAAGAAACACTTATTCTTACAGTTTTGAGCTATTGATCTCCTAGCTTAGGGCAGTTGTACTGCAAACATATCTCCGTGTGCTTAACTACAGATTTTGGGTATGCTGGACACAAAATAATGACACAGAGTCATGAAGCACAGTGCTCTGAGTAAAGAGATGAACCAAGAACATCAGCCTGCCTTTTAGGAAATGTTGCTTTTGTATTTTACACTTTGAAATTTTACTGGGTTTTTTTGCTTAAAAAAAATCCCAGCCCTTTTCCTACAATACATGCAATTACTAATTCCAGTGGAATACCGTGGGTTCTGGTTACAGATTACTTGGAGGGAGTTTAGAGTGATGATCTAAGAGTGTAAACAAAACTAGCCAGTCTGTATCTATCTGTACTTGTTTGTTTTTAACAGAAAACGTGGCACTATTAGGTAAGGCATTTCTGAACAATTTAGTCACGTGTATAGTTGCAAAGATACAAACTTCACCTCTCAGCTTAGGAAAAATTAGTGGAGAAAGGTAGAGTACAAACCAGGAACTGCAGTTGATAAAACAGAGAAATAAGTTGGAACCTATCCTATACATTTTCCTAATTTTGTATTGTTTGGCATCTTCACTGTTACCCTGACATGCACATTTCAACAGTTACAACATTTATGAAACCCCCACAACTCTGCAATGTTGAGGTTGCTGTAGTGCAATGTATGTGTGTGCTGGTGTTTCAGTTCTGGAGAGCTGGTAACTGGGCGTTTTGCTTTGTAGATGCTGTAGATGGTAGGGATGAAAAACCTGCTGCTGCTGACGCTAATGTTAAGCCATCCACTCAAGTTATAGCAGCGAGCATGTCTGCATTCGATCCGCTAAAGAACCAGGAGGAAATCAGCAAGAATGTCATGTCAGCCTTTGGCTTGACAGATGATCAGGTGTCAGGTAAGGATGTGGCTGATGAAAAGGAAAGCTAAACCTGTTCATAATCAATGACTCCAGTTTTGATTGGTAACAAAGCGTTTGTGTTTTGGATGTGTTAAGCTGCGTTCTGTGTTCACTATTCTCAGAATTCTAAGGTGTTATATCTGTGTGCTAACTTTTGTATGCAAAATATTGAAATGTTGCTGTTGATTTTAGCATTGTGTTTTATCTTGGAGTAGAAAATGTAGTAATTCAATTTTTTAAAATTTGAATTATTTAAAGCTGTTGTGTAGACTAACTTAATTGGTATCTTCCAGTGATAGAAGAACTCACTGCTCTGCTTTAGGGTTTGATCTTGCGGTTCATGTACTTAGCCTCTGCTTCTGCTGTTTGGGTCAGTCAGAATGTGTTGTATGACCCCCACCTTTTCTCTGTTTCATTTTAGAAGTAAAGAGAGTCAACTTTTTTACAGTTAACACAAAGGAGTAGCATACCTGTCTGAATTATATTTATTTTTGAAGAGCTGGAAGACTGTTGGCCCTAGTAGTAGAATGATAAGCATATGAAAACTGTTTATACTAAACTGAATGCAGTGAACTTGAGACAGGGTAACTGAAGCTAGAAAAGCAATATAGAATGTGATAAGGAGTGTGATGCAGAATATAGGGAAGTGATATTGCACAGAATCTGTGTAGGCCTTAAAGGTTTAATGTAGCATTGAAATATGAAAATGAAACTGCTATTAGCTAACAGGATTTGCTATGTACTCCTAACTTCACAGCAGGTGAGTTTTATATGATGTGTGGAGTAATGATACAGATGAGCAAGCCAGTAGCAACTGGAGTTTATTTCTCCAGTACAGCTCCCATGGTAAAAGTGTGGAGTAAAAGGAATAGATCTGCACTGTGTGATTGTGATTGTGCAGGATCTAAAGTTGTACCCACAGACAGTGGTTGACTTCACAGTGAGGTACTGGTCTGTGGACCAGGGCTATTGTGTGATCTCTTCCTCCATGGCACATGTTGGGTATTGCCACAGCATGGTTATTTCACAAACCAGAAAAAAGTTTGATGGTATTTGAAAACTTGCAATGGGTTATTTGAACAAGTAAGCAATAGCAATTGAAGTACAACTGGCAGGAAATTTGAGCTAATTTTGGAAGGAGTGATTTTGTCAGTGTGAGTTAATGATTTGCTTACAGCATCAGTGATACTTCAATATTTGTCTCCATAATTCTTCTGAGAGAGTGAACTGATTTGACCATTCTTTGAACGTACAAAGAACTCCACAGAGGACCATTTAAGCAGGGTTTAAAAAGTCTCATCTCTAAAGCTTTAATCCTGCAGTTATGTATATAAATGCAAATCAAGAAGTAGGCAGATTTAATTTTCCCTAACAAGGTTAACATGAAAACACAATTAGGGGCTTGTTGGATGCATATTTATATTGTGTAAATACAACATTCTTAAAATTGCAAATGAATTTGCAGCAGTACTTGTGTTGAACTTTAAGTGTGCGTTTGAAAGTAGTTTCTCATAGCATTCATACAGTTGGAAAAATCTGGGTTTTGAGCTCCCTTTGTTTCTAACAAAATACGTTGCATTTAATTGTAGTATATTGTATTTGCTCACGTACGTGTTTCAGAACTTTTTACTAAGGTAGACAAAATCTGAATTCCCTGTTTCTTTGCTGTCTTTGGGTGCCAGCTGGAATATTTTCAGAATTGGCAAAGCAGGCAGTTGTTTGTAGACTGAAGCCTGCCATATCCTGTCTGGGAGTGTGATTTTAACACCTATTTGGAGCTTTTCTGTTCACATGCCATTTGAGTATTAGTAAAACACTTTGTGGACTGGTCCATGTGGTTCACAGTAAGATGCTAATCCATTTGGATAGTTCCATGTACCGTTTGTCTTTGCTTCAGATAAGAAAAATAGGTCCATAAGTGCATGTTGTGTCCAAATGTGGTCAGTCTTCAGTGTGTGTGTGCAAAGTGAACACTTGAAGCTGTTGAAAAAAATACACTGTCATGAAGGGTTTTGTCTCACAAGTGAGTCAGGTTCCTCAAAAGGATGAAATCTGAGTGACGTAGAGACAGGTGGAAAATTCCCCCCCCCCCCCCCAAATATTTTCAAATGAAAGTTTAGATGTGCAAATATGTATTTAGTTTTAGCTTGGCTATAACACACAGATGTAAATCTGAAGTGGAAAAGATATTAAAAATACTTCAAGGGAGTGGTCTTGTATTAGAATTTTTTTACTCCAACTCTGTTCATTTCACATACTGTATTTTGTTCTTGCTCCTCTAGGACCACCCAGTGCCCCTGCAGAAGAGCGATCAGGAACGCCAGACAGCATTGCTTCTTCCTCTTCTGCAGCCCATCCCCCTGGGGTTCAGGCACAGCAGCCACCCTACCCCAGCACGCAGCCACAGACGGGTCAGGTGGAAGGTAAGCAGCGTGCTTTTCTACTGTTCAGGATGGTGTCTGCTTCTGCCTTCAACGAGCCGACCCAAAGTGGATACCACCCTGCAAACCGATGTGTTCCCCTAGGCAGAGCAGCTTTTGTCCTCACTGCCCGTGCTGTGCGGTACAGAAACAGCAGGTGGAGCAGTGGCTCCGTCTAAAAGGGCGAGTGGTGTAATGTGAGAAGTTTTCGTGGTACTGTTGCCTGCTTGCATCTGTGCTCCTATCGTACACTGTGTGTCGTGTCAAGCTTTCACTCAACTAACAGTCTGTGGACTTGTCTACTATGTATTAAAACTGTTGTTTACTCATCATTTCTATCCAACAGACTGGAGCCATTATTTCATTGCTTCCTTTTTGTGTATGGTTCTGTGCTAGTCAAGTTAAACTGTCTTAAATTCGTGGTAGTTCCGGTGTAAATCCTGAGAGCTCAGCTGGCTCTCCTTTAAAGTTTAAGGTCTTAACTCTGGTATTTAGATTTGCTTGCACTATGCCCTTTAACATGCTATTTGACTTCTCAAAATTAACCTTTTCTGAGGTTTCCTACATTTGGGCATCATTTTTTCTGTTGCTATTTTCTCAGTGCACTGAGCCTTCAGACCTGCACACTTCTGAATTAAACTGTGAAATAACTTGCTTTGCTACTTCCACCTCCCTATGAAGAATAACATAAAGTGGTTTCTGTGCTGGTGTAGGCACAAGTGAGAGCCCACTGATGCGTTCTTTGTGTGAGAGGGTGGCCACAGTATCCATAGTCACTTGGATTGTCTTGCCTCAAGGGAATAAGTAATATTTTGATTGAGCAGAGTATTTGAAAAGCTGGTAGTTATGTATAATATTTAAATAGGTATGAATACTGTTGGTTGCAGTGGAGCTTATTAAACACTTCTTTTGCTTCTTTCAGCCTTTTTTTGCTTATCAGTCAAGTGTTATAGCAAGAGACATCTTTGTAGCCTAAGGATAGAGCAGTTTGCCATTTACATATGGTAGTTACTTCCAGGAAAAAAGGGCCTTCTGTTGGCAGCCAGAAAATTTATATTAGCCAAAAAATATAATTTATATTAGCCAGTTTTTTTTACTTCAGTTTAATACAGCAAGGTATGAAGTTTTAAGTGTTGCTGTTAAGCTAGAACTGAAACAAAGTGAAACACTTAAAAAGCCCTAGCAACACTAGCATGGAATCCTGTATGGCTGCTAACAGCAGGGAAGGTGAAAAGTATTTGTTTCAGCAAAACTCATCCTACTTGGGGAAGAAGTTGTCTAGGCTCATGTATCAGAGTAGATGCAGTGATTTTTCTAAACTTGGATCAAAGAAAGTGTAGTGCAACAGTACTAATTATAAAGGTTTTGGTCTGTAATTTATGTAGTTTTTATTACTGGTACTGCAGTATTTTAAGTGTTGATTATATTTTCTTCACTCTGTGGTTCAGATTTTGGGAAGAGATCAGAAGTAACTTTTGTCTTTGTTCATTAGAAATACTAGGAGGATTGCTTATGCTATGCATTGTATGTGTATGGTAAACAGCAATCTCTTACCAAAGCTGGGGAATGTAGGTGCTATTACCAACTTTATTCCAAAGTGTTCAAAGACTTCCCTTTGAAATATGGAGTAGTTTTCCATACTTCACTGAGGTTTGATAGCACCTCAGTCCAGTGGTAATTTGGGGGCTTGTGCTGTTCCCACAGATCTGTAGCCCAGCCAGAACTTTGGACAGGTTTTGAAGGTTAGGTTTTCAACAGAATGGACTCACATAAATGGCACTGCTGATGAAGAGCAGGTTCTTGTTAGAAACTAGTTTTGAAACTAGTTTGAAATTATTAGTACACTTTTTAAAAAACCCAAACTGCCCCAAGCTCGGCTTCCCCCACACACTTTCCCAGTATTTTGAAGATATAAGTAAACTGGTGATGCCAGTCATGTGTCAGTCGTTCTGGTATATCAGGGATTATTTTTTAATGACATTCCCTGCCAATAAAGGATGCTGTGGTGATTATAATTGGTTATTAGGTTGTTGTTACATGTGAATACCAAGTCACCTCACTTCTGTGTGGTGATACTTCTGAAGGGCTTTCCTCCCTTGAGAAGTTTTCAGAATTCACTAATTTGAATTAAATCAATCCAACAAAGATGTTTCTTCAGTGCAGCACTGTGTCTTGTGGCCTGTGCTTTCCTACCACTAAATTCAGTCCTGAACACACACAAGAACCAATTATGTGCAGATGTGGATGCTTTTTTAATCTTTGCTGAAATACATGTAAAATCTCAGTCCCACAAGCACTTCATGATCTTCTGGGGAAAAGAATGTTGTATGAATATATATAAATGGTCTTTTTTCTGAATCAGACTAAAAGTCTTTTTCAGTGCACGGGAACAATGGTAAATGCTGGCAGATCCTTCACTGCCATAAGCACTGCTAAGTACAAAACCAGACACCAATGCTGTAGCTCATCTAGTATCCAGAATAAAAATCCAAGGAGAGAGAATACTTTGTGTTTGAGGACCCATGGGATTCCTGCCTGTATTCATGCCTGTAAATTAAGAATGTTTTCTTGAACGGCACTGGAACACCTCTCTGTTCCTCACTAACCCTTCAGCCCTGGAGAAGAGAGCAAACCTTCTCAGAAACCTTTAGTAAAACTCTATGCTGTTTTTTGCTATCCCTTTACCTGGGATTTCCAGCAGGTGCCAGTGTGGCCTCTATGTTAGCCTGTAGGGATTTATTCCAAGACAGGCAGCCTGCTGGTTATTCTCCCAGAACTTCCCCATGTCAAATGAGTTTACAAAAGAGAAAACATACTTTCTGAGATTCTAATTCTTAATTATCAAGCTAACAGGCTTAAATTATCTTCAAGCCTTGTGTTTAGCACTCTCATCATCCCACAGTAATCATACACCAAATAATATTTTAAGTGACTGCATCAATATAAAGTATTCTAAACACCTTAGTGTGAATGTAAAATACTGTTCCTTTGAGCTGCAAATAATGCAGGTAGAAGAAGAAATAAGGAGTTACTTTAAATCAGTGTGGACAGGAGTCTGTCTGGGAGAACTTGCAGCAGAGTTGAGCTGCTTTTGTCTTGGTGCATGCAGCTCTGAAGATAGAGTTTACAGTCTATTTATACAGTCTGCTAGTCTTTGCAGAATGAATAATAGTACAGTAACACTTCATAATAGTAAAGTTTCCATGTCTGCTCCAGTTCAGCTAAGCTTTAGTTTTGGCAGATAATTGGTTTTGTTCTTTGACCGTGACTTACTAGATTGAAAAACAGCAAAAGCATAAAGCCTCAAAAGGACCCATAGGTTGTCTAAACAAATATTCTGCCTCTTCTGGCCAAGAAGTTGAAAACCGTGAATATAGGAAAAATAAGCATTGACTTGGACTACCCAAGCTTAAGAATGTATGGTTTTATTTTTGCTTTGGGTGTATACCTCTGGGTCTCTTAAGAAAACTTGGCAATGCTAAGAGATGGATGACTTATCTGGAAAATGTGGTCAGCATAAATAGTGTACCACTCTGCTTACAGTACTTGGTTGCAGAAATGGTCTTAAAAACCTAATCTAAACAGACAATCTGAGGACATGTTTAACTTCTGAAGTACTTTAATTTACAGTGTAAGTTCTGGAGCAGTTATGAAGATGTTTATAGATTCCTGGTCTGTTACCCATGAGGGTAGTGCTAGCTAAGGTGCATAGCTTCTGGCAGCCTCTGAAAATGTGCAATACTAAGCCTCACGTACCAGTACGAACTCTTTAGATAAACATTATTCGGTCAGAACAACAAATTTCAGAAACTAAAATCTGTACTTGGATGTCATTGGGTTTGTTTCCGTGATGTTGAACTGCCAGGATATTGTTCCTGTAATCCCCCAGGGCACTGGGCTTCAATGAAATGCATTTTTAATCCCTAGGTCAGATGTATCAGCAGTACCAGCAGCCTGGTTACCCTGCTCAGCAGCCGCAGGCTCAGCCCCAGCAGCAGTACGGCGTGCAGTACCCAGGTAAGCAGCTCTGCAACAGCAGCTCAGCTCTAGGACCTCTCCTGCAGTGCCCAACCTGCCAGCTTCAGTTCCTAACCCTGTGGGGCGTCAGGGTGCTGAGCTGCCCAGGTGCCTCTGTTCCTTATGTGAACTGGCACAACTGAAAAATTGTCAGGAAGAGAACACTGTAGCTGTCTGTGTTGGTAATATGTAGTCAAAGTTCTGCGCAGTCCTACCTGATTGTGACCAAAGGAGGACTTCATTAGTAATCAGCAGAATGCCTTCTTAGAAAGGCAGGCAAAATTAATCACCTAAAGGGTGAGCAGCCTTCGGGATTATTTTCTGCAGTCATAGGATTCTAGTAAGTATGTGATTAAACATCCCAATTTAGTTTCCTTAAATATCAAAGTTGTCTAAAGATGGCCCTTATTTCTTGCATCTAGAATGATCTCCATGTACAAAATTGAGTGGTGTAAACATAGATTGACTGAATGTAGTTGTCATTCAGTAAACCCTTAGCTATTAATAATACTGTAAATGCCAGAGAAACTTTCAAGTGATAGTATTCTTTTAGTTGTTGATTTTGCTGATAACCGCAAGTAAAAGTGCCAGTAGACTTTTAGCAGAAGAATATTTTAGTGCACTAGTGGTTTATATGCAGTATGTGCAGCAAAATATGAAAAGCTGGCTTTTGTGTATACCCAGAATAAACTTGACCTCAGAACTTTCAGTTGCTTCCTTTAGAAGCAACTGGCATCTAGGAATGCGTAGTATATGCTGGGAATCATAATCCAGATGAGGTTTAGGGATGAACCTGTAAGAGCAGATTCTGTAACAAACTGCATTTTGCTGAATACTTTTAGAAAATTATACAAAGCATTTATCATTCCTTGTTTAAAAAAATCTTCCTTAAACTAAACAAAAGACTCCCATTAAGTGACTCAGAGCTAGTGTGACCTTTTCTTGGTGCACAGTGGGAATGCATCGATTTTTATATAAATGAGAAGATTTGCAGAGCTCACAACGAAATTCCATGTTTAGCTTGAGTAAGAGCCCTGGAATACTTGGACTAAAGGTTTGTGCCTCAGACCTTGTTCCTGTGCACTGTGTGAGAGCTAGTTGGTTTGAGTGTCTAAATGGTATCTTGTATCCTGCAGATTTCTCCCCACCACATTTGTGATTAGAATGCAGAGGCAGATGTGCTAAGGTCTAATTTAAGAGGTAACAAGCCTGTTGGAAATAGAAGGGTCTGTCTGACTCTCTAGGCTTAAAAACTGAGTGGGGAAACAAATTCCAATCTGCTTTCTAGATATACCCTCCCATCATCTAATGCATTATTTTGCTGATGTTCCTGTGAAAGCTCTAATGCAATGTGAGTTTTGCATTCCCATCAACATCATTGTCAAGTATGAATGAAATGCCACCAAAAACTTAATAGGGTACCTCTGTTTCTCATAACTTAGTTTACAATTAACCTAATCTTCAGAAACAGGGTGTTTTTTAGGACCTATTGACAGCAGCCTTTGAAGATGTTGAGTCACAGGATTTTTTTGTGTTGCTTTAGTTCCCATGAGTGTTCTCCTTTCAAACCCATGTCTCTCCAAGAGCAGAATCCCTTCCCACTCCTGTAGATCTACTAGGCAACAGTGGCTATGTATACATGGTAGTAAAAATGGACCATTCAGAGGTTTGTCTCATGAGTAAATTTTGATCCCAGTTTCAAGGTGAGTTTACTCCAGTGCATTCTTACCCTTACTCTTTCTGTTTAGGGCTGTGCACTTTTAATAATTTGTGTGTCTGGTGTTTAATGCTGACAGGATTCCAGTCACTGGAGAGGTTTCATTGCAAGTAGCTGCAGGTGTGTTTCATGATGTATAAAAGTAGCTATTTCTTCATAAAAGGACTTTGTCCCATTTTAAAATTTTGAAGAAGAGAAATTCCTTTTGGAAGCTGGTTTTATACAGAAAAATCAAATTTGGGACATGTGTAAATGGAAGTTTTGTGCTGAAGTATTCTGTTCTACACAACCTTTTCATATTTGACCCTAAGGAACTGAAAACAAATGTGATTTAACCAAAGGTATGACTGACATTAAACCCTGAGAGTATTGTCATGACAGTTTAATTTGGAGGTTTTATTTGGGAAAAGAGTTGAATTTTGCCTCATTTGCCCAATGAAGACTATTTTTCATGTGGTATTAAGGAAAAGACTACTTGGGTTTTGTGTTTTTTTTCTTTATTTCTCGTCAGTCACAGGAAAGCTGTTTTATAGTAACTGTTGTCAGTGTGCTGTGCTGCCACGGTGTGCACCAAAACCCCGGCCGCGCGCTTATGTGAAAGGCAGGAAAACCCGCAGTTCACGCTTGGTTTGCCTTTTCTGTGCTTCCCGCATTGTTTTGCGTTTGTCACTGTGCACGTTGAACACACGAGGTCTTTCTGCAGGCACGCACGGTTCCTTAGTGTCTCTGACCCCCTTGCTCTCTGCCTTTCCAGCAGGCTACAGCCAGCAGCAGCCCCCGTCGCAGCAAGCGCAGCAGTTCCCGGCCTACAGCCAGGCCGCCCCGGCCCCTGCCGCCGCCTTCCCGGGCCAAGCGCAGCAGCTGCCGGCGCAGCAGCCGCCGCAGTACCCGGCGGGCAGCTTCCCCCCGCAGCCCTACACCACGCAGGCCTCGCAGCCCGCCGCCTACAGCGGCTCGCAGGCGGCGCCGGGCACCTTCCAGCCGCGGCCCGGCTTCACCCCGCCGCCCGGCAGCACCATGACCCCCCCGCCCAGCGGGCCCAACCCGTACGCCCGCAGCCGCCCTCCCTTCGGGCCCCAGGGCTACACCCAGCCCGGGCCCGGATACCGCTAGGGACCTGCCCCTGAAGACTGACAGTGCGATTCCATCCCGACTGACTCCAGGATTTTTAATTGAGATTCCAAAACTGTAATGAGGCAAAACTATAGCTGGTAATTAAAAATTCTGCTGGGGGGAGGGAAACGACCAAATCTTTCCTGCTTTAAATGGTATTTGCTTCCTAGTTTAATTTGGGGCTGGGTGGTTTTTGGAAAACACTACTTAAATGTCTGTAAAGTGATTGACATTCTAGCTTGCCTTGTCTGAAGGATCTGAAGATACTAGATGAAAGTTTAGCCCACTTATCAGGCTTGTTTTTACTAATACCATGATGTACTAAATTAGACTCATTCTGGAGGTCAAACTAGATATGATGTATTATAAATTGTAATGTTCACATGGAAAAACTAATAAAAACCCTGAATCTACTAAATGTCTGATCTTGATTTTGGAAGTTAGGTAATACTGAACAAGACAACTGTGCTAAGATCAGTGTGCATGCTGGGCATAAAGACTGAGTGGTAAAGAGCAGTGGTGAGCAGTGGTAAAGAAGCAGATTGCTGGGTGTGGAAATGGAGAAGTGCTGTGACTGCAGAGGGCTTTCACTGAGGTTTCACAGCAGGAGGTGGTTTTGTGGTGTCTGCTGTCATTAATTGTCAAGTGACCCTTTTGTCAAATGGTTAGGAGCCAATCCATAAAATCTTAAAGACTCTTATCAATTTTGCTTTAACAAGGTGGGGGAGGGGGGAGAATGAATTTATTACTTCAAAATTTAAACCAAATGTGTATCTTTAAAAAAGAACTCCTAAAAAATCCCCAACTTTCCACGGGTTCTTTGCCACCCAGAAGAACTTGGGAGGGCAAGCCTAGTGACTTAATTTTGAGCCAAGAAAAAGCAGATCAAGGGCTGTAATGAATTCAATAGACCATATTACAGCAGAGGGCAAAATATTCTCCCAGTTAATATTTTCCATTTTGCAGATTCTAGGAATATGTAAAACTTAAGTAGGGAATAAAAAATGAACTGGAACAAGCTGCTTGAACTCTCCTAAAGACAAATTAGGAAGTTCCGTGAAAATATTCCTGCCTTCAGTGTCCTTAAATAGTGCTGTGCCCACAGCTACCCAGTAAGCTGTGGCTGTACCTCCTCCCATTCCTGGTCTTCTCAGACCTAACACATCCCATGTTCATCACACCATTTAACAGGGGCTTGTTTCCAGCAGTTTGTTCTGAATAACAGCATGTACCACCGAAACTAACCCTTGTTTTTATGTAAAACACTTGAAAAAATACACTTGATTAAAAAATATTTTATTAGGAGTACAGTGTACCTGCAATGTACTTTATAAGGTATTTTCTATAAATGACTACTATATATATATCTGGGTGTTCCTGTTCATATTTCTTCAATACATTAGTAAGGTAATTAATAACACCTTTAAAAAAACCTACATCTCTTTATTTAGTTCATAAATGTTCAAGCAGTACAAGTAGCCTTGAGAGAGGTTTTAATCATAACTGTAAAGCAGTTTTAAAGTTCAGTTATCACTATTTCCCCTTTTTCCCCCATGAAAAATGTTTTAAACCAGAATTTTTCTTTTTAAATAAAATAAACCTGGTCATGCTGTTAGAACTAGCTTATTCTTTTTCCTTTTTCATTTGTCTTTTCAAGTCCCCTCACACGGTACACACATATGGCTTTTGAACTAGTAAGTGTTAGGCTCTGAAAACTACATTTTCATGGGAAAAAAACCCAGCCATGGAGGCCAGCTTTGTTTATTCATTCCATGTACATATGTATCTGTCCACTTCAATTGGAGAGCACCAAACCTCCCTGCCAGCCACTGCCAGGCTCACATAGTGACAGGCTGAACATGGCTTGGGCTGGTGCTGAAGCATTGGGAAACAAACATGGAAGAAAACCCCACTGACTTGATCATTTAAAGCTGCACATACAGCAACCTACCTCGGCGTTTTGGCAGGAGCATAAACTGTTCGTACGTGTGAGGAGAAAGTGCTTCAAGTTTACTGGCTGCAGGATATTAAAAATTACAGGATCTTTTCTATAATTTATGACTGGGAGATGTTACAGATGGATTTGGATGGGTAGCTTATGGCACTTGCGTTACAGGACCAGTGAATATTTAAAAACTAACACACATTGCATTCCATGACCAACTCTGGCATATCTGTGCCTTAAACATTTATTACAACATCGTGATAAATAATATACACACTGTATCTTTTAAAATACCATATAAACCATACCTCAAGAATAGGGAGCCAGCTTCCCTATACATTATCCTACAACATGTCCCTAGCCTTTGATTTTTTTAATTCTAAAAACAAATTTGTAACACTGGATAACTACAGTAAGCAGCCTACGCTATTACACAATTAATGCAGTATTGGCATTAGACTCGTATAAGCCTGGCACGCCAGCCAACACTGAAGTGCCAGGCACACCGTGAGCATTGCCTTCCTGGAGCCTGCGCTGGGCAGGGTGGCAGGGCTGGGCCTTTGCACCGACTTCACGTGGCATTACCACTTGCCAGGGATCGATGTGCCGCACTCGTACCAGCGGACGTAGTTAATCTGAGTCTCCCCGCCGATTTTCCCAAATTTGACAGGTTCCTGACGAACTGCCCTGAAAAATCCTGGAACAGAGAACACAGTTTTGTTTGCAGGAAGCCCTCAGGACAGTAGCACGCTTTGGTTCCCTGAGAAGTCTGTGTACAATTCAGTTAGTGGCTAAAGCAGTCACCAAGCCTTAACCTGTCTGCCACAAGCAGGGCTGTTTGCTGCCCCTACATCCATTAGCACTCTGGAATTTGCCCACCCAACTCAAGTCAAAGCAGAAGTGTGTGGGATGGTAGCCTCCCTCCCCTTGAGATCCCAGCACCTGCCATGGGTGGTGCTGGCTGGGCATGCTGTGGTCTGGGAACAGGAGGGTGCTCTGCCTTGCAAAGTCACAGTGACAAACAGTCCCCAGCACACAGCCCTGACACTGCAGTGGATCTCAATAAAGCTCAGACACTGGGGAGAGTTCACACCATCTTCCCCATTCCTCTTAAATGAGGAATCGTCCTCCTGCTTTCACTCTGTTGTCTTTCACAACACACTTGCTTCCCATCCAAACAGTTAACATTAAGTTAGAAATTAAAGTGAGGAACTGGGGCTCCATCCAGCCTGGCCGTAAGAAATGCATGTGTGGCAAGAGCAGGCATGTGTTCATGTGGACACACAAACACAAAATGTTGTTCTGCAGCTGAGAGATCAGCCGTGATTCCCTCACAGTACTCCAGGTAAAATATGCGTAGTTAATTCAGAAATCAACCTGCTGCAGCCAGAGCAATTGGTCTGTTCTTTCCTTTCTTCAGTTCATTTACCAGAAATACAACCTACTGAAAAGGTGAGGTCTTTTGTTTGCTTGTTTTGTTGTTTGCTTGGCTTAAAAATTAGTCTAGCTCATTAATTCACTCAAATCCAGTTGCTGAAATCAAATTGGTTTTAAGTGTCTTATAAACTGAGGTAGAAAGGTTGTTAGGGAAAAGGTTTTTTAAATTATCAAATACTTCAAAAAATGTGAATCTGGTACAACTGAGAAGTTTGCTGTCCTGGCAATGTCAAATTGGATTCCAACCGTCTCTTACACAAAATATCTTTCAAATGGGCAGCATTTAATGGGAAGGGAAAAGCAAAAACCTCTTTAGAAGAAACTCACAAAACTCATAAACAAACACCCTTCAGACTGTTCACCTATTTTGTTTTTAGGCAAAACTTGTGAAAGACTTGGGAACTTCACATTCATCTCCCACACCTACCTCAACGCATTTCTGGACTTGTGTGGGGTGTTTTGTAAATGAAGCACAGGAAGGTTTGGTCAACACGCTGATATTGCACTGAAAACTGTTTTGCTGTTTTCCTCAGTGAAATGTTCCATGACATGCTCAGCACGCGTGCACCTACCAACCCACAAGGAGCAGAACACCCCACCCTGGGACTGCTGCCAAGCACAAGGCAGGAGTTCAGCTGACAGAAGTACAAATTTCTTACACTTCAGCCTCAGCAATGTGTGACAAATAGCCAGGCAGGTCACAGCTGTGTTTAGCATATCCAGTCCCATGTCCATTTAGACCAGACTGGAATTCTGGGCACTCTGTTGCAATCACTACACATAGAATTACTGCAGCATGAATTATATTTTCCAGTAATAAATTTCAGTTTCTCATTAGCACCAAACAAGGTATTTAATGCCCAGCTGATTATGTACTGTGCTTTAAACCAACCTTGCTAGTTTGAACACACCACTTAATGCCTCTCTGCAAAGTCAAATTTGTGGTTGGGTTTAAATATGTAGTAACAACTGTGAATAATCTGTTGGGCTGTTTTAAACAGGAGGGAGGCTGTTTGCTACCTAACAGAACACAAGTCTGTCTGAATAAGTCGTTATTCATTGTCAAAAATGTCTTGACCCTTTTCTGCCTGCAAAGCCAGCAGCTCCCTTCATCCCCCACCTCAGCAGTGGGTATTGAATCCACTGGTAGGAAAAATAAACACACAAACAAAAGAATTGCCAAGGTTTGCTACAGAGACAGGTACAAAGAATTACCATCTTTGACTGGTAGATCTTCTTGCTGTCCTGTCCTTCCATCTAAGAATGAGTCTACAAATTGGCAGTGATCTTCTCCATGGCCCCTCTGGTCTCCTATGTTATAAAATTTTCCTGAAAGCAAAGAAGCAGCAAAGTTTAGTGAAGGCTATTTCTAAAAACCGCCAGAGGCAATGGGCTGTGCTCTTTCCTCTGTGGGGAAGCCAAGGTGAACACTATGATTCTTTTCCTCTCAGGACCTGTAGCTGTAATTTGAACATGATGTGCAGGCTCCAAGTGCTCATGGCTAAGGCAAAAGTGCCCCACTCCTGGCCAAAATCTATGCCTGGACATATTTTTCCCTCTCCTTACATTTCATACAGTAAGGGATATTCTGTTACTACCCAGAACCTCATCCTGCCTGTATCAAAAAGCAAGTTCTGGTAGTGATTTGAATGGGAGGCAGGTCTGGTTCCCTGTCAGGAAGCCCCCAGTACGTTCAGGGATGTTTTTGCAGACCACCTCGTAACATAGCCAAGGCCTGTTTTATAAATCATTGTATTTTACAACATGTATGTGCAAGTGATATCCCTTAACATATAGATGACCTTGGATAGTAACTGCTTATCCAGAGCATGGAGCGTGCCCATGTATTTATTTGCAGGACACTCGACTGCAACTGAGTAGAAAACAAGGTTCCAAGTGTCCCATGCAGTGTGGGCTGATGTTACAGGCTGTGCTTATCCTGTTAACAGTGAGGGAGCTGTGACAGATGTTTTTACTCACTGATTTGATTTGCAAGATGCTGGTAAAATTCAGTTCAGAAGATGGAGGAGAGCATGCTACATTCTCTTCCCAAGGCTAGGATGGAAGCCTTTGTAGATAAACTTACCATTCTTTCTAATCTCTTTTCACAGCGCTTAGTTCTCGATATGTTCAACCTTTGGTTGGGTTATTGAAAGGTGAGAGCATTTAGAAATAGGCTCAGCACACAGGTGTAAGTTAGGCAGAAAGTCCAGTTACTCAGTAGATACTGGGTGTCCTGTAGCCTTGAATCTGTGCCAGCCTGGCCATTTGAGAGATGGTGGGGTGGGTTATAATGCTGCTCCCGAAGTGCAAGTGATAAACGAGCAGCCTACTAATAAACTCTCTGCAATGTTTTTGTGATCTGAGCAGTACTTGGCAAAAATTTCTCACCTCCAGTTGATGGCCTCTGTGCATGCAGTTCATCTCTAGCTTTACAGAATTATTTATTACTCTCTAGCTTTGGCTGCATGCATGTATTTTTTCCATAGGAGAACTGGTCAGAGGGAGTTCCTCTCAGCAGTTTTTTGCTCTGAAATTAAGAGCATTCAGGCTGCCCCAAAAAAGTTTTTTTTCCTTCCACAGCTGTTGAAGGTCACACGTAGAATTTATTTTTTTCCTCCCCTCAATAAATACTTATTTTTAGGTGGCCTGCTTTTCTGGAATGCCTACAGTGACTGCTCTGGAGGACTGTTAAATGAGGTCAGCAGTGGATGCTGGTTTATAGAACAGTCCTGGCATGTGCAACAGAGATCAGTTTTTCTTCATAAGAGACAGAATAAACCAGATATTTTTATGGCTAACACCAGAACAGTAATTTTCAGATACACACATACTCTTCTGGCCCACAGCTTAACCTATGCATAACTCAAACAATTGCTATTCATATATTAGCAGCATTCTCAGTGACTATTACATTCTTACTGCCCAATTATTGCAATAATAAAAGAACACACTTAAAACTATGTAGCTGACAAATAACTGGTTTTCTGTTTTGGAGATAGCAATTCTAGCACAAAGTAAATTCTTTTCCCTAGTGTTCCCTTGTGGGTGGGCTTACAATCTTACATACAGACTTTGTTTTATACATTATGAATTCCACAGCACTAGAAGAATAAATTCATGCTAAAACCCAGTATGCAAAGATAGAGTTGTTGCCTGCCTTATACAACAGCATTTGGACATTGCACCCAAATTTCAAGGTAATTACACTGCTTCAACAGCAAAGCTTTGGAAGGTTTTTCAGTGTCCAGGGGCATTCAGAGCTCAGTGCAGCCCTGCACTGGCAGCACACACGGTCCAGCTGGCTGGGGCTTGCAGGGACACTTCCGCTGGCCTCAGGGCACAGCGAGGCGAGGTGACTGTGAAACACATCAGAACAGAGCTTGGCTTCAGGCTGGAAAGCTTCTCACTCACACACAGAGGCCTCACTTAGCAAACGGGGGGAAAAGCAGCTTTTCTTCTACATCAATACTTTGCTTCTTTTAAATATTGTGACAACTGGTCAGCACTGGTTGTAGCAATTCAAGCGCAAGAACCAGGCTTAGCAAGTGTAATGAATAGAGTGTGTCTACCTCATCTCTTTCCAGCGAGGTTAAACTACCACCCTTCCAGCAAGAATGAAAACAATCTAATGAAAATAGGAAAATGGGCTCCTGATATTAAACTTTTCTTCTCAGATTGGAGTAGCTTTCACTGCAGTGTTAATTCACTTGATTTAGGGCTGAAGTCTAGTCCTGCGAGATTAGCACTGCTATTTCCTCTGCTGGCTGGTTTTGGGACACATCATGCCTCATTGCCAGTGCTTGTCATTTGATCACAGCAGGTTAGTAAAGCAACAGCTGAATGAATGATACCTCTGTTCAAAACATTCTCTTTTACTCACATAATTGTTAAGATACTGTTTACATACGGAGTATTGTACTTACTGTTAATGACAAGGCTTTCCTTCCTTGTCTGCTCATCAGAGAACAGTGCCGGATGCAAGGCAGAGAAGCCTAAAATTATGCCAACATGGGCAGCCCTACAGTCCCCTGCTCCTATCCTTTCATACTCCTTCCCACAGAGACCAGAGCCCTGCTCCTGCGAGGTGCTGAGCTCAGAGATGGGGCAACTTTAGGTTATGAAAGTGGATTCTTCCAGGCATAGCTTCTCCTAGCTAACTCGTGATGTGTCCAACACAGTTGCCTGACTTGCCCTCAAAAGGTATTTCCCACACACAGTTTATGATACTCTTGGTGCTCAGATGCCATGCTAATGCCATCATGATAGAGCTGTCCATGATAAGAGAACTCACACAGGAGAAAGCCAGGAGCTTGGGATGGAGTATAAGAAGTTAAAATATTTATAAATGTAGTAACTAACTGGCAAACATTTTTCATGGACTGTTTCCCCAGCACACACACAGCATGTGTCACCTGATTCAGGTAATAAATACATCACACTCTATTTACCTCAAAAAACCTAACAAAATTTGAGAACATAAGGCCAGGAAGTTTTTCTTAGTAATAAAATGTAATATGAGGAAAAAAAAAGGGGGGGGGAAAAAAGATCATAAGTGAAAATGGGGAATGTGAAAACAAAACAAAAATATCAAATCAGGTGAGTAGAACTTGTTGACTAAAGTCATGTATTTATAAGCTTCCCAGTAATGAAATAACCAGATGTTTACCAAAAGGGATAAGAATGACAGGTCTAACCCTGGTCTAAAATGAGGTCCTAATTCTCTAATTAATAGTTATTCCAGGCCACACTTTAAATACCAGTTTGGCTCTTTCACAATATATGCTATTCTCTCTGATTTTCATAAATTTTCTGTATGGTCCCCAGTATACCAACAGGTACTTAAAATCAGATGATCACCACAGAGAAGTTACTTTCTAGTCTGAAAGTTCAGTATCAAACATTTCAATGGCTACTGAGCACAAGGAGATTACTGGTTTTGATTAATCTGTGGACTAAATCAAACAAACCTAACCACACTTCAGCAGAGCTCATCTTGTTAAACCTCTTCTGGAATCATAATATCTTTCAGGGATATAGAATATGGACAACACTGATTTGAATGTTACTTACCTGTAAGTGAATCACTGAGGTATATCTTGTATCTCAAAGAATTGCACAGCTGCACACCTACAAACTTCTTATACCAAGTCCTCTTTACGTATTGTTTGCCTTTGCATTCTGAATATGTGTCTGAATTGAATGGGATTTCAGTCCAGATAGCATCTTTTCCCACTGCAGGAGAGGAAAAGAGAGGTTGAAGTATGATCTGCGTACAAAATTACATACAACAAATACATTTTAAAAAATAGAATTAGAAACCCTGATGAAGCAGAATGTGCCATGACACCTGCCTTTTGAACAGGAGAAATATTTCAGGGAAGCACCAAAGGGTGCAGACATAATTGATGCTGTGAACTCCTCCTGCTGTCCTTTGCTGCAGGTTTGGAATCAGCTCATTCTAGGACCTTGTTAGGGGGACAATGTTTGTGTTGGCAAAACTCTCATTCACAAAGTGTGTGATACAATCACCATTCATCACTGTGTTCAAGCCAAGACAATCAACTTGCAGCAAACTGTGTGTGATCTAACAAAAATACACATAAAAACCAAGTGCCATTAATTATGTGGAGAAAAATGGCTCCTCAGTGTTTGTCAGAGTGAAAGTGATGTCTGTTACAAAAAGCGGCCAAATTCGCTTGAGTGATCTCAACTCTTCTTCAAAAGCTCAGTCCACCCTCCACCAAAGACAGCAAGAGTCTTGCAAGTGGCCTAAAGCAGAGCTAGATCAAGCCTTCTGAAGCAGAAAATTTTCCTAAAGCACAAAGACTGATAAACAGAATCCTCCGAGTTGTGCTCTGTTAACTCACTTAAAAAGTGTGGAGTAGCTTATTCATTTTGCAGAGCTTTCTTCACTTTAATGACAAGGCTGAGAAAATATGAAGCTGTCCTTGGCTCATTTGTGTACATTGGTTTGAAGCCATCCCAGCTGCCATGGGAGCTCCACATCACGTTGATTGCCTTATGCTCAGGTAAGCAAGCAGCCTTGCATGAATTCCTTAGCAGGGCCAGGGGTGGAAGGAGTGAAATGGAGTGTGAATGCTCTTTGGTTCCATAACTCATTCAATTGCTGCAGCAGAGCCACCCTCCTTGTAAAATTCTGCTATCTCATTTCTGAAAAAATTCCTGATCGGGTTGATATATAAAAGACTTACTTGAAATTGGCTCGCTCACTCTTGGGTCCGCTGGGGGAAGAAAACAAACATTCGATCAGACACCGTAAAATGAACATTCCCAATAATTCGATGGAAAAGCATTGGTAAGTGATTTTTTACAGCTGATGTAAGCTGTAATTTGTGAAACAGAAAGAGTTTTGGAAGCAAAGTTAACTTTTGTATTAAATTAAATTAGAAGCAATATATTTCTTATGTGAAACTCCGATATCAATGAGCTTTTAAAAATTTTACTTATGGGACAACACCAGCCAGGCAGAGTTCTAGTAAAAACAAGAGCTTAAACAGCAAAACTCAATTGTACTGTGTCTTATTAAAATTTCAATTTCAAAACCTAATTAATAAAAAGAACACATCTGTAATACTTGCCACAAAAAACTTGGCTATGAAAGTCCAAATGTGAAAAATGTATGTGAGCAATTAAGAAAAAACAAAACTGGAGCCTTAATTTGTCCAAACTAAATAGAAGACAGAATATAAGCCTTGTCATTCATGAAAACTGCACTTGGCGCAAACATTTTTTTTTCACTTTTAACAATCTAGGATTACAAAGAGAGTATTCAGAGTTTTTAAATATGTGTGGCATAGTCTGAACTCCTCCTTGAGTAATCCTTTGCTCAGCCAAAACTCTCATCCGTCAGTGACAGCACTAGTTGAGGACTATTGAATTATTACACCTGGCTCAAAATGCAGATTGAGAAAGTCCTTTTATAAAGGTTAAACCCATTTTGTGTTTTATGTGGTCCTTAAGTACTACCAAGCAATAAACACTTCTCCACAAAAGATGGTATCTTGCTTGCATAAAGTCAACAAGTCAGCTGCAGTTAACCTTGAGGGGAGCAAGAATAAGGAAAGCAAAAGAGCTCTAATTCTCACCTCTGAGTCAGGGAGGACTTGACTTGGGAACCAACCAATGGCCAAAAGAGGCTTCTATACACCTCTTTAACAGTTTCACTGGAGACTAAACAGGATGGAGGGAACCTCCTGGGACACTGACTCTTCCCAGGTGTTCTTTCTCAATCCTTATTTCAGCCAAACAACATCACTGTTTACAGCAGCCTTATTGAACAGGTAGCAAAAGCACCCATGAACACACCACCCCGAAGAAAAACCAAATGTTCCCCATCCAGAAGCTGTTGATGAGTTGGATAGATGCAAAAAGGTCAGGAATATAAATCTTGAATGACCAAGCCCTCTCTAACGATGAAGTAATTTTCTTTGCAATGAGTACCAGACAAAACCTCTGTGTTCCTCTGGTTTTTTCTCTTGCAGTCTGTCCATCTTACACCCTCACACAACACAGTCCTGATCCCAGGCTGACCTTCCAGGCACTGCCATAACATGCTAGGTGGTAAAAAGCCGATCAGGAGATAGTGAAGAGCAAGACCAAATGCACAAAATGAAGTGAGAGAGCCTTTCACACATCCCACAAACATAGATACTAAAGCCACTGTAAATGATGGTCTGATCTTTGGAATTTCTTACCTGATTCAGTACTGAATGCCACAATATTGCTACTTGGACCTTCACCAAGGGGGTTCCTGGGTTTCACGTGGAATTCGTAACTGCAGAATAAAATAGAAGAGATGAAAATTTTGCAAATTAAGCATTCTTCCATAGTCTGGAGCAAGCAAGCAGCATACATCTTGGAGCTACTCCCCTTCTGGAGAAGAACAAAAAAGCCCAATTTCTTGCCCCAAAACCACTGAGACATCTTTTGTCCTAGCTGTGTAAGACCTCTCTGAACACAAAATTAACCAGTTCTTTTGATAATTCTGTGCACACATACTATTTACTATTTTATTTAGTTCACCAATTTGATTTGTCTGTCTCCTCTCACACAGCATTTTCAGTTCTGGCAAAGGCAGAGAGTTCAGATGAGGTCTGAAGCAACCTGATAAGCAGAGACTGAGTAAAGGACATTGCTATTTATTTGTACTTTTTGCATTCTTAAGAACACAAACCTCCAATTCAACGCCTCTCAGGCCCACCAACCGTGGCAGACAGGGCCAGTAGTGAAACACAGGGCAAGTCTTCCAGGACAGGAGCTCAGCCAAGGCAAAGATCCCATTGCTTGAATGTATGTTAATAATCAGTATATGAAGCAATGACAAGACACTGCACAGTCTCTTTTGCATGTGTTTTTACTGATGTCGCACAACACCAGCCTGTGCTGTTTTTATCTCATGATCCCTTTTCATCACTGTGTGGGGAACCCAACACAGTGCTATGAAGACAGAACACAACTGAAGAAAAAAATCCATGCCAGGCTCCTCTTCTGAAGCCTCTGCCACCTCTCAGTACTCATTAACAGTGGAAGTGCCATGTGCAGAGAGACCTCTCACACGCTCTGAGCACACGTGCAGTGAATCTCTCCTAACTCAGTGTCTTTTCATCAGGGACATGGAGCCACAGGGCATGAGATAAAGGGATTGTAGGCCTGGAAAAAAGGGCCCCAGATTAGAGACACTTTTGCTCTAAACACATAGCAAAATGAGAGTCCCAGAAGTGGACAATTAAACATTCAGCTCTTGACTCGTGAAGGATGATTTACCAGTGATAACTTTTGGTAGCTCATGACTGTAACATAGCGTTGTAATGTATTGCTGGAATTGTTTCCAAACAGCAATTCTACTAAAGAAAAAAGGTCTCCATACCACACTGCAGAGTTGGAAATTTGTAAACTCCATTTGCAAGTCCCCAGAAGAATAATTCAGTCCAAACTTTGGATTACCTCTCATTCTTCCTTGGCTCCTGCAAAACCTGAGCAGCTCACTAATTAATCTCAGTGGAGTATTCATGCAGTACCAAGCAACTGTTTTCCATCCACTGTACTTCTAAGACAATATTTAACTTTAAAATTGCTTACTTAAGCAATTGCCTTTATTTCAAGGGTTTTCTTTTCTTTTTAGGGAAATACTTATATAGACTGGTATGCTGAACAGATGTATTGTGGAAATTCATGGATATTACTAAAAAAAAATGGGTTGGTTTTGAGCTTAAAAAAGTCTGTTTGGAGTAATCTTGATATTTATTCAAACATGCTGCAAGACCATTTTGAGCTACCCATATTACCCTGCTGTAGGAGGGAGACATTAACTGAATAACCAATTTAAGAAATACATAAATCTTCATTACCAACTTCAAATTGTTTAAACAAAAACATGCTTTTAAAAATTGGATCTGAGCAGTTAGTATTCACATTGGGCATGTGGTACAGTAACTTTTTTGGTCAAGAAATATTCTTATCTGGTAGGAAAGAATAGAGAACTGTAGCAGAGCATTTGGGGATTCTTTCTGAAGAATCCCTGAAGCAAAAACAAAAAATTCCCAATACTTTGGGTGTCTTAAAGTAATTGCTAGATGATACATTTTTGAAAATGTAGAAGTTAATCCACACCTAGAGATAAAGGACCGCAAAGAAGTTTTCCTGCTTCCTTCACAGCATGAATACCTTATCTAGAGTTATTGTTGTTATTGTGATCATCAAGATGGAATGCTCTATTGCTTTATGGGCAGTTTATGGTTTGATCTCATGGCTGATAACAATATGTTTTGTCTCTTTGTATGTATTTTGCAGATTTTTGAACAAATCTATTATTCTCAAGAGCTGATATGCCCAACTTTGGGCTGCATTAGGCAATATTCTTCCTAGGAATCAGTCCTGTTCCCAAAAATCTTTACTCTCTGAACTTGGACCCATCAATTCTCTAACTCCAAAAAGACAAAAACAAGAACTGAAGATTATTTTCCAAGCACTGTTTTTCAAATTGTGGTTTAGGGATCACTAGGTTCTCTGCAAAACCACAGCTTGGAAAATCAGAGCAAAATTTAAATAAAGAACTAAAATCTACAGCTTATGCAAATATATAAAGAAAATTGGAGAAAAAGGAAATACTAAAGGAATGTCCAAAGTTTAGCTCAGTCAGCTGGGGAAGCCTCTTATTAATAATGTTACAGAGCAAATTTTAAAAACTAATATACATGCAATTCTACAGTTCTGTGGTATGTGTTTTTACAAGCATTACAGGCTCCTTTCCTCTGCCAATTTCAATCTCAAAACAATACCAGTGGCTTCTACAGCACAAAAATAACAAACAATCACTTTTGGAGATGAAGACAAGTAACTAGTTGACAGAACATTGAAAAGGAGAGAAAGGAAACGTTGGACTGAGGTCACAATATGACAGAGTTTACATATCTAACTGTAATTTTACAGCCGTGCTGTGGCTTTCTTAGTAGAAGACAATTTAAAGTCTCCCCTTTTGTGTATCAGGTGAAAGATCTGAAAAATATAAATAAAATGGTGACAAAAGGGTACCAGCTGCACTCTTATGCACTCCTGTGGAAACCACAAGAAAGCGGGAAAAATGTTTAGGATTTCAAAAAGTATGTATGGCAAAATCAATAAAGGGAAATAGGAAAGCTATGGAATGATTATCCCATGTCTGCTGCTTAGTTAGACCTATCTAACAAGAAGCTGGAGTCTATATTCCATCTTTATATCTGCATGCCTAATATACCAAAAACTCCACTACCCTGTATAAGCAGCAATCAAATGTATCACACCTCTAACATTTATGCCTGCTATCCTACAAACTTCTGGAGACCAGGCCTTCCAAATCCTCCCAAACTGTGTAAGGCAGTAAAAGTCCTTGTGCAGATTAAATGGACTTGACTTACAGTAATTACTATGTGGAGTGTATTTTCCACCCTAGGAAATTGCTATACCACATGGAACTCTGGCAAATGCAGCTGCTCCTGCATTTTTCAAAGCATACAAAAGGAGAAGATTGAAGATTGCAGGACTGAAAATGGGTGAAGAGAGATTTTCACCATAATAGGAGAACTGGAGCAGCTGAGTACAGTCCTGGGACTTCAGGTTTATTGCTGGGAGATGCTGTTGTTGGATGGCAATCGTGCAGGACTGTCTCCTTGCACAGAGCACCTCTGTCTCTGCAGAGTGTGTTTGGATGGTAGTGTGATCAGGAAAAAAGAAAGGGAGAGAAAGAAAAAGGGAGAAAGGAAGAGGGGGGAGGGAGGGAGTGAGGAAGGGAGAGAGAAGAAAGAGAGAGAGAGAGAGAGAGAGAGAGAGAGAGAGAGAGAGAGAGAGAGAGAGAGAGAGACGAGAGAGAGAGGGAGACGAGAGAAAGAGAAGAGAGAGAGAAGAGAGAGAGAGGAGAGAGAGAGAGAGACGAGAGAGAGAGAGAGACGAGAGACGAGAGAGAGAGAGAGACGAGGGACGAGAGAGAGAGAGAGACGAGAGACGAGAGAGAGAGAGAGACGAGAGACGAGAGAGAGAGAGAGAGACGAGAGACGAGAGAGAGAGAGAGACGAGAGAGAGACGAGAGAGACGAGAGAGAGAGACGAGAGAGAGACGAGAGAGAGAGACAGAGAGAGAGAGAGAGAGAGAGAGAGAGAGAGAGAGAGAGAGAGAGAGAGAGAGAGAGAGAGAGAGAGAGAGAGAGAGAGAGAGAGAGAGAAAGAGAGAGAGAGAAAGAGAGAGAGAGAGAGAGAAAGAGGGAGAAAGAGGGAGAAAGAGGGAGAAAGAGGGAGAAAGAGGGAGAAAGAGGGAGAAAGAGGGAGAAAGAGGGAGAAAGAGGGAGAAAGAGGGAGAAAGAGGGAGAAAGAGGGAGAAAGAGGGAGAAAGAGGGAGAAAGAGGGAGAAAGAGGGAAAAAGAGGGAAAAAGAGAGAGAAAGAGAGAGAAAGAGAGAGAAAGAGAGAGAAAGAGAGAGAAAGAGAGAGAAAGAGAGAGAAAGAGAAAGAGAGAGAAAGAGAGAGAAAGAGAGAGAAAGAGAAAGAGAAAGAGAGAGAAAGAGAGAGAAAACTGCTATGCTTGCTTGAGGAATCCTTCTCCTAAGAGTGTTGGAAGAAGGACTAAGAGAAATGGGAAATGCTTACCCATGAACCCTGACAGCAGCAGCAATTTGGTATAAAATCTGTTACTTTGAAAATAAAATGAATAGAAACCTTCAGCATTTTCCTGTCATTTTCTGAATTTTGCTGGATTGCAGCTTTCACTGGAACTCTCATCTCTTGATCCTTGATGCTAACAAAAGCTAAACTCTCTGCATTGATAGAGGTTTTCTTGGTCTTTTCCTTGTATGTGATTAGCATATTTTGGGTGCCAACTATGATACAAAACAATATTAGATAAAGGTGATAGCATGAGCAGGCAGGTAGGAATTATTGTGTACAAGTGCACTAAAAGCTTATTCAGTAGAAGGCTGAAGACTTACTTGGTGTGGCCTTTGAGTAAATTTCGATGTCTTTCTTTTTTTTTTTTTTTTGTTTCATAGCTTTTGTAAGACATATGAAAACACTTTCAAAGGAAGTCGTCTACGCACATTATAAATCAGTGTGGTACATGCACAGATGTCCTGCACATTTCATGTTTACTTCACGGTTTTGTTGGGCTGGTTTTTTGGGTTTTTTGTTTGTTTGTTTTGGGTTTTTGGTTTTGTTTTTTTTTGTTTATGCTTTTCTGGGGACATTGATTCGCTTTGTTTTTTCTTTGTTAATATTTCCTGAGAATATTTCCTGAAGAATGTAATTTACATTCTCCAGGATACCAAGGATGGACATAGACTTTGCCTTGGGACACAATCTAACTCAAAAGTCCAAAAGAGACCACTCAAAACGTTTTTAAAAAGAGAAGAGTATATTTGAAATCACCAAAATAATTAATGGGGAAATGGATCAGCACCTAATCAGAAGTTTTACAAAACTGAATGCAAGCATCACAGGCTTTTTATTTCTTATTAGTACTCCTTTTCTACACCAGTAGGCTGGTGGGACATGTCCTCCAATGGCTATTCAAACTTCCCCAGAGCTATTTGGCACATTTCTGACTGCAGTCTTAATATTTTTCTTTACTACCTTCCAATTACTGCCATCACAAACATGCATGAGAAGAGTTTTCAACAATCTCCAGGCTCTTTTTTAAAGGTTCGTACAGAAATTAGAGCTTTAAAACTTCCTGGACACTGTGGTCTGGACTTCACTGCCCTTAAACAAACCAACAGAATGAAAGAAAATGTACACTGACTAAAAAAAAAAAAAAAAGGTTTCAAGATAGAGAAGGGATACAGAAATAAGAACTACATATTTTGGCACAGAAACCAGCAGAAATAACAAAAAATCTCATTGGAAAAAAAAACCCAAACAACATCTGCATTTAATATTTTAGGCTAGGAAAGTCCATGAAAAAACTACAGGTCGGTGAAACCAATTTTTTTTCCAAGGAGAATATGCAGAGGAACACTATTATTACTACACAAGAGATGGAATGAAGACAACAAAAACCACAGTAAGCCCATTTCTATCTCAGGCCACTCAATGTTTACTGCAAACAAACAGCTCAAGGAGAAAAATATTGAAATTTGTGTATAGTGACCTTATCTTGACCCACATATGGCAGGTCTTGCTTGACTATTACTATAGGAGAAGTTACTGCAATACTTTCTTGTGAAGTTCAGTCTTAATGTAGAACAAGGAAAGAGCAGAGTCCTGGGCACACCAGTGATACTGGGAGTTCCAGTGTGAGCAGCCTCGTAAGGAAACTCAGAAACAGAGACCTGCATGACAACTTAGATGGAATATTACAGGTCTCATTCCTCAAATGGCTGCTTGGAAGTTAGACTGTAACTGCTTTGACCAGAACGATCCGTCTTGTAGTTTGACTATTTTCCAAGTGGAATAAACAGTGCATTTCTCACTATAAGAATCGCAGAATTTCCATGTGAAGGATGAAAAAATGTTAGTTCAGAGTAGTGTATTTGTTTCTCTCATTTATCTTTGCTAAGATAGAAATGACATTTGCATTAACACACTAAGCCACCTTGGCCTGCATTAAAGAAACAGGAGGAAACTGAGATCCACAAGATCAGAAACTGCCCCTAAGATATAATCTTACCATAATTTATGCTTTAAGAGACCTATGAAGCTGACTTGGTCCAGGCCCTTTTCATGACAGGGATGACTTAACAGCTACTTTAAACTCAGGGTTGATCAAGTACAGTAGTTACAGACACTCACTGCTTCAACAACAGAGTCAAAACTGAGTAGGTCACTACTTGGTTCAGGCTAACCAGGAGAAAGAAGAATAAATGGAATTTGGTTCCTTCAGTCATTTCACTAAATGAAGAATAAAGATGGCAAAAACTGCAAAAATTTTGGTGTGTGTTTTAGTGTGATACTGAAAAGGGGGCTGAGTGAAATGTGACCTGGACCTACTCTAAAATTCTTGGAAATAATGTAAAGGGTAACAAAAGCTAACTGCAGTACAAAGTCATAATCAACAGCTGTGTGTATGTGAATATTAGATCACAGAAGAACATCTATAATTGAAATGTTGAAGTGTAAGACATTCATAAAACAAGAGGATGTTTTCTTCATGAACCGGTTATATCCAATTAACTACCTGTGTAAGAGGGATATATAGAGTTATCTAGCTCACATAGAATAACCACACTGCATGCTTTGAGATATTTCAGGTAAAGGTTACAATCAGAAGCAAATGATCTCATTAAATTAAACACAATTCTAGACTGAAGCCAGACAGCAGCTTAGTGCCAGGAAAAGTACCAGTTCCAGGAACTCTGACCAACCAAATAATGGGTTACAAAGATTTGAACTTTCCAGGTTATTTAAACTGCCAGAAGTCCTCTAAGATTTGAAATCCTGAAATCACAATATTTGGCAATTCTCTAGGTGAAAAAGAGGACAAAATATTTGTCCTATAAGGAAAATCCTTTAAATTAAAGTGTGGTTGTCAACTGTGAGGCATGCCTTACTGTGAGAAAATGGCACAGATGTAATATGTCTTTCCTTGGGCAAAAAGCATATGGATCTCATCATTCCAATGAAATCACATTGTACAAGAGCTTCTGAAACATTTATTTAAAAAAGAAACCAAATCAAACAGTCAGCTGACTGTGCCCCACATTTATTTCAAGGGTCTATGTCCATGTCCTCACAGACAGAAAGTTTTTCAAATCTCTATTTTACTTTCATCTCAGAGTATCAGTCTTGCAGTCAAGTCACCAAGAACACATAAAGCTGGCATATATAAGACAGAAAGGCAACAAACTGCCATAACATATACAATTTATTTGTTTAAAAGTAACCTTCACAAGTTGTTGTATGCCTATGAAAGTCTGTTTTCATTTTCATTTCCATATTACCATGGAGTCTGTTAGAACCAAGTACTTGATAACTGTACTCAAAGTCAGAGCTACTTTTTCAGCCAGTGCATTTTTTCTGCATCTAGTCACTTTTCAGACAGCTAAATGGACACACAGAATACTACATTATAATCCTTATCCCATTTAACTTCTGTGTTTGTACTTACTGACAGCTGCAGTTGCACATGCAATTTTTGATGAGCGACTGTAAAAGTCTCTTTGTTGCTTCCCTAACGCTGCCAAATTCCTGAAATATTTAAGGTCTGGCCATCAGCTCCTAATCTTTAAAAGCTGCCTTGTGAAAAGGCCAGCTCAAAGGGAGAAGGGTGCCTGCCTTGCTGCAGAGCTTCCCAGAGGTGTAGCAGTATGACCTATTTGAATGAAGAATGCAAAGGAGAAAAGCAAACAAACAGCATGGTCTGGCAGGCTCAGATGAACCCAGGTTTTCCCTGCTGCTTGTTTTGCCCCCTTTACACTGACAAGTCATTTGTCTTGCTTCCCTCCTTCTGGTTGTGGACAATTTACTCTTTATCTTCTGGACCAGGCACTAAGATATCCTAGGTGAATTACCTCAACAGGACAATAGACCTTGGCCAAGGTGACAGCAGACCATCTCTGCCTTGAACAGCTCCTCGAGATTGTACATCTGCACAACTACAGGCTTGAGCTGGCTTGCTGCCATAGGGTCTTTCTGGTTTGAATTTGCTCATGAAGACTGAGGTATCACATTCACAAACATTTTTATGCCTTTTTGGGAAGTCTTTGCTTAGGTCTGCCTGGTTTAGATCTGTCCTGAACTGCTTTTAACTCTGAATGCTTTGGACCTTCAGAGCAGCATAGGGAATTCAGTTGAGACTCACTGATGGCTTCAGGAGAGCTGAATAAAATAGACTCTCAAATTCAGCTTGTCAGTTTCTCCAAGGTGTTCCTAGGCCAAGAGGTTCTTCCCAGTTAATCCACCTTCTGCTACTGCGCGTCTCTGTTTCCATATAACTTGCTGGTACTTTTGTAAATGTTGATTACTTGCAAGAGGCATTTCTATTTTTCTTCCAAGTTTCTTTCCAGCTTCACCTCTTCTACAGCTCTTTCCTTTAAGGCTAGTTATGGAAAAGTCTCCTTCCCTGTCTTAATGTACTACTTAATGAATTTCTAGACCTTTCAGGGACTCTGTTAACGAATATTGAGATGTGTTTAATTGTCACTGTTCCTCCTATTTTCAGTCAGTTTTGTCCACAGGTCCATTTTCTTCATCTAATGAGCAGCTCCTGATAGACAGGAGACTTTTATTACAGACATGTGATGTTCCTTGGCAGAACAGATACTGTCTACATGATGCCAGCTGTTTTAACCACTTTCTTGTTTTCCCTGAATTTAGTGTGCCAGCAAGCCTGGATTTAAATGGTAACACTAACTTCTTGTGCTTCTGCCAAAGCTCTCAAGGTGTCCTCAAAATTAGGAAACACATTTTGTTTGGAATGAGAGTTTTATTGAACAGAGCCAGTCTGAGGACTTTACATCCTTAAATCTGGTGAGACTTGAAGAACATGAACCACTACAGTTTATCTCAAAGGTTTTTAATTTTGGGCAGTGGCCTCTTGGATCCAGAAAGTCTTTCGCTGTCTTTCCTTTTTGAGGCTGGGTTTGGTGAATCGTAGCTGCTCCCTCCTCAGGAAAAGTTATCCCTTTATGTCTCAAGTCAGCTTCCACCAGTCACTCCCAATTTCCTATTTAGCTCTACTCAATGGTCTTTGGTTTGCTCTTTCCTACCAAAACCTGAAAGTTTTCTCACAGGTTTGACAGAATTGTTGCTGATTAAAGTTAAAAACCATCTTATCTACTTCTGCATAGCTCCTGCCTTCTTTATGACCTTCCCAGTGGTTCTAGCTGGATCTGCCTGTCTCCCTTTTTGCTTCCTTTCTGAGCAAAGAGCCGTGTAAAAAGCTTTTTTCTCATGATCATGTGGACACTGCTCTCAACAGCAAGGGTTTTTCTTTGTTTCCATGTCTTTTCTACACCTTAAAAAATCCATTCCATCTCTGCCACCATATGTGACATGAAGAGTTTGAACATGTAATGAAAGAGAATCTGCTTAATAACATGGAGCTCTTTTCAAATATGCAACTGTATTATTTCAAAGCAGAACTGAAATGAAAACACAAACAGCATAGCCTGGTAAGTTTAGCCTCTTAACACGAGGGAACAACTTAGCTGCAGCTCACTCTCTCACAAGCCACATGTCTTTAGGAAATAACAGAGGAACTCTTGAAGCAAAACTGAGGGATTCTAGCCCGTCTTATGAGCCCAACTTTTGAAGTCTGTCAAAGATGCTTTTTTGGGGTATCACAATTTCCCCATCTTCTCTTCCCTTGCCCCCACTTTGTGCAATAGCTCCTCATTCCTTCTCCTAGGAGCTGCTGGTAACAAGTACATGAGCGTGAACCAAGACCGCAGATAACACCCCACACTGCCTAAAAATAAAGGTTCAACGTGGGTTCCACGCAGAATTTTGTGCTGTGTTTTCAATTTATGGATGATAATAATAGAAAAGGGAAGTTTATCTAAAATGGAAAAATCCAGTTACCAAAGCCAAATGGATGGTCTTACAGGAAAAAACCCAAGTATCACTCATTAACTTTCTGATGCAATTAGTAAGCAATGTAACAAAAGACTTCTTCCCTGCTCTGAATTTTACCATAAAAAGAAGAATACTTTTAATGAGATATGATATTTAAAGATAGATCGTGCTTATTTGGACATGAGAGGCACTCCATCAACTGGAATTCACTTACCCATTTTTAATTTGCCAGCTGTTTCAAGACACTGAAAGAAAACAACTCATAGAGGACAAACATGTTTTTCCTTCTCATGTTAATTTTCTTACATTTGTCAGTTAGTCTTTCTGATACAACAGGTCACTTTTGCAGCTTGTCCAGACAATAGATACTCTTGGAAACTTCCTAAAGGTTCCTCAAATATGTTTTATCTGTTAATTTGCAAAAAAGCAAAACTAAACCATACCTTTTTCCTATCAAAACAGGAGTAAAACCAATTTGGTCTCATTTATATATGTATTTTCATTTGAAGTGGCAGACAGCTGACAGTCTAAATTAGTTGGACTAACTTAGAAAATTATTTAATTACCTGGTGTCAGGTTTTAGGTTTTCCACAGTAGAATGGGTTTGATTTGTAGTGATAATTGATTTCTCCTTCTCACCATCAGTTCCTCCATTTTCAGTTGACACAACCTCATACTCTGGAAAATTACAGTAAAGAAAAATTTGTTTAAGTAACATCTCTTACTGGAGCTGCTTAAGTACAACCAGGTAATGAATGAGTAAGCAATTTTACAGGAATTCAGTCTTTCTGCCTTTTGCCAGCAATAACTCAATACATGATTTGGACTTTTTAATTCATTCAAGCAGGAATAGAAAATGCAGGAAATGAATGAGCATGCAAATCTGTGCATGCATACACACACACACACAAAGAACTACTGAGTCCATCCAGTGCCTGCTTGTTACTCTGTGCACAAGGCTACAAACTGCACTGCATTTCTGTGGCAACACAACAGGAGCAAAGCATGAGCAAAATGGTCTTTGTTCCTGACATTTGCAGTTTTTGTGAAAACAAGAAGGTGAGTTTGATCACTGTTTTGGTTGTTATTTGTCAGACCTTTCCATTACGTTTTGGTTTTGGGCATACCCAGTGAAACCCCTTGCATGTAGTTAAAGTCAAGCAAAGTAACCATTCAGAAACCAAAATGATGCAACAAGTTACATTTCTGTGTCCTCTTTTCTATCTGAAAAAGAACATTTATTGAAAAAACCCAAACAAAACAAACCAAAGAAACGTGATGCCTAAATAAGATGATTGGAAAAACACGTATAACTACAAAAATAGAAAGAGGTGACAGAAAAATTGGTTTAAGCCTGTCCAAACATGTAATGTCATACTGGTGCCAACATGAAGCAATCACTAGCAATCACTGTTTTCAGAAAACAGGATTCAATGCCCTCTCCTGAATTCAGAATTGATTTGGATGAATCATTAACTGAGTTGTTAACTAACTTCAACGTTCAATTTTTCTAAGTTAGTGTTGATATACAGAAGATGACAGAAGAATTTGGAATGACCATCTTGCATGTTTACCTGTCTGTCTGCTCAGTCCTGCATGACACACATGCATTTATTCTCAGTACAGACCCCTCCCTTTCTAAATGAAAAAACCATATTCTTCTAGCAGAGAGAGCTTGTTGACCTTCTGGTGGGTATTGCAAGTACTCTGCAGGCAAAGTTATACTGATTTACTAGACAGATATAAGCTTTGATTGTGTCTGGCCCACTGTTAAACAACATCCTCAGATCAGGAAAGATGTCTACACTATGTGTGTTCATCTATATATGCTGTTGAATTGTTGGAACTTCTTGACTAGGTCTTACCAGATCCTGTACAGAGAAAAGCCAGAAATTTGGAGAAGATATGGAGTCATACTTCTTAAGCATCTTTTTGTGTCATCACTGACACCAATGATCCTAGCTGTGTAAAACTTGTTATAATCCAGTAGCATTTTCTTATCCACACATGAGCTGACAGCAGCACAAAATAAAAGCATTGGCGTCCTTTAATCCCAGGAGATTAAAGTACTTGTAAATGGCAAAATACTACTGTGAAAGTAGATTAAGCTGGAAATACTGTATTATCACACAATAGAGGAAAGAAATCAAACCTACCAGTAACAGTGTCATTGTCTGGTTTTTCCCAGTCCAATATGACGAAGGTGGGACAGCCCTCAACAGTCACCACCGTGAGGTTGGTTGGAGGATTCTGTGGAGGACGAGTGGGTTCTTCCTTGCTGCCAATTTCTTCTTGAGGAAAATGTTCAAGAGAGCTTGTGATGGAGCAAGGCACATCGTCATCTTTCTTCATGTACTTGACGTGGGGGGCTAAGAACAACAGGAAAGAGCTGTTATTCAATAGAGTGTTTTTAGAAAAGGGCAGTGCCATTTCACCTGGTGCACATCCATCCCAGGACACCAAGCAAATGTCTGCACAAGTCAAACACAAAACTTTCAGAATAAAACCCATATATTCAATATTAAGCTGTCTGGATTTTTTGGCCTTTGAATAACCAAATAAGATACTTTCAATGCAAGACAGGTCAGACTTCATATACTCCCCAAAATAAAAATACCATAGCTGTTAATATCCTACCTTGATACCTTGGTTTGCCTGAAGAATCTGTTTCTGATGTAGGACTTGAGCTGAAGACAGTTTCATCAACTATAGGAAACACAGTTATAATATAATTTGCAATAAATACCAAGTCTCAGTGTTAGAGCTGCAGCATTTCTCAGTTCCTTTGGTATTTTAAATCATGATAAGAATAGATAAATGACCTTTGCTGCCAGATCTGTCTTTTCATTTTAGGAACTCTGTTTTGGCTGTGATGCTGTGTAAACCCTGTACTTACCTGCTAGTACAGACAGCCATAATCAAAATGAGAGATTTCATTACTACTGCTGATTCAGTTCGTGCAATATGCGTAAAATACTTCTTAGACCTTTTAAAAAGGATCTTTTTGCATTGTACTGACTGTTTAGTGTGAAGCTTTTTTTATGTTCCTAGAATATATAGAGTTATTACATTGGCACAGTAGCTTCTCTAAAAATAATAAGGAAACAAAAAATTCTGTCTCCAGAGTGTACAACTTACACAAAATCTGAAGGAAATTGAAAGCAAATACACTGGTGAACAGAAATGTGCTAAAGCAGTCAGGATTCATGATACAACGTTGTATTAATTAGCCACTACACTGAACATGACGCAAATACTACAAAGGACCTCAACAGACAAAACACAGAATATTTACCACCCAACAAGCATTTATAAATAAATCTAGTATCCAGCTTGCTTTACTGAACACTGAGGGTCACAGGGAGTTCATGATCATTGTAAGAAGACAAGAATTTAAGTATTACTGTAAATCCAGGAAAATTAGAAACAGTACAATTCATGACATCATACCAAGAACTGCACATTTGGGCTCAAAAATTCTAAGCACATCCTCCTCCAAACCCATTACTGTATGCCACTTTGAAAAGACTTAGGTCTGAATTTGTAATCAGCTCCCAGTTTTATAAAGGGCAAATTACCCACTGACCTCTATGATTGCGCTACTAATTTTTTTCTATTTAAATGGTGGCGCAGTTTGATCAAAAAAGTAGGAGGCTATTACATCTATGATGAGCACTGTCAGTCACTGACAAATAATACTTTGAATTTATGTCCTGTGCAAATAGAAACGTTCAGGAAAAGAAGGGCCTTATCTTCTCTATGCACAGTTTTAAATTGCCACTGCATAGTCTTGAAGGTCTACTCAGCATGTATAGATTTCTAGGAAGATGGAAGGTCTGTCATGTTCTCAGCTACCAAGATGTTTAACAGAAGGGAGCTAGACGAACGCAGTAAAATTTAAAAAGTCACAAAAGACCATAAAAGAAATCAGAATCACCCCAGACAGAATATTTTTTATATTAAATATATAGTGCATCAATATAGTTCAGGGAAGGCAAGCAAAAGAAAAATGGAAACTTTATTGTTAATTAAAAAAAAAAAAAAAAGATAAAAAGAAGAAACCAGAACTTTTTGTAATATGCTTACCATAATAGTCTGGAGTTGCAAAAGCTGTTGGTGTCTTATATGGTGTTCCTGTCCTCACAGGTGGTGTTGGTCTAGCAGGCTTAGCTATAGTGACAGATGGAAGGACTTGTAACAACGAGACATTTGAAGGAGTCAAACAGCTTTGTGATTTTGTAAGAGAACTCAGATTTGTGACAACTGCTTTGGGCAACAAGTACTTTCATTTAAATCATGGTAATCCCTCATCTGGATTTAGGAAAGTTCTGAATTGTGCTAGTTGCAAATGTAACCTAATCCTGAAACCCTATAAGAAAATTCTTTGCTAATTTGAATATGTCTTGGAGGACTTTAGTCAGCTAGAATATAACCTGGTTTAATGCACAGAACCATCCTACACAGATTGTTGAAAGGATGCAAAATGGCCAGCACTGACATTTCTGTTCCTTACAGAAAGGCATGTTTCTTCATAAGTTGTAACAACAATAGCTGAAGTCAGCAACTGAAACTTGGATTCTTCTCTCATATATAGGTAAGATCCTTTCATTTTTGCTCCCAAAACAGTACGTACATTTGCAAGGGTGGGGCTGGAACATTTATAGTGATAAACACCAAGTCCTTAACTGTGGTCTGCATTAAGGGTTTAACCACAGAACTGTACTGGAGCTTCCACTAAATTAAATTAAAGTACACTTCAAATGAAAGGAAAGAAAATGCAGCCAAGTTCAACATTTTCAACATTTATGATGCTACATGACCCAAGGAAAAAGTTATCTTTCTGAGCTCAGTTCTGTAGTTGGTTCCATGAATCTGGACAGAAACTGACTGCTAGAGGCAATACTATCTCCTAGAATTAAATAGCTATTAAAAACTATTTTAGATTGTGTGACACTGCTTTTACTCTTCAGCTGTTACCACCTAATGAAGGAAACAGGTTTCTAAGAGGCAAACAATCCATGGTAAAGCATGCCTTGATTTCTTTCAAAATAGCTGTAAAAGACAAAAGTTAAATTTACAAAACATGCAGATACTCCCAGATAACCATGAAATGACAGTGAAATCTCAACCCTGAAGAGTCCAGAACTGTATAATGTAGTCACCTCTTCTGCATATATGACAGAAGAGCATGGCAACTGAAGGCAGAACTCTGGCGAGCTAAGTTTAAAACAACACAAATCCTTACTTTCCACTAATTTTCTTAACAAAGTGGAAATTTGAAAGATTCTCACTAGAGTTCAGTTTCACAAAGTTTCTGGAATTCTCATTTCCATTTTTTTTTCCCATTCAGGAGACTTTTAATGTCTGCATAGAAACCTTTCCATGATATCCACTGGATGAGTTAGAGAGATGCAAGTAAAGAATTAATCACAGTGTTAATGAGAAAGCGGGCAGAACTCTGACAGGGAAAATCCAAGAAGAACATTGAGGCAAATTTTTCCTGTTAGTACAGTGGAACTGTCTCTCCAGAGAACCAGAAGAAACAAAATTATAATGTTTAAAACTAAGCTGGATAAAATACTAGGAAACACAGAAGAAGGAAAATCTTCTACTGGCCCCACAAGGAAGAACCAGATCATTTAACCAATTTATTCCATCTTGAAAGCCTGGGAAGGTATGGTGACTGCTGACTACCACATAACCTGGCCTCTACTGTAAGGAAAAAGGGTGAAATTTCAAAACACTGGTAAGTTAATTAGACGCTTAGTGGAGAAAACTAGTACAGACCCCAACACAAGCAAAAGAAAATGTATCAGGTCTAAGACTGATGATGTGTTCTATTTTGTTGGAGCTATTACTAAGGAAACACCACCCATCAACAACAAGTACAGACACAGCATTTCAATCTTGGCTCTGCCGTTGAGTAAATATACAGCTTGTTTCATCCATCTTGGAGATTCTTGCTACTCATCTGCCGCTCAAAATACTAAAGAATTATTTAGGTCTTTAGTACCTTAATAGCGCACAAAGTCTCAAATGAAATAAACAAAAAAACCCACAAGTGGAAATACAATTAGAGCCAAGGCCTTTATATTTCCAAGGAACTACAGAAAGCAATATGAAGAGGAAAGCAGTTGTCATGATGCTAAGCTTAAGGACATGACACTTTCTGACTACCTGGAATAATGTTAGCCTAAGGAATTCACTGACAAAACATCCATATGGATACTGAATATCCACTTCAGGACAAAATTAAAATAAAATAGGAAACATGGAAGTTTCTACTTCCTCTTAAACTGATATTGAGAAACCGAGATACTTTAGCACAACAATCAAGATAAACTCTGCACATGAAATAACTCAGCTTGCTCTACCTCCCTGTGCAGTTAGTTGTCTGGGTGACTTAGCTCATTATTTGCAGTGGTTAATGGATATACCATATATATGTGAGGGATTTCTTAACAAATAACCAGTTAGGAGTTGGCATTGAAGCACAATATTCAATATATCCCATCCAACATGCACATTAAATAGCTAAAAAAGCTATTAGTAGACATGAAATATTCTTAAGGTTGATTTTCTTAAAGGATGACTTGGAGTGTGCTATTTTGCTTTCAGCTCCCTTACTAGGGATGATTTCAACATAACCAGGTTAGGGGAAAAAAGGAAACAGGGTTTATGTAAGAAGACAAAAGACACAAGGCCTGTGTGTTCCAAAAGGCTAGTTTCTATAGATATCAAGAATCAAAGAAATCTATGCTATAAAATTCTCCTACACCCTGCTAGCCAGTACTATCTCACACACAATGAAATATTTGTGCTGAAAAGGCTGAGATACCTGGACTCCCAGGTTTACCAGTCACGGTGTTGGGAGGCAAAGGTTTTCTTCTCATTTGAGTGGGCCTGGCAGGAGGGACAGGAGGGCGCTGAGGGCCAGGCGGTGTAGTCACTGAATGACAAGACAGCATTATTAATTATTTAACCCCAAATTCCATACAATCAGAAACACACTACAAGTTGTATTCTGACTTCTCAAGCAATGTTTCATGTCTGATATAGTATCTAAAGTGGAGAGGTGAGGTTAGGAGCTGGAATGAGTTGTATTTTCAGCCTTAAATTCTCTGAGAAATGTGTGCCATGAAGTTTTAAACCATGCTTACACTGAAAAAATGTAGTTCCTTTGGGATTTTGTACAAGTGTTTCAGTGATTCACTTTCTGTGTGCTCATTTCTGTCAACAGTAATTTTTTGGCATTCAAATGGATATATCTTCACACAATAAACACCACCTCAGTGTACTAGGAAACATCTTCAGTATCTTTTTCAAAAAATTTCTGACCTCATGTACTTTCTGACTAATACAACTGGCCACCCTTGGCTTGAAGCAAGAGATCTTAGAAAATGAAATTATTAGGAACATTTTATTCTGTGCCATTCAAAACTGAAATAAGTTACTGGCACCTCATGCACTGACATGGCTAAAGACAGTTACTGTGGTAGAAGTTTCTGATGTGCCCAACTCAGTTGTTTCAATGTGCAGCTCCAGCAAGTACCATTAAATTTATCTGGTAATGTCCTTTGACAGTGAGGTCTAAAAGGAAAACATAAGCCTCTTAATTCATACTTACAAATAATTGTACTGTATTTTCCAGTCAATTATGAAGGATTTTATTATGCAAAGGAAAGGCAAAGGAAAAGATTTTTGTTCCACCATTCACCTTTGCCCTTCTTTCCTTAAGAAAATCCAGGAGATATGTGCAATGCATTTATGTAACAAAAGACTTTTTGTACCCAAAATGAGAAAATCCTCAAGAGCAATATAATTCTTATAACACTGCCAATGTCAACAACGATACAAGTTGCCTGATACTGAATTACTGGCTCCATAGGGTACCTTGAGTCCTATGTATCAGACCTTAGTTCACCCTATAAATAGAGAGACTGTGGGCGAGAAGGGAGCAGATCCAAAGACACATTTAGGAGAGGTTTTTTAGAAATACTTACAATACACAAATAGGAATGTCTCCATCTCTCTCTGTTCCCTTTCTGCTTTTGGACTCTTGTTGTAATCACTTATAAAACAGTTGGTTTGTTTTGGTTTTTTTTTAAATCCCTCAGATTAAGACAGAAAATAATGCTCTATTTAATTCAGGAAGATGTAGTGGTTTTGAAAACAGCATTTGTAGGTTTCATATTCATTCTTAATCCCCAGATGGAGATGAAAAAAATATGCCTAAGGCCTGAAAAAGGATAATAAATTTTTGTATATATAAGTCATCATACCCTAGATATTACTATATGGCAGTATGAATCATTACTTTTCCCCCTGCCCATAATTAGGGATTTTCCAAGATATTTATGAGGTAAAAATTTGCAAGTATTGACTTGCCAGTGGTTTCTATCATATTTTCTGAACAGCACAATTACAACAGTTCCAAGCAAACTAAAGCATCACATTCAGTGTACTGGATCACAATTGAATCTACTGTACTGTACTCTGGAAAAATAAAAATTCCTACTCTTCCCTTCTACTGCTTCCCACAATGATTTGGGTGATCATTGATGAAGCCACCAAATCTAATTACCAATGTGTGGAGATTGAACTTGTAAACTAGGATGCACTATAGAATTTAGGGATTTTGTGATAATGTTGATTCTTGTAAGGACAACAGCATGGTGAAACATTAGGATTTAATTAATGTCAAGGCTCCTTATAGACTGGGAATCTATTTCCTTGACTCAGTCACTCTTGATGAAAGAGGATGAGCAGCCTCTTCAGGCAACCATCTTTACTGGTGACATAGACAATTGGAATGAGTGCACCCTCAGCCATTCCATGGAAGACACCAAGCTGGTTGTGCAGTGGACACATTGACGGGAAGGAATCCACCCAGAATGACCCTGGCAAGCTGAGCAGAGAGCCAAGGCAAACCTCCTAAAGCCCATCAAGGCCAAGTGCAAGGTCATGCCCCTGGGTCGGGGCAATCACCAGTCTCAGCCCAGGCTAGATGGGAGACAGATTGAAAACCGACCTGCAGGGATGGACCTGAGGATACTGGTGGATGAAAAACCAAAGACAAGCCAGCAATGTGAGCTCGCAGCCCAGAAAGCCATTTGTATACTGGGCTGCACCAAAAGAAGTGTGGCCAGCAGGTCAAGGGAGGTGATTCTCCCCCTCTGCTCTCATGAGGCCCCAGCTGCAGTCCTCCATCCAGCTCTGGGGTCTCCAGTACAGGAACAACATGGACCTGTTTGAGCAAGTCCATGGAAGGGCCACAAAAACCATCAGAGGGCAAGAGAAGGCACCAGAGAGATCTTCGTGCAGTTTTCGGTACTTAAAATGGGCTTGTGAGAGAAATGGGGAAAAGGTTTTTAACAGGGCCTGTAGCAGTAGGACAAGGAGAAAGTTTTAAACTGTTTAAAAGGTAGATTTATATTAGATATTAGATGATAATATAAATTGGAAGGGAGTCATTTTAGATTCAATATGAGGAAGAAATTCTTTACTGTGAGGGTGGTGAGGCCCTGACACAGGTTGCCCTGAGAAACTGTGGATGCCCCAAACCTGGAAGTGTTCAAGGCAAGGTTGGATAGGGCTGGGAGCAACCTGGTGTAGAGAAGGTGTCCCTGCCAAGGCAGGTGGGGTGGATGTGTTTGATCTTTAAAGATTCCTTCTAACACAAACCATTCTATGATTCCATGAATTTTAATATACATATGAAGGCCTCATGAAGAGAGCTGAGACTGTGGAATTATACAAGAAAATTTTGAAACAGTAGTAGCTACTTTCACAACCGTACCCACCTGCCTTATATGACTACAGTTCAAGGTATTGGCTTACTTCAAAGCTCTAGAAGCTTAACTGTAGGCATCAAATGTCATAAAATGAGTAAAAGTTGATATTGATATCCCTTCAAATATATGAGAATAAAAAAATTTCAAGTCTCTGCAAATCACAAGCTGGATTTACTTAAGGAAACATCACTACCTAACATTCAGTAACAAAAAGGGCAAAGCACCATCCTTGTTTTCAGTTTATAGTTTGCCTTCAGCTGCTACTAATAGCATATCACATTGGACTTAATCTTTGCAAAGTACAGTGGTCAGATTGAATAAATTTTAAAATGATAAATTATCAGAACTTGGCTGTCAAGATAGGCTCTTATCTTTGTGCATGCAAAGGAAATTCAACAGGGATTAAGAACAATCAGCACTTTATAAATTAGCATTTTTAAATCCAGTAATATATTCTCAAAGGAGAAGATAGCTAAAAAGAACAGCTGCAGCTGAATAGTAAATCTAAGAGTAAAACAAAAAGGATTTTCTTTTCAGTCAGTTCCTATGTGAGAAAAAATTACAGATAAAACAAATTCTTTGCTTGGTTATGCTTAAGAAATGAATAATTTCTTTACACATCAGGATATTTACCTCTTGTATGTATGTTTGTGTGTGTGGCATACATATTCTATACTGAAACTTCTCAGTTGAAACAAAATTTAAAAACTATTTTTAAAGTCCATTTTGTGGAAGCCATTTTCAATTAAAATATTTTGATTGTTTTGAAAACACGATTGCAAGACTTGCCAGAAAAGTATACCCTCCAAACCATCTAAAGCACATGTAAAAAACCCTGTAACCTGATTTACTCCACACTGTTATTTACCTTCAAGCTTAATATTCTAATTTTCCTAATATTCAACAAAACTTTCTCATACATGGGAGTACAAGTTGGTTTTGTTTTTACCTTATTCACCTTTGCTATGTGGAAACTCTTAACATGAAAAATATCACTGCTTGTAGTTTGTGGCTGTTGGCTCATAAGGATACAACTCTGGTGGTAATAATTTCTACCATAGGCAGTGACTAGGCATATGTAAGTGACTAAGTAGTGACTATGAAATATTCTTATCTCTCTTAGTAGCATTCTGAAGCCATGAGAAGGTGTATTGATGAGGATGATTAAGAATTATTTTTTCTTTACAATGGAGGTGCTTTGCGTGCAGAAAAGGCAGTGGTTTTATTTTTAATAACAATTGTTAAAATTTGCTTTATTGTCTACTCTTATTAACCTTACCAGGAATTGGCTTTTGCCAGGCATCAATATATTCTGGAGGTTTTTTGACATCTATGCCAAATGGTCTGACAGTATCCTCAGGTATATAAAGGTCATCTGTGAAAAAAAGGAAATTAAATAAATATCTACAGTGTGGCACCATGTCATGGAATACTATATTGTATATTGGATACGTTCAAACTTCAGCTGACATGATGTGCAAAATCAGCATGTGTAGCCCACCTAAGTTTTTACTGGTAAATTAGTGATATCCATTTTCTTCTTATTCAGGTAAGTAGAAAGCGATCTGGTTCTATAAAGTCTGCAGTTTAATTTTAAACATTCTTCACATAAAGTATATTTGGAAAGAGAAAATTAATAAAAGGAAAAGGTAACAGATGAGTTAAACCAAGATTATGTGTGGAAAAATGAGTAGAGAGGACTTTCCAGTTTTTCAGTGTACATAATAAAATGTCCATTGGTTCTTGCAAAGGGCAAAGTTCTGGTCAATAATAATAAGATCTCTGGTCATCCTCCATTTTAAATGGTTAGAGCAATCCTGGACCAAATATGTTCACCATATTTGGAGTACAGGAGACAAAGTATACACAACATCCAGTTTGTATATAAGAGAAAATCCTACTTAAAAGTTCTATAAACATATTTTTAAAAAAGTAAGTGGCATTAAAAAGATCAACACAACTCCTGGTACAGAACAACTGTTTCACATGCTAGTATTTATAGTACCACCAGACTGTTAAATTAATATGCTTTCTCTGCACAAAATAAGTATATTTGCTTTATAAAAACTGTATATATAGTAAAGCGAGAAGATACACTGCAACTTCATCATATTTGTGGGGAAAACCCCCCCAAACCCTTGCTCATTATATAAGACAAAAAAACCCTGTAATATGATATATTAAAAAAAAAAATCTCAATATTACTTCAATTATCAAATTACATCCCTATTCCAACATGACCTAAAGATTTCAGCTAAAGATTTCATAGGTTTATAATCTGGTTCTCAGTTGTTTTGATATTTCACTAGTATTTTGATGATATGAAGCAGATATTTTTTCAATTACTTTACTATTTGGCCATTCTTGTGTGTTCCTTACAAATCCACAGTCCATAGCATGGACATGATAAATAATTTACTGAAGATTAAAGAAATGAGACTTGTAGTAAGGTGGGAACAGGATGAAGATGTCATGGTCCCTATGTCTAAAATACCTGAACACATCACATGGTCTTATATAGCTGCAGTCTGTCTTCAGGTGAATAAAATGATTAATTAGATCTTCAGACATACAAAGCACAGAGTGAATAATCAATGTTTCATGTTAATGATGTTCAAGGAAGAAGAGGCATGAGAAGACCAGCATCAGCTTTAAAAAAATAAAAATAACCTTGTACATCATGACTTATAGTTAGAGCATGTTTAGTTTCTCAGCTCACCTTTCAGTGAATATATCAACAAAATGCAAAATGCAGTAGCACATTAACTCATTCACACTAAATCACCCAAGTATCTATTACAAGTCTAAATTAGTTTTGCATACTACAGGGTCTAAGGAAAAGCCTGTCTCTATCCTCCTCCTTAGAATCTGATTTAGAATCATCTTTTCTGGGTTACATCAGCTAGGAATGACCAAAAAATTGTATGTGTGCTAGTTGAAAGAAATAATCCTATCCTTTCCTTTCCGAAACATGCACTGCTGTTCTGCCATTACTAAAGTAGTAATGACAAATAAGTCAAAGTTTCAAACCACAATACTTTCATGTTGAATATTTTAATGTTTCAATAAACTTCAAAGTTACATAAATTTTTGTATTTTCACACAAGTTACCTGCACAACCAAAGTTTGCTGTATCATAGCATTTCCCTTATTCTAGCTAATGTAAGTTGCTTATTAGAAGCACTTACCACATTCATCCAAACTTTTGACACAACTGAGAATAGATCTATTACTTGCGTGTCTTTCTGTCTTCTTTTAATTTTGTATTTTTTCTTGGAAGCATTCATGGGGTCTGGAACACATATAAACTAAGCTCTGTGTCTTTTGTATTAGGAATATTATTAGAAGTGTGGATAATTTTAAGGGAATTAATGGAAAAACAGCCTTTGATAAAATAAACTGAAATACCTTTATACTCGAGTTCTTCTGGAACTGGGTTACACACACAGATTAAAAAATAAAAAGAAAATGGAGCACAAGTTAATGGCCATTATAATGAAAACCATGTATGTCTCTCTTTCACAAGGGAAATGGAAATGTTGCTCGAAGTTTGTTTGCTGACATTTGTCAGGAAGATCAATAGATCAGGAGCAGATTTTAAATGCTTGGGATTAAACCAAAAAGCAACTCAGTAAGAAAAGTTACATACACTAAGACTAATATGAAAAACCATTTGAATAAAGTGATACTCTAGAGAAAATGGCTAAAACAAGGCAAAAAACTATAAGGAATGCTAGTCATGAGGAAGCAATTGCTGCCACTTTTCCACAGTCAAGTTTACCCCACCTGGCGCTACAGTTAGCGAGGAGACTGCAAAGCCTGCCAGGAAATCAGCCACAATCCCATGTGCTGTTGCTGGAAAAAACAAATTCCACTGCTTATCATCTGGGCCTTGCAGCTGCCAAGCACTGTCTGCATGGGGTGAAACATCTTTGCACTGAAGCTAATGAGCCCCAACTGGAAGAAGAAATGGAGTACATTCAACAGCAGTGCCAGTCCAGCAAGGAATTAAAAGATCCAAACTGGTGTTCAAACAATGGAATATCCAAGAATAGGTGATGTAACATCTAAAGGTAAGTCTGAAAGCGTATTGTTACACACATAACATATTCCTAACAATCCAGTTAAGAGTTCGGATCATCTTTGATCAAAAGCTGAGAATTTTGATAATCTAACCACAGAAAATACTGAAAACCCCCTTTTTTGTCTTTGCTCAGCTGGCAAGATTTAGGGTTCCAGTTTATAGAGTGCTCTTTCTTAAGTCTCTTTTGCAGACTTAGGGGTTATTTTGCAATAGGTAATTAACTGCACATTGTTTGGGAGAGATATAGAAGATTTCTTTAATTGATTCCCTGAACTCTTTTTTGTGCAAATTTATTTTTGTGGGCACAGTCAGCCTTGTGTCTCAGACACTGCCACAATACTGTGATGTACTTGCCTCACAGAAGATTTGGGATTTCACTTACTGATCATGAAGAAAAGTACAGACTGAAAAGTTGTGAAAAGCTGCGGTCCCCTCTCAAGGTGTCAGAAATGTACAAAATTTATTGGCTATTTCTCTTACACTTCTCAGAAGAAAGGTGCAGTCTCACAGAAAGGTATCAATGGGTTGTTATGCAAGCAGGGTCGGAGGTACAAAGAAGTGGTCAGGAGATAACAAATTCCAGCTACTCTTTAGTACTTTAGGTGCCAAGTTTGACCTAAAGGGCTCACTTGGCAGGACACAAAATCTAGCCAACAGACATCTTCAGGATATTTCTCTAACTCAGAGAAAAGAAGACATGTAATTTGGCAATGGAAACCACTAAGTATCATTTTGCAGAAGAATTCTAAAGAAGGTACATATTTGCCAGTGAGTACATATAGCATGCACAGTAACTAGTAGTCTTATGGTGACTTTTGACACCATCTACCACAAGGAAGCTCTAGCTTTTCCTGGCAACAGGCACTACTATAAAGATATGGCAATAATAACATATGATGGGCACAAGAAGAGGGACACTCACAATAAGATTGCTTAAAACAATATTTTAGCAACCTAAACCAGCATTAAGCTCAAAAAACCGCATGTAACAATTCACTACTATTATGTTTGTACTACTTATTTCCTTAGCATGAACTCATTTTTGCTGGTGTTTTTTTACAACTTCCCAATACCTCTGCCAAGGTTATGACTATAGGGGAGAAGACAAAAGCTTAATGTACTGTGTAATTTTGTGTTTGTGCATAATTTCATAATGTGATCACTCCTGGAGACCTGTGTGCATTCTCCTATTCCAGTAATCACACATTAGGAAGCTCACTTAAAAGGTGATTTCCAACACAAATGAACAACAAAACTATTTGACCCACCACTACTGAAATTGGGCATTTAATGCTGTAACTGGCTCTGATGTCCTGGAATTTGATAGCCTCATTTAATTTACCAGAAGGACTATGGAAGTTCAAAAAACACATACCTCTAATGAGGGCATTCACATTTTCTAATAGAGAAATTTACGTCATGTTTTAAACGGGTTAAATCTCATTCAATTTAAATACACAACCATCTCTTTCGAGTTTTTACCATTTCTTGCAACATGATAGGCTTCTCAAAATGTACAGGAATGAGCAGCTCAAGATATTCTATGATCAACAAAAGGAATTAAATTGCCAAAGACACTAGAAAGAAACATTACACAGGCAAAAATGTTTAGAATAGATGGAATATGACCCAAGCTATCCTAATCTAGCTACCACAGAAATAGTAACAGGTCCCTCCAATAGTATAGGACAGTAGCACTATTACTGGCTGATCAGCCAAAAGTTTGCCTTGAATATCTGAATTATTTATTCATTCACATTATTTATCATTTTAAGCTTGCCTTGTTGAGGAAGAATCCCAAAATTATGTATTTAATTAACCAATAGCTGTATTAAAAAAATCCCCAACTGTATTTGTATTGATGTAATAAATCAATGTTTTATGAAATAAAAAACCCATGGATTCATTTTGAATTAGCACTGAAAATACTATGTTGATTGGGTGCAAAAATCAAGTAAAACTGTAAAAGGAAAAAATATTTTTCCCTCAATGAAACTTGTATTTTTAATAAATCTTTGTGGTTAGGCATGTTTGTTATCTGTGTGTATAAGGATACATAAATTGAAGTTCTCCCACTCAGATGTCACCCACCAACATGGAATTTTTTGGTGCTGAAGTATCCAAGCCTGCATATTGCACAGCCCAAACACTGCATGATCTGACTGTGAGTAGGTCTGGTGTGAACACACCATGTGCACAGAGAGTAACTAGCAAGATACTTGACTTTAAGGTTTTCCTACCGACCCTCCTGACTTGGACTCAAACAACTGGGTGACCCTTTTCAACTAAGTGTTTTCCAGTAATTATTCTGGACCTAACATCTAGAAAACAGTAAACAGTGGCCACACAACAATGAAACAAGCACTCATCTGTAAATTTACACACACTGAGTGTCAATATAATTTCATGATCACCTGCAGGAATTATATAACAAATTCAGTACAAGCACATATAGCACTCTGAGGAATTAAATTCAATAATAAAACGCAATGAGATACTCTTCAGGGCTCAAGATGACTTGGGGAAGTCACATTCTGGTCTTTTACTGATAAATGAAAAAAACCCCCAAAACCCACAGCTCTACCTGTTGTTGGCTCAATCCACTTGGGCAGTACAGGTGCTCTTGTTCTGGCTGGTGCTAATGTGGTTCTAGTAAAAACTGTGAGAGAATTTCAAAAGAAAAAAGGAAAAAGAAGAAAAAAGGAAAAAGAAGAAAAAAAGAAGTTCTATGAGAAGAATACACAATAGACTTCTATGAGATGCCAACAATTCCACACTAAAGAAGAAAAAGCAACACCTCCTGCAATGACACACGCAGTGTTTTGGTTTCTTTCTTTTTATTTTTTTCTGATTTGGAAAGGCTTTTCTTCTAGACTTATTAATTGATTGAAAAATACCTGCTCCCTTTTTTAATTTTTTCTCCCAGCAATACTTAAAATTTCACTAAGAATAGGTGAAATTAATCAATTATTCAATCTCCTCCCCATCCCAGATTGAATAAACAATTATTACCAGGTCTGGTGTGTAATCTGTCAAATGGCTTTGGTCTGGCAGATGTGAGACGTGTTTTAGGAGGTGCTAAAAGAAACAAAGTTCTGTTTCAGTGCTGTGTGTAAAGGAACAGGGACAGTGCAGTGCGATTTGCCAGACAAAAAAGTCCATGCACCAATGTGATACAGCAAAATGGACATATGAGAGTTCTATGAGTTCTAATCCAAAATGCATGTGGAAAATGCTAGTTTCTTTAGTGGCCAGATGACTCCATCATGCAGTCTGACCAGTTACATTCATATGTAGGTTTAGGAAAAAGATATAAAATATTTACAGCCAGTTACCCAACTGTATATGGATACAGAGTTAGCTCTGCAAGGTATCCATGGCCTTAAGACATTTAATTAGGTTCTGTAAAAAACAAACAAACAAAAAACCTCAAAATAAAACATCAAACTGAACCCCCCCAAAACCAAAGACTTAGATAAAACCATGAGACATTGAAATACTGCTGAGAAAACAACTGGGAGCATTCAATGCAGACACTGAGCAGGGCAGCTGAAGCACAGTGTCATCACCAAGGTTGAAAACAGAAGCCTTCAACCTTTTCTTATTGTTGCCTTTCACTTGAAAAATAATTTTTTTACTGTAGCTGTTATGGGATCTGTGAAAATCACACTGGAAGCTGAAAGCATAAGCAGTAGTCACTGTTATCTTGTGCCCAATTAGCAACCTATGTAAATAACTTTTTTTTAATAAAGAGAGCTGGCTATTTGATATCCAAGTTTAAGTGTTATGGATTGAATGTTTATTAATCCAGCCTCTCTGAAGCCTAAGAAGAAATACTTATGCAGGACAGAACACATTACTCATTTTTGACGTTTAGATTTGGGATGTTTTATAAATTAAGATTTTGTAAGGAAAAAGTTGGAACTCAGTTATACTGATGTTTGCAACACTATCTGATTATCCAATACACAGCTCTAATACTGTTTAAAAGCTTCATATAATCTTTGATATTTGAGGCTCATTTTCAGAGTAATAAATTAAAATATTTGATAAGGGGACAAATAAATTTTCATATTAAATACTTGAAATAGTTTTAAAGGTTATAATGAACAGATCATTAAACATTAAACTGTTCAGATTTTACTTCAGATCTACAGACTCTCAATAAAACAACTTAAGAAGATCTTAAAAATTACCTGCATCGAACCATGGAATTTCAGTTGCTTGACCAATTTTGGGCTTGGGTGAAATGTAGTATGTTTCACTGGGAACTGAAAATGGAGATAATACTGCTTATCAAATGACTTCCTTTAAAACATAAGACATCACAGGTAGAAAGGAAATTCAAATTGTCTGTGCAGATCATAAACAAAAGAGTCAGTGCTAGAAATCTGCCTGAAAATCATGCTTTTATACAGGTAAAAGACTTTGAGTCTGGGAAGACATATATCATTAGTAAGTCAGACAAAATCAGAAAAGATGATCAGGCAATGCCTTTTTACATGACTCCTCAGCCTTGTACATGTAGTACTTATTTCTATAAAGAATTGCATGAAGAAGAAAAATGGCTGGAAAATCAAAACCAGCAACATTTTGTACATGCACTGGGCTATCACTAACAAATGAACACGACAAAGATATATTAACTTTATCTGTTGATTAAGGTGTAGGTTTAGCCATATAGCAAAAGCAGAGAAAGCAAAGACTTATGAAAAATAAACTGACATAATATTCTCATTACCCAAAGTTATTTTGGACTCATCAACAACATGAACTGTTACAAGGTTAATTGATCCCAGGTGTGTTGCCCTTGGAGCTATAAAAAATAAACCATTGTTCTGTGAGAAGGGAAATTAAAGACGTTGGATTTCATGAAGGATCTGTCTCCATTGTTTCCTAAAAACCTATCTGCACATCTGCTAGGACGATTTTAACAGACACAAGACAGACATGTTCTGATTAGTCTGGATGTATTTTCATGCTGACAGCCAGACAGTGCAACTATTCTGCTGGGCCCCCACTAACTTCAGAACACATGCCCTAAACCCTGAGTTCTGACAGTCTTTGGTCTTTCTCATATTTGTTTTATGAACTTACACTTCCTTAAAAAATTCTAGAAGTTTTTATTAACGTGTTTAATTTTCAGACCCCACTCAAATTTGAATGAATTAATTGAAAGGTATCTAAGTTACTGGATGAAAAGGACAGACTGGCAGGCAGAGGCACACACTACATGTCTCTTTGTCTTTCAGAAGTAAGGTTAAAATATGGAATCTGGAAAATAACCTACTTACTAGCATAAAGAGTAGTGGTTAAAAAGTGCCATTTATATTTAACAGTAAACATTTTTTTACAGTTTTTCAGACCAGTAGCTTGTTTTGCATGTACACCATTATAATGATTCAAACTTTAAAAGGCAAAAAATAAACCTCTAGATTCTGTTTTCTACAATTCTTTCTCTAAAACTAAATTTGCAGTGGTACCAAAAGATGGCACCTGTTAACTACAACATGATTGGAAATAGCTCTTATTCAACAGAGACTTAGAATCTAACTTGGCTACTGAACAGCCTTTCAAAAGAAGGCATTTAGAAAAGAAATCCTTTTCCTGGACTGTTCAGTTTGATGTTCACAGAAATATATATGTACATATGGTATATGCATGTAGCATATGGTATCTATATGTAGATAGCATATAGCCTCTTGAATGAAAAGGGTCCCTGCTCAAAATCTTCTTGGCTAAATGAAATGGACAAGGAGAAAGGAGCATGTGGGGGGTGAAAATACTAAGCTATTCATTAAGCTATTTGCCTAAAACTAAAATTTTGTCAGTTCAGAGAGTAGATCAGAGAGGAGGTAAGACCAGGAGCTGCTCCTATAGCCACATAGTCTCTCCTTCCATAACTATAGTTTTCTCCTGTTACCTTCCCACTTAGCAATTTTTATTGAAATAGTTCACCCCAGGGTAAAGCTGAGGTATCACCACCCTTCACTATAACTGTGCATCCCTGAATCTACTGTGGTTCCTCCAAAAATCACTGGTATTGAAGGTACTTATACACTTAGCATCTAACTATCTTGGACTGAGATTCTGTAACCCGTGTTTCAAAAGTGTGGGAAAAACTGAATCAAATGTATTTGGGATAATAAAATCCCCCAAAAGAAAAGAACTTTTTGAATGTGACCACAGAAATATATTTTTATTAAAATTAATTGAATTTCTCGCATTTTTTGATGGCCTCTAAACCCATCCATCTGCTCTCCATGGAAATTGATGCAATTCTTGGGCATTCACTTTGATATAATTTATGAACATACTCTTATCTGAACAATTATATAAATTTCTGTCTACTTATTGTGCATGCCCCATGACCATGGAACTCAGTGACAACAGAAATGTAACTAAGACAGTGCCACAATAACAATTCCAAAGTTACAAACTGTAAATTACCAGGTTTAGTTTGTGGTACTTCTGGCCCAACAGATGTTTTGGATTTGGAAGGAATGAGCAGTGTTTCTTTTGGAGCTGAAAGAAAAGGAAAAAGATTATTATTGTATTCTTCAGGAGTCATGATCCAATGCCATATTTAGCCCACAGAAAATGCATGCCTCAAATGCCTGAAAAAAAGACAATAACAATTCCACAGCTTTCTGGAACCTGAAACAAAATGGCTATCCAAAACACAGGAAAGTCCCAGCAGTGCGCTGTAGGATAAGTTGAGTTAGTGGCTAAAATTCTTGCTTTAAAAGAAAAATTAGGCCACTGAGTTTGGTTGGAGATCTGACAAATATAGACTTCTGACCAGACATAAGCTGTAAACTATTTATGCTCTACTTCAAAAAATAGAAATGAGAATCCTCTGTATGAAGATACACGCATGTGGCAGCAGAAGAAGGATAGTGGAATGGTGTTATATAAATACCACATTAGAGCATGTTCTCTAGAAATCTCTCCACTGAAAAATTAGAAATACCTTCGTCTTCACATTAAGGAAACTTATTTACCCATTGTTGCCCTTGGACGACCAGTGGTAGTAGAAGATTTTGTAATAATTGGTTGAGGAGTTGTCGGCTGTATTGCTGTTAAGGAGAAAATGTGAAAAAACTTAGAATATTTATCTGTAATAGAAACAAAGCATTGGCTAAAGCCTGCAAAATGCCCCAAAATAAGGAGTAGCAGAATATCTTGAAAATCAAATGCTGACAGACACAATTATCCTTCTTTTGATTTCTGCTATACATTCCTTTTATACTGAAAATGGGAAGCCACACAGTCCTAATTGTTTTAAAAACTACTTTCATTTCAGTATAGCAGACAATGTCTATTGCAAACTGTACAAGCACATTGTAAAGGAGTTCTGTTGCATTTCAAGTCAAAATTTAAAAAAAAGTGCTCACAGAGAAGCACCCAAGATTATCAGGAAATAATCACAGAGAAGTCAATCTGTCTAGCCACTGAAATTTGTCAATACCCACATTACTACATTTTAGTCAGCATTTGGTATGTGTAATAGACAAAGGAAAAGCTTTCTATATATTATACATATCCTACTATTATTTGCAGTGTAATTTTGTCATATTTTGGATTGATTATCTAAAGTGTAATGTGTCTGTTTCAGCACAAAACTGGCTATGAATAATTCCATTAAGAAGCACAAAACTGGAACATGGGGAAAGAATGATTAAACACAAAATTAAAAGAATGACTCCATTACCAGGTCTTGTGTATGGCACTCTTGGTTTTTCAGTTGTTTTTCGTTTGGTAGGAATGAACTGTTTTTCAGTTGGAGCTGGAATAAAGACAAACAGCACCCAGGACAGAAATTGAAAAATCACAGTACTTTTCACAGCACACAAGGGACATAAGCATGATCTGATCTGTAACAAGGTAAATTATGTAAGAGTAAAGCTGAAAATCAATCAGTTGGAATTGCTGCAAAGAAAGGAACACAGGTTAAAAGGCCAATTACACCAGAAGACTTCTAAGAATTATATAAAATTTGTAGCTTTGCATCAAGCAGTACAGATTATACTCATTAACGTTATAACACTGTAGTAGGACAAAAATAGACAGTGACAGCCTTTGTCTTCCTCATCTGCCATGCATGAGCATCTGATGACAGGATTTCTTTTTCATTGGAACATTTGTATCAAAATTGATTCATAATCTAAAATATTTTGTTCTTATGTAGGAATGATACAATGTTATTATCTTCATCCTATTCAGATTTTAAAAAAAAATCTTTTAAAGAAAAGTAGGAATCATTTACTGGAAAAGGTTATCTTAGCACTCTCTAGTCTGTGTTCCACACTATTTTGAGAGGTCCCAGACTATCTGCCTTAGTCTATGGATTCTTCATCCCCCTTTCTCTGAAGAACCATTTTCTGCACATGAACATTACTCAAGTGGCTCAGATGTGTACAGCAGGGCACCTACTTCATAAAGCTACATGAAGAGAAACTGCATGAATACTAACCTAAGTATCTTTGCATACAGGGAATATATATTAAAATAGAAACATGGTTAAAAGAATTTTTAATTTCATCTTTTTCAAAAAGAAAAAAAAATAGCTTGAAGATTATAAAATGCTTATTAATATTTCATTAATGATACCATTTCATTCTCAGAAAATCACAGTCAAGATCTGTCTCTGAAACGGAGAGCAGAGAACCTATTAATCAAAGATTGGTCAAACTATGCTACTACTCCCTTATATTGCTTGGATTCAGTGACCCAAAACTGGTCTACATCTGACAATTAAGTTAAGAAGAAAGAACACAGTTAATGTTTCATATATTTAAGCAAGTTTTCCCAACTTGGATAACTAGATGTTTGCAGAGAGGATGGTTTTAAGAACTAGAGTTGGATTTAGATGATCACATAGCTGCCCTGGAGACTTTATGCTGTTGTTGAGATATTAGAATTTTCTTCTGTAAAATTAAACCATGAGGAGTGAAGAATAAGAATAAGAAGAAGAAGAAGAAGAAGAGTATTTTAGAATGAAATTATCCACAATTCATACGAAGAACAGGGGATTAGCTCAGTTGGTTAGAGCATGATGCTAATAATGCAAGGGTTGTGATGGGCCAGTTTACTCAAGAGTTGGACTCGATTATCCTTGTGGGTCCCTTCCAACTCAGAGTATTCTGTGAAGAATCACTATCTGCTCTTTAAGTAAAGTCCCCTTTTACTGGAAAATGGATAACATCTGGAGGAGTTGCATCATCCTGACTGGAAAGGCTACAAGATGAGGGAAAGAACCTTTGAAAGTAAATGACCTCATGCATTATTACCCTTATCAAGACCAAAGAGTAAGTAAGTATCTACAAGTAGAAAAACATATCATTATTTGCATTTAATAAAATGTAACGAGCTCTAACATGATATCCTCTAAAAAGAATGGAAAATATAATAATTATTTATGAAATAACACAGTTACCAAATGTTGCCCTTGTTCTTTCAGGAAAACGAGGAATCATAGTAGTAGTATCTCGGTCATCAAAGGTTGGAAGGACCTCTGTTGGAAAAAATGTCAATAAATGATCTGAATAATGAAAACAATCTCCCTTTCCTCCCTTCCTTAAAAAACCTTTCAGCACTATACTGTATATAACAGGAAAAGGATGTTTTAAAACAGCAATGGGCATTTACCCTCAGAAATTTATGGTTAGGAAACACCAGTAAGATCCCTTCGGTGAAATCACTGATTATCTTACATAGGTGAGTTGACTTTACGATGGGGAGTCACCTAATCAAAATGTAACTGCAGGGAATCCTCAGTATAATCTGGGTGAAAATATTTGTATAAGGAAAAAGCAATACAACAGCTTTGGGAGGTTCCTCTCATAAGACCTTCAAAAACATGGTGCAAACTACTGAAGTGTGTTGCTCAGATACAAGCTGTAAATAACTTTTTATCCCTGATTAAAACATACAGGTCATTACAATTTCTTCTGTTAATATCTGCATAAGATTAAAAAAAAATCTTGAACTGTTGAAGTTTCCATCAGACTTCATTGCATCACTGCAGAGGTTTCTTAACCTAGAATAATACCCAGGTAACAGCAAATGCACTGATGACTATTCCCCCCACTACCACCCTGAAAGCAATTACTCAATTATCAACTGCAGCTTGACAAAAGACCAGATAATTTACCAGGCTTCCTGCGTGGAGCATCTGGGAAGGGAGTTGCTCTAGGTTTAAAAGGAATATACTGTGGTTCTTTAACAGCTGTAAGAAAAGATCAGTTTTAAGGGTTTATACCTTTCAGAAATGAGACAGATTTATTAACACAGGCACTGCATATCTTATGTTTGCAAAAAAACCCCCAATCCCTGCATGACAGCCTGAAAAACTGAGTGTCAGATAGATACAGGAATTCAGGAGAAAACAAAATCATGAATGAAAATGTGGGTGGAAAATTAATCAGGTTAGCAAAATCTGGAGTCAAGCAACAAAACCTGAAAGAACACAGAAAACTCCAGGGAACATATTTCCATCTGTATTTCAGAACCCATAACTGCAATAGCCATGGTGTGCTTGTCTCCTACAAGTGTCAAAGGGATTATAAGGTGTGTGACAGGAAAAGAAATGTTCTGTGAAGACAACAAACCAGCTAGGAATCTCTCAATACCTGCAATAGAGTAGAATTTAGTTCAATTAGTAGAAAAGAAAACAAATCAAAACCACAAACAGATTATGTGAAAAACAGACTAATGATATACAAAGATTGGATCAAGGAGCAGTGAGAAAATAATAATGAACCACTCAAGGTAACAAATTTACCTGTTGCTGTCTTTTATTTTTCAGCTGTAAATGTAATAGCTGACAAAACTTCATAAAAACAAGAAGATACACAGAGTTACTGGTAAGTATAAGTTAGTGGTAAAAATACTCCCATTTACAAGACTGGTTTGTTTTCAATTTGGAACACATACCTTTTTTTGTTCCTTTTTTTTGGAAAATAAATTAGTTCGTTGTAAAATTAGTGAATATACACTCAAACTAATATTCAATGAATACATTCAGAACTGTTAGAAGTTACAGAGGTTTGGCAATTCATTAGTATGTAAATCCCTATTATGCATATTTTTAAGAGTTAAATTCCATTACCAGGTCACAAAAACATGAGTGGTTTGAGTTTCAGATACTTAGTCATACATGAAGGCCCTCAAATAAACTTTTCTCTAAGCACCTTTTGACAGGCACAAGAGAGATGCAACTTCTTCCAACTTCTCATAATGTTTGTATGTTGTCTATCCTGCTGTACAGATTATTCATCAGTGACAGACGTCATGTGGCCGAAAAGCACAGGCAATTACTAAAATTCAGACATGAAAAATAGAAATCAGCTCTATTTTCCTTTAAACACCTATTTAATGATCATTAGAGAATGTATTTGTAATATGAAGAGATGTCAATCAACACTTGATTCACTGAGGAAGGACAACCCAAAAGAACCCCTGGATATTCAAGCACAACAAAAACACAGTGTATGTACCTGGTCTTGTGTATGGTATGTCTGGACTTGGTGATGCCCTGGGCTTGGAAGGGACTCGTCGACTTTCTTTTGAACCTGTGGAAATGAGCAAAATTTTGAATTTGTTATTGAGGATGACTCTTGGACCTGTGAAGATGTGTAAACTTTTGAACACATTATTGAGGATGATGATTCAACACATGTCTTTTGATTTTTCTGACAGAAAATTCATTTCCTGCTAAGAATTTTTTTAGGGATTATTGCTGACATTTGAAAACAATCCCAAAGAGATCTCCTGTTAGTGCAATCAATACTCTGTCAGCACAGAGACTAAAGACAAAGTGACTGTTACGGTGCAGTGTCAGATTAATTCTCCACTCCTATCAGCAATAACAAACAGAGCTTTCTGCAGAGAAAACTGCTGTAGTTCTAACACCTCCCTTTAGTTGTGCTTCTCAAGTGTTTCATAGTCCAAAAATCTGCTGCTCATTTAAGGCAACTCTGCATTAAAAAAATCCTCAGCAAAGCAGTCAAAGCATAAGACATGTGGAAATTTAGCACTAATTCTCAAATGGACAGAGCTATTTCCAAAGTTTTGGGAACAGGAAAGTTATGTAATTTCACACTTTTAAATGAGCAACTAAAAAATACAAATATTTCTGTCACACTCTAAGGATATCAAGATGCAGATTTTCCTGTGTGCAAGGGCTCAAGATGATTGTTAACCCACACAGTTCCATCATTGTGTGTTATTGACATGTATAAATATCTAGTTGATTATCTTGTTCCATGACAGATGTATAGCAAAATTTTATTATGACAATGAAGCACAGCCTATTGAATAAGTATCTCTGTATCTTCAGAGAGCTCCTCAATTTTGAAAATTTTCAAAGTGATGAAACTCTTATGCACTGAAGGGCAAAATGATAAGCTTACTTGCTCTAGTTGGAGGAACACGTGGACTGGGTGATGTTTTAGGTTTGGAAGGCCTGTGATATGGATCTTTAAAAGCTGAAAGAAAGAAACTGGGTTAAGTATTATTAAAGTTTTCCAAGGTATCAGTGTCCACTACCATCCATAATAGTCAACAAAAACAAAATGAAGATTTGAACTGAAGGTATTCTATAGAAGTGATGTAAAGGAGAAGTTTTTAACAAAATCAGGTTATAGAAAAAAGAAATAATCTTCTGTGACAAAATATCAACTAAGCATGTGATAGAATTACTGTTTCCATTGAAGAAGAGGACTTAAAAAACTAAAAGAAAACAGAATAAGTAGTTTCAAATACAAATACACTGCTCTGTAACTGGTGTTGTCCTCGAATGATTCACAATGCCAAATTCAAGTGGCAAAAATGCCTTAGTCAAATGGATATGCCTCAAGCAATCACATAACCCAAGATCAATGAAGTGATTGTGTTCTGACAGTGAAATTGAGGTTTGAGAAGAACAGAATTATTTTTCAGTCCACTATCAAGGACTGCATTTCATTTGGAAAAACTGGAGGGGAAGGGAAGCAGAGAAAGAAAACTTTTAGGATGCCTCTCTGCCAGCCTAAACCATATGACCACCTGAAATGGTGCTACCTCCACAGTCCCAGTATGACTGGGAACATGTAATTAGGATCCTGTTCTTATCTGCCCTCTGCCTCTTATGATTAAATGTTGAAGGAAATTGCCCTATCTTATGTGCATAACAACTTGAAAGGAACACGGATTCTCCTCAATTGTTTCAAAGCAAATAAGAAGAGACAGAGAACCTTGACTGTTAAATTATTACGGAACATGCAAAGAAAGAGAACAAATTTTTGCAGGTCTGCTTTTAATGATTTGTGCTGAAGAAGAAAGACAATGTGACCATTCAAACAAGAAAGCATGATTAACTCTTGTTGACTTTGGTTTCTCAGTTTGAAACTTAATTGGTTCCAGAATTGCATTAGTGTAATAAAACAACAAAACCAAAGTATTACCAAGAACAATCAAAATGCTACCATCCCTGTCTCCACAATAATCATACCATCTCTGCTAGGGCTGATGAAAGATAGTAACTCCTCCCTGAAATGCAACATCAGAGTATTATATTGCTCAGAATTGCTTCCAGTTCAGTGTAACAGCTCTAACACAGAACAGATTCCAAATATAAATATGAAGAGTTTTTTTTAAGCCACAAAGAGACTGTGGGTGGCTTTTACCTTCAGCTTTGCACACTTTGCTGGTTTATTTCAAGGTTTGGTTTCAAGCAATATGTGCAGACTTGCTGGGGTGAAAAGGAACCTGAGTTGTCATCTTTCTGCCCATCTCTTCACCAATACCATCTAATTCTCCATATGCCTTGGCTATCCATACAGGGTAGGGCTGGGATGGAGTTTGTTTTCTTCATAGCAACCCCTGTGGCACTCTGTTGTGGATTCAGGACCAAGACAGTGTTGATAAAATACCAATGTTTTAGTTTTTACTGAAAATGGCTTATTACAGCATCAAAGAGTTCTTTGTTTTTCACTTTGCCCCCAGGCTGGGCTAGGGGTGGGCAGGATGTTAGGAAAGGACACAGCCAGGACAGCTGAACAACCCTGGCCCAAGGGATTTTCCACCTCACATAACATCACACTTAGCAACAAAACTTTGCAAAGCACCCATTGCTCCTAGACTGGCACTGGTCTGCTAGTGGGATGTGGTCCATGGCTGCTTTGTGTCACTTGTTTATTCCCTGCTTTTTATCCTTCCTTATTAAATTGTCTTTATCTTGAACTATGATTTTTTTTCTTATTTATTTTCTCACTTCTGCTCTTCTGATTCTCTGCCCAGACCACTGTGGGGTAGAATGAGCAAGAGGTCAGTGAATGGTTGGTTGCTGGTTGGGGTCAACCCACTACAATACCTCACATCATGCAAGTGTGAGCTACATAACTTACTTTCTCCATCCTTAATTCTCCTAAGGTTGTATATGGGTATTACAACCCATGTAGTCAAAATTATAGGAAGTATTACACATTCTTAAATCTTTGAACAACACAAGGGTCATGAAAAAGTGAACCAACAGGTATGAGTGAAAGTTTGTGTCTGGGAAAGAAGAAACAAGTACACACAATTTGAGAAATACAGAGCAGAATCCTTCCTCTTTGCAGTGACAACCCTCCATTTCACCTTCACTTTGCCAAAACACAAGCAAGTTTACATAAAAAAGACTCATTTTTACCAGGAACTGTACAGAAAACACCCACTGTTGCAGTGACTTAAAACGTAATAAAGAATCCAAAATAGAGGTTTTCAACTTACCAGATTGCTTATAAATTCTACATGTCTCTGGATTTTACCCCTCAAGGAATGCTCCAACATATATGCCTGAGGGATGCATATAAATCTGAAGCTCCACTGATCACAGCAGAATCCATAAGACACAAGTGTCAGTATGAGAAGGTAAAGAAACAATGAACTCACCAGGTCTTGTTCGTGGCACCTCTGGGCTTGGTGATGTTCTAGGTCTGTAAGGTTCTCTAGGGGTCTGTGGTTCTCTAGGAACTGGGGAAAAAAAGAAAGCAGAAACTACAGCAACTATTAGAATTTTTTGAGAACTGATACTGACAGGAAGCATAATATTAAAAAAGAACACATGCCATTGGGACCCTTTGGAAACACAAAAGATGAGTGATGGAGAAATATTAATGCTTGGTACATAAAAAACCCCCAGCTCTGATGGAAAACCTCTGTAACAGGATAATATAAAACAAGGCCAGTATGGATGGACAGTATAAAAGGTGAAGCAGCACATGATAGAAACTGAGTATAGAAGCAAGTAGTCAAAGGTAGATTGTGGTGCTTCCATCCATGTTACAGAATACATTCGTGTGAGGAAAACCAGAAAAAGATGATTATGAATTGTTAGTGTAAAATCACCAAAAACCCACTGACAGGATGAAATTTAATAGTAAAAATGTTATGAGAGTGGAATGCAATGAAGATGTACTTGTGATGCTCGGTGAGATAAAAGCTAAATGTGATGCTCCCCAGGTGATTTACCCTGTAGGTAAAACTTTTACCTATTGTTGGTTTTAGTTGATCAGTTCTAAGTGTTATAGATTCCAGGACTGCGTCAGAAACAAAACAGAAAAGATGTTTTGAAAGTTGAAGAAAATAACTCCACTTACAATTAGCACTACTTGCTTAATAATAGCATTATGGATCATATGCTTTGTGAACTGCCTCATACAGAAACAGTTCTACTAAAAGAAGTATCTGAGAAAGCAGTGTAATCTTCTGCATAATGTGCGCTTTCTTCCTCCATGGACTCCAACAAGATCCAAATATCTATCGTTCTGTTATACAGAAAATGGCTTTTTAGAGACAAAAAGCTCTTCCCTTGGTGGTGTTGGAATCAGAGACTATTTGCTTGTTTACCAGACAGTGTATTATTAAAGAGCATTTTATGGTGTATTGCATTGCACAGTCATAATTCAGCTCTAGACTGGAATGGATCTAAAATAAAATGATGGTTTGGAGCCGTAAGGATCTGAAATTGTTAGTATCCTTCTCTGTGTCAATTCTTCTGTATGGGTAACAATTAAAAAAAAAGACATTTCTCTGGATCTTTTAAGACAATTACAAGATAAGAGGATGATGTTGTAGAAAAAGTTCTGTATATTACAAATTCTTGAAGAAACAGTAAGTTGTTGGGGTTTTTCTGGGTTGGTTTTTTTGTTTTTTTTTTAAATACTGGCCAATACAAGCTCATAATATTTCTGTGACAAAACCATTAACCATTTCTGAGAAGGCCAGACTACCATAACAGTGAAAAATGGCCACAAAGGTAAAAAGTGAGTTTAAGAGAATTTAAGGTGTAATTTGAAAACATTGTTTTATAGTCAGCTGTCACAGTTAAAAATTACAAGAAGACAAGGATTTCAACTGTTTGCTACATGAGGAAATCACATCTAATAGATAACATCAGATTTCAAAAATATTGCTCTATGTCTACAATTTAAAGGTCTTCAATAAAGTGTTTATCTTTAAATTTTTCACATTTAACACAGGGTAACATATGTTGATATTTGAGACCCTTGCAATTTTCTGTTGATGTTACCAGCTGGAGAGCAGGGGACAGAAAACAATTTTTTCTGCCTACCAACCAAATCCTAACATTAATGACATAAAAATCCAGTATTTTGGAACACAATATAAAGTATCACTGATGTCAATAAATATTTGTAAGCAAATACTAAGTATTTATAACTGGGCAATTTACTCCCTCATGCAGAAAATAATAATGACATGAAATCAATTAGTTGTGGCTTAGAAGGGAAAGAGATTTGTTATAACAATGCAAAGCAATGTTGGAAAAATTATATCCCCCCAAGGAGCCTCAGTACATGCTTTAATTGCTTGGTAATTTGCTTTAGTTAGCAAGGTTAATCTGAGTGTAACAACATTATTCTTACCCTGTTGCCCTGAACTAGCAGAGGTTTATTCTTTTGCTCAGTGAAAAATAACTGGTGAATGTTACTCCTGAAAACTGCAACTAAATCACTAAACACAGTAGAACAGAGCAGAACCCCATTATGTTTTAAGTGGCTCAGAAAACTAAACAGCTGCTCATAAATACATTTCAATCCAACATGAACTCTACTAGAAACAATCACAAAGTAGTTTACCATCTTTGGCTTGTGGGATATGAGGTTTGGGTGGAGTTTTAGGTTTAGAAGGAACATGTGGAGTCTCCCTTGGAGCTGGAAGAGAAAATGTGGGCAATAAGTTGGTTAAATTGCACAGCAATTAGCATCTGATAGCAGCTGAACACACAAGCACAGAAACCTCACACCTGCAACTGAGAAGAAAAGAAGTAGGCAAGTCAGGCAATACTCTCCATGTGTTTAGAACAATCTAAGCGAGAAAGTGCAATTTTAGTCATTTTTGAAGCTAAGTTTTTGTTTGCTTGATTGGGTTTTTGAAATAAAAACTGAAACAAGCACAAACAAACACAATTAAGAAAAAGGTGACTTAGAGCTGCCAGCATAATGGTCTTTTTTAAAAAAGTAGACATTCCAGCTGTGAAGAGAGCAATATACCCAACTGTTGTGAATGCTAAGCAAGAGAATTACCTAGAAGAAAAATGAAGTTAAATTAAACAATCCTGAGGCATAAGGTGACTAACTTCAGTGATGATGGAAATGAAGCAAACACGACAGCTTGCCAAAGAAATACTGTTACCTATGGGTGACCTTGGTGGTTCAGGTCTAAGTGTAATAGGTTCCAGGACTGCAACAGAAACAGTGTGACAAAGTAAGTATAGAACATACTCCAAAACCTTAAAAGTACTCCAGTGGTAAGTAGAAAAACAAGTACTAACACCAGCAAAGTGGTGTTTACAGCACCACAGTAAAGTGGATCTTCAAACTGCTTTTAAACTGTGGAAAATTAAAGTTCTTAGTGATACAGGTTAAATAAGAAGTAATTGGACAAACTTGATGGCAATGGAAGCAAAAATATGTGGATTTAAATAATTAAATCCAAGAACAAGCAAGAAAAGACATCACAGAGCTTAACTCAGAGACAGCAAGGGACTCTTGATATACAAAATGTCAGGAATCCCCAATCAGAACTCTGTCACTACTTGAAAGTACTGTGGAGGCCATGACAAAACACCTGAATTTTTCCTCTAAGGTGAGCAATTAATATGAGGGCTAAAAGGCTGCTATTGGTAGAGCTGTATTTATTAGTTACATGAAAAAAAAATTTTGATAAAGCCTCTTCTTTTTTTTCTCATATCCACTTACAATTTTGATCATAAAACCAATATATCATGTCCTTTTCCTCATCACAAACTATACCAAATGGGGAAAAAACTTATGAAATGGGAGAATCTATTAAAATTTCTTGGCAATAAAGAAAATACATAAAAATAATGTTAATGCATAAACCTTCCCCTCTCAAGGCAGTAACAAGTAAAGTAGCATATAACATACAGACATACACACCTAAAGACAGAACCTTTTCTATAACCCATCTTTGCTTATCTCCCAAACTCTCTTATGCATCTACTAATTTTACAAATGGGCTTCACAATAAATAACATTATAAAATTTTGATTGCAATTGAGGGTTTTGATACTACAGCATTTATCACGTGTCTATTAACATTCACATTATAATATTCTGTAGTATTAATATTGCTGCAAATGAGGAAAAGAACCCAAAACAACCAGTACTAGCTTCTATTGACAGCTTCTATTGACTGTATAGAAAACTCAAACTAGCCACTAATTCTTTTAATGTTCTCAGCACACACCCCTGGTTTGCAATGACTTTGCCATTATTCAAGCTCATGAGTTACCTTTGGAATTAAAATTCAAAATCTCTTTCTACAAAACACTAATGTCTATTTTCAGGTTGCCTTTGAAAAATCAGTCAGTTCTTACAAAGATAAATACAACTTCCAATAATAAAAATAAATTCTCTGTTAGGTCTGCAAACTGTCTTCTGAAGTAATATGGTTTCTTTTTGTATAAGTATTATCCCAAACAATTAATGGCTCTTCTCCCCACCTAGAGGAAAAAAAAGTTGAAGTTTTTCTTTTCTTTACTTTCTGCACTTTACTTTCTGCACTGCAAGTCTCGAAGTACAGAATTTCAAAAGCAGTGCCTTTTCAGATTTAACTTGAGGTGTTTTGGACTTAGCAGATGATTTGGTCTTCAAATGTGAGTTATGTACATTTTGGATACTGGGAAAACCTTGGTTTGTGAAAAGCAGCACTTAAGCTAAAAGTAAATGGTGTCCCGTAGAAAAATCACATTCACATTCAGCAATGAAGAAATGACCCTCAGTCCATAAAAATGAATAAACATAGAGGAAGAAATGCTACTATATATTAATGCATGAAGTATTGTTGGATATGAGCAAAAGAAACAGACAGAGCCTTTGTTAAATGGATAATCAAAGAGCTAGATGTTCTTCTGCAGCAAAATTAACTTCTCACAGTTTAGTAAAAAGCCAAAGAGTAGTGACTTAACAAGAAATACTAAGAAAATGTTGTTATCCAACACTGTCTTTGATAAATCCATGTAATTAGTTTTGAGAGTATTTCATGATGTGGAACTTGTTGCAGTTGAAAACAAGTCTAAGTGATTTGCTACTAATTAAGCAAGCCAAACAGATTCTATTTTATCAAATCATTTAAGTAAGGCTTAGAGCTGTCCTTGTCCTGTGAAGTATCATATATGTAGTCAGCTTCATCCAGATTTTAAGGAGCAAAGCAAGACTGCTGAAAATATCTTGAAGTCCTTCTCAGAAAACAATCTGCACGGTAAATGCATACAGTGAGTCAAATTTTCCTTTGACTTAGATATAGCATTTCAGGGCTTGCTGCAAAGGACACCTTTATTCTTAGTCTACATAAAAAATGTATATATTGAACACATCACTTAATATATATTACCATACTAAAAAAAGGTCATGTGTTACTGTATATAAATTTTGCTCCTCATTAAAAATAAAATTACTTTTTTTTCTTAAATTGAACACAACTTTGGATGTATTAATTGAAAAAATGCAGTATTTTCCATACATTTGAGAAGTTATCAAGCAATGTGCAACAAAACTCCTTCTGCAGGAATTGTTTAGTACTGTGTAGTTTTAAACATAATTTTTAGATGATGTTATTTCTATATTCCACAAAAACTTTTTTGTTGCAATAATTCTTGTTCTTCCTTCTAATGCAAGTGAAGTTTCTAAGTAAATACCTTTGAAGTGATATCCTGTCTTTTAGAAGACATGTTAGAAACATGAAGAAAGTATAAAGCACAAAGATTACACTTCCATTTGCTGGGTTTGGACCACACATGAACAAGCAAGAAACCTACAGGAAATGGAGTTTTCAACTGCGCATGTTATCAGGCCAATGGAAAGAAGAATGACTAAAGATGACTCATAATCATTACCCTCTGCAGTCTTTGGACGTTCATATGTGTAGGGACTCGTAGTAGTAACTGACACTGGAGTAGTTGCTGCTGGAATAAAGAGAATTTTCTTAAGAGAAATACATGTGCACCTGTACCTATTTTTCAACTGCTGGTATGGCTCTGCTGCTCTTGCTTCCCAACTATAATCCACCTCCTCACAACTATTTAAATGGAAACACTGAGTAAATGATAAATTTACTGAATGTTTGTAAGTACCCTGTGTGAATTTTGCTGCTCTTGGAAAATAAAAAATGCATTTATGCTACAGGAACACACTGGCAGAGGAGCTCTCTAAGTCTTCGTCTTCCTGTTTTGCTAATTTTTTTTTCTCTTTAGGGCTGTAAACCACTGAAAAGAAACAGTTCCAGAGAAATCCATTTTCTTTGGCAAATCTTTCTATTAACTTTCCTGGGTTTCTCCCATAGCGATATAAAGGATAGATGTGAAATACCTCAGGTGTAAATAAGCGTAAAGTCACAGCAAGCAATGCTAAAGATCCCAGTAGATGATCTAGCGCCACAGCACCTTACACCAGCAAGTTAACAAGCTTCCTACCTCTGTCTAGAGTACCTAATTTAGTTTGAAAGGAACAATTCCAAAGACTGAAAAATATTAATAACTTTGAAGTCAACATTGGTAGAATTGTTTAATAATAGCATGACTTTACAATCAGAGTCCATTTTCATTCCTAAATACATCTACAATCATTGAGTTATCTTTGTGCTTATCCTTCAAATTTTGCTTCATTTGTTTACTTGTTTTGACTGTTCTCAGCCTCTGTATTTCCCTACAGATTTCAATTAGGAAAGAAAAGTGATGCAAAAATACCGTATGGTGTGTCTCAAACCATATTTTTTGACATTGTTGTAACTCACAAGCATTTTAAGACTTGCAGGTCCATGTATTCCAAGGAAGTTAAAATTTTTAAATACATTAAGATCTGAGACCTAACACTCCCAAAACTCTGTCAGTTTAGATACAAAACCATGCTCTTAATTTAAAAGTCTCCACATGAAGGTTTATGGTGGTTTACCTGGGTGGACTGTATTTAAATTTAAAAGACTGAATTATTTCAGAATTCTAAATTTTCCCTCTTTTTATTTACTGACATTTCTTATAGCTTAGATAGCTTTTATATTTGATATTATTGCCACTATTGTAAGAAGGCAAAATACTCCAAAATGTCTTCAGGACAAATAATTTTTGCATTTAAGTAAATTCCCAGAGAGGTTGTGGCGTTTCAAACCCTGGAGATATTTAACAACTTTTCTGTAAAGAAAACATTGTAGTGCATTTGGATGCACAATAGAAAATTAATTATGATTTCCTTTTCTGACAAATGGAGAATGCTTAGAGAGAGGTATTTATGCTAAGAATAGTGCAAGTGGGGACAATGGGTGGGCATGATCACATTGGCAACAAAACCTCATTATTTTCATGTGAGTAACAGATTCGGTTACCCAAATGTGAAGAAAAATAATGAAGTTGTGAAGTTTTGCTAGAATGTATAGTTTGTTAGCTGGAAAAAACTGAAAATCATTTAAATGTTTGGGGCTTTTAAAATGAAGCTCTTTTTCTCCACGGCCAAAAAAGACAAATACTTTACCAGAAACAGCACAAAAGTCATATTAATAATGAGAGCAAAAATTAATTATTTGACCCAAAGGGAGTTATTAATAAGTCACTTATTAAATATGAATTTGACACATTCTTCATTTTTTTTGATTCACTGCTAAGGAAAGGCAACAAACCCCTATCATGACACAAGTTCTAATTTAAGCTGAACTCCCTAGTGATGCTGGAACACAGAGGAGGTCCTTCTCTTTGACCATTTTGCCACTACCCAAAAGCCAGCTTATCCCCATGCACTGCATATTTTATACCTCAAATAATATTTTCTGAACAAGAATACCATCATCACATAAGAACACATGCCAATTTCACAAATACCTACTCACAAGAAAATAATGACAAGCTTTTATCTAAAGATTAAAAAGTGTGTTTTAGGATTCTACCTGATTGATTCATGAGACCACTGCTGGGAAAGGAAAAACCAGAGGCATGTGTACAAATATGGAACCATGCCACTTTCTTTGTAGTCATATAGAAACTTGCTATAGAGCCATTCAGTTTGGAAACATCAGGATAAAACCTTGATCTTGGCAGTCCAAGGATATAAAACAAATTTATGCAACAGTTTCCAAGCTAGTTGCTTTTTTTCTCTGTCATTTCAAAACACAGCGTGGAGGACTCAGATCGATACTCAAACATAGACATCTAGAGCAGAGGCAAAAGTAATTATTCTTGTAATACAATACTAGATTTCCTACACTAAAAATTATGCAGGATCTATAATCAGCATGAAAGCTAATTATGCACAGTATTTTGATTCAATTCCAAGCCACAAGTACCATTCCTTTAACAAGCTTCACAGGGAATCATTTGGTCTGAAGAGAGTCAATTTCTTTTTAAGAGCAAAAAATAATTTGCAGGGAATCTGGAAAGAATTTAATAAAATAGTCTGATCTTTTCTAGCATTGGGTAATATATTCTTACAATAAACAATTATGCAATTTTAAGTATTCTATGTTCATTATAAACCATGTAACACTAGAAATATTTTTACAACTGTATTCATTTATACTTCACGTCCAGAAAATTCCAGGTGTGTTTTATTCTCTGCCATACATCATAGACCAAATTTAACCCCAACGTGAAGGTGCTATTTCATTTGGGATCATAAAATATGTCTTTACTGAATTCCAAAACAAAATTCCACTCTTATTTCCACAGTTTCAGGTAAGTCTACATATGCACTAATGATCACTGAATCAATACAATCCTATGGTTCTATGTAAGTTGCTATAAGCACCAGCAAAGCAGGAGAATTTGCGTTTTCTGGATCCTCTGCTAAACTAGGTTGGAAAACTAGTTATTTCAAAATGAAAAGCAGGAAAAAAATTTGCTTCAATGTCAGGCTGTGTGAGTTGGTAATTTGGGATACAAAAAAAGAGTTTAAAAAGTTAAAAGTTTTCTTGCTTTGCTTCTTTCTTTTTTCTTTTGGATCCAATACAAAAATATTATTCCTCAAAGAGGAATTCCTCACCTTTTTGATGATGAAGCACTGAACTTTACACAGAAGAAATTTAAGCTAAAATGCACTACTTAAGTGATACACTGTAACAAATGTTTGCTATGGAAATTAGTTACCAGGTTTAGTTCGTGGCTTTTTGGGTCTGGAAGTTGGTCTACGTTTAGATGCAGAAGTTGTGAGTTTTGCTTCTTTAGGAGCTGAAAGAAATATACTGGATTATAAGTTTATCCTTTCCACTGTATCACAAAAAATTCAAATGAGATAATGAGTGGCTACTGGGAACAAAAGCAAATGGTAAAATCAGGTATGCCAAAAAGGATTCTTAAAAATCTTCCTAAGACTTCAGCACCAAAGCAAAATCGCTGTTGCTTCCTCACTGTCAAAGTGAGCAATTGCATTTAAATATAATGTTGCTCTCATTAAGTTGGCAAACTCATTTTTCCAAGATACCTAAGAGATAAAACAATAGTTTTGTTTATCCTTTTGTATTCCAGGTCAATTTCAAGCCATCTGAAGACATATATAGATAAAATATGCAAAAATGTCCTCAATTTTTGGCACTGTAGAGAAATTACTGGCAGAGAGCTGGAAAAACATGGAAGCAATTAAAAAAAATGGAACTGCTTCATAATTGCAGTCATTGAATTCTGCTAATAGAAGTAGCATCATGTAAATGGTAAAAATTAAGAACAATGAGTCCTAGAAAACTTTTTTCCATTAAACATGCACGGGCTGAAACTGTAACTAGCTAATCTGACTGTTAGTCTGACTTCAGATAAGGTGTATGCTCAGTTTCAGGCAGTAGTCAGTAACTCTGTACATTTTTAAAAAGCAGTGCTACAAGACTGCTTTCCAATAAAATATTTCATAGCAATTGACACAGTGGAAAAATGTTTGACGCTTACAGAAAGAACAGAATAGAGTGAGACATGAAGTGACTGAGAGGTGTTTTTCGAGCCAAAATTACTTTCAGAAGGATCCATAAAACAGTAGAATGAACACATTAACCTAGTACCACAGAAATCCTTCACTGAGAATTCTGGGATCAACATCCACAATACTGCCTTTGCACTTGGCATTTCAATCATATTTCCAATGAGTTCTCTGAGTAAAAAGCATTGGTGTAGAAAAGCTCTCAGCAAAATGAAAGACAAAAATTTCATTGTACTATAGAACTAGCAAAACTGCATGAAAGAAATGGTTTCTTTTTCTCTTAAGTTTAAGAAAACATTTCTGAATGCTTATTTCCTAACTTTTTTCCCCTTTCAGAGAAATGAATTAAATACAGCAAAAGTTATGAGATAAAATAATAGAGTACAAACTGTGGCTTGAACTGTGAAGAAGAGTGACCAGCAGCTACAGAAACATGTATTACCTAGGGTTGCTTTTGGTTGTTCAACAGTCTGAGAAGTTTTAGGCTCCAAAACTGGTGGTTTAGGGGCTAGAAAACAAAAATTCAAGTGTAATTGAACCGATCAGTAGAGGTAGCAGTACTAAGCAGTACTAATTATCATTCCAGTAGTTCAGGGGAGTTGTTTTTTAACACTCTAAATAAGCTTTACCCTTGTGTGCAACACCCTATACTTCTTTTTAGCTTTATTTCCTATGAAATTGCACACTGAATGATTGTGGCTACTTGTGAGAGTCTGGTTCTAAGGCTCCTTCCCCGAATTTATGTTCTCGGGACATTTTAATCTTGTATTTGATTCTATCAGCAAATAAATTTCTCTTCTGTTACGAGAAACTAATGAGAAAGAAGAGATGAGAAAGAAAAGAATGTAGTCCATAATGAACACCAGAGAATTGATATGAAAGGAAACTTCTAAATGCCAAAGTTTTGCTGAAAATCCTAAATCAGTACCTGCAGTTAGTTGTAAGAGAGGTATAAGACAATAAAAGCAGCTCCTGCTTTTTACTGATCTGTCTGTTTATAAGACATGAGAACAGAAATCTTTTAGGTCTTGAATAATCCACAGCATAGTACTTATTGCTCCAGTACCTGAATCACTAAAGGAGATAATTCCCTTAATTGTAAATTAGAAGAAAATTAGTAGAGGTCTGGTTTTTTGATCAAAAAGCAGAAAAGACATGACATGATGATAATGTTCCTATGGTACTAGCAAACATGTCATCTTTGCCGTAGTGTGTCTGTGTGAAAGTGGGAGATGGGGAGTGGCAAAGGAGATTATAAAAATAATATTTATTGCTTTATGCCACCCAGAAGAATTTTTTCCGTTCCTCACCTTTAAAAAGGTTACAACACTAGAGAACTGGTTTATATTTTTATCACTGAACCCAAATGCATACAACTGACTAGTTTAACTCTCATTTCTTATGCTAGGCAACATCAAATGACCAATTTTAGAATGATGAGTTAGTCAGGATGCTCATGTATTGCATAGCTCCTGTCCTTTTTAGGAAGTTTTGCTTAGATATTTTTAGAGAAAATATCTCTCTGCATACCAACTTATGAAAATGATGTGCACAATTACCAGGTTTCACATGCTGTACTTCTGGGGTAGCAGATGGTTTCGGCTTAGAAGGAATAAGTGGTATTTCTTTTGGAGCTGAAATAAAGAGCTCAGTTTGCAATGAAAAATTGTTTAACAAGCATTTCCCACAACAAACAGCACATGTCACAAGTTTATATTGAAGACAACTTAGTATGGAATGTCAAAGCCAGCTGATGAAATCAGATTTGAAAGTGTGGAATGGAGATGATACTGAAATGCTGTGAATTGATTGGAAATAAGATTCTGTGAATCCAAAACAATTAAAATTTCCATTCTGAAAGCTTTGCATATCAGAGACAATCAGCACATGCGTGTGCATTGGGAGTAAAAGAGACAGAACACTAATAAAAGGATGGTGGTGTTTTATCATGCAAGAGGCAAGGTTTACTTCTCTGAGACAGTAAAGCCACCCAGAACCATGTTGTCATACACAGATATGTCAGGAGCAATCAGTATAATGACAATGGAAGAACAAGACTCTCCAACCAGGATAAAGAATGATTGTGGATGTGAAATGATATGCTGGAAGGAATGCATTCATATGGGATGGAGTGCTCAAAAAAAACATAGAGTTTTTCACTGGGTGAAAACAACATTACCTAATGTTACCCTTGGCCATTGAAAAGGATGAGGAGTTTTAGGTGTGAACAATTCCAGAATGGATTCACTTGTTGCTGCTGGAAGAAATGATGACAGTCATAAGAGAGCAAAGACCTAGTGGAAGAAACTATTTCTTCATAAGCAAAAATAAATTTGTTTTTACAAGCATAACAAATGTTTCACTAATGCTTGGACACTTGTCAGTTTAGTATGCGTTAGGGAGAAATTCAGAACTACACAAATCTTCAGTCACTATAAATCAGCACATCTGTGATGTGCAAAAATTCTGGATGTTTATTTTTTCCTGCCTTCATTGCAACTGGTCTGGATCCAAACCACTGCCAAGTAAGACTCTAAGTAGAGCTTTTGAACATTTTGAGTTTTGGTCCAATACTTAAGGGAGATGGTATTGTGTAAAATGTAGACATTTAATGAAGAGGACATGTTGAACAATCTATTAGTCAGACATTAAGACATATAGAATTTGGAATAGAGAGCTGACAACAGATCCAGCTGTGGTTTCAGTCCAAAACCACTGAGTGTCTGTTACTGTTAACCAATTCCATGCTGTTAAGGATGCACTAATGTTAACATTTTTAATAAGGCTACAAAAATAAACAGCCACCTACAGTTCACATCACAATGTTTTCATCAGCACTACTGTACAAATACTGTTTTTCAATTTTCTATGTGGCATGTTTTTCAAAACGCTGAAAGAGAATTATGTGACTGTTAGTTGCCATGTGTGTTGTAACTGTGAGAAAATGCCAATTTCAACCATTAGCAGCAATATAAATTCAAAATCAGCTGTTAGGGGCTAATCCAAATGTGCACTGAAAAGAACAGACATGTATCTATTTCAGTTGAGTTTTAGAGCATGCCTTGAGCTACTGAATTAAGAACTAGGTAGAGATTTTTGTACCTGGTCCAGCATCAGTTATTTCGGGCTTACTAGGTGCCACAGGACTTGAAAGAACAGGCTGAGTACCACTGAAAACTATAAAAAAGCCAGGTCACATTATCTGTGATTATTAATTCTACACACAGCTTTTTTTGGCCATAGAAGAACAACCAAAAAATGTGATAAGTTATACCACACCTAATTTGCACTTCACCATAAGCATATTTTACCTCAGGAATGGAGCAGTGCTGGTTTAAAGTGTGAGCTGAAGCTAGTGGTTAAATTGAGAACTAAAACTAAAGTATCAGCCAACCAAAGCTAATATTGCTTTGGATCACATGGTCCACGTAGTTTAAAGTAACCCAGAAAAAACAAAGATAAAAATTTGTAACACCATGATTATAAAATAAAGCACTCAAAAAATCAAACCCCCTCCCCAAAAGAAACAAACAAAAAAACCCCAAACCCAAATAAACAAGGAAAACATCCCTGTAAAAACTAAAAAGCACCGCAAGTATATTTCTGTGTAAAAGAAAGCACCTGCCTTAGTTCTCTTCAGTGTTTTGTTTTGTTCTATATTTTTTAGTCGATACTTAATTATTTGAATTTTAATGTCATGTAATGTGTGCATATACACACATGAAACACAAGGGTAAAATACAGTTTAAAAAAATCACTAAACAGCCAAAAAATAATAAGAAAGGCATTTCCTATGCTGGAAAGACAATATATGATGTAAAAACTTGTTCTATCTGAGCATATAACAATTAGGCTTGCAAAAAACCAGCAAGTAACTTTAGAATTCTTATTAAGATTTAGTCTTTAGTAGTAGTATTAAAACAGGCTTTCTTCACGTAAGTATATCTCAAAATATCCCTAGCAGCTTTTTGAGAAATGAATGTGAGATCAGAAACACCACCAGGTGAGTTTCTCAGCAGAAAGCACAAGCTGTCATGTGAAAAAGAGAACTTCGTGTGTCTACACTAATGATTATGACTCACAGAGAAGACAACATGGAAGATGATCAAAATACCTAGGACCAATGCAATTTTAAAAACGGCTGTCCAAACACCAAAAGGGGTTTAACTGAAAAGCTAATGTATTACTATTACCCGCAGTGGTTGCTAGCACATGAGGTGTTCTGGAAAGTGGAGGCATAGTTTGCTCCAGGTCAGCTGAACTTGTAACTGTGGAAAAATGTAAATATCCCTGAGATAAGGCAGACATAGCGGGGGGGGGGGGGCGGGGGCAAAAGAATCAGAAAAAGAAAGAGTGCTTCACACTACTTTGCAAGATGCCAACACCACTACAACAGAGTTTCGTAAATTTTCAGCTTGAAAAGAAAGGAAAAAAACCTCAAAGTTTTGAAGATGTCGTGTGCACCTAATACATTCCAGACAGTAACTGTAATCCCCTTAAGAGCAGATTTATCAACAGGGGTCAATTGATCTGGGCACATGTAACATGAAAAACCTGTGGTTTTGACTGCACCTGCACCTGTAGAAAGAGATCTACGTATTTTAAATGCATGCAAATATGAATTTATATAACCAGGTATTTCTGTTGCCAAAGCTTTGTTTGTTTCAATATAGCACATGCCAGTATTTTGACTTATGGGTTTTAACATACTACATACCATGCAATTTCTCATTTGTGATATTTTACCTAATTGATATAATATAAACTAACATAACTTTTGTGATACATTGAAGAGGCAGTGAGGCAGAAAATATGAAACGATACTGTTGAAATATTGTCAACAGGTTTAGGATAATTTTCCTTCTTTTCTCTTGCACATTTGTACCTTTACAATGAATACACATAACCTTGAATACCAATGACCCCAATAATAAAAGTTTCAAGGTGAAGTAGCAACATAACTTGAAAAACAGTCTTATGAATAGAGAAAACCACAAAATAATGTGTATGATATGGCTAACAGAAAATCCCCCATGGTAAAATGCAACAGACAAGAATATATCTTTATAACTGATAATGAACCCATCTAGCTATTGGTCCTATTGGTCCTAATCTATTCAACAGATAAAAACCACGCAAAAGAAGAACGTAATTCCTGTGGTTTAGTTTGAATTTTACCCTATGCCACAAAATATCACCATGTAATTATAGAGCCTAACTATCAGACACTGCAAAAAAATATCATAAATACAATTTACCAGTCTCTATTTTTGGGATTTCTGCAGATACAGAAGTTTGAGACAGGAAACTAATATGATTAGAGTCCAGTGAAGCTGGAAAAAAACAAAACAAAACCAAACGAAAACATTTTTTTGCATCATCTGAACATATATACTGAACAGGTTTCAACACATTACTAAGAAACCAGGGATTTGGGTAAGGAAAACATCTCAAATGAACATGCAGTGGATTTCCTCATGTAGATGCATGAAGATGGACTGGCAATGAAAATGATGAAGAAACTGTTAGAAGAAATATGAAGAAGAGATCACATTACAAGAAAAGTGGAATTGCCATAGCCAATGCCTGGATTAAATATGGCTTTGCACATGTGGCCCCTTTCATCTCTACACTAACACTTTGCCCCAGTTTAGGCCCAAGAGAAATAACAGGTTGGCTAAAAGCACAACAATATCTAGTGGGACAATTCCCATCTTGCATCGCTGCCAGAACTGTGAGAAATATCATTACTGCCAGAGGCTGCTGGTGTCGCAAGGTGTGAAGAAACATCCTGTGATTCACCAAAAGCTGAAATAAGGCATCGATCTTAAAACCCTAACATGGCCTCAAAAGCAGCAGCAGAGCAGAGCACTCCCACTTCCAGGGGATGGCAATGGAAAGGCGTGTCCTCTTGTGCCAGCCCAGCTGAGATTGGCCTCTTAAGACTGCTGTCATGTTTGAACGTGGCAGAGAAAGCAAGACCCAATACCGAAACACAAAGAAGCAGGGAATGGAGCTGAAGGCCAAGAGCAGCAACATGGTCTCTCTGCAGGATGTCACATGCTTCCTGCAGAAAACAATCAACAGCTACGGAAAAAGCATGGGATCAAACAACAGAATTGCAGAACCAGTGTGGCGAGTGCTTCATCCTCTCCAGAGAAGATGACAAGGATGCCAGGTGGTTTGGGGTGGGAGGTGTGATGGGAAGTAAGAGAGATGGGAGACAATGGGAAAAGAAGGTTGTTGCTAGTTACCCATCACAGTTTGCTGGGTTGTCAAGGAGGAAGGAGTGGTGGACTTCGGCCTTGGTCTTCGAGGAGCTAAGATCAAACACAAAAACCACCTTCAGCTCCTCAGACAGACTGCTGGCACACAGGTCACATGGAGACAGAGTTGGGAACAAGGGGACATGGCCCTGCTTGGGCCAGGCTACCATGGCATGGCATCACTGCCCATGCTGGCACCATGCTGCTTTCAACTGGCATTGCCAGCCAAGGATGAGAGCAAACCCAGAAATGCTTCCCCAAAAAGGGCTGCAGAAAATTTACAGGTAGAACAATTCTCCGTAAGGAGCCATAAGGGTCCAGCCACATCACTGGCCCATTTTCTGGGACACCTGCACATCTGAACAGGTTCATCCCTGCAGAGAAGAGCATTGCCAAAGGAAGCAGTGAAGGAGGGAATTGCTGGCTATTTACCCTTCCTGGTGGTTTCCCGTGAAGCAGGTAAGGTTGATTTCAGCTCTGGTCTCTTGGTTGCTACGGTCAGACATGGAAATGATCTTGAGATATCTCCTCAGCCTGGCCACAGCAGTACAAGCAGCACCAGCTCCCAGCCCTCCAAATGTCTGTATTTATGGCCACACATGCCCTTTCTTGGCAGTCCCTTGTGGCTCAAACCTGTAGTCAAGTGTCTTGCCATGGTTGCAATTAACACAACACTCTCTGAGCCTCAGCAGCTGAATGGCTCTACATCAGCGAAAAAATGCCTAAATGTCTAATTCACCAAACCACTCCTTACATTTCCTTGGGAGATGCAAAACCAACAGGAAATGAAGAGAGAACATGAGCCAAGACTCATCTTAGATGACAAGTGCTGGCTATGTCTCCAAGCAGCTGCAAATGCTAACTGCTAATTGTTTGAGCATGAAGGAATAAACTGCACATTATGTTATCAATACTAAATCATAACTTCAACCTTTCTTAAATGTTCAATAATTTTTGTAAATAAGTCTTTTCTTACTGTTTTCGCTATTATTATTGCTTTTACATAGAACAGACTTCATAAGCTCTCATCATCCACATGGAAGTCCTTGCAATTCCCTGTGAAATATGATAATTCCCATTCCTCCTTTCAGTTAGTCTCTAAGCCAATGATTAACATGCTTATTCATCAAGCTTGAACTTTAGTTCCCATTGAAAAAGATAAAAATAAGTTACGTATGCTAACAAATCCACATCAGTAAGAGGACTCAAAATTATATTTCTGCCATATTGGAATATTTCTTTGTATAAAGAATTTTCAAAATAAGAACTACACATACAGTCACACAGGAATTTAAGGACAAATTCTTTTTGTCACCAGTCCCTTCAAAACTCATTTTTTAAGTGATGGAAAAAAGCATATTTTCAAACATCATAATCATGCCATTAGTATGGCAAGTGTTTTAAAGTGCATTAACAAACCACTGATATTACTCAAAGCAGGTGAAAATTATGTCAAGTGATGGTGAAAAAAAGAAAGAAAAATGACTATCTAATTTACCCTCCACTATTCCTTGGCTTGCAAAGTAAGGAGAAGTATATTTCAGCTTTAGTCTCTGAGTAACTAAGATTAAACCAGAAAACTTCTTTCACAAATAGAGATGAACTCTTTTTTAAGCAGTGTTATTCCAGAGCTGTGTGAATCAAACCCATATTACACTCATATGTATTTGCATTCATTTGCAAACTATTTGCATTTATTACAAGATTATTCCACTTAAAGATCAGGGTGGCTTAATTGAGTTAGTGTAGTATGGAGACAGTTAATCTTTTAGTGAACTAAGCCTATGGAGCAGAAAATTTCAAAGAGTGATTGAGGAGCCTAATAATTAAGTATCTCATCATCTTTATAAATGACTGACCATTTTGCTGAAATGTTTGACATTGCCACTATCACGAAAAATTGAAAATTTGGACTAAATATTAAAATACAGCTTTTCTTATTTAAGTATTGTGAAATGATAGAAATTAGGATGGAATCACTGTTTACCCATCACTGTCCTCGTGGTTTTCAGGAAAGGAAAAGTTGTGGGCTGCAGAACTGGTCTCGGGAGAGCTAAGATTAGAGATGGAAACTAGCTTGAGATGTTATGGCAGTCTCTCTATGCATATGAAAACATTACTTTAATCACACCCAAATAAATCAATATTTCAGTTGTGGTTTCTCATGTACACTTTTTCTGCCAAATAAATTGTACATCTTTTTTTTGTCACTTGATATTACCACAAACCCCCAGCCACTAGCTAAACACTGCTCCCATTACACAATAATGGCAGTCATGATGCTCCAGAGCTGTCTTTTAACTGCAATAAATGACACATTCCAAAATCCTTGTTCTGGCTATAAATCACAAACTAGTCAATGAATATATGGATAGAACTTCTGCTTGCATCAAAGATACTGTCCACCTTATATTTAATCTGAAAAACAATTAACTAGCTCTGATTAATATGTACTTCACCACACTTAAAATCTGCACTTTGATGCTAAAATAATATATGCCTGACGGGAAAAAAAAGGAAAAAATATCTTTGCTGAAAAATGCATATGGGTGAACTTTATAAGCATTTCTATCAAGAGCTGGGCCAACTTGTAGAAGAAAATCAACTTCTGCTTTCTTAAAAAATAACTGTAAGAATCTCTAACAGAATAGTTTAATTCATTTACAAGTTTTAATTCGGAAGAGTTATGAAGTATTTTGAACAGACAGAATCATATCCACACTGGAAGACAAGCGTAGACTACAAAAGAGTCGTTTATTTTCCAGTAATTAGTGAACAGGTATGCAAATGACAACAGTGAGTGCAAAGATCACAGTAAAAAAAAATCTCTTTTCTTGCCTGAGAATGTATTTTTGAAAAAAAGTTTTTCATAAAAGCATGGGGCAAACCCCTAACACAAGCAGATGATAGTCAAACAGTTTATCTCAGAAAATGGAATCAAAGTTTGGAAATAGTCACCACACTTGCTAGAATACATTAAAGTAAAAGTGAAAGAGCACAAATTTGATGGACTAACAAAGAGAATATTTCAAACATGGAGTACATGTTCTGAAAGAATTGTTAGACTCCTCCAGTCTTAACAAATATAGTCCTTCCAAAATGCATCAAAGGTTTGTAGAGTAGATTGACAGGGGGTGGTTTGAAAGACCTTCAGAAATTTCTCCATTTTCATCTGACTACACACTGCTCTGTGACACAGGGCTACTCACTGTCCTCTCCATCTTAATTTAGTTTGCTGAAAAATGGGAATAATAAGTTTCACAAATACATTTTCGGAATGTCTGCACCTTGACCACCACCCATTTTAGGGTGTTCAACATAGCTGCTAGGATGGCAGATATAAAAGGAAGTACCTACTTGTTAGAATACAGGCAATACTATAGAACATGTACAAATATCTATAGAGGTTTACAGTAGAAGGCAAGGTTCAGAGTATACCAAGAGAAGAAAAGGAGAGCTCCTGTGCCTAGCATTAAATTTGTCCTATAGAGGAAGAAAAATATGAAAGAAATTGGTTTGATTATTTAGGAAACATGCAGAAAGCTGACAAACCTTTATCTCCCTAAATAAATATTTTTTCCCCCTAGATATATCTAGATTACCAAGTCTCAAGCTATTTTGAAAAATCCCAAACCCTGAGCTTGGGTTTGCAATGCTCATTTTGCTAATTTTCAACTCCCTAATAAGATTTTTGTGATAGCTGGAGAGTCTTCCTTTATGAGAAATATGTTTGAATATTGTATACAACTTCAGGATTTACAACTTGAACAGCCATTAAGCTGTTTTAAAACCACAACTGAACATGAAAAATCAGTAGAAGATAAATTCACAAAGAGAATTTCCTGCACACATCACCCTCTACCCTCAATGTTACAACTGACCAGGATGATGTCTTAAATACCAATAACCACAGAAATACACTATAGTAATAACAAAGTACATAGAAAATAAAAAAGGATGTGACATGAAGTAACACAGTAGCTATCTGTATCAGGATTCTGTTATATTAAGTAATACATAATTGGTCAATGGCAATTATGGGTAATACTACCACTTAGTTTTGTAAAAGTGAAGTCAGAATTTGGAAAGAAAATCATAATCCAGTATTTTAAATGTCTTATATATTGCCCTAAACAAAAGTAGCATCAGATGAAGAATTTTTATCTTGCAGTTATCCCTAAAGTAAAGGAAATCAACCCAGCATTTCACCAAAAGCACACTGGGAACCCTTCTGATAATTCAAAAACACTCAGTTTGCAAGAAATGTCAATACCAGACTGAACTGATGGTATTTCCGTGACTCCAGATGCTTTAGAGGTGAATTGTGAGACTGTATGTGTTTCATTAGGAGCTGCACAGAAAATCTGGATTTAAAGTGCCGAGGAATCTGACTGTTGCTGGGATAGCAAACACACAAGCTGTGTTTTTCAAGGTGATGTCATTGCAAACATGAGCAAGATAATACAGAAAAGATTTTGAAGAGGGTAGTATGTGAACAAAGAGAAAGACATTCAGCCCAATATGGTGACAAGAGAATCCAATATCTGATGCTAGACAGAACTCCTGAGAATCTTCTTCTTTTACACTTTCTGGAGTCCAAATTGCACCAAGAGAAAGAAGCAATTCACAGAAGTTGGTGCAAAAGATCAGGTTTTTGCACTTTGTACAAAGATGCATTTTAGTTGGTGATCAAGAAACGACTGATACAAAACTGTTCTTTAACAGGCTTGCCCTTTAGACTTAGAAGAAAATGTGTTCACAACAGTAAGAAGGCAGCAAGTGGCAGTGCTATGACAACTAAACCTAAACTACTTTTTGCTGCAAGGGAGTTTTGGCAACAACTTGAAATAGACTTTGGATGAAATTGTCATTACTGGATGGAAATTAAATATTAATTCATGCAGGGACACTAAACAAAACAGAACCTTGATTATTGATAAAACTGCATGTGTTCAGTGTCTCATTTTGTAAGGTACTGGTAAGTTAGCTTATTTTTTGAATTGAGGAAGTAGAGGAAGCCTAAAGGATAAATTTTGACAAGGACAAACAGGAAAACTATACAGATTATGATATATTTTTAGGTCTAAGTAAGTTAAATGTCAATAAAATACCATTATCCCACCAGTTTCATTTCACTGGGGTCTGATATAACAGGTTTCAAGGGTGTTTGAATGCATCAGGTCCACCACAGAAGTGTCAGGTCAAGATCAATTTGTTGCAAATGTTTTCTTTAGTTACAATGTTGTGCTATTTATTTTAAAAAATTGAACTCAAGCAATATAGAAATACATGAGATATTGCCCATTTTTGTTTCTATTAGTCTCGTGCGTATGCAGTCTCCCTTTCTGGCAGCAAAATGTAATTTAAATAATTGCTTCAAACATATTCCAATTAAAGTACTTGAGGGTCTATTCACCATTATTTTGAACCCTATATATTCATTGCTTTTTGTCCTGATATTTCTATAGGACTTACTCAACCCTTTCAACAGATTCATTCAGGGATTTAAACAAAACTGGTATAGGCTTTCACTCTACCCCTCTGCAGTACTACAAATTGAAGAGAGAATGCTATTTTATGTAATAACACATGCCTATTAACGTCAAACACAGCAATACAGACTTGTAAATATATCATGAATGTAGGCCAAAATTAGAAGAGTATATTTATTATTTCATGCAAAATTTCCTAAATTAGTCTGGTATTTGAGAGAGTGAATTACTTACTGACAGCTCTGAAGTTATTTTGAATCATGTTAAACTTAACTAACAGTATACCAAATTTTTTATGAAACCTCTGTGGGAATTCCTATTTAAAATCACATTTTTCAAGTATTACCAGGTACAGCTGATGGCATTTCTTGGATGCCAGATGTTTCAGATCTTGAAGAAATGTGCTGATTTTCATCAAAAGCTGGAAGAAAATCTGGAGTTAAAATTAGAACTGGCTTCAGAGCCACAATATTTGGCCAGTAGCTGTTGGGCAGTTCAAGACAACATTGATGTGAGATCAAGCAAGGTGGCAGCAGCTGTAAAGATCAGCTGTGAAATGAGGTGTTACATTAACACTGAAGCTGGTGTGAAATGAAGGAGGGTCAATTCCGGTAGCTCATGCAGGGCAATCTTCTTCTCATGACCTCTTTTTTAAAGTACTTATTCTTTGAAAGAAAACTGCAGCTAGCAGAAGAAACTGGAAGGCAAAGTAAGCTAGCAGAGATTTTTTTTTTATGGATTGTTATTCAGTCAGTGTGGGGAATTATTTTCCAGCTTTGATTGCACAGAACTGGCTGAGTTGAGCAGGGGTGGGGGTGGAGTGTGGGGAGAAAGCCTAGCACCAAGTAGTTTTCAAAGCAATGTGTCTGCATGAATCTTGGCACTCTCCACAGCTGCTGGAAGTGATGGCAAGGGATGGAAAAGCTAATGGAATTATATGCTATTTACCCATCACGGTCCCTCTGGTTTCCATGGAGGGATGAGAAGTGATTTTCAGGCCTGATCCCCAGGTAGCTAAGATCAAATACAAAAACAATCTTGAAACAATAAGTGAAAACAGCCTTTAGATAAGGAGACCTTCAGCCCTTAGCAGGTCCAAGGGATATAAATTTATTTTATATTTCTTGTATACACATTTCTTATTGATATTTGTGGTAGCCTACTCCATTTTTGTCTTGTGGGGTAATTTTTTTTAATACGTAACGTCTAATTTTAGGCATTCACTATAATGCCAGCTGTCTGAATCGCAATTTTAAAATTCTATCCAACAGCTGACAGCAAACCTCTTCTCCCCTACAGTTTAGTTTGGATTTTCCAGATAAGTCTTTTAAATAAGGAGCTGCAAATGCCCAGTGTTATTGTGATACAGCCTATGCAAAGGTATTTTCACACAGGTGGTATCAAAACACTATTCCTACAAATTCATATTTTGGCCAAGAATCAGATTTTCCCTGCAACTAACACAAAGCTACTTTGATAGAAACAGGGTTGTTGAGACAGATCATGCTTTGCCAGAAAATGGCTTAAAAATATTTTTACATTTTTCTGACAATATATTAATGAAAACACAGATGCAAAACCCCCAGATTCTATCAGACCCTAAGACCACCACTTCCATTAGAGAAATTATGCAGCCTAGAGCATGAAAGAAACATTTCTATGAGTGGTATTATATGAAAAAATGAAAAGTAGGTGCTCCTAATATTAAAACACTCATTACTTATTACTTGGCCTTACACTCATTAAGTCATGTAAGAGCCCAGTTCTTTAAATCAAGAGGGAATTCTGTGGTAACTTGGTGAGAATAACGTTGCAGACAACAACAAAGTCATGCCTGGTAAAGTGCTAAAAGTTTTCTGTCTAATGAAAATAAAAATAACCCTGGATAAATAGAGTTCTTAGCTCGAAAAAACCCAAAAATCCTGCATTCATGCAGAGGCAAGATAACTGTCAGCACCACCCACTGAGTATTAGCACAGCTGCATCATGTTTGTGTTCAGTGTGAATTCTGCAATAGATAAAAGCTTTTCTAAATTTATCTGTGATGAGAAGCTAAAAGAACACTGACAAAACCTTAACAAAGTAAGGCTAGAGACAACACGAATTATGTATGTTGTAATAAACTAATTTTTATATGACAAAATATGCTAATGCTACTTTACCAATTCCATTTGGTTGGTCCCCAAAAAGAGTGATGTTTGATACACTGATATAATAAAATGTCACTTGCTTAAATCATGCTAGCACAAACAGAAACACAGATGAGAACCTCACAGCAACCATCTCCTATTTTTTTATTACTAGATTGTGGGAAAAATCTCATGCTCAAATACAAATGCATAAATTGTGCCTCAAAACCTATATTCTTCATGAATACATGGAAAGAAATAATAAATTATTAGCAGAAGTAACTGTAAAAATAACTTTAGCACCAAAATGCTGTACTGCTGCAGTCTTTTGACTATTAGAAACGACTTTAAAAGTTTTTAACAGGAAACCAATGTGCGACCCATGAATCTCTTTAAAATGTGTCTACTAGGTAAAGAAAAAAATTCCCCCTGCAAAGAATAGCTTTTATGCTGGTCACCCAAAATTAATCAAAGACTGAAAGTTTCCTCTTAAATGTTAAATTCTGCCCCACTGACCACACCAGAACCTTTCAGTAATACAGCACTAGTCTTAAAGAACCAGGTGGTACCAGGATCACTTACTTAAGGCTAGAACTGCTAATTATACACTAGTAATTATTACAAATAACATGGAGCCATAATGAACAAATGAAAGACCATTGGAGGCAACTTTAAAAATACAGGACATATAACAGACATCAGAATAGCACCACTTAAATATCAAGACAAATCAACGATTTGTCTTGATAATAAAATAAAATGCCATTTACCAGTTAAAAAAAAAAAAAAATAAATGCCATTTACCAGTCTCTTGCTCTGACATTTTTGCAGATGTAGAAGTTTGGGTAGTGGAAGTAACATGAAGAATGTTGTGTGAGGCTGGAAAAAAATGGTGGCTTATTATTTAAAAAATACATGAACCATCATGCCATGGAACCACCGGCAACCATGGACTCAATGGTTTTGAGCACAAAAAATAAAGAACTGAAAAAAATGGTTTAGAGTACAAATAATAAAGAACTGAGGGAAAAAATCTGCAAAATTAGCAGAATTTTAAGAAGAAAGAGGTTATTATGCAAAGATGTGTAAAACCACACAAATACAATGCAAAAAATTAAACAGAATGACACAAGGAAAATGGAAAAAAATTCCCATGAGTTAGAAGGAATGCAAGACTGAAAAAGTACGAGAACACTGGCCAAGAGAAGTCAAGGAGAAAGCAAATTTATGAGATGGAGATACTGGAAAAAATCCAATTAAAAAATTTGGCAAAAATAAAAGAACATAAAAAGTGATTCAGACAACATCACCAGGCAGGGAAACAGAAACTAATATCCTTAGCCTAGCCAAATTTATACGCTTTGTTATAATTATAAGTATCTGATTTCTTCACTGTAAAAACAAGAAACCTCAGAAAATTACTTTAAGTAATGCAAGGTAGGGAATGTAAATTCCCTGGAAAAGATCCTGAAGTACATGACTTATCTCAGTTGATATGAAAGCAAGACTAACAGCTACAAACATAAGTGCCAAGTCACTTAATACTGTTCATTACATTTTTAACTTGCTCTCAACTTCAGATTTGAGGCTCACCAGCCTGCTCACGCAATACTTTGTTACCCCATGAGCCACAACATGCCACAGGACTGCCATTGTGAAAGAAGCTGTCAGCACAAACATCTCCAGTACTGTCGCCAAGTGCCACAGCCAGTGCCTGAATTAAATATGGCTTTGCACGTATGGCCCCTTTCATCTCTACACTTAAGCTTTGCCCCAGTTTAGGCCAAAATGAAGAAACAGGTGGGCTAAAAGCACAACATCTCTTGGGACAATTCCTGCCTTGCATTGTTACCAGATCTGCAAGAAGTATCTTTACTGCCAGAGGCTGATGGCATCTCAAACCGTGAAGAAACATCCTGTGGTTCACCAAAAGTGGAAATGACGCATCAATTTTAAAAAATGGAACATGGCCTCACAAGCAGCAGCAGAGCAGAGCATTCCCACTTCCAGGAGATGGCAATGAAAAAGTGTGGGCATTCCTGGGGCAAGGCTGCAGCACGTTTGCCCATTGCTTTGGGCTTGGCTTCAGGTTTAAGGGAGGCAAGACTTGTGACAGTTTACAAAACATGCACATGGATGAAGTTGACGGCAATATAGAAATGGTGCATGGATGTCACATGCTTCCTGCAGAAAATGATCATCAGCTGTGGAAAAAGCATGGGATCAAACAACAGAATTGCAGAACCAGTGTGGCAAGTGTGTCGGCAAGCCATGCTGCACCAACAAGTCTTCATCCTCTCCAGAGAAGATGATGAGGATGTCAGGTGGTTTGGGGTGGGAGGTGATGGGAAGTAAGAGAGATGGGAGACAATGGGAAAAGAACGTTGTTGCTAGTTACCCATCACAGTTTGCTGGGTTGTCAAGGAGGAAGGAGTGGTGGACTTCGGCCTTGGTCTTCGAGGAGCTAAGATCAAACACAAAAACCACCTTCAGCTCCTCAGACAGACTGCTGGCACACAGGTCACATGGAGACAGAGTTGGGAACAAGGGGACATGGCCCTGCTTGGGCCAGGCTACCACGGCATGGCATCACTGCCCATGCTGGCACCATGCTGATTTCAACTGGCATTGCCAGCCAAGGAAAAGAGCAAACCCAGAAATGCTTCCCCAAAAGGGCTGCAGAAAATTTACAGGTAGAACAATTTTCAGTAAGGAGCCATAAGGGTCCGGCCATATCACTGACCCATTTTCTGGGACACCTGCACATCTGAACAGGTTCATCCCTGCAGAGAAGAGCATTGCCAAAGGAAGCAGTGAAGGAGGGAATTGCTGGCTATTTACCCTTCCTGGTGGTTTCCCGTGAAGCAGGTGAGGTCGATTTCAGCTCTGGTCTCTTGGTTGCTACGGTCAGACATGGAAATGATCTTGAGATATCTCCTCAGCCTGGCCACAGCAGTACAAGCAGCACCAACTCCCAGCCCTCCAAATGCCTGTATTTATGGCCACACATGCCCTTTCTTGGCAGTCCCTTGTGGCTCAAACCTGTAGTCAAGTGTCTTGCCATGGTTGCAATTAACACAATACTCCCTGAGCCTCAGCAGCTGAATGGCTCTACATCAGCAGAAAACCACCAAAATATCAAGTTTACCAAACCACCTCCTACATATCCTTAAGAGATGCTAACAGTTCTTGCAGAGGTAACATGTCAACTAAGAATCGCACCTTTGTATTTAGAATTCAAGGTCTGATCTCACTTTTCTCTACAATGAATGAAATCCTTCATTCTGTGGACCAGAAATTACTGCCCCTGACACTAATAAAGCACAGTGTAAAGAATTTCTCTATCTGTAGAGAAATGCTTGCATACAAGGGACACAAGAAATATTTTCTGCAGAATTCTAGCACATCTTGCAACTTATATTTGTACAATTCAACAGCTCTTTGTACACTGAAGGTCAAGTACCTTTACTGATCTCCTCAAACCCTGTTATCCTAATTTTGCACAGGGACAATGCACAGCCCAATACATAAAATTGATAAATCTATACTATGTACTCACTATAATTGCGCAGCTTTGCCCATTGCTTTAGGCTTGGATTCAGGTTTAAGGGAGGCAAGGCTTGTGACAGTTTACAAACATGCATATGGATGAAGTTGGTGGCAATAAGGAAATGGTGCTGAGTGATTCCTCTGGGATATTTTGATATTCCCAGCCTTTGGAAATGGAAACACTTCTGTTCAGGTCCTTTTGACTTGATCCTTTTCTAGCGACATTCAGTGACTCACTAACCAAAGTGGCTTTACCTGCTTAAGAACAGCAGATAAATACATTTTTCTGCCTGTGGAAATACTTTTCCAAAGTGCAAAATGAACAAATTTGACACGTTAGGGATTATTGAACCAGTCCTAACAACAGGCCTCCATATCTATCTATATATATGTATATATCTGTATGTCTATCTCCATATAAACACAAAGGTCTTCTTCACAAGAAAACCTGGACAAGCTAGCTAATTGTTTACCAACATAAAAAAAATTAATCTTATCATTGTGATATTTCATTCCAAATGTCTCAACCGTTGCAGCAGATGCAACTAGTTTCAATCTCTCCAGCTTTATACAGAGCAAGTCAGAATAAATCCTCCATTAAGCAAAGCGTTGCTGTGTCTTTTGAGAGACTGCCTAGATGTGAGGAGAACTAAAGAGAAGAGAGATATCATTACCAGGTAAAATTGGTGGCATTTCTGGCATGCCAGATGTTGTGACTCTTGAAGAAAGAGGCTTCCTTTCACCTAAATCTGAAAAGATAATCTTATGTTAAAAGGCTTAATTTCCTCTGAGCTACCTGGTTAACTCAGGACTCGACAGACAGATGTCACGTTGTTAAAATGGAAGCACAGAGAAAATTGCTTGTAAGTCAGCTGGGCATTACTCTGTCTCATGGACTGTTAGGCTGGGGTGGAAGTCAATGTGGAGACCAGGCGACCTACTTATTCATACTAATGAGAATTATTATTTTTACTTAATAATCATAGCACATTATGCATGTCAGGTAGTAAAAAGACACCTTTGGATCTAGAAAATAGTCTGTGGGCCAGTCTTTCCACAGAAACATTGCACAGAAATATATGTGTAAGTTTTTTATTCCCTCTCACAATTAAGTTCTCTCAGCACAGGAAAAAAATGTTCCAAACCTGAGAAAGGCAGGTCCACAGCTGGGAATCTTAATAATGAGAAAACCAAACACAACCAGCTAAAGGGAACCCTCCACTTTGCCCCTGATCCTGCATCTACAAAGATGAATGATGAGTGCAGGTGAGAGTCTAGTTAATGACAGCAATAAGTGGTATGAATTCCTGTGATGGTGACAACTAAAGCAATGTAAAGCTTCCAAAAATAGCAGTAAGGATTAAAAAGAAATCTTTTCAACTATAATAAAGTCAACAATTGTATCCCACATTTCTAACAGCTGAAGCGCTGTAGTAATTACAGGCATGGATATTTCTCCATCAGTAGTATCTCAATCAGTAGTATCTCTAGCTGCAGTAAAAAATCCCAAAACTACATCTAAGAAATAACTTCATGTAAATGAATTAAGAAGAAACATTTGGGTGACAGAAATGTTACCTTCCACTGCTCTGCAGAGCATTTAATATTATTTTTATTTATTGACCAAATGAACCTTCTTTGTCTATTTTAAATACTCTCACTAGTTTATTTATTTAGCTGTAGGTGCTGTTCTAGTTTTCCCATGTGTGCAAATATTCACAAAGAGTTTTACATGCACATTATGTATAAATAACACCTGAAAGGAACAGCTCTACAACTTCTATCATATCTACCCATGAAGTCAACAATTCTTCAGAAAATTTTGGAAAAAATATTGTTTCAGGAGATTAAAGTATTATGGCACCACTTCATTAATTCACTTAGCTCTGTGCACTACCTCAATTTCATACAACTTTTTTTGAGTCAGATTTGGTCCCACATATCCCATGTAGGTGAAGGAACTAACTTGATTTAAAATCATTACTTGGGAGCAGGGTGCTTTGTAGAATAATGCAACAAATCTGAAATGTACTGGGATGCCAACAACCAGCAGGTTATTCAGCAGAGAATTTAGCACACTCTTGCTGCATTGGTCAGAGAAGATTTGGTCAATGAACTTCTTTCCTTCCCCCTTCATCTCCCTCCTACCCCATCACAATTGTCCTCACCTTTTAACTTCATCCTGCTCAACCAATGCTTAAAACACTTGAGCATCCTCACACACCTAAGGCAACAGGGAAAATATCCTATCCCCAAATATATAACTCAAAGTGTAGCTTAGTAGAAAAGGTCTGGCCTTAGATGTGTTGACTTTCTTATTTCAAGACAATAGCTAGGAAAAATCACAGCAAACTGTGTATGAACATTCAAAAATTCACAGGAAGAAAGAAACAAAAAAAATTGCCACAAAAGAGTATCATAATTTAGTTGACTGTAGCACCCTTAAGCCTTGCAAAATTTAAATCTTTTCCTGACACACCTCTTTGATCTGCATTATTCTGTTGCACACTTGCTTTAAGCTTGTGCTCTGTCTGATCCCAGGAATGAGGATGCTGATACAGGATTTGAGAAAATAAGATGTAGAGCAACACCCTAGGCAAGCAGTATGCAATAGCTGTCTGAAGTCATCAACATGGAAGCAGCAATGACCTTTTCAGCACCAACCAATCAAAAGTGTATGCTTCTGAAAGAATAGTATTATAATTTACCAGTGCCTGGTATTTCTGAAGAGACAAAAGGTTGGGGAGTAGAAGTAACATGAAGAAAATCAGGTGAAGCTGGAAAATAAAAGGAAAAATAATGCTGTATTGTTTTGAAGTGATAAAAAACATTCTGCAACAGCACTGTATTCCTCCATGAGCTGATGAAACATCTGGGTAGTATTTAACACATTATACCACAGAAAGGTAGACTCTGAAATGTATAATAACTGATTAAGTGGGACTTGAAAATTATTTCCGAAACCATGCATTAATGCACAGATACATAATCAATTAATGACCAAATTGTTGTCAGAATCACACAAAAAGAAAGTGAAATATACAGTTAAAAATGGGAAGTACAAGGCTGTTCAAAATAGGAGAACAAATTATAAATAAAAAGTAGCAAAGTGGGACTGCATGGAATTTATTTCTAGGATCAGGAAGGAGGATATCCTAGTGTTGAAATCGGAGAAGGAAAAAGGGTGACAAAACAGGAACGGGACCAAATGAAACATAAAAACTGTTTTTTGTCCGACATGTGAATGGCTAACAGTTGTAATCAGTTTCCCCCTCAGTAATGGATTTCCTTCAACCTTAATTTCTTCCAAAAACATATGCATCAGGCATTACACTATTGGCATGCTAATGAAATTAAATCTTTCCAACTGGCTTTCATTTCAATTTCTTTTGGAAAACTGTCAGTTGCCCCAGGCAAATAACATCTACAAAATAAGAGGAACACATAATAGAAATTTTGTAAGGACCAACTAAAAATCTTCAGTGATATGTTTTTATAGTGCCAGTTTAGAAATCTGGGCAGAATTATGTCTATGTTTATACAGAAAAGCTAAAAGAAGAGCTACAATTTCAAAATGTGTTGGAATTTCTCCAGTTTCCATTCATCTCTATGACTCTGAATCCTTCAGCAAATCAGGATATTCTACTTATGAAACTCAGGTGTAGACAGTCCTGTTTAAATTTAGTATTTACAGTAAGTCAAATTTAATTTTAAAACTAAGAATTACATGCTGTTGCCAAATATGGAAAAACCTCTGAGCTGCTAGTTTAGTATTTCATATAAGATGTCATAAAGGGATCTGATACTTGAAGCAGCACTTTCATACCTACAGTTATTCTTCATTTGTGTCCAACTGGACAAACTATTTAACAAAAGGCACTATGTCTCCTCCAAACATTCCCAACTATCAGGAGGATTACCCTTATGAGAAACCATTACCAAATGGGGTTGGTTGCACTTCTATGGTACCAGATGGTTTGGATCCTGAAGAAACAGTCTGTTTTTCCTCAAAAGCTGAAAAAAAGAATCTAAGCTTAAAATGCTGAGGGAGCTGTGACTTGATGGATTAGCATCAAACAGCTGAGTGAAGGCTGTGCAGCTCCAGATGATGCCAATGCAAAGCTGAGCAAGATGGCAGATGGCCCCAAGTGAGACATGAGACAATGGCTGTGACAAGGGAAGGTGATGGCTGGAAATACAGGTCTCTGGCCTTGGAATGCAAGTTCCACATGCATGAAAGAACTTTGACCAGCAAGGGATTCTCTCATTAATTTTTCAGGGTAAGAGCTGCAGCTATACCAAAAGAAATAAGGTAACGATGAGATGGGACAACACTGTCTTTAAGCAGTTTTTAAGCTGACAACAAATAAATTTTTCAGGCAGTTACACAGACACAAGAATGGTGAATAAGCAGCTCTCTGTGAGTGTTGGTAGGAATGACTAATATTCGCAGATCGATATGATGCTAAGATAATGGGAAAAAAATCATGGAACCAATCTGCTAATTACCCGTTTCCATGTCTCTTGTTTCTGCAGAAGGTGGAGATAAGGATTTCAAGGCTGGACTCTGAGTAGCTAAGAGCAAACATGAAACAAAATTTTATCGTTCCAAGACAGACGCTCCTTTCAAGTGATAAAAAAATCTAATTTCAACTGTAACCAGTAAGTTTTTGTTTGGTTTGAATGTACCTTCATTCCATTAATTTCTATCCCATTCATATTTGGGTATACATTATCTAATCAAGCTGAATCCTTATTCGTTAAGAGGATTTTATTCACAGTGAGGCAGCTACAGCCCAAACACAACACATTTGATATTCACACCACCTGCAGGTCTCTGTAAACTGGTCACTGTTGCATTACGTATAACTATTTTTAAAGGAGTTGCAATGGAAAAAGATAAGAAAAGTGTAGAACAGTGAACTCAGGGAAATAATCATGAAAGTTAGTAAACAACACCTATTATCTGTTATCTGTAATGAAGACTACTACAAAGACCTTCTGCTTACTTCACTTTGAAGTATGGATAACTGGAAGTGTGTTTTGATGAAAATGGAGTCGAGATGGGACTGGGCATTCTTATCTAAAGTCCATCATGAACAAGCTTCCACCATGTGCAGGTTTTGCACTCCTGTCCTGCTTCCAGGACACAGATCCCACTCAACTGTGTGTACTGGCCAGTAAGTACTATTCCTTCTGGTAAAAGCCCCCATTCAAATAATTAGGTGTAGAGTTAATTTCTAGTATAGGCAATATGAATATATGCCAAAAAGTGAACAGGATTTTATTTCATATATTAGATCTGCTTTCCAATTTACATTCAATCCATCTCATCACATTAACAATTTGTATCCTGGGTTACTATCCTGGTATAGCTGGATTCAGTAGCTGGACCAGATGATCACTGTAGGTCCCTTGCAAATGGAACCATTTTATTCTATATTTATAGGGAAGAAAATACTACCAACAAAAGACATATGATTCATAGCTTTTGGCAAAAGCTTCCATTGATCCATTTACATCCAGTAAGAACTATGAGAGATCTCCCAAAGGCATCAGAACATTGAAGGCACGTTAACAAAGCTATCTTTTCCAAAAACATTTGAGTTCAAAATTGGCCACACAGGAAGTTTACAAAACAAAGGAACGATCTTCCTCTAGCACAATCAGGATAGAAAAATAAAGAAAAAATTCCTCAGGAGAGCTACGGCAGAATACAGGGCAGATGCAGTTGAACTTAATGAATTAAATTTTGCTTTCTTTGCTGATTTTATGACAGCAGGTGATCAAGGCATGCAGAGGCACAGCGCAGAGAAATCTCCTCTGTATAATCACCCCCTCACTCTCACAGAATATCTTTGACCTCAGCAGTGACTTCATGGGGAGCACAGATGCTCCAGCTGACCCAGTGACTGGGCCTAGCCTCATAATGAAATCCCACTTTTGCCAAGTGAAACTATTCAGCAGGAATGGAGGACATGAAACAAAACCGGAGTAAATACTTGAATGAAACACATATTTTTCCTCAACTGTTGCTATTATTCTACCTCTACCGTTGGGACAAATATAGGATTGGATTATTATTCCCTTTTTTTCAGAAAGAAAAGAATACTTCATATCCCTAATAATTTTCAGTTTTTCAGCTACATTTATAGCAAATAGGTTCTTAAATCACCACATTTCCCTCTGTCCAATGATGCCTTTAACTGGATTTAACAAAATGTCTTTCACTACTGGAAAAGCAAATATCTCTCCCCATTCCCTCAAACGTATCTGGAAAAGAGCTGTCAAAAAAAATCTATCAAATTAACACCAAATTGTGAAGATTATTTTCACATTCTTGAGAATCTGCTTCAAATATGCATTTCAAGAACCAAGAGATGTTCCTGAAAGTTATTTTAAAATTTGGAATACTACAGTAAGCAAAAGAATGTCATCTAAATAAGCCAGCGCTATTCTATGATAACTTTTTGACTAATGCTTAATGAAATATAAATTAATCTGATTCCAAGGCACTCCAAGTAAGTAGTTAGAACTAGTAAGACCTGTTAAGAAAGCAGCAACAAACAATTGTTTTGGTAGAATGAGCTATTTATGACTAACACAAACACAGAGAAAACACAGGCCTGTTATGAAATCAGAGGTTCTGAGAAAGGGAGACACAGGGCACAATGTAGGGGAGTAGAGGCACAAGATGGTAAGAGATGGGGACTGGGGTTGGCACTGGACACCCCCTGCCACAAACCACTCAGCAATGGCAGCTGTAAAAACTGCACACGTGGAGCTGAACAACACTTAGTTTAGGGTAACAACAAGACCACAGAAATAGTATCTAACATACACAAATGGCACCCTATACAGTGAGTTCATATCTGAGATGTTCATCAGCTGGAGAGAAAGAGGGAGAAAGAGGGAGAAAGAAAGAGGGAGAATTGGAAAGGACCAACACAAACATCATGTTCGTCCCAGCACAGGACTCCAGATGCTCACAACTTGCTGAAACATCCCCACTCATCACCAACACAAGCATCAAAACACTGAGCTTAGGGCCCAGTCATGTAATGAAAGGATGTGCAAAACACCACAAAAAAGGGTAGAATATAAGAATTTTGTGTGTTACTGTTTTAATTACGTTATAGCTCTTTTTTGGGTAAGTTTTGTGAATTTTTCCCAAAAGTTTACTCAAATTTACAAAGAAAGTAATTACCAAGTTCTGTCAATGGACTTTTTGGAGCATCAGGGACTCTGGATCCAGAAGGAAGTAGCTGTATTTCATTAGAAGCTATGATAAAAAAAAATAACCAAAACTTTACTTGATTAAGAATACTACAGGGCACACCATGGAATTATATTTGCCTTATGGACCACTCACTCCTGAAAATAATGATATTTAATAAGAAATAAAAAGTAGTTTCAACCTAGAAAAAAACCCACATAAATTGTCACTTTAAAAGGTATGTGGAATATGCAGGAAGTAGCTTTTCCCCCTAATTGTTAAACAAAGATCTATCAATCGTGGGAATTTGCTAATAAATATCTATCAGTAACTATGAGCACCTAGTTTAAAATTAATCAATGATCCATCTTGATTAATTTTCATATTTTAATATTTGAAACATAACAAAACCAAGAGAAGTTGAGCATGGTTTAAAAAAAGCTGATTAAAAGTTAAAATTAAATTAGATTGAGTGATGGTTTCGCTTCAGTAAATCCTGTCAAATGTAAAGGAAAAAAGAAAAAATTGAGAGTAAGACCTTAACATGTATAAATAGGATTATGTAAAATACATTTATTGAGAGGCATTGGAAATCCTCTTCATGGGAAGATCTGCATTTCAGTCCTGCAAACATTCCTGGTCCTTCCCTTTATCATACATCCTCCTGTATGCAGGCCAGCTGTGATTTAGAAAAATCTAAGCAAAGTTTAAAAAAATAAAAGAAGCATAACCTCAAGTTTAGATTTGTCTTCATAATTTTGCATGACTCAGGGAATAAAGTACAAGCAGTAAAATCAACGTTAGAGAATTTAGAATTCTGAAAGGCAGGATTAAATAATTGTTACACCAAATCGCAAAACTAACCATACAACATAGAGACAAAAAATGAAAAAAATCAGTAGAACTTCTCTTTCCTTCAAGGCAAATATAATTACATCCCATCACATGCAATATAAAATTTTTCTTGTTCATTGCTGTTGATGTTACCTAAATGAACCTGTAATCAGAAGAAAATCAAGGAGGTAATTATTTCAATTCTACCACTGAGGTCAATTTTACAGATGGAAATTTTATGTTATGCCAACCATGCAAATCACAGAGAGAGAAACTATTAATTTGAAAAATCAAACTGAATCATGCAGTCAAATCTGTGAAAGCCACAGTTCAGGCAGAAGTAGGTGCATCCTGCTTTACAATTCATTCCAGCATTAGTCACTGGAATTGCAAAAGGAATCAGAACCTTTTAATTAGGACTTCCTTTGGAGCCAACAAAAAGGTTGCAGCAAGTAGTAGAAAAATTCTGCTGGAGCATTTAATGTAGAAAGAATGTAAAAAGCAGCAAAATTAGTTACCCGGTATATTTTGAGTTTGCACAAATTTGGGTTTAGGTGTTGATTTAAATTCTTCAGGTCCAGGTGTTTTCTTCGCCTGAGCTAGAAGAAAGAAGTTTAATGTAATTTAAAGTCCCTCTAAACATTTCTTTATATACTGCCCAAAGCCTGCTGCTTTTCTTACCACCATTTTATGTCACATGATTAGAATGATTTTTACAGCAGGTCAACCCCACCATGATTAATATTGAATTTTGTTTTCAGATGTGAAATCCATATGATTTGGATTTATTTTGCCGCAGTTTTATTTTAACAAAAGAAAACATGAGTCATGGAGAGCGAAGTTAAGGTCAGAAACTCACACTGTACTTCTATTACAGACTCTTAAATCATTATGATATAGATTATAAACAAGATCCATTACATCACAAAGTGTATTTGCAAATATTTTCCCTGTTACTCAGAATCATTTAAAATATTTTAAGATAAAAATTTTCAGGAATATAACAAATACTTTCCTGTAATACCTCAACTCTTTAATTTTTCTAGTAATAATAGAATAGGTTTTGATTTCCATTAATTCCTCGTATTCTACATTTTTAGAGTAAAACATGTGCAGTTTATTAAACAGCCATTAAATGCAGTTAAACAGAATTGCTGGCCATATTTTAATATACTACTTCATAATTATACTATGCCAGCTGTTTCACATAACAATTAGTACCAATGGTAAGTAAGTCAAGATCACATCATTTCTCTGCATCTTGCTGGAGATCTCAGAGGTGTTTAATCAGTCATACAGCACACAGAATTGGTCATCTAAGATTGCAAAATGGCAAAGCTCATGCATATGGAACACAGAATGATAAGGTCTCAGCCCTGAATGAGACAAGACAAGAGCATTAATTCGTTCCACAGAGCAAACTGCACAGTATTTAGCACACATTGGTATTTATAGAAGATCTTTAATATTGGTGGTTGGCATCAATATGGCACTAAGTTTTAGTATTAGTTTAATAAAAGATCACTTTCTTTTTGAGACACAATCGAAGACAGTTTGGTTTTTCCTGTTTGCTCTCCAAGCTTTTTTCACAATCTACTGAACATGCTCCAAGAGAGAAATTATAATGGAGGTTTATTAGGTTCTTATTTCATGTAGTGGAAAAAAAATGTGCTGTTTCCCACATTCTAAATAGTGGGATTTAGATGCTATTGCAGTTACAACAATTACACTATTTTCTAGTTTGGAGTATGGTGTTTTCAGTGCCACAGAATCTGGAATCTTTACAGATGCTGCCTTGTTAGAACTCAGTTCAACTTCTAAATCAGTTATAGTTCCTGTTACTGTCATCAATGCAGGGAGGATTTTATTGTCCAGAGAAGGTAGAGCAATTTCTCTCTATGAAACTTATGGGAGAAAATCCACTCATAAGAAACTCTGAAGCAACAGCTAACAAACCTTTACCTCATAAGCAGTTCAAAAGTTAACGTTTCCTATTGGTGAGATGTAATAATGAAAAAAACCCTCAAACAATCCCATGCCAAAAACAAACACAAAGCTCATTATGCTTTGGATTTTTTTTTTTTTTTAGAGTGTCAGATGGTTTACACTCAAATGAAACATGTGTCTTGTCAGCTAAATTAGCCAAGCAAGCTGGACAAGCATGCCTAGAAGTAGAACAAAATAAACCAAGCTCTCAGTTTTGCACAGAACATTGTCAGGATGGCATGAAACAAAGGCAGATATTTTTGTTAAATAAAGATACACGAAGCAGAAAGTTTAGGCTCTGAAAGCTAAATGGCAGAAAAGAGAAATGCCTCTGACTACTCCAGGGCACCAGGCAAATGTACAGCCTAATGTAATGGCTCAAGGCTTTCTACGAAGAGAACAGTTAACACAAACAAGTTATTTTACTATTAGAGCATGGAATACAGCAAGAATGCACTTAGGCAACACTTCTTAAAATGTGTTTCCTCCAATTTCTCTTGACCCTCTTTTCATCTACAACTGGAATTTAGAGATTCTGATGAAAACAATAATCTAACTCCTCATATATTACATGAGCACAAGGCGAACTCTTCAGGGGCCAGCAGGAGGACAGGAGGAACAGAATTTGGGAAACATGGCACAAAAGGAGTTATTTCAACTAAACATGAACCCTAGTTAAGGGATTCCCAGGTGGCACTTTTTATTTCAAGTCTATTCTGTATTTCACAAATCTAATTCACTAAATTTGTGGTATGACGCCTACAATAAAGAAATAACTAGCTAAAAAAAAAAAAAAAAAAAAAAAAAAAAGAAGAAAAAAAAAAAAGAAAAAGAAAGAAAACAACCAAACAACCAAAAAACCTAGTTCTTTCATGCCTTCGATTAATGTTCTCATATTTCTAAGTGTTGGTAGGCTTCAATAGCCCTGTGAAGTTAATAGAAAGACCCATTTAGCAGAGAAAAGAATTGTGGCATTAGTTTGAGCTATATTAGACAAAAATTCAAAGATTGAGGAAAGCAGTACAGATTTGTGCTGTTGTGTTAAGAATAAATTAGTCCTGAGTGGAAAATATTGTAACAAGCCTGGCAAAAACAAAGAATGAAAGAACTTACTAACAAGTCTTTCCATGGAAATGCATGCCAAGGGAGGGGAGGATTGAAATTAAGAAAATGAGGGGATGCCTGGCTGACAAATACGTGAGAAAAAGTCACTAAACTGTGTCTCATCACAAAACACACCCTTTGATAAAGAGCCAGTGCAATTCAAGAGCAGCCCAGCTCACAGAGCCTTTCAGATAGACTGCTTGCTGAAATACTTGGAGCTCCTTTCTTCCCTTCTAGCATGGCTGATGACACAACAGCTGCTACAGCACAGAGCTCCTTTTAAATCAATGCTCTGTTGCCAGGCTGGCACCAGTCCTTAAGCCTTCCACAGCAAGTAATTATTGTGCCTTACTCAAAGAATCCAGTATGATTTTTCAAATAGCGATGCCTGAATGAAATATAATGAAGCAGATCCTATTGCTAAACTCAATTAATTATGCCTATATATTAAACTGTCTCTCAAAGGCAACTCTTGCAAAAGCTTGGTGTTCAAATCTCTCACTGAAGTTACTCATAAAAGTCTGGCTAAAATGCTGAAGTATTCAAGCTATTTTTTCCATATGCCATGGCAAGACAGAATTACACTCAAAGAACATTTTTCTTTTAAAGGATTCACTTTCACTTCCTGGTTTTCTGATGTTCTCTTTTTTTCTTTTTCCTTAACTGAAATACTGTAACCATAATGGATACAATCTTTAATGTAAATTGTGTGACATACTCCTACTTTAATATGAGACACCGGTGCTGAGATCAACAAATAATATCTGAAAGGAATGGTAACCACAGGAAAAAAAAAAAATGGAAGGGAAAAAAAAGAAACTTGAAATGGAAGATGAAAATTATTCTAAATATTTCAGTAACTATTGCTGTGACAGCAATAAGAATGTGTTTAATTGTAACAAACGGGTTCTAAATTGTTACAAAAAAGGACAAGACTTGCCAATTATTACCAGTATAATGAAACACTATCCAGCTTCATAAACATACACTTCTGTGCTATGTCTAGACATGACAATGATTTTGGTTAGAATTTCTACATCTGGCACAAAAATATAATTACTGAACCCAAAGGAAAGCAAATGGAATGAACCAATGCTCTCCTCCCCAGGTGCCACATTTCACACTGTTTAGCTGACTGACCAATACATTCCATCACAAGAAATGATATATTCTGATTAGATGAATGCAAGCTTGAGGGCTAGGATTTGAGGACTTGGATTCTGCCAAAAAGCCAATCATATAAGTGCATTCATTCCTTACTTTCACAAAAATGATAAAGTGTTAGAAAATATACTTGCAGATTGCCTGTTCTGAAATACCTGTTACTTAAACAAGGTAAATAATATAGTAAAATAGCCACAAAATTTAATTCCACAAGAGACCTCAAGCTGTAAGAGAAAACAAACCAATCAAACAACCTAAAAAGGCTCCATATGGCTTTCTAAAGAGCATCCACACATTTTCAATGCATCCTTTGATAATAAGTTCTTGTGAAGAAGCATCTTTTTTCCCCTCCTAATATTTAGTATGAACAGAAAAGACCTAGCCTTATGAAGGTTTTGCAGAAATGAAGGGATGGTTTAAAGTAGAAATTGGCAAATACACTAATTTATTAAGTAGAAAATAAAATTCTTCAAACATTTTCACAGAAAAAGAATTTTAAAAAAGGATGGATTAGTGAGTCTGAAAGATTGTTGTCAATGATTATATGATTTGCTGCATTTCTTTACCCTACCCCTTTTTAATTGCCTATGTATTCTTTGGGAGGGTTTGTTAGTCTGGTTTTTTTAAGACTAAGATCATATGATGAGGTTAAGCATAGCAATTTTTATATAATTAAGGTGTAAAATAAACACAGTCATATTTAAGGGCAGTATCTGCATGAGTTGTGTGATGTCAAAGAAACAGCATGCTACACCACCTCATCCAGCCAGGAAACACTTGATAGATAGAATAATGTCAGCAAAATCACATAATATATCTAAACCAAATCAAAGCACACCTTTGGTCATTGTTTCCTCAAATTCCTTTTTAATTTTGAATTCTAGGCACTGTTCAAGCACCCCTTCTTTCTTTTAGCAAAGCAGTTGGCAGAAGCCAACTGTTGTCTCTTGTGACACCAGAATCAAAACTTCAGACTCAGCTATAGGTTTAGAGTCAGACTATAAAAAATGACGATGGGCATATGCCTTCTTAAACAATTCTGAAACGTGGGTCAATAAAGTGGGTGAAAAGTTAATCCTCATCATTTGACTCTGAACAATTTAGCTCTTTTCAATCGTTGTTCCCCTCAGGCTGAAAATATTAAAATATAGGACTGTAACTGTCGTACAAATTTATAAAGTAGTCCATCTATGTAACACTAATTTTTTTCCTAAGCAAATGGAGGCAGCAAATCTTGCAGTATTTAAAATTTCATGTTATGTTTTTGAACAGTTAAAATCAGCATCAGACTATGCCCTTTTAAATAAGTGATATTTTTCAGTCAGTAGTAGATGACAAAAAATTTCAATCTTCCAAATATACAAGTCAAGATACGTTTCACGGACACATAGCCTAGGATCAGATGTTATATTGTTTTCCCATGTATTTACATTAATAGGACCAGTAAGTCCATTAGGAGAGTGTGGTTAAGATTAATGTGTTCAGAACTGAACTGAAATGGAAGATTGTGATGTCATCCTCTGCACCCCTGAAATAGAGCTTGTCACTCTTCCATCCAAGCCTCATGCATCCATTTCACACAATCACATTCTTATCCTTAATTTTCTTCTTCATATATTTCAATAAAATCAGTATCTAAAGGTGTGTCAAAAGATGAAAAACTCATTTTGTCATTTTCCACAATTTCAAGGCATTAACCACCTCATAAAGATATGGTTCTAAGTGGTTTTATAAACCTAGCAATTGTATCATCTGAAACTTTCCTCCAAAATTAGAGTCAGATTTTTATCCACATCTACCACTCCTTGCTAATTCATCTACATTATCCTCCTGTGTTCCAACTACTATTTTAACTGTACATTAAGCAGTGCAAAGATGGGTTTAATTTTAGTTTATGTATTTGGCAAAGATATTCCACAGAGTTTCTAAAAACAGACTTTTCATTACCTGGAAGGGACTGTGCGGAGATTTCTTGAACTTCTGGTGTTTTGGATTCAGCGGGCCATATTCCAGTTTCATTCTTAGCTAAGAGCATGGACATTAGAGAGTAATTACAAAGATGTATCTGCTCTCTGCTACCACAGATTTATTTCTGTCCCACTTCAGTTTGACAAAGTAAGCCAACACGGATAAATGTGGAAAGCTGAGTACCTTTAGGACCCAAAGAACTTTCACTGCCCAGTCAGTACAAGCATCTAGTTAGTTTTGTTAAACACACACATTTTTAGTTTTGGTTTACTCATTAAAACATAATGTAAAAATAAAGTGTATACCAATGATTTAATGACTTGTGAATCATTATTTTCACAGAGAAAAATGGCTTTCAGTGATTTTCATTTGTCTGGCATTTCTGCTTACCCAGTTTTTTCCTGGACGCTTGAGGTATGTCATCTATTGTCAGGAGAGGAGGAAGTTTCTGCTGACTTTCATTGAGACCTGGAACAATAAGGTGCACTACAGAGAAAAAGGTGTGCCATTAATTCCAGAGGAGATGAAAGCACACAGTCTGCCTCCCAAGATATGTGAGCAACTACTAGTGAACCACTGGGAGTTTAGTTTGAGTATCTGGGAAATCAGTTTGTTCTATCCAGTAATTATCACTCCCACTGGTGCTATTCCCTCTTTATACCACTTCTTCTATTACCACCATTTCAGGATTTATCAGAGTTGGAAATCATTCAATACTGGAACACACAGTCCTGGAATACTGCAGCATCACAGATACTGTGACACTGTCTGGTGGGCCAAGTAGGCTCAACGCCAAACTGGGTTAGTATGTGTGTGTTTGATTCACATCAATACATTGAAACTCACACCAAGAAAACTTAAGCCAAAATTATGCAGGTATAGAAAATATTTCCATATATAAAGGACTAAACACCACACTAAATCAAGGAATAAACTGGTTTCAGGGTGCATGGTGCAGTAAGCCTTTCATGGCTATTTCAGGCAGACCAGTAGTTCACCACACTGAGCACTATATGACAGACTATTTCCTCTTTCTATGTTATAAGACAATACTATGTATTCTTATAGGTCAAACAAGAACATAAAACATGAAACTGAATGGCTTGGAGGGAAACACTTATGGCCTGAGATTAATATCAAATTCTATTTGCAAGATCACTATAGCCTAATATATCAGGTGTGTGACTGTAGATGGGATGTTACCATGCTACCTTAAAAGCCCAGTAAGAACAAAACCTCATCTCAACAAGATCTTTGCCATAGAACTTCACTTGAAATATGAAAGAAGTCCTTGGCTTAAACAGTGACAGTGTCTTCTTTTAAATACAATGACAATAAAATGATTCTATTTCACTTAAGCTACAACATTATTGAAACATCTGTACCACCATAAAATGTAACAAATACTATCTGAACCAGCTGCAAAATACCCTTTGACATGCAAGGAAAAAGCTATTAAGATCAAGAAAATTAAATTTGCACAATTCTAAGTTTCAACCAGGGTTAGTAAACATTATACAGATATCTTCTAGTCACCTAATATTGCTCCTGGGAGAGAAGAACTATCTGGTACTTTTGACTGCGTCCGATTTTGAATAACTGTGGAGACAACACAGGGATATTAGAAGTTAATTTTAAAAAACTCAAAATAAGAAATAAAAGCATACCTAAAACAAGCCTCAGCATTCTAAAAACCTTTCCTCAGTATTTGCAGATGAGAACACCATTCTAACCTTTTCTGCATTTACATTCAGTTTAAGAGACTGCAAGCTGTGTTTCCTTTACATCATCTCTTAATTGTGCACCTCTTTCCCCTGGTATATCAATTTTGGTGAAAATAACAGTCTATGCCTACATTGTTATAGGGCCAGCTTCAGGCCATCCCATTGCCCTGACATTCATTTTAATCTCAAATAAGTCTTGCAGAATATAAGAATATATTTTTTAAAAATACACAAACTTACTTTGTTTGATTATTGTGACAGGGACCAACTTCTTATTATCACTAAATATAATCTGAAAAAAGAGAAAAAAAGAGAAATGAAGTGCCTTGGGATAACTGCCATAATTGTAACTGAACTGAATAATAAAAATAGAGGGTTCTAATCCAATACCACGCCTGTCCCAAGTTAACACTGGATATGCCTCCGGCCCTGGTCCCTGATGATTACGCTATTGCTTCAGTTCCCACAGGCTAGCAGGGTTATATTGCATTTTTATCTCCTTCTTTCAGCTTGAGATGTTTTGCTTCATAAAAACACAGTATCTGAGACCTTAGGAAACCCCAATTCTTTTTTTCTCTAAGGAATCTCTAGAGCACTCACTGGGGACTAGTCCAGAATGCTAAAAAAAGCTGATTATTAACTACAGCAAAACATCTAAACATGCAATTACAGTTTGGTCTCAGGATACAAATATATTCCTAGGAATGCTTTATTTAGAAAATAAACTATTCCAGAACCAGGTGCACATTTGTAAATGATCAGCACTCTTGGGTGCATAGCCTGATTAAAGTAGATTAGCTCAGAGTAATTTTATTTAGTGGAATTATTTCCAAAGCACAAGTGGTCAGCCACCCACGTGCTTCTGACATTTTTATGCTAAATACTTGGACTTTTCTGCAGTTCACTTCTCTTTGACCCAGATGACTCCTTTCCTAAATGCAAATATTCAATTATATTGATACTACAAAAATAAGGAATGTATGAACAAACCACTTATTTATTAAAAGAAGGAAAACAGCTGATACCAAAGATAAGTATTATGAAAAAATTCTGAAAGCTTAATAATATGCTCAAGTGATGAGAGAAGGTAGACTGTAATGTTAGCAATATAAAAATGCTAAATATATTAAAAGGGGATTATTTTTTTTAGTTATATCTGAGTTAAAAGAAAGAAAATAACTCTGACAATCACCTTCCATGCTATATATATTCTGCTCAAATCAGAATCAGATAATGTTAATTTTGCACTTTATGATGTCTGAGCTATTTCACGTGTAAGAACACTTGCATGAAAAGTCAGCATTTGATAACAAAGTGCTAATCATTCACCTAAGGATAGTTGTATTTGTTCTATTCTAAATACTTCTGAAAAGCTTTAAAAACAATTGTTGGGTACACATTAACACATACCAAAGTTTAAGAAACTGGAATAAGGCCTATCTCCACTAGTAAGATGGACCTTTCCTTAGGGAAATGGATGGAGCCTACTCATTCTAGGAAAGCCATTACCTAATAACACTTTTGCATTGGCATGAACATGGTCTTAAATTAAGTGGAGGTTTCAATCATTGATATTATATAAGGATAGAAATAATCTTCTTTCTTTACTTTTCCTTTATTGTTAACAAGTTTTGCATTCCTATTTTGTCTTCTAGTGAAAAATTTGTGCTGCAGATGATCTGGTTTTGAAGTAGCCCTGCTATTCATGTGACTAACAAATGGGATGGAATGCATCTATTAGAAGGTGTTCATTTTACTGTATTTCTGATCAGAAGCCTTACAATCAAATAAACATCTCTGAAATTGCAGTGAGCACTTGAGTACCTCTACTGCAGAACTTCTAATCATAATTATTATCAGCCTTTCTACTAGTAAAATGTTATTATTTTGACAAGAGCAACCTTTCTTTTTTGAATAATAATGGATGGCTACAATAATAGAAATATAAAAATGCCAAATAAATTTAAATACATTAAAAATTTAGTTTTTCACTCAAGAATGAACAATTGACATGAAATCCATTTTCCCCAGCTGCTATAATTTGATTGCACACCTGCACAAATCTGTACATGCTGCACTTAAAATCTACCTATGTTTTCAAAGCTTTATTTTCAGTTTCCAAAAAGTGACTACTGTAGATATTCCTATGTCTAGTAAAATTTACTACTTGGACAAACTATTTTGGAAACATCAGCCCATCATCTGTAGGAATGGCACTATGAATCATATTTTTCAGACAGGGAATATAAAGCATAGAGGCATTAGGAATATTAGTTATTAAAACAATTGTTGCCATCATGAAAGAAGATGGCAAATGAGACATTCCTTATTTTCAGAGGAAAATTAGAGGTGTAAATTATACCATAAGTCAGGCATCTTAACTTCTGACCATATACACAGAGTATATTGTCCAAAGGACTGCAATGTTCTCAAATGTTCTGTGAAACTGTACATGGCAATATTACTTTAAGAGACCCTTGTTTTTTCTTTCTCTGTTATCTTCTGATACTTCAAAAAGCCAGGACTAACTGGCATACACATAAGAGACTCCTCAAGCCTCAATCCATGGTCAACCTGGATTGAATAAGTTTTGGAAGAGCTGGAAGGTTTTCTTCTAAAAATGGTGGAAGTTAAGAGTCTTTTTTGGCTGGAAAAATCAGGGAGGACCCCACCTCCCAGGCTGACATTATGAAACTAGGGGAACCTAGCAAGACAGAAGAGGAAATAAATTTCTACTGAATTCTCTCTGCCCTACCACCACCCATTGTTTCTGAAGGGAAAACAAATGACCATCCCTAGGGCTCTCCTTTTCTTCCATTCTCTCATTAGTTGCTGCTCACACAGCCCCAGGAGCTTAGACAAACTTAAAGGGTGAAACTGCCAAAAGAAACACAAGCTGATATGTGACTGAAGTTGAAAGGGCAGAATGACTAGATGGGCTGGTAATGTTGCTTTAATAAACAGCCTTTAAAAATGTCCTTACAGAGAAGAGTTAGGATGATGCTGATATGAGTCAGTTGTGTCTTTGGAGCAAAATAAAGCACAAACAAACTTGGCCTAAATAACGCTCTTTGTGGCTTTGCATTGATGATCTGATCGTGCCATGAAACGTACCCCACCTAGTGCCGTGGAAACTGATGGAACCATGTAAACTATCTGCATTTTGGCTTTTTTGCACTACTAAAGTGAGAATGATAAGAGGATTTTCAGAATAAAGTGTGGAATGGTTTCATGACATTTCTGTGAAGGGTGATAAAGCAGTATTTCTCTGGAGCTAAGCCCTGTGAAGCTCACTAAAAAGACTAGATGTTGGCTCTAGTCCTCCTTTCAGACTTGAGCTGTGCAAATATTTGGAAAACTGTTTTAGCTCACTTTCTCAGGACTTGTCCTGCATAAATAGAATCTGTACTTCCACAGAAGCAGCATAACAGTCAGTGTTCTGGCACACAGGGTTTGCTAAGAGGAACAAAGGAACTCAGCTTGTAATCCATATCCCAGAACAAATTACCTGATCTTGAGCTGTGTGTAACTTTAGAGACAGTTATGGGACCAAGGGGAAGAACAGTAAAGTTGACTTCATCAACATAATGAGCACTCTCCTAAATATCAAACCAACTGGATTCATATTACTCACAAATAAAACATTTTTCTTGAATGTGCGACATATATTTCCAATAACTTAAGCATTGTACTGCTCTAACTCTATATGTAATGCAATAATTGAAGTATTACTGCCCTAAATGAATGGAAACTGCCTCAAATTGCACTATGGAGGTTTAGATCAGATATTAGGAAAATTCATTTCCACAGAAAGGAGTGTCAAGCATTGGATATGACTGCCCAGGGAAGTGGTGGAGTCATCATGCCTGGAAGTGTTAAAAAATGTGTGGACATGGCACTTGAGGACATGATTTGATGATAAACAGGGTGGTGGTACTGGGTTAGCAGATGGACTCAAGGATCTTAAAGGACTTTTCCAAACCTAATGATTCTATGACTCTATGCATACCTAATTATTCCTAGAAGAAAATGCATTTATTGAATTTTTGTCTGATTCCTGAAGGAATGTCAGGTCTGATGGTTACAGACCATTTATCATGTTCTGACCTATGAAAAACAAACAATGAGAAACTATATATTACCATTTCCTACCATGAAAACACTTGGAAAATCTGAGATGGAAGAGAATTGTGAAGAATGGGTTATTCTCTTGTAATAATTAACATTCATGGATTGACCCTTTAAAATCTCTGAAGTAAGAAGGATTTCTACAACTTTTCTTGAGAAGTTATCTCATAGTCTACCTCAGGATGGAACTTAAAATCAAAAGCAGAACAAAAAACCAACCTCCAGAAGAATAGATGCTGAAACTTGCACTTGGATGAAAAATTAGGGAAAGAATATGAAGAAACCAATTAAATCTCATAGTAGAAAAGGTAATGCTCACAACTGATGACTAAAATGTCATTTTTCTCTATATTAAAACTAACTTACTAGCTGGTTCAATCTAGAGAGCTTTCATTTCTACTTCAGCTCTTGGAAGAAAAAAGTATCTGTGTATGTGGATCCATGAACAAATGAAATCCATCCATGCTTTTTTGAGAGTGTTTATGGAATAAGTCAGGTGAGGAAAAAATATCTTTATTTGTAAAAATCATCAAATTTTTTTATGAAATGGTAAAAATTCTACTATGACCCATGCAAGGATTTAATGGAAAACCTAGCAAGCTTGATTAAATTGCCCTTTCCAGCTTCCTCTGGTTCCGCAAACACTTGCCTCACATATGGAAACATTCAGTGATGGAATGACTCATTCAGAAGACCTGAATATATATAAAATTACTCTATAGAATCACATCACCAAGTTATCCCAAAATTCACTGATCACAACAAATATCACAGGTTAACAAACGTGACTGCTGAAAAGGAATAAGCAAATTTTAAGTTTAGAAGCCACACAAGGAAACCATCAGCTTTATCATTGTTAGGTTGGAATAAATGTATGAAATCATCTCAGTTACAGTTCTCAATTATTTTGTCAATTCATGCGTTTAAGCAATTTTCCATACAGTGGATTTAACAGATTGTTTTGTATATTGGCAATTTGTGGCCTTGATAATTCTTTCTCACTTTGGTGTAACAGATAATAAATTGATCATATGAAACACAAATCAGGTATAAAAAAAAGAGACCATTTTGCATACCTGTGTTTGGGAGTTGGGTACCAACTTGTACATGTTCTGGAGTTGTCCATTTACTTTTTTACCTGTTTGGACAGAAAGTTAAATAAATACACAGAATTAATTAATTAATTAATTGTTTTGTCTAAAGCAAAGCAAACCAAATATATTCACCTTTTTCAACATCTAGGAAAATTAGAAGGTTTAATTAAAAGCTTGTATAAAAACACAAAATGGAAAAAATTTTGTCCTGTGTCTCCAGATCCATTAATACATCTACAAGGCCTTTTCTCCACATTTTGACAGAAAGGAAATTAAATGTATTCTTCTTGTTTTGTTTATGGTTTTGTTTATCTCAACGTATGAACAAAGTAACCTGCAGATTTAAACTCCAAAATTTTTTTCTTAGGTTTTCCATCTTTAGTTTTAAGTATTAGAAGTTTCTTTTGCCACAGCTGTTAAGCAAGTCAAGAAACAGTTCTGTTCAGCACCTATTCTATTCTAGCATGATGCTTCAAACTTTCTCTGTATCTTCCACCTTTACACTTTTCTGCTGCCTTTGTAATGAGAGTTGTGCAAACAAGACTCATGCGACATGTTACCCTATTTTTTCACAGTTTCATCCAAAACAGATGGGAAATAGAAAAAAGACCTCAGCTCTAAAGAAGTATCAATAGAGATACATTTAAGTTGGAAAAAAATCTTTCAAAGTGCTCAATACTTCCAAAGAACCAAACTTTCTATTGCCTAAATTCAAGGGAAAACTGACAGAAGTCTCACGCTGACTTCATGAGAAAATCATGGTCAGAAATAAGCTACTTTCATCTCTTCTGAAAAAAGTCAATTAAATAAATGCTGAACATTTGCCATGACTTTCATGTGTTCTCAAATCATGAATTGAAAACAGATTCTCCTCCCAGCCCCTCCCAACATGTTTAGTATATAACGAAAATGTGGCCTGTGGATTCAACAAATCTAGGAACATGCAAAAGAACTTTCAGTTTCTAGTAGTTCATATATTCCTCAGTGAGAAAAAGAACATTTACAGTGAAGGATGTTTGGTTTAGGTTGAGATGTTTCTCTTATACGAGAAGAACTTGAGTTGGTACAAGACAGGAAATTAGAACAGAAAAGAATTGTCTGTTTGTGTTGATTGATAAACTATATAGGCATCTGGTTATACATTTATTATAAATATACACTCTCTGTATTGATTAGTTGGATGATGATTGATAGATTAGTTGATTAGTTGATCATCTTATTATTCATGGCCTAAGGAAAAAGCTTAGAATCCAGTCAGAAGTATAAATATACATATTCAACACAGGATGTATATCTGAACTAAACACTGTTTGAGCTCTACCCACATGCAGCAGAGCCTCTATTTGCAATGACAAGAGAACACCTTTCAGAAGAGTAAGTGGCAGTTTTTAAAACACAAAATATTTCTGGTTTCAGCAATTCCTAAAAGGATTTGCTAGGGAAATAATGGATGGCATTTAAACTATAGAAACCTGAACAATATCCTAGTCTAGGTAATATAATAAGAGAGGGAAAAATACTGTCAAAATCAGCAGCTATTTGATTAATTATTGTCAAATACTCACTAGAGAGAACTGTCTTATGATTCAAAGTCTTGCTCCAAATACTATCCTCTGCGTTGTCTTTAACTCCAAATTCATACTGTGTATTTGGCTTCAGATTGTCAATCACTGTCTCTGTAGCTGGACAGAGCTGGAAAACCCATTTCTTGTCTTTACCTTTTTCTCTGTAGCGAACTGTATAGAACCTGCTTGGGGAAAAAACATAGATCTACACAAAGGAACCCACTATAAGAATTTTCACTACGAAGAAATAATAATAATTAGTAGTAGTAGTATTAATGCTCCATTGCACTTGTTCTTTCTGGCTCTTTATGGTCATCAAATATCAGAAAAGCCAGTCCATATTCCGCATATATGTACCCCATCATACAGACTCTGACATTAGGAGTATTATACAAAGAGCAAAAGGACAATCTCCTTATTCACAAACACCTGTGTGTGAGGTTCTAACCACAAAGTACAAACTCATTTTCCAAGCAGTTCCTGTGGTTCTGACATATGACTTAACTAGTCAATCGAAGCATGAGTCTGCTAGTCAAGAAGCCTCTACAGATTTCTCAAAATCTTCTATATTCATCCAGTGAAAGGTGTTCCCATTAAAATTAGTCAAAAAATATTCTCCAGGGAAGATCAGTAATAGCCATTGTTTGCATAATACATTCCTCATTCAGAAGTTGCATTATGTATTGCCCACACTTCAAACAAAAAAATAAACGAAGACATTACTTTCAGCAGTTTAAATCAAGAATGTGATGAATGCTAACAGATTATGAAATTAAGAAACATTTCTACAGAAATTGCCCAATTCTGTCAAGGAGCACCACCCTGAAAAACCATGACTGCAATGTTAACCAATCAAAAACAAGGCCGTGGAAATGGTGAGAGCTTCAGCACAAGACCTGCCCTACTGACTACAGTCTCATTTTCAATTTATGTGCTGAATCACTACCAGAGCGGAGCGGAGGCTTCTGCTTTTGTAAAAGCAAATCTCAGAGAGATTTGACAACTTTTAAATCCAAGTATTACTGAAAATTATTACACATAACATGAATAACTCATATCCATTGTCCATATCTATCTCACATTTACATAATCTGAAAAGGGACTAATTCAGTCCAATTGTATTTTGCACACTTAAATAGAGCAACTTAAAGCTTGCAAATTAAATTTATGAGATTACAGGTGTTATACAGACAAATATATAGAGACAAAGGAAGAGAACTTAAAAGAAAAAAAAAGGAACCCAAAAATGTTCTTAAACAACTGAAAAGGTTTCAAAAATGCAGACTAAAATTAGTTTGTGGACCAAATCTAATACAGCGAATGTGTAAAACTGCTTTTGCCAAAGTTACAGAGGAGCACTTTCAGAGTACAGTTTACATGAAATGTGACTGTTGAGTACACAGAAATTCCTACTTCATTCTTAAAACACAACCTAAGACAAGGCAAGTGCCACTCACAGAAAACATTTCCATACATAATTGTTCATTTTGTTTACATATTTTATCTCATAACTGTCAAATTTGTTTTCTTGGCACCAGAAATATAGATTCTCCTGATTTAGTTGCTACAATTCAACTCATTCAGGTACTTCACTGGGTTACAACATCAATATTTATGTTGGCTCATATAACTTCATTAACTGTACTGCTTTGTGTTCAAAACAAGCAAGAGGCTAACCTAAAACTTGAAAAGAAAAAAAAAAAGGGGTGGGGGAAGAAAAAAAAGACAAGTAGTAAATATCCTCTCTTATCTATTCCAGGACTCCAGGACTACCAAGAAATAATCTGCCTCTACTTCTGTGGGCTGTTATCTATTCAAATTTCATGTCAAATAATAGACCTAGTTATCAGTTAAACTGGCAAAGGAGATTTTAAACAATCAATTATTGGCAACACTAAAAGAAAGAAAATTCCTTCTTTACCCACTTAATCCATTTGTATGTAGTCACACAGATGTTAACCAACAGGAAAAGCTTACTTGAACTCCCTATCACTGTCTTGCAAAGGATGTAACATTGATAAACAAGTTCAATCTTCAACACAAGTGCATCTTACCAGACTCCATACAGTCTTTAGGTAAGGAATTGAAATAAGTATAGACAGATCTATGATCAAAGTGTGAATCTAAATGGAAATAGTCACTTTCTTCCCAGCTTGCCTCAAAGAGGAATTTTCACTTGTTTTCATCTTCACCTTTACCTTTGGCTACTTGTGTTAGTCTAATGGGATAAAATAAAGTGAATGTATGTGATGGAAAAAATAAAGAATACTGATTCAGTTCAGTTATTGAACAATTGAAAAGAGCAGCTGCATCAGAAATCAGCAGAAAAAAAGCACTAAAAACTTGTTGATAATGAATAGGTGTTTATGTGGCTGTTTCCACTTGCTTCTACTGGAGAAAATGTTCTACTTTTTAATGCTGTCTCCACACCTGCAAATTCCTTCACTCTAACATGAATTAAAATACCGAGAACACTTGCAAAACAAAAAAAACCAAAACCCCATCTTTCACTAAAATTCAAGACTGTCATAAAATCTGAAGATTTTCATAGTTGTGCCAAACTATGCCATTAGGAAGAGAAACATATAGCATAGAAGAAATGTGCTCTCAACTCCAAGATTTTCAGGCTTATAAAAACTTCACCAAGGGTATAATTATTTCAGTGGAAACTTGCCATAGTGAGTACTAAAAACATGGACTGCGATGACAGAATTTCCTCAACCATTTCAATAAAAAGAAATAAAAATGAAGTTCCATTTAACAATTTGCAGGTCACCATCATTTGACTCTTAAAAATATCTAAATATCTACATGTGCTTTTGGGGAAATGCAATCATTTGTTTATAGAGTAAAAATTCAGAAATGCCAAGTTTTGTCTTCAAAGAACAACAACTCATTGTTAAACCAGACCAACAAACTGCCAGATATAATGCAATTTCAGTGCCTGCCTGATTTCATGGTACTGATTGAATTTTGTTGTAATTTTAATTTCTCCCTTTTTCAAACCTTTCTTTCATCAAAAGTACAATATGAAACAGACAACACATATAATTGAAGACATGAGAAAGCAGTAAGATCCAGTCACCACTCATATCTATCAATCCCCTTGTGGCAGTGACACACATGCCCAAAATGAATGCAGCTGGCTGAATGGGAAACATTCAACAAAACATCTCCAGAGATTTCCCCCAGAAAGATAGAAGGCAGGCTAAAATAGAGTGCTGTCACATTCACAGAGAAGGGAAAGCTACACTACATGTTTCTCAAATAAAGAACTTCCCATTATCTCTGTGAGGTAAGAATAGGAAAAACTGATTGCACACCACAGTGCCCTAATAGCTAATATCAAATTATTACACTGTAGAACAGTCCTAGGAATCCTATTCCCACCTGTGAATACTGGTTTGATGTTTCAGCAAGGAGGTGGCAGACCCAGTTACACTTGGTGAGAATTTATTTTAGCTTCTCAGTGGGTATAAAGAGCTAAGGATATTTAACTTAATTTAATATTTAGTTTTGATTAATTATTTGTTATGTTATTGTTGGGGGACCTGAAAAGGGTGCATTTTATCAGAACAGAGTTTACTGAATATACTTGTATTTCTATTTACAACAAATATTAATCAAAAGATTACAGTGTTCATCTTGTTTCTTTTCCAGATAGCACTCTATAAAACACCAGAGCTCTTTTGACAAACTCCATAAAAATTAGAACTTCCCTCTCTCCCCCCAACAGGTATTGCTTCATTCATTGGAAGATCACTCCACAGTCCTCAGGGTGGCCTGACTGGAGGTATTTTACCTCTTTTCTAAGGAGGTAAAAGGATGATAAACTCTAATAATTTAAAAAAAAAAAAAAGGTGCCATGAGCAGGTGAGGGGTATTGTTACACTCAGAAGTAATTGTTGTAATAATGACAAAAAACCCCCAAACAAGCTCAAAACAAGAAACCAAACCCACCACAGCAGAGGAACAAAGAGCCTACATTCATCAAGTAGTCACTCTTCATATGCATTTGGGCAACATCATCGAATGTTTAGTGTCTGCATTCTTGAAACTCTGTCTACATTAAAAAGCTGAATCTTTTATGATGTTTTGACTTTGCTTGCCTCCACGTAAGATGTACACAAAATGTGATGGCAGAAATAAAATAGGTAAGACCAATTTCACCATTTAAATGCAGCCACAAGAGCACAATATTACTCCATAGGCCAACCACTGCAGTGATTGTTGTGTCTGCAAAGTCAATGTAAAACACTCTCAGCCTGATACAGAAGGTTGTTTCTCTTCTATGTTCCGCTTACATAGTTTGTTTAAAATTCTACAACGCAAGCAGTGCTCAGCTTAGAGACAGCCTTTTCATTGCACGAGAAATCAAAACACAATGACCACTTTAAAGAAGCAGCACACAGGGGTTTTGCTTTTAAAATTAAGCAAACCCCATTCACTGCTAAAAGAAGTAAAATTCTAGGATGGATAGGAAAAACATCCAGTTTTCATTTATCAGCGTGAATGATACTGTTTTGTCAAGAGTTCCAGTGCCATTTTCCCATTTTTTAACCAAATCTCTTTTCAGCCACATTCCCAGAACATGCCAACACAGTCAAATATTCAGACACAAACAATTAGATACTGGAAATCTTATAAGGCAGATGGTTTTATGAGATTTCAAGACTAGGTCAGTTTGTATAAATATCATGGGTTTATTTGGAACCAGGTCCCAACCAAAACTCCAAACAATTTAATCATGACTATTTTAGCCACACGTAATACTAAACAAACAATTAAGCCTTGGAGATATAAGAACATTCCAGCTCTGTGATTTCGTGTTGCCAGAGACAAAAGATTATAAAGCTCATTTCTTTTTTGTACATAGAAGTGTAATCAGAATTTTTAAAAAGAGAGTATTAACATCCCAATTATTAATTTATTTATAGTTAGATGTCATTAGAAGTGCAGCATCCATTTAAAGTTAGAAAATAATAAAAGAAATGGTTTAAGCTATGATTTTTCAGACAGTGAATGTTGCACAAATTGACACATGAAGTTGATTATATTGTTTCCTTTTTTACTGCTAAGTTTACTTTAAAGTAAAGGACACTGACATATATAAAAAAATGGAAAGAATGACACCAGTGGTGGTTACCAGTTAAGATTGTAAAGCACTTTCTAATTTAGTTTTCACTTTTACACGATCACTAACATTCATTTCTTCTACTTAAAACTTTTAGTAGAATGACTGAAATGAAAAGTGAGAGGCTGAACAGCAACAAGTAATTCCAGTTTAAACAAGCTTTTAGGATATACTCCCAGAGCAGCAACTCAAAGGCATCTGAAACTCAAGAAGTGAATTTGCTGCTGTATGTTTTTCTTTAAGAAATACTGCTAAGTTTAAAATACATTTTGTATGACACTTGCAACACAAAGTATGACTTTGTTGGCAGCTGCATAATGACAGAAATTTGGAAATAGGCACAAGGGGAGATAGGCACATATCTTTCTGAATTTAGGGTTTAAAAACCCCTACTTCTATGCACTACATAGCATAAAGACTAAGTATGGACTCTTCTCTGGTTTTCCCTTTTTGTTTTTTTCTTACTGCTTTTTTTAAAGCATCAGATAAAAATGAAATAAATCACAAAATCCATGCTACTTGCAAGTATGACATTAATACATTTAAATCACAGTCAAACCAATTTAAACAACACCAGTGTGAATTTGTCCTAGATTTTAACTTAACACCTTCAGGTTTCAAATTTCTGTTTTGCATTTATCTGAAAGCATGTTTGTTTTTCTACACAATCCACTCAATAAAATGTTATATTTTACTGTATCTAAAAACCCCCTCTAACATGGAAAATAACATTTTTTGTTCCATCCTCTGACTTTTCTTCCTGAAAAACTAAAAGTCAGAGTCCACCTTTTCTGACCCCCAGCTACAGAGACATTCTAATCAAAGCAAATACAAAGAAAGAAAAATCTACAGAGTATTCTCTCTTTTTCAGACCTAGATGGACAGTAAATGTAGCCGCAGTACATTTACTTTGACAGCTCTGTCCACTAATATTTGTTTGAACACAGATAGGCAGAGAGGAAACAAGTTTTTCTACTCTTTTGGAAATAATATAGAGAGGAACTGAACATGGCTGTGCAGCAGGATATCACAGCTTTGCCATCCTCCCTTATCAACTACCCACACTGATGTCAGAAAACAGAGGATGCTGAGAAAGGTTCCACCAACTGTGCTTTCTGATGTTATGTAGTTTTCATCCATCGTATAAACTAATCACGTGCGTATTTTTATTTAGATATTTTTATTTTGTTTTTCATTCTAGCACTAAGGGTCTGACCAGAGATAATAGTCACTTCAAGAATGCTTCAAAATTTCACTTTTACTTTTTGTTCCACAAAAATGGCAGTGAATACTTTTGCTTCAATGAGGGATTATCTCAAAGGAAATATGTAGCACTCTATTGTCTTATGCTTTAACCTCTAGAGAGTTAAGACAAAGGAATGGTTTGTTGAGAAAGTCAATTTTTTTCATTGGAGTTTCTTAAAAAGCACTTCATAGACACAGAAGACCACTATGTGCCCTCAAGAAGCAAGCAGTAATATCACTGAAGTGGTAAGATACCAATGCTCTTTGAGAACATGGCACCTCTAATTCCAAACTCATTTGCTCACAAAACCAGATTTTCTAAGGAATATCCCACTGAGGTCAAACTCACATTAGAGAAAAACTTGGCCAGCAGAACTGTGCTATTCCATGCGGTTTCTATCTTCTGCCTCAGTAACACATTCAAATAACTTTTATTATGCAATGTTTGTACAAAAGCCTAACATCCACATGGAGATGGTAAAATCTGAGGCCGAGAACAGTGACTCCATTTCAGGTCATACAGAGTTACAAATCAAAAATTTGGTAAGATATTTACTGACAGAAGTGAGTTAAGAGGTCATGACTGCTACATACTGCCAACGTCAAAGATTAGAGGTTAGCAATTAACAGTAATCTTGAGGATAATTAACAGTACATTGCAGCATGTCACAGTACAGAGAATATGCTGGATGAAAATGGGTCAAGTCAGGTAGACTGCCCCTGAAATAGATTAAAATGTTGGTGCATCTGTTATGTGTTTTTTTACTCTTGTACTTTTACCACAATGTTAACTTGCTAAGAACAGGCGACTTCCTAATTTTTTCTTATTTTACATTATCAACAGTCATTCAAATTATTATCATAAATTAATAATTTTTCTTCTACACACTGACTAGAAATATATATGGACCTAATCTCTCTTGGAATTCTAGAGATACACACCATGGTCACATGGACAACTGTTCTCATCATTTATACAAATCACAAGGAATTTTGGTCCAACAAAGGCAAACTCAGTAAGAGCACCACTTAAGTGACTTTTATTTTTTTCATTAACTTCATTGTAATGCTTGATGACAAAACAGAAATCTGTTTATAGGTATATACCCATATCTTGATAAGATCATTTGTAACTTGATCTAAATGTTTTTAAACTATCTACTCCTGTCTGGCAATATTTCCCTAAAATGGAACACACATTAAAAGTAATTCCTGGGAGGAACACATACAGATTATATTCTAAACATAGCAAGACACTAACTGAAAAACTATGTTAAAGAGTTTGTTCAAACTTTGAGTCAGTGAATGTCCAACAAGAAAATTCAGCTACTGAGGAAAAACCACAGAATTAATGAAGGCATTTGGATACCATTTGCCTTGAATTTCCAGGTGGATTAATTCAGTATATAGGCTTCTACTAAAGTGTTCTTCCTTCTCCCTGCACAATGGGTGGTGCGACACTGTTGCTGACATAAGGATAAATTCCTTGGTAAAAATGGTGCTAAAATTACTATGTGCACAGAACACTGCACAAGCTCCTCCGTGATCAGTTCATTTCTTCAATTACTCACAGAAGGAAAATATTTGAAAGAGCAAAATCTAAGCCTAAACCAAGTTTCATTTCTACTGAAAAAAATCTGATCAAATTACATCTTTGGACGTTTACTAATATTCCATAACTATTCCCTAACAAGCATTAACATTTTTTCAATAGTGTTTGAAATTCTGGTTGTTGATGAAGATCCAAATCTGTTCATGAGAAATTTCTGAAGCTTGAAAAGGGTTATTCCAAAACTTTTGTGAGGGATGAAAAAGGTCATCCTGGTTCTATAGGATGGGTTTTTTAACACAGTCTGTGTTTGACATACAGTTTAACAGCATCAGCTAAAGACTAATTATGAACAGCAAAGTAAGCAACTTCAAGTCTAAATTAGACACCTAGAAATTAAACTAATATTAGGGGGAAAAAATTCCGAATAATTTTAAAAAATGCATTAAAATCCCAGAAGATAACAGCTGCAAAAGAGATTTAATTGCATCCCATGGGTGCAGAAAGTTTCTTTTTGGTTTTACAAAACACTTCTGGGTAGTGGAGATTCAGGCAATGTAAATGATGGCAAAAAAAAAAAAAGTTCTGTCATCAAGGGAATAATACAAAAAGAACACCAAAAATACCAAGTAGGGAAAACATCTGTATTAAAAATTTAAGTAATTACTAAGGATGAATTTTGTTCATCTGCCAAGGGTTGGCTAAAATGTAATAGTGCACTTAATTGAGAAGCTCTTCTGCACTATGACTTCTCTTTTAACTGCTACTTGGTGAGTCTTCTTGAGTTTCCCACCTACTGTTCCCATCCAGCAAATGCCAAAAATACCAACATAGAAGAGACCTTCTTTTACTTATAACAGAAAATTAATGAAAGCTGTGCTGTATCAATAGCAGGAAAGCAGTTTTAGTAATAAGACCAAATATAGGAAACAAAACTCAAATGGTGTTAAAACAAGGCGCCATTCCCCCACCACAGCTCAACAAAAGACTTCTTTTATGCTTTTTTCAGCCAACTCTAAAGCAAAATATTTCCTGTGATTTAACAAAGTTTCAGTTGATTCAGATACAAATGAAGGTAGAGCCAAGGCCATTGGTTTAAGAACAAAGAATCTAATGTGAAATAGCAAGATTTGTAATTCACCATGTAGACGTCTGACTAAACTTGCTGCCAAGTAAAGATTTTCAAAGAACTAACATGAACAAACGAGAAAATTTACTTCACATTCAGAACAATTGTTTACAGCATTTCAATTTCCACTGTAAAATTTAGTTTAATGGCAGCAGAGAGCTGCACTGAATTAAATCATGATAGCAATAAACCTGATATTTTTCTGTTACGTTACCTGTCGCTAGCACAGTTATTGGTTGCTGTCCAGTCATGTTGAGGATTGACTAGGATGCCCCAAGAAAGAAACACAGAGGTTGGAGTGAGAGTGCCAACTACCAGCTGCAGAGGCTTTTGTGTCTTGTTCCGACCTACATAAGAAACATATAAAGTTAATTTCTCTTGCCTGCATTATGTAAAACAAAGTTTTAGCAGCTGGATAATAAAGTAAATGAAGATCAACTTCTAAGCTTGAAGGCAAAGGTAAACAGTTCTCTAATTTTCATTGGCACTGTTTCTAAAGTATGGTTTACAAAAGCAGCAGAGGTAAGTGTCCATGGTCAGTTTTTCAACCTAATGTTCCAGTTAAACCTAGTTTTTGAAAATGAATATTTGGTGGTCTAGGTATGCTTAGTATAAGATTCATCTCTAGGCAGATTAAATTCAAAACGCTGGCTATCTTGGACTATATCTCAGAAGGCATGGCACAGAGTTCAGGACATTAGGAAATCTCTCTGTGTGTGACAAAAATAGTAATTTCTTGGAAGGTTTCTCAGTAACACTGCAAATATATCCACAGCCAATAAGTACTTTCTATAGAATTCTTAATCAAGAGTAAACATAACCCACAAAAGTTCTTTTTTTTTAACTGTAGGCAGATCTGAGTTGGTGTCTGTATCTGGGGGATTTTTGTCTTTTAATTACCTACTATATTGAAATCAGCTTTTGCATGATACTTAAATTCAGCTTTGCTCTGAATGAAGGATTACAGTTCTTATGTGAATAAAGACTTTCATTTAAACAATGTTTAAAAGCTAATAGGTGGAAATGAAAAAATGATCCAGAAAAACTAGTTTGAACCTGCAGTTTATGGACTGCTACAGGCCCAAGGAGAATCTCTGGTGTTTGAAGGAAGATTAACAAAAGGAAATTGATACATTAATTACATGACATTACATGCTTCAAAAATCTAAAGGATCTATACCTCCTCAAAATGTACAGGTGACCAACACCTCCTGAAAGTTTATAATCCACTGATCCAAAGGGTTCATTTCTCACTGTTGTGAACCTGATTGGACTAACTTTCTTCTCACGCCTTTTGAACCCTATTATCTCTTCACATAACAAACCTCAGAGACAGTCTGATTTGTATTTTCAACCAATACATGTATGTACATTTAGAAATGTTAACCATGTGGGTTTTTAATTTATGTTGATGATGAATATGTTGCTAGAAAACCCACATTAACAAGCAAAACACACTCTATGCTTAATTCACCCTGTGCTTAAATACATTCTATGCTTAAGATCAAGTATGACATGCTTTGAAATACTGTGGAAAAAATGATACTTCCAAAGGGGCAAATGTCCAAATTTCTTTTTTATTTTCTGGACCAATTTTCACATACTTTCTCCATTCTTGAGTTTTAAAGAAAAGATTACACAAACAGCTTGGTTGTTCACCAGACTATCTGGCAAATCTGCTTCCTAGCAAAATCCCTTTCTTGATCTGTTTTTGGGGAAGCATGGAAAATATGTGAGTTTTAAGGAAAATACAAACCAAACTCTCATACATCTTGAAATGAAACTGATTTTGGAGAGGAACTGTATATAATTTTGATTATAAGTTTTATTATGCTATTAGCAGTTATTTATATTCTGTAAAAACAGACATTTCCTTGGTTATCATCTGTGTTGATCAATAAGAATACAAAGCATAAAATCCCTCTGTATTAATTGCAGTTTGAATTATATCTTTTCCAGAAATGCAATCAGCCTTCATTTGTAGATTTAGAGTTGCAGCAACACAGATTTTACCACATTTCTTGGAAAATTGTCCAGTTTAACTATTGCCACTACAAAAAGACTTGCCATATATCTAGCTAGAATTAAACCACCAGCTGTTCTTACACCTTTGCTGTACTGAAAAGTCAATTATCTGAATCTTGTTACAGACATCAATTTCTGTAGGCTGAAGATACAAAAATTAGTAATGTCCAAATAGTGCATTGGACATTTTTTCTTGGTTTTTGAACTATATATTTTGCATCTGAAAGAGAAATCACTTTCTTAAATCTTTCCAGACGTACTGTGTTATACCTGGCCAAGAGCAAGAAAAAAATTATCCCAAGCATTACCAGGAACTAGGGAAAAAATTCCCCAACATTTAAAATCATAGAATAATTTGGGTTGGGAGGGACCTTTAAAGACCATCTAGTCCAAGTCCCCTGCCATGAGAAGGGACATCTTCAACTGGATCAGGTTTCTCAGAGCCCTGTCCAACCTGACCTTGAGTGTTTCCAGGGATAGGTCATCAATTTATTTTTTGCAACAGTACACTGCTCCTGAAAGAAGTCTCCATATTTAAGTAAGGAATTATGTCTCCATATTAAAGTAAGGAATTTAGAACTAACAACATTAATGACATGATTAAGGGCATATAGAAAGACTTTCAAACAGATAAAAATAAAATTCAGATTTCTACTCTGCTATGTATAGTGTCAGCTCAAAACTTTTCTCTTTCCTTAACTTCTTGCATCAGCAAACTTAGTGTTGATACAGAGGTAGAGACAGACACACACACTCTCTAGCATTTTCCAATGAGAAACAAAGAGCATAACATGATTATGGTTGAAGGAATCGTTACTTGTCATTTGGGAAGGATAACTTTAATACACAGAATAACATCTTTAAATATCAGAAATAAGTATTCTAAATTTCAATTATCATTTGTAAAAATTTTATGAGAAGAGGTACATCTTCATGTCTTGAACACCATGTGCATGACTAATTACTGACTAGGAAATACTGTCTTACATTTTATCTCTCACCCATGGAACTTTTGCAACCCAATCAGACACCTACAGAGAAACCCAGTAAAAGACACTGTTGTCTTTCAAATACTTTAAGAAAGAGGTGCAATAATGTTAAAATACCTGAACAAGATTTCTTGTTATTTGAAACACGTGCTGGTCTTACTGAAACCAAATACCGCGGCTCTGCATCTGCAAATGAATAAAAAAACCAATTATTACAGATGTGCCTGCTGTTTGAAAAAGAAATTAACCTGAAATTAATACGAAAAAGTAAAATAGTCAGTGAATGCTTGACACATTATCCAATCTTGGTGATCTTTAAAATTTTCTTTAACATTTATTGAGTTCAAAATAATAAATGTTTTGATTAAAACAATGTTGAGATGTTTATTTTAGTTTGGGGAATTCCTCTTAAGAGATAAGATTTTCCCTTATTCTTTTAACCATATGTTAGAGATTTCTGACCTTCTTAATTATTTAAAACCAAGCTCTATTCTCACTGAATTGCAACATGAGAGAACTTATCATAGGAGACTCCAGCAAGATATCCACAGGCAGAAGTTGGCTCACCATATACTGACCAAAATTATTTTTACTACAGCTTTTAGAAAAAAGGATTATTCTACATAAAATTCTTATTCTAGTTAAGATGGATTTATCTAAATCTATGGCTACAGGTGAGAGCCTGATTTTCCTGCATCTTTCAGTGCAACAGGCATCTTGAATTCTACTAATCAAACAGAACCACTAAAAAAATCAGTTTTCTCTTACACACAGATTTCTGTAAAGAGAGAGAAACGAAAATCAGTACTGAAAAAGTAAAAAACTTCCTGTGCTACTGAAAAGGCTCTGTCAGTGTGGGGAAAACCACTCTAACTTCATTGATTGTATGCATCTAAATCCCTGGAAACCCATAAAGTACATCCTATGGATGTACTTTAATTGTTTAATTATTCTTTTTATATGGGTTTCATCTGCACCCAATAATCAAGATAGGCATTGAAAACAGCTGCTCAAAGCAGTGTGGAAGACAGAATTAGTTAAAGAAAGAGCAAGACCAAAGTGCAAATACATCTTCCTTTACCAAAAAAAAAAAAGGTTTTTAATATTTAAAGGGGTACACAAGTCTGGGAGCTGTGTAATCAACTGGACATTTTTTGTATTGAGACTGAAAACTAGAAATAAGCAATACTTTAAAATAATTTGGTTTTCCTGTATTTTACATCCAGTTTTCTGCTCTGCATTTGTGCCCACTTGTGAGACTGTTATAACTCTCACAAAGTATTCAACAGAATTATTTTAAAGCATGACCTTAAAAGTTCATGAACTGCAAAGCCAGTCTTCAAACTCTACAAACATATGGGTTTGTCAGTAAAATGTCCAAAGATTGTGAAAGAAAGTTATTCAAATGCTTTGAAACAGTTTTTCCCTGCTCCATAAATGAAAAAAATTAATTCTGGCTTAAATCTGAAATTACTTTTGTAGAAGAATAGAAATAGATTAGCTGCTAAACAAAATACAGTAATAAAAAAAGACTGTTAATGCCTCATTGCACATCTCAGCTACAAAACCTGGCAGTTTTCAGGATTCATTAGTCCTAGCAGCTGTTTTTGTTCTGTAACAAATTTTTCTCTGTGGAAATATTTTGTGTTATGGGCTGTTCATTAAGCTTTATTTTGGTGGATTTAACAAATATTGCTGTAAGAAAGAATACAATACATCCCCATTTTGCAGACAATTCATGGCTCTTCTGACTGTAATACAACCTACAAAAGGAAGTATTTAGGAAAATACTCTAAACTAGATGGTGAGAGAGTGCTGTTATAGAAAAGGCAGGTTTAAAAGGTACCACTGAATTTAAGACAATATTATGATCATTATAACTGAAATCAGAATATGAAATTCTTAAACAAGTCAATTCAATACCTGGGATACAACAATAAATTTCTGTTCCATACTTAACTAAAGATATATCTTAATTTAGAAATATGATTCCATGATTCCTAAGCAGAACAATCCATGCTACTATATAGATGTTAATAGTAGAGCAACTGTAATTTAAGTTAAATTCGTTGGTTTGATGCACAGTATCAAAGCATTATGCATGGACTGGAGGACACATGCCCTGAAATGCTTTTATTCTGGGCAGATATGCATTCTATATGCAATGCATCTGAAATAAAGAAATGCAGAGAGCTTTTTTAATATCATATAATGAGCATTGATGCATTAGAAATGGGAGTTCTTTCTTGGTCTTCCACTGCAATTCAACACTTCTTTTAACAAGTTCAGAAGACTACTGAGTTTTCACACTGATTCAGTCTTCTTGCTGAGAAATATAACCGTCAGTCATCATCACAACACTGAAATCATCTGATGCTACTACGACACAATTCATTTTCAGGGTGTTAAAACATTGTCTCACCCACGTATTAAACTCTATCAAGTTACAAGGAATACTTCATGATAATCTGTGTTCTTTTATGATGCTTGTATATTCATAATTCATTGCACAGATCCATGTCTATAAGATGCAGGAATCTTGGGGAGAGGTAAGTAACACAGGAAAAGAAAATGTAAATGGTGTGAAACACCAGAACATAAATAATACCATAATTTACCTTGCACTAATTCATCTTAATGCTTAGGAGATAAATTGCTGAAATAAGAGGTAGGTAGGAAAATGTGACTGTCAGTCACAACAATATGGGGGGTTGACTGTATGTAACTATGATTCACAGAATGTATCAACTATTTACATGGAAATATATTTAAGAAGAGACGCTAATTTCAAAAATAAGATTATAACCTCAAGGGAAAACAAACCACACCACAAAGTATGGACAATCCTGTTTACAACTGAATATTTCTTTTTCTCTTTGAACTGTATTTAGTTAGAAAAGGACAGTTACGTAATTAATATCAATATTGAAATGTCTGGACACGTGCACAAATCCAGCAGCTGCCTCCAAAAATAATTTCAACATTAATCAGTATATAACAGAGACATATATGATAAAGATGCAAGAAGTAAAACTGTCTGTCCCTCATCTGAGAGGATCCACAGTCTCATAAATGAAGGATCCCTACAAAACAATGCAAGCTTTAGCAAGTTAAGTTTGAAATACATTTGCAAATGTGCTATGAAAATCTTACTGGCTCCTTGATGCCTAACACATTCTTAGAGGGCTGCTACTCTAGGACTACTTGTTTAAAACTATTACTGTCTAACACCCATTATTAAGGCTAGAACAACAAATCTCTTGGCTAAGATCTCCTTTCAGATCAGAAATAAAGTCCAAATAGTGACTACCTTCAATTCTTTAGCCACATGAGAAAATGCCCTCATGTACCAGAGAAGTGCTCCTCAAAAATCCATGCCTAATCCTTAGTGGTGCAATTCCCCAAACATGGGCTATTACATTAATAAATAAGATCATTAAAAGGAAAGAGCTTCTATTATCCACCTTAACAGTTTATGAAGACAACCAGAATGTAACAAAAGTACATGCCACTGACATATCAGATTAACATAAGAGAACACGTACTTCCATGTGCCATAAGCTAGGCTATCAGTGAGCTGGCAGCAGGTAAAAAACATGAGCTACAAAATGCTAGGAAATTCTGCTTTTGTTCAACCATACTGTTCAGTTCAGGGCCCAGCCAATATGCACTCGAAAGCAAAACAATGTAAGACTGAACTGACTGATGAACTTAGAATAAATTTTAAAGTAGTGTTACAAATGTATCATTAAAATTCATAGACCACTGAATTAAAAAATCAAAACAAAGTATTTTTTGGCTTCAGGCTGCAATTACTGAATCTGTATTTAGGGATTTCTAAAGATTTACTCTGGGGTGTTGTTAAGGGAAAAGGTGGAGGAAGGGGAGGATGGAAAGTATTGTGGTGTAACAAGCATGGGAAAAGACAGAGAAGTGGCACAAAGGTGCTGGCATGAGCCTTCTGCTGATCAATACACTTGTCTAGAGGAAGGGGCATCTGCTGACCTCCAGGTCCTTCCTTCCACTAGGCTCAGCTAACATTAGCAATGAGAACCTGGTTTCTGGTAAGTTAGAAGGAAGCATCATAATGCTGAATTAACATTCACTTTCTTTAGCACCTTGAAAAGTCTGCAACTAATACACCTGCAAATTTCTGATAATTGATCAGATATAAGAAACTTCACAGTAGTATCTCTTGGCTAAGCACTGCTCTAGTACAGATCCCTGAATTACACTTTTTAAAATGGTTGATACTAGGTGGTACTAGAATCCTCTCAGTAAATGCATAAACACAAAATTCACCCATTACTTATTGGGGTTGTTATAAAGCAGGATTACCAATATATTCTCCTCTTACACTGTACAATCTCGTTAAAGAAAAGAAAAAGCAAAAGCATTGCCCAACTTTGAGCTGGTTTTAGAAACTGAAAGGGAAATTAATTTTGTTTGCTCTGTTAAGTAATTGCTGTTCATTCTTACAAAACTTTCCTGTCTCCACCCAATTTCTCCAAAAATATCGACAATTTCTATGAGGCTGGCTTGCAATCTTCCTGGCCAAGTTGGAAAAGACTAACACAAATTCCTTAAGCAAATGCTCTTTCTTTACAGGTCAAGAAGACTGAAAAGATTAAGATAAAGGTTTAAGTCAAGCCCAGAGCCTTTGGATCGATCTATTCACCTTTTCATCAGTCTAGCTGAATTAACATTTTGGTATCTTTTGACACTGTCTGAATAGCTTTCATGACCAATAATATTGTTGTTTACTGTCATGTAAGCACATAAAGTAAACTCGGCACAAAACACGTCTGGTATCCTGATAAAGAGGCATCATTCTTTAAAACAAACTTTTCTGCTGCCTTGTCATTGTCATTTACCCTACAGTATGATTCAGATCTATCTACTAGTGCATGAAGCTGCTGACGACTTTGTTGCTAACATGAACTCATTACAAGTTCAGGAATCCAACAGAGTCCTTTTCCCTTTCCACATGCCCTCTGCAGGCAGATCCCAATTTATTGATAATGTTATTCAATTGCTGCCTTGGTTACTATATAACTCCCAAAACAAAGGGAAAACAGATATCTCTGCAGTGAGGTGATGAATATTTTAATGATGAAATGTAGGTGAATGTCACACTTTGTACAAAGCCATATATCTGTCCTGAAAATCCTAGGAAATGGCATGTCCTTCTTAGTTTCTTTTAAAACATATGCACCTATAGACATGTAAACTCATAAATTAATACATCTGCTGACTTCAAGTTTCCAGTTATCAGCATCATAACAGATGTGTTACCCAGCAGAAAAGCTGACAATATATTTCATCTTAATCTACAGTGGCTTTGTTGGAAACATGGAATTTGCGGGCCTTAGAAATATACATTGTTGTGTATATTGTGTCATCCTCCACATTCCAGTTTCAACTGCAGACAATTATCCCAAACAGAATACCTGTAATGCTGTTCCCTTAACAAAACCGGGGATGCAGAGCTAAATCAAAGAAATGTGGAAATGTCTGCAGGCACTTCATTCTACCATCTAGACCTATAGTCTTTTTTAGAAAGGACAAATGAAAGAATTTTTATTGTCCCTCTGCAACACCTTGCTTTTTCTAAAATCCATTAAAAGTCTATGCTAGAGCTGAGGTTTCTGGCCGCCAGAATGAAACTTGACCATTGTTCCTAGAATTAAGAACTGTTCTGCAATTTTTCCAGTTTCTGCCAGCAACTGAATATGGTGGGGAGGAGGGAGTGTGCTAGCAATCATCTCTCTCTTCACTTCTGCCACACAAGTCACTCTAAAATAGAGCCAAAAGCACAACTGATGTTTATTGCTTTAGCTCGTGTTCCATACACATTTGGAAAGCACAGTCAAAGCTGCAGTTTAATGTGGTGTTTAATATTCATGGAATGGGAAAGATTATGCACTCTCTGCTTCCAATAAACAAGCCCCCAAGGCATAAAATCTAACCCTAAATCTCTTAACTAAAAACAACAGCTCCAATAAACGTACTGGTAATGGACTCAAATAAATGTTTGCAACTTGAAGTATATGTTGCTGATAGCTTCTTTTACTCCTGTCTTTTCAAAGTTGACATTTTCTGAAGGTGGGAAATGCTTGTCTTGGTATTTATATTACATTGCACATTGTATGTTTAGTTACTGGACATTCAGAATTCACAAGCATAGATTTATTGTTACAAGAAACTGATAACTTCTATCAGCGTGAGTGAGATAAAATTTTGAAGTTATTCTCCATTAAAATAATTATAAAGGAAGAGTATTCCTCAACATTTGTGCTTTTCCCTCTCCAGATAGACCACATCGAATGGATAGACATATGGTTAGTGCTCTGATGTGCTATAGAACTAAAGATACCTAGTTTCCAGCCATTAACTATTACCGTTAAAGCTACAAAATATCAATATAAATTAAATTCCAGGTGACCTTGAGCTTTCAGTTTTCAGTTTTGCAAAACATTAGGTATTAAAGCTTCCATTAAATACGAAGTACAAAGGATATACACATGATGTTACATGCAGTCATTTTTCTGCTCTTTCCTAAGATTTCAGAGTACCTGAAAAATATCAATCCTCACTACTCCTGCAACAGGCATTGTTATGCCTAATGCACAGTATACTACAGAAAATCCTGTACATCATTCTTAGTGGACTGATTCAAAAGTTACACATAGGATGAATCAGATAAGCCAGACCCAGCTTAAGTGATGGTTATGACCTCAAACACTGGATGGATGATAGAATTACAAACAGCTCCCAGTAGTACCAACTCATGAAACAGAATGTTAACCTTTGCCACAATGATCCTATCAGTCTCTAATATCTTAATTATTCTGTGTCTAACATTTTTTTTTTTTCCATTTTTTGTTCTGCAGTTTTCAGCCTGGAGCACACACCCACAACAGCCTTAACTGACCACATTAAAAAGATGGCAATTATTACTTCTGTGCTCAGGCATACTTTCCTCCCCCTTTTTTTACACCAAGATCACCAGCATTACAACTATGAGGTTATCTTGATTCATTTCAGGCCAGAAAAGCTTAAAGAAAGTGATAGGGATCAATCCTTAGGGACAGAACAAATTTCTCAAAAGGTCAAATCCTGATAAATCAATGTTTTAATTGGTTATTCTTCTTCATCCCTATTCCAGATAACAGGATTTAGCATTCTTGACATGGTGTAATTTCTTCCATAAAACAGCTCATGGAATTCTGTCAGTAATGACTGATGTGGAGGTTAGAGGTTAATCTATAACATGTAGTACTGGAGTAGATCCCTACAAGAAGAGGCATTGTTTTGATATGAGTATTTCTGTTGAAAAGAATCAATCACACAATTCTCTCAAGACTGTTTCACTGCTTCTTCTACTATTTGTTAAAAACGTGTACATCTCCCTTATATTCTACTTCAAAGCTGCAACCTTAGAGAGACCATCCCATTTAATCTGTGATGTGGTCAGTATGGTACAAGCTTTCAGTAAAATGAAAATCCTCAAAAATAATACCAGTAAACAAACTTTTCCAAACAACAAGAATGAGGTGTTCTCCTTGAACAATCTCCTAATTCCACTTTCAACTGAAATTCTTGACAGCACCCTCAAACAAACACAAAGAAACCCTGAGCAACAACCCAACAAAACAAAAAATGAGGCAAACAAAATGTTCATATGTCCTCAGTCTCTTCCCATAACTCATTACAACAACAGCATGCAAAGCAAATATGTCTTACCAAGTTCTGTTACATAGTTTTTTCCTTCTGAAGGTAAAGGAATGTACTGATTAGAAAAGAAGGTGCTTCCATAACCCAGGACAAAACCTTGTAGTTTGGTGTTTTGACTTGGTCGAAGATACCTCATGCAAACGGTGTCATCTGTTGCATTGATCTGAACCTTCAGGCTCTGCCTTTTCACTGGGGAAAGAGTGAAAAAGAGGAGATCAGAATGCATTTTCTTGCAATCATATATGCAGTAATGCAATATGACAATATAACAATATAGGGCTGTTGAATTTGCTAGTAGTAAGCAACTGAAAAATTTCTCATAGGAGATGTCTCCTGGAAACCCAGAGGATTAAAAAAAGTGAACTAACAGTCATGTAAAATAGTGGTTGCCAACATGAACTGTTTTTCCACTAGTTTAGCATTATCATTTGCTTTAACATCTACAATTCCAGTAGTAAAACCATGCATGAAGTGGAAAAAATGCAAGTTTTTTCTCCTTTAAATGCAAGAGTTATAGTAGTATTAGCCATATATAGGACCCATAGGAGAAAAATGTACAAGTTTTTTGTTAGAATTTTTTTTGCTCGTTAGTAGAAAATATGAAGTTTTAAAATAAGCATAATCAGTTAATCACACTGAAAAAATATGGTAGAGGATAAACAGTAACCAGATTCAAATAAAACTTCCAAATTTTTTTCCCCCTATGTTGGGCTGGAAATGTAATTTTGTGTTTGGAATTACACCAGGACACCTAACTAACATAAATACTTTACTCAAAACTACGAAGAAACTCTTTTTAAACATTCATTTTTATGCTTTCCAGGGGAACAGCACATAAAGTAAGAAACAGCTTGTATATCCATCTGCAAAAATTTAACATGTAGCAATAGAGAATGACTTCACAACAGAATAACTAACTTTTTAGTCTACAAGTTGGTGTTTCAGCTGCTTCTTGGTGGGTAAGGGAGGATTGGCTTTTCCCTTTTCCTTCCTTGGTATGTACAATTTTAATATTCCCTTGTCACTGTTAGGCCTATCATATTTTCAGAACTGTTGAATTGCTGGCTTTTCCCCAAACTTACAACACCAGCACTGGACTAGTACATTTTGGGTTATTATTTCTCTTCTCATTCTCAAAATATAAATTTTTATCCCCAACAGATTTTCAGGCATCTGCCCAATCATGAGGGCTGAAATTACCTTATCAGGCAAAAAACAAAACTTTGCAGACAATCCTTTTACTTCAGGAACTAAATCGTGAAGAAAAACAACGAGATAAATGAGATATATAATATAGCATTGAATAATAGGGTAGAGTGATATTAAACCTTTCTTTCTTTCTCTCTCTCTCTCTCTCAACTCCCATTTTTTCTTCTCTTTCTCTCTCAGTAATTGCAGACTGATATTCAAAGTTTCTCTAGACAAGTACATACTGATTCTCTGGTATCACCCCAACATACCCTGCTTTTTTAAAGAGAAATTCTAATGATTAGAGTTGCCAAGAGACAAAAACCCTCACTTTGTTTTAGCAGATGATTTGAGCATCTGCAATTTTCTGCACACAGAATGTAAAGCCTTATGCCAAACACTTTATGCCTCTTCCCTTTATAGAAAGAAGCGTACAAGTAAAACTGATGGAAAACATCTGCCTCCCTTCCTTTATCTAAAGACTGATCAAGAAAAATCATTCAGCCAGGAAACTGTCACAATTTTCCAAAGGCAACTCTGCCAGGTTCCAGAAGACTGCAAGGCTTCTAGAAAACTCAGCTCTCTGGCATTTTCAGCAGTGCAATACCTTCACAGGGAAAAGGGCGGCAGTTGCTTCCTAATCTCTGTGACATCCTAACTCAGAATATTGACAGGGCTCCAGACAGCCCAAACCAGGAAGAAAATCCAACAGACTTCAAATACTTCTAATGAGCTTCTTAAAGACATTTAGTAAAAAGTGGCAACAAAGTTTCAGATTATTACCTCTGACTGACAGTGAGCTAACTGTTTAAATTATGGATTCTGCAAAACCATTGTTTATTTATAAGCACTCCGTTATAGTGACAAAGAGCCTTGATTTTATTAAAGCCTTAAAACTCTCAGTGACGTTTCTACAGTGAGAAAGTCTAAATGGGATCCCAAAACAGTAGTAGCTTTGGGATAAGACCCTTTAGACCTCTTTTTTATATCCAGCATATCAAAACCACCATGAGAGCTTTTAAAATCAAAGCCAGTTCCAGCAGAAAATGAACAGGAATAATGTATTTTTAAAAAGAGAGAATAAGGCTGGCAAGAAGAAAAGGAGATGAAATTTAAAAAAAAAATTAAAAAATCCCTGTCTTCACCACCCTGTCTTGACAGGTCTTTTCCTCTAATTTACTTTTAAGTACAGTGATGGCCTGGATGGCAAAAAGTACTGCAGACTCCCAGTAGCATTCAGGAAAAAAACATTAGGAAAAAATTCTTTAGGTTGGAAAAGACCATCAAGCTCATTAAGTTCAACCATAAACCCAGCACTGTCAAGTACACAACTAAACCAGGTTCCCAAATGCCACATCTACACACCTTTTAAATACCTCCCGGGATGGGTACTCAACCCTAGGCAATCTGTTCCAGTGCTTCATAACCCTTTTGGTGAAGTTATTTTTCCTAATATGCAATCTAAACCTTCCCTGGCACAACTTGAGGCCCTTGTCCTTGTCCCAAAATTTGCCCTTGTCCCAAAACTTGTTATTTGGGATGAAAAGGCTGGCTACATCCTCCTTTCAGGTAGTTGTAGAGAGAGAGAAGGTCACCCCCAAACCTCCTTTTTTCCAGCTCCCTCAGCTCCCCCTCATAAGATTTCTGCTCCAGACCCTTCACCAGCACTGTGGCCTTCCCTGAACATGCTTCAGCGCCTCAACATCTTTCTTCTAGTCAGGGGCCCAAAACCGAACCCAGGATTCAAGGTGCAGCCTCACCAGTGATTAGTACAGGGGAGTGACCTCTACCCTGACCCTGCTGGCCACACTATTCCTGACCCAGGCCAGGACACCATTGCCCTTCTTGCCCAGCTGGGCACACCCTGGCTCGTGTTCAGCTGCTGGTGACCAGCACACCCAGGCCCTTCTTCACCAGGCAGCTTCGGGTTGTCAAGACCCAGATGCAGGATCTGGAATTTGGCCTTGTTGAAGGTACACAGCATCCACAGCCTTTCCCTTATCCAGTGAGTCACTTTGTCATAGGAGAGGATCAGGTTAGGCAAGCAGGGCCTGCCTTTCCTAAAGCACTGTCAGCTGGGCCTAAACCCCTGCGTTCCTGTACCTGCTGTATGGTGGCACTCAGGATAATCTGCTCCATGGCCACCCTGGCACAGGAGATCAGACAGACGTCTCTGTGGTTCCCCAGATCTTCCTACCAGCCCTCCTTGTAGATGGGTATCATATTTGCTAACATCTGGATAACTGGGACCTCTCCAGTTGGCCAGGACTGCTGATAAGGGATTGAAAGTGGCTCAGTGAGTGTCCCTGCCAGCTCCCTCAGTACCGTCAGGCAGAGACCATCTATAGCCCTGTGTGTATATAAGGTGTAACATGTCACAGACCATTTCCCCTTGGATTATGGGGGCTTCATTCTTCTCCCTGAATTCCTGCTTAGGGGATAGGGTAGTATACCTGGAGAACATCTGTTCTTACCGTGAAGAAGTGAGGCAAAAGAAGGCCTTAAGTACTTCAGCTTTTTCCTCAGCCTTTGTCACTATCTCTCCCCCTGCATGCAATAAAGGACGGAGATAACATTTCTTTTCCTCCTCAGAGATGTAGCTACAGGGTCTGCTCCATGTTCTTAACTGTCTACTACCCCTTCTGTAAGCTCCTTGCTTACCATTCCTTCCCTCCACACAGCAGAAGACCCCCTGGCTGGGAGCACCCAGTCAATCTCAACAAGTGCACTCTTCTCCCCTTGCTCCTGAAAGAAAAGCCTGACCCAGAGAGCAGCAAAGAGCATGCAGAAAAATCGCCTTCTTCACTTTAACTTAGCTGCATGTTTTTCAGGGAAAATAACCGCTAAAGCAACAACACAGATGCCACACTTCATATGACTAAACCACATTCCTATTCATGGGCTGCGCGCATTCCAGAATCTCTGAAAATGAGGGATGAGTATTAACTGGTAAAACAATAAAGGACCAGTTTCTGGAAGTGTATGAACAGAAGTGGAGCAACCAAGGACAAGGAGAGCTTAATCCTACGTGCTGCACAGACATTGCCAATCTAGTCAAGAGAGGGCCAGCTTGGAGCAATTCAGATATCAAGGACTTCATATAAAGTAGCTTAGTAAATGGGGACAGTCCCCAGGAGCACATTAGCAAAATAGATTTCATTCATGTTGATCTCACAGTGTTTTGAACAACTAACCAGGAAAGCATTCTCATTCTGAGTAATATGTCTCTTTTACTCACCACTCAGATAAACATTCATTAAATGTGATTGAATGGGCAAAGGGAAGTCACAGGACCTTGACTCTTATGATACTGGGAAAAGAATCTATTTGATTTTGAGAAAATAATTTTGTTGTATTAGGATTTCAGGAGACCTTTTTTTCCTGCATTTCCTTTATGAAAGAGTCAAATGATAAACTAGATACCCTCTAATTCCATTCATTTGTGTCAGTTTTTGGCATTTGTTAGTGAAACTTTGGTCTTAAGTATTTGCGTTTGTAGTGTAATTCTTTTACATTGAGGCTGTTTCCAAATGGAAGATTCTGAGATATATAGCTGCCTCTGAAACAAAGTCTTTCCCTCCATGTTTGCCAACAGAAATTCCACACGGATCTGCAAGTATTCTCTTCAACAAAAGCCAGTTGATGGCCAAGATCAGCAGGAGAAACTGTGCAAAGCACATCTGAAACAAAAGCACTACGTTAAATGCATCAGAGCACTTGCCGTGTTAGAGTCACTCCAAGGAAAGGGCTCTACCCATACTGGGAGAGAATGAAAGACATCTTGAGGAATCAGATGAATCATAAGGGAACCAGCCACCCCCAACTCTTCAGAAAGAAGAAAATAGCTACCAACAGCCTGAAGAATCCAGCTGGAAGCACCAGTTAGACTAGCTGGAATGTATAGGCAATGGGAGACAAAAGCAAACAAATACTGAAACTTTTAAAAGTTTAGATGTTACTTTCACTCATACCATGAGTCTACTGCTTGTTTTAAGTATGCATAGTCTCTTGTGATTAAATACAGTCCTATTTTTTTTTTTTAATGCATAAAGTGAAAGTCCTTGAACTCTGCCCTACAAAACTAGAGGGTGAATACAGCTGTATTGTATTACAGCAAATTTGGCTTTGTTGGCAGAATTCCTTTTGCCTTACATTGAAACTGTTTGTTTTCCACCATTTCAAAGATTTTAGGGGGCATGAAGACAAGACCCAGCACTGCCTCCCAGAGTGCTAGATAAATGAAGTGTGCCTTATGAAAATATATTAGCACCATCTATTTGTAAGCACCACCTCACTTATTCAAATCATTCACAGCAGTGCTTTGATTTTCCAAATCTGGTGTCATAGTACCACCAGGCAAGTTTTCAATGATAATCTAACACTGTGAAACTTCTACTTTCTGCTCTTTTATATTTTTGTATTTATTTTGGCTCCCAAACATAGAGAAATATTGGTTGTTTGGCTGCAAACCAAATATAGCTTAAAATGGGAAACATTTAAAAATAGTTCTGTTTCTATGTAGTAGAATAAACAAGACACACTTCTAAAACAGCCACAACCACAGAATCATGGAATAATTTAGGGGGGAAGGAACTTCTGTAAGTCATCTAGTTCAGCTCCCTACTCAGGTTGCTCAGGGCTATATCCAGCTGTCTTGAACACCTCCAATGACATAGATTCTATAACATCTCTGGGGTAACCTGTTTCAGTGTTTAGCATACTTCTGTTAAAAAAAACCCCAAAAATCCTAACGTCTAACTAGAATTTCCCATATTCCAGTTTGTGCTGAGTGCCTCTTGCCAAATTACTCTGCACTTCTGCAGAAAATCTTTGTATCCTCTGGTCAGATAGCTGAAGACAATGTTTGATCCTTTCTCATGACAGATTGCATAAAGCACTAAAACTCCTAGACATGAAATTCACATTAACAAATACTCTGATGAAAGTAGGTGCCATATAAAGAGGGCAACAAAGCATACCTTATTAGGGGAGGGTGAGCTAACAGCCTTGCATATAGTTTTGTCATTTGCAAATGAAGTTCCCCAATTAATTTTTTTTCAAAGTATTATTATGACTACATAAGTCTAACATTGCTTCAGAAGAATAGGCTGTCAACATGCAGCAGTTAACTTCGTAAAACACAAACATATCTACAAAAACCTAACTCATGAGCTCTCAACTCACACCTTCAAACTCCTTTCATTTCAAAGAGGACAACTTTTCTTAGGTCTATCAACATTCTTAACAGAATGCACGTAGCAAATAAAACAGCATAAACTGTAATTCCCTACTGTACTTCTTTCATATCTAGGGCCATTTTAGTAATTTAAATAATAAGAGCAGTTTACTACTAAAGGTGAACAAGTAGCTAAAATATGGAGTAGGGAAACTGCTCAGTACTGGTGTTTAGCTGAAGGCAGTGACTCCCTAGGAAGAGATGCACTGTGAGGGCCCAGGGTCAGCCCCATCCCTTCCTGTGCCATTTCTCACAGCATTCTTTCAAGGTTACTGACACATTTTTCTCCAGTTGCTATGGATATTTAGTTTTACTAACATTAATAATAAATATGTGGATATAAACTAAACTAAATAGTTTATAATTAGAACTGATATATACTAAATAGATACTTTTCACAGAAAAATTTTAGAGCATTTGTATTACAAAACTACACAGGTTTCAAAACTTCCTTTGCCAATTCTTCTCTAGTGATCACTAGAATTGAGAACTGAGTAAATAAGCTGTACTCATTAGTATTTTAGGACCAGATAGGCCAATGCAGAGGTAAAGATGTAGTTATCAGCAGTTCCAGTTTCTATGTAGCTACATTAATCTTTGTAAAGGCAATTTGTTGTTCATCTACTGCCATCAGTTTCACCTGTTTCCAGGTCGTTCAAGAACTTCATTGAAGTTCCACTTCCATCTTTATCATTATCTCCCTCACAAGGCTCTTTAAACATGCTGGTTTAATTTTTTTTTATTTATTTGACTTAGTAGAGTAGCTGTCCTTATTTTCAGGGTGCCAAGCCGAAAAGAATCTGGATTTAAATTTGGGATACCACTTCAGTGGTACAGCTCCCAATTCCAGCTTTCATTCTTCAGGTAATTTTCCGTTATTTGTTAAAACAGGAAGCAAAACTGAAAACAAAAAAAGAAAACTGTTGTTTGAAAATAACCAAGCCTGCAGCTCTGATAGAAAAGGGAACAGGAATTAAACATCTGAAAACTTCTTTGGAATTACTTAAAACAACCTGAGCCTGGCTCTCTTTGTGAGATACTGTTGAATTTTTATTTTAAACCTTAGAAAATTCAGCTCCTTTATGTGTCCAGTTAGTAAACTTAGTCTGGTGTTTGACAGTAAAAATTTAGTTTAAATAAAATTCAACAATTAACAATTCAACATTTTTGAAGGATAGGGACAAAACCAAGCCTTTCCATTATTTTCAATGCCTAATGTCCTCTGAATCTCCTTCAAGTTGAATCCTTTTTGAGAGATGTCACTTTGAAAATTAACAGCACACGAATTTAAAAGGACAAGCAAAACCCCTCCTTGTTAATAACCTGAAACCCTTATTTCAATTTAGATTATGGATTGCTTATTTGCAGTAGGGTAAAGCTTAGTTTAGATCTGATGTCTTTAGGTTCTCCAGAGCCTTATTCATCTGGCTTTACTCTCAAAGCTCCTTGCTTGCTTTTGTTTTTTCTAGACTGGCCTGGCATGTATTTTTCTGGATGTAATTTCACCTGGACAGAGCTGATGAGACAGTGACTGCATCTTGCCCAGAAGAGCTGTCGTTCCAATCCTGGCTCCTTCTCCTGTCCAAGGAAACAAGTCCAAGGCAACTCCACCCTGGCTGGGCTACGAGGAAAACTGTGTCCTGGCCAAGGAACCTGACAGATTCTGCATAAATATATTCAATAAAGGCAAGCAGAAGACTGTGGTGAGCAAGAAGAGTCTCCCAAATTTTCTAGGTCTAGCTCTCTTTTTTTAAGCCTTTAAAGAGCACCAGCCAATGCAAACACCATACGAGAAATGTGGTCTTTGAACATGGCTGCATATAAGGTGGACACATTTTACAGCTGATCAGCTGAATCAAAACATAGACTTTCTTTGACAACAGCTTGATAGGAAAAGCTCAGCAAAATACTAAGAACTTGAGCAGGTGAAGAATTCAAATGCTATTGGTCTGGCTCTGCCCATTAACTATAAATACATTGAAGTGATTGGTATTAAAGACCACAAACCTTAATGCAAGAAGTTTCTTATAACTATGTTCATGAGCAGACAGTGCATTGTCACTGCCATTCACTACTCAGGGCAGGCACCACTTCCTTAAGCCTCTTTCAATTTACAAGTATCAGTGCATTTCTGAAGAACTGAAAATCAAAGGCATAATGAAAAACACTATCTGGAACTGCAGTCACCTTTGCTTCTGTGAGAAGAGTGAAGACACTGCCCTTTACAATCCAGGATGTTAGTGTTTATTACTCATTGCACAGATAATCTGCTACATGGGTTACTGCATACCCAGATTGTAGTGAGGGACTTATTTCTTACAGTCAATTTGGAGTCTGTTCCTTACATGTGATCACCATTTATTACATCATTATACATAATGTTTTTTTTCACTGTGTGACTATTCATCTGGGGATCTTTTAAAACACTTTGGGGAGAATCACTCAAAAGAAGAATATCAACATAACTGATGGCAAGACAGTATAAATTCTACTATATAAGAATAAGGCAGCTTCAAATTAACATTAAAAAAACCAGGAGTAATAAATTGAAATTTGCATACTTATCTGTGTTAATAGAACAAAATAGGTAGTCATACACTAAAATCCTCTTCTGTGATAAGTATTACCTTATCTGCCATAATCCAAGCAGTTGAAAGAACAAGTATTTAGCTCAGTATTCTGTAACATTGGCTTAGATGATTTTAAAACTAACTTCTTTTTACCTCCTCTGATTCAGCTCAGGGTTAGTTTATAAGGACAAAAACGCTTAAAGACAGTAGTATTTGGACAGCTAGGAGGATTTAAAAGGTATACTAACAGAATAAATTTGAAATCAGCATGTATTTAAAACACTTTAGTTGTGAAGTAATCTATGTCTTAGAATCCCCAACATGTCTAGATATGTTTCAAAATTGCTCCTTTCTCTATTTTAAAACTGAAGACCTGCGTCCCAGTGCTTTTATGCAGTAGTTGTCGCTTCTAAAAAGACCTCTTATCACTAGTAGATAAATACGTAGAGCACTGCAAAACAGACAAGCTTAATAAAATCCAGGAAAGAAAGCAAAGTCAATGACTAGAGGTACAGAGCAGGTTACCCAGGAAAGAAGCCTGAATAAAAAGGAGTCATTGAGCTTAGAGAAAAGGTGCATAGATAGATAAGAAGACAGTATCCAAATGTACATGGCAAATAAACAAATCCCTGAGGAAAAGCAGCATGAATAAGTTCTGCTCTATATCTGTGAGGAGAACTGACAAACGTAGCAAGGAAGATATATCTGGAAAACTGATACACTCTGGAACAAGCTGCCTCAGGAATAAGAACAAGGTGGTCACAATGAGTTCAGGAAGTCCATTTCAGCCCTGTGCTTTCTTGTGAAAATTTTCCTATTTTTCCACTCGAAGGTTACTACTTTTCTTTTGCATCTCTAACTGTGCACCATAAAGCCTCAAGGAAGGCTGCCCTCCTCAGTGCTATGTATGAATTCCAATATCCTACTTTGCATATCTAACACATATAAAATGAAAATCCAATAAGGCACAATCTCTTCAGTATACAGATAAGCATAAGAGAACTGCCACGGAGAAGCAAGATTAATTTGTTGTGTGAGAACAAAATAGTATCTCAGTGCAATTGCTTGAGTAAAGGCAAGACAGAGCATCCAGAAAACTGCAAGCTCTTCTTCCTTATCTCAGCCACCAGGAGCAGTCACACTTCTGCGCATGACAAACAAGAAGTTGATTCAGTACAGCCAGAGCAAATTTACCAAGACCAGGCTGTCTGGCAAATCTTGCTGCCTTCTGTAATGTTATTACTGGCTTTGTATACAATGGGACCGGGATGAAATTTGGCACAATTTCCACAGGTATCCTACCTGTCAGACTGGATGCCTACATCATAGGGTGGATGGAAAACTGGGCTCAGAGAACAGCAGGCAGAGGTTAAAAGCCCAAAGTCCCCTTTGATAGTCTTTCTGGTTCTTGAGCTGTATCTAGTGTAATTCCTATACTCATGTCAGTGAGGGAGAATGTTTTGTGCTTTGTGTACACTCAGAAAGACTTGGGTTGGGTGGATAGGAGAAGATGAGTTGTCCATAATGACCTGCTTTGAAATTGAGGGAAAACAAACTAGATTGAGATGCCCATTCAGAAATAGGTGAAATTCTATTTATAAGCACCCATTATGCTGGGTATAGTTGAAGCAGGAATCTTTGAAATAATATGCATTAAAAGATGGAAATGGGATGGGATTATCCTTTCTCTGAAGTCTCAATGGTTTTCCACTTGCAGCATTGCAACCATCATAGGATCACAAAAAATATCTGAGTTCTCTGCTCAAAATAACACCCAAGACATACAGGACTTCAAATAGTGCAAGGATTAATAGCTCTGAATGGGCACTTGGCAAAGATGCATGCAGTGTTCTGTGTTAACTTTGGAATAAATTCCCCACTTTTTAGAGGCAGACAGATGATAAAGCAATTAAATATCCGAAGCACACATAAGAATTCTTAGGTGGTGGTGTATATCAAATGTTAAACTCAGAAAGAGTAAGAAAACTTTGTCAGTTAACACAATCAGTACTGAAATATTCCATTGTGCTTTGACAACTATGATTTGGGCTTGTCAATGCAGTCATGTCTGTCAACAAAACCTATAGACAGTTACTTCCCTTCAGTTTAGAAAGCTGTAGACAAAAACAAACAAACAAAATGTAAATTTTAAAGAAGTGCCCTATGTTTCTAAAAGAGCAGTCAAAATAAAGTGGTTTCACTTATGTTCTGGCCTCCAAACTGAACGTTCTCACACATGTCTATGACACTTGCTGGATACAGCCCAGTCCTATAAGGATTGATTCCAACTGCACATAGTTTTTCCAGCTGGAAAATGTATCTCATCTTGCACCATCAGATGAGACAGATCTCAAGACTGATGACCTGGCTTCTTACTGCTACTATGAAAAAACCCAACAAAAACCCTAACAGATTAAGAAAAATCAGAGGTGATCCTTTTTATCTTCCTCTATATTGTTCCACATTCTGAGTTTGCAGAGATCAAAGGAAACATTCTACAGTTCAAACATATCTGGGGAAAGAAGCAGCAATTTTCCAGTACATCTTTAATTTTAAAAAGTACTAATAAATTGTTCATAAGCTTAGAATGTATTATTGAGTTCCTAAATTTGACAGAAATTATTTTTCAGCACTATGAACACAGTTGTGAAGCAGAGGCATTGTTAGTTTGTCTTAAGAAAACTAAAATATGCAGTAAATGGTTCTAAATCAGTGGATTACAAAAAATAATGGACATCAAGCCTAGTAAGTATACATGTAAAATAAAAGCTGTGTCTATCATTGAGTGAGTACTAGGGTAAGACAAATACTTATTTTTGCTACTGAAGGTGTTTCATCTTTTCTCCCACATATTTTCACTCCTACGCAGGATATAACATAGAGTTTATGGTCTCTGACTATATTTCCAAATTCTTTATCTGTTACATCACCTGCTCTATTTTCACCATGTTGCCTGTTATCTACAGAGATGAAAGAAACCAGCAGGAAGTAATCTCTGTTTCCAACCTATCCTCCTATATCTATATTTACTTTTTTTTTTTTTTTAAGCAATTCTCCAGCCAGTGTTCCATTGAAAGAAAAACACCAATACAAAATACCATCAGCTACACAAAAGGAAGGCTTATGAAAATGGTAGGGTGGGATAGGGACATCTATGCACAAAACCATCAGCTAAGCAATCTTTGTATGCCTGACTTTGCACTTTTACTTGTAGTTCTCTCAGGCATGTATCCAAATGCTCATGGAGAATTTATGGTATGTAGGAAGCTATGTCTCTCACATTACTGATCCTGTAACCCAGTGTGCAGTAGATTACATTAATTCCCAAAGAATGCTCTCTGACTTAAGAGTGTATTAAGCACACTAATAATGCTTCATGACTTTGGAGTTTTATAATGAGATGGTCTTCCCTGTGCCAGTCTTTTTTTTGACAACTGACAAGTGTTTTAATACTACAAAAACAAATTAATGGAAAAAATTCTAGAGGGGGAAGGTCATGGAAAAAATTATTCACAATGCCTGAAGTTTCAAAGGGGCATAAATGAGATTATCTATTCCCTATATGTGGTGGAGTATCTGTAATTTTTCTACATCCCCAACACTGTGAGCAACCTCACATTGCCTTCAAATAAATATACTATCATATGATGTCCCTTGCTAATTTCTGTAAGTGTTTCTGAGTGGAAAGGGAACACAATAAACATCTGTTACATTACTGAGAAACTGCTTTCTAAGAATTCATGGCTGTACATTAACAACATACTAATGCTTTTATCAACTGCCATTTGACCATGTTACTAAAATTATGAGAGTACAGGGGATTGATAAAAGCGTGAAAGATTAAAACAAATAATTTTTATGCGAAACATTTACCAAAAATGAGCAAGATCCCACACTGCCTTTGTGTGTGCACGTGAATACCTCAGTGTTCTAGAGAGTCTATAAGAAATCACACTCATTACTTGCTTACTTCTGTGCAAGTTAAGTATAGCTTTTCCATTGGAGCAAACCCCCTCCAAATCTGCCAAAAATTTGAAAGAAATTCTGCAGCTAAAAATAATTGAAAAATTAGTATTTTAATATTTTGAAAAAGAATCTTATTTATGTTTATACAGACTTGATTAACAAAGGACATAAATTAACTCCTACTCCACAATACCAACTGAGTGACATCGGATTTTCAACTGCTAAAAAGCACTGAATAACCAACAGAGGAGAGGAGATATTTTTATTAGAATTACCAGTTTCTGTGTTCCTGATAACTAAGCCAAAGAGCAGGAAGGAATGCTGAAGAGATGCAATATTGGTGCTTGTCAGACAATAGCTAAAAGCTGGTGCTCATCTGTAAGGTAGGAAGTAACCAGCTGACACTGTGCAGCAATTTCATAGTCATGTTCACACAGTAAATAGTTGTTAATAAGCTTTATGACAAAGGAAGGAGACCTATTGATTCAAGATGAACATGAAACCCCATCACTTTCACCTGAGTCAAATCTTCATCAGAATAAGAGAATTCATGGCTCTTAAGCCTGAGTGCAGCCATTTCCCAAACTGTGAAACAAGCTTCACACTGTGCTATAAATAAAAACTCTGCCCTGCCATTTAATCCAACTACTTCAGTGTTTGTGTGAGCCACATAATGGAACTCTGCCAAAATGCTCAGGTCAGATAGTAGAGTAGTCTTCCTATTATTTGTATCCCAAAGCACGATTTCTTACCAACTTTCAGATTATTGCACCCATGCCTTTATTTTCAGTATATGTTTGTGTGTGTTGTACAGACACACTGAGATTTCAAAAGAAAAGTGATAAGCTATAAGGTCTGAAAGTCTTGTAATTCTCTCAGTGTGCATTTTTCTTGTTCATGTATAGGCTTGAACTGTGGTAAGGAGGAAATTTAAACTGCCAGAAAATGTTTTAACTTCAAAGTCAGAAAACAATCTTCTGGGACATTTCAAGCTTACATATTTGTATTTTTGAATCAACCACAATTTTATGTGTTCTAAAATTACTACAGACTTTTACATCACAGCAAGAAAAATTAAACTGATTAATTAATATAAAGCAGATATTGCAAGCAGCTGACAAAAAGACCAAAGTCTTTTCCAAATGTGAGTTTAAAAATAATGTTATCCCACACACACTCTCAGTCCTTTCAAATTGGCCAGGTTCCCAAAGTATTAATTATGTAAACTCATATCAAGCACGCTGTGGCCATTTATAGGTTCATAAACTAATGCCACAACTGCAGGTGATTGGAAAGAATCTTTCCCCACTTTATTAATTATGATTTTCCTGAGCAGATTTCAAGAATAATGCAAAACCTTAAAACTATATAAAAATGCCAAAATAGCCCTACAAAAAATTCCGTCATACTTCGAGAATCCATTTTGCCATCAACTCTTCAGCTTGAGAAAGAGTATAGCATTACAATTCCTTATTAACTACATACAGTTACACCCCAGCGTTAGCACACCACATACACACACGAAATAAACAAAAATCAAATCACATGCAGAGGTTTAAGCACTTCATTAAGCTGGGTTTTATTGAAGTGAATTTATTCATGTGGAGCCCTGATGCCTGATTGTGGCTAGCACAGGTTCTTCCCGTGGGAACATTTTGCTATATTTCATAAACAAGATAAAGTTTGGATGTTTTGCAAACAGTTTCTCCGGATTGAGTCAGTTCGGGCTTGGCCAATTGGGCCTAGGGGGAGGTCTCGGGCTGACCAATCTGGGGCACTTCTGTAGACTCTATGTATATGGAATTCAAAACAATAAAGTTCCTTTTCTCCTCTCTTTCCTTGTCTGAGAACTTGGGTCAGTCCTCAGCTAGCCGCTCAACAGCAACACCTGATGACATATTTGTTCAAGGCAAACAAGATTTATATAAGAGCCACCACTACAATTTGCCTAAAAAAATTTTGGATTCATTTGTGTCATTTTTTTCTTCCAGAAGATAATAATATTAAATTATTGCAGAGTGATGGACCTCAGCAGCAACTCTAAAGCATTTTAGAGAACACAGCTTATATTTTGTCTACCAACCTCTGAACAAGTGCAGCAAACAATCCTCTCCAGACTGGGAGAAAAGTAGTCTTCATCTCATAAAAAAGCATTCCCTACCACAATGTCTTTAGGTCTAGAATTTCCATAGCTAGTGCCTCAACTCTTTACCAGCATTTTATTCAGCAACTCTGCAGCAGTGAAGACTCTGTGTTAAGATTCTTACTGCAGCCAACCTCCCATAACCTTGCCTGGATATCTGCACACTTCAATGACACCACTTTGGTTGCACAGTGAGTGCAAAAACACTCAATTCTGGTGACTATAACTACAATCACAACTTCATGAACAATAGGAATTCACCTGGTGGTTCAAAACTTGACCTGTTATTTCTTCATCTGATATGACACACAATGGTTTGCTCGAGTGGGAAGGTTTAGAGTTGATATAGCCAAAGTAAAATGGCACATGGTTGTTATGTTTTGGGGGAAGGCTGTACTGGAAAAGCTGGCCCAGGCCTTGCCCACACAAAGGTTTCATTCATGATGCTGCCAGTAGTCATCTTCATGACCACCATTCTCACAGCACAATAATAAAAATACGTATCTCACAAAGCAAACTTGCATTACACACGTTTTCCTGTATTGTGGTAAAAACAATTTTTAACTAAGAGCATTTGAACTAAGGCCTGTCTGGCAAGTCTGAGCAGGATCTGGCCTGTTTCCAGCTGCCCTTTTCCACTTGGGAAGATACTGCAGACTGGACTCTTTTGCTAATGGCACCTATTTTAGGCTATAACCTTTCCAGAACACGAATACCTGCATCTATTCTCACCAAGATTCACCATGCCAGTGAGTAGGACTCCAACCACCTCTTGTAAAAGGCAGCAGTCAAGAACACTCCACAGCAACAAATTTGTCTTGCTCACAAACAATTTCAAGTCTGCACTTGAATTTCCCCAAGGAAAATAAATCCACTAGGAGCTGCATGAACAATTCTTACTATGGCAGGTCACTGCTAGCCATTTTTTCCCCCTGGAGCAGACAGAGCTTTTTTGTTTGCACATGCAGGTGTAGTGCACACCTGGTGAGTCCAAACGCTCCAAAGAAGCCTCAAACCCACTGTCCATTCACTGTATCATCAGTCAATAAAAACACAGACTATACTGTCCATACACAGTAGTTCTGGCCCCAAAGCAGCAGCAGGATTTAGCCTATAGCTCTCCCCTCAAGTGAATTATGTAGCTTGTCCTTCCAGAACAGCTAGATCCAAAGATGATATGAAGGACAGATGAAAAATAATGTTCAAAAAGAGATACTTGGGAACACGAAAATTAAAACGTTATATAGAAGAAGGTTATATAGATTACCCAGCAGTGAGATCATTTTGGAGGCGTTCACATGCAATGGAATTTAATTCTGGCAGAACCCACCCATATGTATCATCGCAATGTTGCACCACTGCCTGTGCCAATATAAAAATGGAATTCTGGTGTTACAGATTATCTTCGAACTCAGAAGCCTGACACTCAGTACTGGGTTTTGGTATATTTATGTGCAAGCCTAGGACACAACTGTCTGCATGATAAGATAACTTTGATTAAATGAACTGCTATAATGGTTACATTCTTATGGGCTGTTTTCATTTTCAGTAAAGAATGAGCCAAATTTTCAATGACATATCTAGTGACTGAAAACCCTTGTCACTCTGTTACACCAGTTAAAGGATCCCTTCTAAATTTCTCATTGGACTTGGCACTTATGCGCCATTAAACATATGAAAAACATTTCACACAAAACCCCAAATTAATTTCCCACTTCTTTTTCCAGACACAACAAAGAATGAAGTTAAATAATTTAGTTCAAACTGGCCCTTCTTCATAAGAATGTTTTTTAAAGGTTAGTGCATTGTGCATTTCGAAAAATAGTTCCCAGAAAGATGTTTTGTAAACCATGGGGAGAGTAACATATAAACCACATGTCATTTCAGTCCTTTTGTGATATTTTGATATGGAAGCTTCATTGCATGTTCAAAACCCCACAACTTTCAGGAGACTTTTTCCTGTCTTACAAGTTTTGCCCTGCCATCCTACAGCTACCAAAGGGCTGCTTCTGGCAGGAGGGGAGAGGGCAGCACAAAAGTTTAAGTTTTGGCTGTTGTATTGCAATAACTGTGATACGTTGAAATAACTCTACATAGTTTTAACTGTTTGACACTAGTAAATGAAAACACATGCTGAGTTTATCCTCTTTTTGGTAAGACATATTACATAACATGGCATAGCTAGCTATGAATAGAATTAGCCTATTCCTTCCACAAATGTCAAAGTTTGGGAGTCTGCTATAAATACAGCATTCACTCTCAAAGGGATGTCAGTTATAATTATCTTAAGTACAAATATTAGCTAGTAGCTATCTACAATATCAAACCAAACATATTCAGTGTTTCCAAACAAAGAAAAAAAATCCTCAGTGTAAAACTATTATTTTTCCTTCTTATCCCCACAGCTGACAACTGTAGATACAAGGAAGTTTTGGATCTGGTTTTCCCTACAGGACTCTGTAAATCAGGCTATTTCACGTGGTCCCCAAAGAAATGTCAGGTCTGTATTCCTTTTCCTTAAGAAGACAGCAACCAGGAGGAAGGTGAATTAAGGTTTGCTGAGTCCTTCCTGGACAGCCAAGCAGGACATGCCTGAATCCTGGAAAGTAGAACAAGGATGGACCTGAATTCCACTGTACCTGATGACTAATTCAAATAGTAGGGAAACCACAGTGGTCAGAAACATGTCAAAAAGTCCCCTGAAAACAAACCAGAAAAACATTCATACTTTTTTTTAAAATAACTTCTTAAAACTGTAATTTTATAAAAAGGGATCAACCTGAAATTCTTTTCAGCTCTAACAAAGTAAGACAGAACATGAAGATAGACAAAAGCTATCAGAAACAGAGATTGTAATGAAAAAGCGTATTTCCATGCACATCTGCGTTGTAACTGGAAAGGCAAGTGACAAAATCAAAAACATGAAATGCTTTTTTACCAAACACTAAGAACTTGTTCCACAACTATTGCCTTCAACACTCCTATCAGCTCCAACTGGAAAGATGCCAATGAAACATGGTTTACAAGGCAGTACAGTCTTGTGGATTATATCCTGTAACTTGTTCATTCTGGATTCTGTGCCTTTGCTTTCTCATCTCTGTCTCAGATCTGGGATGCTTTGCTTACCAACTCATTCACTAAAGACAAGGCTTTTTGTCTGTACTTAATTCCTGTCTAGAGAGATGACACTGCATTCTTTAAGAATGGAACTTTTGTTAGGCAAAACCATAAAAATTAGAGAGAGTATGACAAGTTGTAACTCTGACACCTATACATTGCAACTGTTTCCACCCATCAACAAAGTAAAACAGTATTGAATTGTATTATATATGTTGGATGGCACTGACACAACAGCATAAGGGAAGAGACAAAAATAAGTGGAAAAATTCTAATTAAAAGAAAACTTTAGAAGCTAGACAAAGTTGAAGGGACAGAGCCTCAAATACTAGATGAAAGATCATCCCTAACTGTACCACCATCTTCCACTCTGCTGTTCTATGGTCCCTCACGTACTGTCCCCAGGCATTGACTCCAGAATTTTCTTAGCAGCTGATCCCCCAGATGAAACACAAACATAATTGGAAAAAAAAACCCCACTGCCTTCATACTAAAACACAGTACCCACCAACCTTTCTTTTTATTGTCTTTACTTATTATTTCATCAACAATGCCTTAATATTTAAGTCAAACTAATGAAAGAAAGAATTAATTAATAAAGAACGCTCTTTTGAGAATAGCAATATTTTTTTTTCATACTAGTAATACACACCCTTGTGGAGGTGAAAGTACAAAAATATGTGAGAAAAGGGAGTAATTTGTGTTCCAGCCTCTTGACCAGCATATTTGCACAGTCTCTCAAACAGCTCTGGAAGTCACTGTACTGGCTCTGTTCCTTTGCAGCTGCAGGAGGCAAGATGTTCCTTCCACCTTGTACCACCAAAAGGAAATCCCAATCCATGAGACATGGGGTCAGTGTGTTTCACCTCTGGGAGAGAAGGTTTGAGCACTGCAATTGCAAAGTGCTGGTAAGAAGGGCAAGATTTACTCTGATAACCTGTTGCCACAAGTACCTGCACCACCAGCAAGCGAGTTTGGCTAGATTGTTCTCCTTCAAGTTATGAACTTGATTCCACTGCTCCCCAGTGAGCAAGAGTGACTCTGAAGCCTCAGTTACATACTTTGTGACTTAAAGAGCACAGGAATTTAAGCTTGCATAGCCAGGCAGAGTAGCCCTCTTAAAAGAATATTGCCACTACATATCTCCATTTTTAAAACACTTTAAGATGCACATATACTCTTTTCTTATGAAAAAGGTCTGTACTCCCTATCAAACAGGACGATGCTGTAGAAGGCATTCCTTTGAACATTTCCAGCTAAGTACTAGTACACTTGCTTTTGCAATGCAATTCTTTATAAATAGTAACTGGAGAGGCAGCTACAAACAAAAGAATTAGACTGATGTTTCCACACTGCAACGGGAGAATCTTTAAAAAGCTATTTTACTGAAAAGAAATGAAGTTTCCACCTGCAGCTTTATGCATTTGGCAAGCAAAACTTCACTTCTGCAATGTTATTTTAGGACAGAGAAAAAATGCATGCCAGAGTTAATCTTGCAGTGGATTAGAAGCTTTGTCTGAATTTAACAGTTAGCATAAATTTAGAGCTGCTATTCTACAGTAGTGAGCAGAAAGTCCAGTGAAACAATTTTAAAAAGACAAGCACTGGAAAAGTTCCTTCCCTCAATGTAGGCAATACATACAAGATTCCTTTCTGGTCAGCACAGTCCTCTCAGGTTCTTTTTTTGATGAAACTAAAGTCTTAGAGTTAGCTTGGCTTGAACTGCACCTCTGTCTCTTACTTGCAGACTACATATTGTCCCATTATTAGCTGTATGCAGAAAACTCCACACTGGCTCCAGAAGCTGAGATTAAAAGAGAGCTACTTTCAAAAGAACATCATAACAGGGAAGAAAGAAAAATAATGAAAGCTTGAAAAAAAGAAAGAAGTCTCTTAAGGAGGGGGTGGGGGAGGAAAAATCACCTCAACTCCCCAAAATACCTCTAGGTTCCCCTTCTATGAAACAGAATCTCCCAGGAAGCCCTCAAAGTGCTTATTTCTTAATAAACATTCTCGCAACTAAATCACAGCTTCCTCCAAATGTCAATGGCTGCAGGAGAATGCAGATGTAAAATGCATTACAAAGCAGAAAGTGGACTCAGGCAAGCACTTCTACAAAGTGAGAGCAATACGTGCAGTACAGAAACAGTTGTGAAATTGCTGCTTTAATGCCAAGGCACTATGAAGTATTTTACCATCCAGATAGAGCAATATTCTTTTAATTTTATGCTATGACTCTTCTTCCTGCAGTAAGCAATAAAATACTAGTAAAACGCCAATGTTACGTGTGTCATATTACCAAGGAAGAGAAGAGATTGCTGCCAGCTTTGCAAATCTACTGTACTTCCAGACTCTGGGAGAAAGAAATAGGCAAACAAATATTCACACAGATTTGGAGGGTTTTTTCTTCTTGTATAAATTTTAAGCAATCATATTTCTCTCCTCAAAATGCATGCAACCTGACCTACGGTAAATTCCTACTGAATTGTTAAGGATGCATATAAAGGGAAGGTATACAAGTTCTTTCAAAGATGGAACTGAAAACTTTCACCAGCAACACAGGCTGCTTCTAAGTCACATTTTCTTTAAGATATTAAACCACAGATCTGCACACTGCTGCCTGAATCACCATGAAATCATTAAATTCGGTAACTTTGTTTCATGGTACTTCTCACTAGAGTCACAAGATATCATGAAAACTTTTGAGCTTATTCTATTAAAGAGCTTTAAGGTTGCTCTCTTGTACCTGGACTTTGCCCTATCCACTGACCCTCTTTCCTCTTTTCTATTATCTTTAATCATTTCGAACATGCTGAAAGCAAATTTTCACAGCAAAACACAGGCATTAAAAACCCCAAAGCCCCACCACAGAAAAACAAACAAACCCCCAGAAAGTTGTCATAGCTACTTGCCTCTTGGCAATTTCTGAGTATTTCCCAGGTTTAGTGCAATATATCCACAGAAAAGAAGACAGACAAGTCTTGACATCATGGTCACAAACCCAACCTCGCACTGGGAATGGCTCTGACAGGTATCACATAAAAGTGCTGCAGCTGCATTTAAGTGAACCGTTCTCTCTGTGACAAGCGGCAGCAACACTTTGACACGAGCTTAGTTTACACAGTGGGAGGAGACAGGATGACATCATTCACTCCCACTGCAAAACGAGAATTAGCATTAAAAAAATATTATCGGGCTCCCCCTGCAATAATCTTCTGGGGTTTGTTACAAGGTCTTTTCCACCACTAAGGGTAAGGGATTAGCATTTTATTACTTATATTTCATGAAAATAAAATAATGAATATCAAACTTTCTATTAACTGAAAACTGATCTGAGAGACATTTTCACTGTTTGATCCAAGAAAGCTGGACTTAAACTGCAAAAACAGCACTTGCAGAACTCAGAGAACTGTTTGCTATATTGACCTCAGTATTTTTGCAATCTCAACATTTTTCTTAAGGTTAATTCAGGCTACTTGTGGCTTTCATCCAGGCAAAATAAATACTAGTTTAATTTGACATGACGTTATAAACAGGCATGGTAAATATTTATTCAGCAAAAGAACTGGACTTGAAAAATCTAAATGTCATTTTTTTACTTGTATCTAGTTTTGGCAATTTAAAAACACTTTATAATTTCCCCTTTTGTATGTGCCTAGTGAGTCAATGGACACAATGCACATTGAAAGTAATAAAGCAATGCATCTCATCCAGGGTGATCTCACCAGTAACATAACTTCAAATGGAAAAGAAATTCCATTTTTCCATTAAGATCTGTTTCATTCCATGTTTACAATGAGCCAAGTAAGCACAGCATTTGGACCCACTCACAAGTGAGAAGATGGGAAGGAAAGGGTGAAGCAGCAAAAAAGGAAGAAGTGAGGAAGAATTTAGTCTCAGTATCTGGAAAAGTTTCCAAAGAGATTAAACCTATTTAACTAAGTAGTGATCTCTCTCTCTTCCTTAAAAATATAAACCCCAAAACCAAACAAGAAAAACCTCAACAAACAAACAAAACCCAAAACAGCCCCCAAGGGAAAAAGAAATAATAAAAATAATCTAACCAAAACCAAACCCCAAAGAGCCATCAACAACTGAACCTAAACATATCTGTTGCTTACAATATGTGAAGTCCTTCAGTATGCGTGCTCTGTTCCCAGTCCCCACTTAACTGGACCTGACATCTTTCTACTTCCATAGTGTTTATAAGCAGGGAAAATCACAACATTCCTACCTAGGCTGGGTAGAAACAAAGTAGTTTAAAATAAAAAAGGTAATATCTTAAAGCATACAGGAGCACTTCTTAAAAATCAGATTAATTGTATATTTAAAAAGGCCCCGTGTATGCCATATTCAGGCAAAACTTCACAACAGAAGCCAACAGTAGTGGTCTCAGAGACAAACCCGAGGGATTTCAAGCTCTTCTAATCAATATGGACAGGACAGCACACAGCTATAATAAAAACAGCTGGACAATGGGAATGTGTTCCAGACTCATCACACCATCTTAATTCTGACATAAGGAAACCTTTTTTTTTATTATTCACTAACTCAAATCTGAGAATAGCAACTTGAAAGTCAATGTTATAGACAGACCCCAAAAAATCCCCAAACACTATTACCTCAAGGATCTTTGGGAGAATTCAGATCTTGATTATGAGCATTATGAACAGGTAAATGAGACAGGTAGAATTTGAATGAGATGAAGAGATGTTTAAAAGGCCATAGGGCTGGACAGGGGTCTCACCACACCAAAAGAGTTTCAAATGACAGAAAGATGAATACAGAGAGAAAACGTGCCACTTTTTTTTTTTTTTTTTTTAAGTTGAAATACTCTTTTCAAAGATGCTCCAGAAACCATATTCTGTTTTTTCCCCTTCAAAAATAAAAATAAGAAATCAATCATTTGATGGAACAGTCTCTCAGGAGGAGTAATGGGAAAAATTGCTCCATAGTCACACAGAGGTGTCTTTGTATTAGTGTAAACTGGACTCTCCTAGTTTTTATTATGGCAAATTCACTTTCCTTCAAAAGATTACACAACACCTTTAAAAAAAAGGCACAAAAGCCAACTTCTACTCAGAAACATCTCAGTGAAACAAACATATTAATTATTTGCCAACCTCACAACCTGTCTCATAGATAAATATAGTCCTGTCCTCACTTTCACAACAACTTGCTTCTCTGCTGCCAGTTACACCTTACTCCTTCCACCTTGGTGCGTCATCCAACCATGTCTTCTCTGCTTAGGTGTTCCATGTAGACATTTAACCTTCCCCTTGAGACCCTGGCAGACTATGCAGGTCCCTTTCCCTCTGATTATTCCTGTAGAACACAGCTCTTCTCAGCCCAGAGTTCAAAAACCCATGTCAAGTTGCATTTTCTTTCATCTTATCAAGGGTATGCTTTGTCAGGTACAATTTTGGTTTGATAAGCACACCCAAGTGTAAATTTCCATTAAATACATGTCAAGAGTACAAAAATCAGTTATATAATATTCTTCTATACTTTTGCAATATGTTTCCCACATCTGCACCATTGATAGATGATAAATAGATAATCACTGGTTTTTTTTCCTCTTCTTTTCTTACAAGACTATCCTTTGCTAGGAAACCTCTGTTACATAGAAAATTAAAAAAAAAAAAAAAAATCTGCTTTTGCTTTCCTTTTTCCTAAATCCTAATCCAGCATCCAAATGGATGCTGACTACTGCAGTGCAAAACGAAACGTGGGAACATAAGGGAGTTCCTGGGACTTCAAACACTATCCTGCACTGCTGGATGCTTCCATAATGCTGCTCAGGTACCAAATTTCTCCTCTCATTAGAAAGCTGCTTCACAATCTCCATTGAGAGAATCTGATTTCCATTCAGATAGTCGTCTAACCCAGCACATTCCTCAGGTTTCTCTCATCCACACAAACCTGGAACTACATTACCCATCCTTTGAATCCTCAGAAGGAAAATATTAAACAAAGAAGATTCAGTTAATGACAGTTTTGTGTTACACCTTTAGCATAAAAGGCAAGAACATTGAGCTAAGGGCAGTAATGAGAGGTCTCAAACAGATCAAACAAGAAAAGAACAAAACCTCTGATACTCTAGTGACTCCTCCTTTTCACCACCAAATTAATGTTTAAGTAACAAAGTCAAGTACTCAAAAGTTTACTTGCTTACATCAACTTCAATTGATCTCTGTAGGTTAGACCTCAAACATGGAGATTACAACAGGATGGTATCACAGCACTTCTGGGGGGAAAGCAGAGCTTTTCTAGCCCTATTTTAATAATTCCCAGACTGACAAGTACAGTGAGAACAAAAGTATGAGAAGAAAAAGAAAAAGTTGGAAGGGCAGCAGGGAGAAGAGCAGGAGACGAGATTTTACATTTTGCTTCCAAATATGAATATGCTTTTGTTGAGATTTGGGCTCCATCCCAATTCACCTATCATTCCTGATTATTTTGACAAGCAAAAGCCAAGGTGACTCAACTCCTTGCTGTTCTAATTTAAAGCAGAAAGAGTGTGCAAAGAATAATCTTAACAAACAAAATCCTATCTTCACTTTGAAAAGCATGATGATGCCATGTGGAGCTCTCCAAGAATAGGGATTTACTCACAGTATATTTGGTCTGGTTTTTTTCAGAATGTTTCTGGTTGATACTGTACATTTCACCAGTGCTTGTCAATTATTTGTGAAGTACCTTTTTAATAAAATATGCTATATAAAAGTTAATTATCATTTTCATTCTCTTCTGTGTGACTCAATTATTGGACTCTGGTTCTTGCAAATGTCATGGGATCTCCCCTAGAGCCCTTCAGGAAAGAAGAGATGCCAAAGAACATTCTTTCAGATGTGCTGCTTAGAGAAGAAAAAGTAGGAAAGAGGAGAAAAAAGAAAATCTTTACTTTCTGAGAGCCTGCAATTACTTCTTTTCCAATACTCCATTCTCATCTTGATGATCAAACATTTGAGTTCTCGTTCTATCAAAAATGTAGGGCTCACATGTTAATCTATTAGTCAAAAGTAAGGCACACTCATTTGATAGCATAAAAAATGACAATGACATGGCATTCTAGTATCCTTAACCCAAACTTATTTCCAGATCTCCAAATTAATGAGATCTGAGGCAAAGTGAAAAGAAGAAATTCAGTGAAAAGGGATGGACAGAATAGCTGGTTCTTGTGGTATGTTTTACACAGTTCAAACTTTCATCACTCACTCATTTGACACTTGTAATTTCAGACCGTGACTCATCTTTTCTAACAGGCAGTATATTTCACCAAAGTTCTGCACAACCTGGGGTGAAATAAATTTATTTCACACATTTATTTAATTTCTCTATTAAGTATTGACTTATCTTATTGTTCCCTTTGTAATGCAAATAATCTGGTACACTCAGTCCTGCCATTTTGATAACATTATCATGACCTGTCATATGCAGAACAAATGTGATTCCATGTTTTCAACTCTGCCACTCCTTGCTGTTATCAAGATTTTATATTATTTTATTTGGGGCTTATTTTGACTTTTAAAATTATTTCTTAACAGTCAGGCTTCGAATTACTCCAAGGAAGGACTCTGCAGAGTGTCACTACACTCCTGGCACTATGTCTGACATCCATATGGGGAAAAGACAATTTTCCCTTACAACCAGTCTAAACCTCCCTTGTTTCAGCTTGAGCCCATTTTCTCTCACACTCCCACTACAGAGCAATGTGAGGAGCCTAGCTCCTTGCTCTTGGCAACCTCTTAGGAAACACTGTAAGGGCTTCTGTTAGGTTCTCTTGCCCTGACTGAGCAAGTCCCATTCCCTCAGCCTGTATTCCTAAGGCAAGTGCTCCAGACTCCAACCATATTGCTTGCCCTACTCTAGACTCGCTAAGATTTATTGATGTCTGTCCCGTATTTGGGGGTGGCATGAGAGACCAGCACTGGATGGTCTCTCAATATGTAATCTAGCAAATGGTGAGTAGTGGGGGGCAATGAGTTCCCTCAATCCCCTGGCCACATTCCTGTTCATACAGCCCAGGACACTGTTGAGCTGCCTTGCTGCCAGGACCCACTGCTGGCTCCTGGGCCGCCTCCTCTCCACCAAGATTCCCCACTCCTTTTCCCCAGGGCTTCTCCCCAACCAGTCAGTCCCCAGCCTGTATCATGGCAGGGGTTACTCCCGTCCAGATACAGGACTTTGCAGTTGTCCTTGAATTTCATGGGGTACCTGTCAGTCCATTCCTCCAGTCTGAATGGCAGCCCTGCCCTCAAGAGTATCAAGTGGTCATCCCAATTCATGTCACCTGAAAATCTGACAAGAGGCCATTCTGTCACTCCCTACAGTTACTGACAAAGATGTTAAAAGGAGAGGTCCTAAGATAACCATCTGTGGTGCTCCACTTGTTATCCTCATCTAGGTAGAGTATGATCCTATATCTACCGCCCTCTGCGCACAAGCATCCAACCACTTTTTTTGCCAAATAGTTGGTCACACTCTCTATGAACCACTTCAGTAGATGGGAACTCAATCAAATACATGATGTGTGTTACAATTTATATTGTAAAACACTCCAAAGAAACCAGCTTCTTTAAGCAAACACTCAATACACCAAATGGGTTCCTTACCTGAAGGCTTCCCCTTCATTGTTACATCTTAAATGAAATAAATCTCCCCAACCTCATTGAGCCTCTAGAGCAAAAACCTAGCTGGCCTTTGAAGCACTATGAAATTACTTAGTATTGAAGACACTGCTCCTGTCTGTGAAGAAAACTACCTTAATCTTCTCTATTGTCAACACATTTGTGCCACTTGGGATAATTAACACAATTACAGCCTCTCTATTATTGGATTACTCCAGAACATTCCTTCCAAACATGTTCTGTTTCTGCCTTTCCTGCCATCATATCTCTAAATACTTATCACTGTCTGCCTAAACACAATCTGATTACATTGAAATGCAGGCAGAAGCAAAGAGCAAAATACAAAAAGGCTCATGACAGTAATGAGTCTTCAACATAGTAATTGCATGAATCAAAAATCTCTTAGTATATATTGATTTTGTTGTGATTAGAAGGAATTTTGGATAACCTAAATTATTCTCAATTATATTTTAATTATTCTAGACGTGCTTAAAATGTGAGCAAAGACTTCAAGCACCAGTTCTGTCCCAGATTGCTTTGAAAGATGGGTTTCATAATCCATGCTGTACTGAGTCTTGGTCTTTCAATATTCCATTACAATCTTCCTTTGCAGAAGTCAGCACCTCCTGGTCTCTTTCAGTCTCTTTCCACGATATGTTCTGATTTGTGGAGATAGTGTAAGATCACAGTCCAGATCAGTGAACTCCGATGTGAAGTCTGGAGTCTATTACTACACACTAGGATAGGATATAAAATGCCTGTTTATACATTTAAAACATGAATGTTGATGCCTTTGGCTGTTCTGTTGTAAAGAAGAGATATCTGTCAGTATCACAGATTGTAGAAGCACCCAACTCTGAAGATAATAACGAAGTGCTAATGATTGCCTGCTCTGATGTTTGCCAAGTTATATTATAGTGGGTTTGTACAGGAATAAATTCCACATGCCACATATCATATCACGTATCTCATACAAATTTGGCTTACTTGGGTTTATTGCCACAGGACAAACCCCTATGCCCTAACACTACCACTTCCTCACTGCTCAGCCACATTCTAATCAAATAATGCTGCCTTCCGCCTCAAAGAGATACAAATGCTTCCTTATTTCCCAATAACCCACCATTTTCCCGTGCCCTGGGCCTTTACCTCTGCCTCGCTCCTCAGCTGGCCTTCCCAGCTTTCCAGCTCCCTGCTGAGCCCGAGCGCTCCGGGATCCTGCCGGCGCTGCCGCCTGCGGCCGCCAGAGCGCACCCGGGGACAGCGGCGACAGGGACACAGAGGGGACAGCGGGGACACCGGGGACAGCACGGCGCTGGGACATGGGCCGGCTCCACAGCACGGCTCCGGCCAGCGGTGCCCACGGAGTGCACTGCAGAGCAGCCACTAGCTCCGCTACCAAAGCCTGCTGCTGCCAAACCCTGCGGGTTCTGGTTTGTCCCCATTTGTTTGATGACAGCCTTCCAAGCTCCAAGGACAGAATGCAGCGAGACACCAAACTGCTCTCGGATCAAGGCGATGCACAAAAGGGGACAAGGCTGGCGTCTGCACTCTTTTACTTAAAATAGAAAAATTTGTTCTCTCCGTGGCTGCCGGCTCAATTCATCACAGAAAAAAAAAAAAAGTTTAAGTTCGGCCTCACTACAGTTGGGGCACTGAATTAAAGACAGCTCAGCACCGAATCTGGCCCACTCCAGGGACAGCAGGTGCAGCCTGAAGCTGTGATTATTTCCCTCTCCCCTCCCTTTCTCTACATCAATCTTTCAAACATTCTGACAGAAAGCCAGGGGAAGCCCTGCAAAAGCTAGAGCAAATAATAAAACCAAAACACTGTTAACTTTTATGAAGAGCGGCAAAGTAATCTCAAAGTTATATGGAGGAAGACAACCAGATTCTTAGTTTTATTAAAAGATATTATTTTCTTGGCATAAGAAAATTAGTTCTTTGGCTAGGATGCAGAGATTTGATGAATGCATGCAAAGGCAGGAGGGAAATAATTCATGTTTTTTCCTCTCTCCTTATGAGTCATTTTGGCCTAAAACACATCTTCCAGAAACTTTTTGGCTGAATTTGGCTACATTAGTTTGCACTCGACATCAGCAGGCTTATCTAGGTCAGAATACTGCGAATAACATTTGAGTGCCATTGCTTGTCACTACTGTGCACAGAATTTAAACAGTGAAAACCATGATAGAGCTATGAACTATACACTTCATTTTAAGCTGCAAAAGGCAGCTAATGAGCAACAAACACATTACTCTAAAATACACAACTCATTTATTAAAAAGAACTTGTACATATTAATATGAAATTCATATGTTTACTTGTCCTAATTGTCCTCTGTATCCAGGGACAGAAAATTAGGAAGTTACATCACAAGATTAAAGTAACAGTGCATGTACAATTTATTTGAAGCAAACTAAACCCAGGATTAAAGAAACTCTAAATGCTGTTTTTAGAACAAAATTATTTGCATTACACTCTTGGAGCAAGTGTTTACCAACTGTAAATCTCACCAAAGCAGCTCTGAAACTTTATAGTCTACAAAGCACATTGTCTCCAGAGGAAAGGGGTTATGCTTCACTTCAGAAATGAACAGCAACTGCACATTTCCAGCAGGTAGCTCTCAAATGTGTGTTAGAAGATTCCTTTTATGTCAAGAACCGTGCTTAGCTTTAGCAAAAAGCACAGCCCAAAAGAAATGGCTTTGTATGGTCAAACAGTGCATCAGGCCTAACATCCTTGCTTTAGGTTCAAGACAGAACAGCAATTACTCTCTGCTGGTCTTAACCTGGTCCCATGGACCAAATGGTCAACAGTGGCTAGAGAGCATCACATTCACAGGTAGATCTTACCTTCCAATTCAGTTCCATCTGAAAATAGTCCCTTTGTGCTATCCAAAACATTCCCATCACATCAACAAAATTAAGTGGGGATGAGCAGGAGAGTCTCTTTCAAGTCATTTTCAAAATCTCAAGTAAGGTATGAATCTATATATAGATACAGACATATAGACATGCAAAAATTAGACCAGTGTACTTCCTAACGTGAAAAGTAAATATCGATTTGGAGAACACAATCTTTTCTGTAGCTCCTAAATTTAAAATACTATTAAACAGTGAAAGAAACTCAGCAGTCTCCCTTACCCCAAATGAAAATGAATGCACAAACAAGAGTTATGACATCACATGCCCAGAACAAACCCCGTTTTAACACAATTTGCCTTTAAAAAATTCTTAGTTTTTGGGAAACCTAGAGTTTGGGAACTGTCTCACAGTGTGAAGTGCAGGGAAACTGAATTCTGAATTCTTTGCTTGTTTAAAACCCTAAAAGAATGTTTTTCATATAAACCTGGATTTTGTTTTGTGAAGATATGTAGAAACTCTTGAACCTGCTTGTACCTCAGCATCTTGAAAAACTTTCAAGGAACATACATAGAGTATCCAAAGTGCAAGTTTTCCAGAGCTCAGACGGTCTGTAAGAGCTGGAAACTACTACAGAGACATGGACACTCTCTGGAGTACACCCAGTTGTAATAGTACATTTTGGAAGTCTCTTCTTGTGCAATGTTGAGGTATTTTTGTAACAGTTGATACTACTATTTATCAAATAATATTAGCATCTGTGTTTCTGTTATGCCAAACTCAAGTAAACACAGAGAAACATGCACGCAAACTTAGAGCTCATTTCAAAACCTTATCCTTCAAAATTGTTTCTGTATTTCCAGAGAGAGGTTGACAGCACAGAGTAAGACAATTTTGAAGCATTCCTGAATTAAGCACAAAGTGCCAGATAATCCTCAACTACAAATTCCTGTTTAATCACTAGACAAATACTTTACTACTTCAGTAACAGTATTCTGCCAGTTTGCATCAGTCATAAAATATAAGGATATTCTCCAAGAGAAGAGGCTTTCTCTCTCAAGCTGGTTATCCTTGGTTTCACTGCAGACAGATGAGAACTCTGAGCATCCTGTTCATTTTACGGTGTTGACACCTGTCTGCAGTCACTACCAATTCACCACAGGCATGTTTGCAAAGGACTCTGACCTGCTCACAAATTAAAAAAAAAAAACCCCAAAAAAAAACCCCAACAAAAAAACCCAACCCGCAAAACACTGTAAAAGTAATCTTCTTGTTGACTTTTGCATGGCAGTAAAAAGTCTTCATTGGCAAGGTGCAAGAAGCCACATAACAACCACATATATGATTATCCCCTACCCTAACAAGAACTGAAGAGTTTTGGAATATTTCATGCATGGCCAATTAGATTTGTTAGAAATAAAAATATTAATACATTTGCATAAATTAATATAAAAATCATGTGGCTAGCACAGGTTCTTCCCGTGGGAACATTTTGCTATATTTCATAAACAAGATAAAGTTTGGATGTTTTGCAAACAGTTTCTCCGGATTGAGTCAGTTTGGGCCTGGCCAATTGTGCCTAGGGGGAGGTCTCGGGCTGACCAATCTGGGGCACTTCTGTAAACTCTATATATATGGAATTCAAAACAATAAAGTGCTTTTCTCCTCTCTTCGCTTGTCTGAGAACTTGGGTCAGTCCTCAGCTAGCCGCTCAACAGTGACAAAATCACAAGTTTTTTAATAAGCTCTGTGTCTGCTATACCAATAAAAAAGCACATAAGTATTCAACGAGAAATACTGTTGAAGATGTATGGGGAAAATATTAACATATGCCTGGTCATCATTGCATTGGTTTTCAATTTTAATTTTATAATTATAAGTAAGAGAGAATATGAAGAAAATTTATTGGCTTGATTCATTCAAGTGTTATCTTTTCCTTCCTTTTCACATTGCAAATATCTTGCTATAGCCTCTCCAGTACGCAGGGTAAAAAAATCTCCCTTTTTATTTTAGTTAAAAGCTACTTACTGACATACTGAGAGGAAATGAATCTCTGAATCTTAACTACAAATCTGCTCATTCCAGATAAGGAGCAGTAATAGTCCTCAAATGGATCTAAATCTCCTTTCACTCGTAGTCACATACTTATGAAATCAGAAATATATTTTGATCTCTCGTATGCCATTTGTATCTTTATGAGCAGATGCCAAACATGCTCCTGCACAGAGGAGCTTTAAAAAAACCTGACAAACAGACTTTCCTACTTGCAGTCTGGAGTAAGATAAACCATCAAAACCTACAAAGAAAAGAATACTATTTGGTAAGAAAACTCTTTGAGCTGTAAAAGCAGAAAAGAGTTACAGTACCATCATTTCTTAGCTCAATTTGATGAGAAAATGAAAAGATGGATGTGCAAAATGATTGGTATTCAAATAGGTCATGGCTTGTCCAAACAGAGTGGATCCCATTCTCATTACATGCTGAAATCACGTATCAATTAAAGCAGTGTACGTGCTTCCCTGAGGAAGAAAGTTTCCCTAGCCAGCTCACGAAAGTACTCACAACTTTGAATTACTAGTGGGATGTGTCTGGCCTTTGGATAGTATCAGAACAGCTAAATAGCTGGCATTCCCCAGTATAATTTATAACAACTCTGATAATACCAGGAGATTTGGTTTAGAAAATTTGGAACATAAAAGGGCATCAAAAGCATTCAGAAGTCTGCAAACAGAACTCCGGGAATGGTATAAAAATGTTACAGAATAACATTGTGCACATCAGTTTTGCTACTGTACCAAATTACAACCGAGTCCTGGCTACTGGAATCATTTAGGAAATGAAGATAAAACTTTTTATTTACTACACATGGGGTATACAGGCACACCTTTTGTAACTAGCCTTTCCTGTAACAACAAAATGTTCTGTCATCTGCCAGGTCCCTAAAAATTTGCCTGCAATGATGAGTCGAAGTAGTTCAGGGGAAAATCCCACAGCATCAGTGGTATCGTGTGAGCAGTACAAACATGGAGTTAACCTACTGAATCAACTAATTCTTAACTCAGTGTTCAAGATGTTGGCTCACCCTCAGTGAATGAGTGACAAGGGAACAAGTGCTGCAAGTGTAGAGTGGTCCCAGAAATAAAGAAAAACAGCAGAAAGAGAGAAAGACAACCTTTTGATATTATCAGGATATGCTGAAACCGAAATTAGCTCAGTCTTGGGTCAGAGGCTTCTTCCCCCAGTTCCCCCACCCTCCCTTTTCTTCTATAGGAGAACTGAAAAAAGTCAAACATGACATGGACTTAATTCGCAGAAATTCCTCAGGCATTGGTTATGCACTTTCCACAGATGTTAGCTGTTTTCAAATGGAAATTACAGTGTCAGACATCATTTTCTCAGAAAAACAGTTTTAAAATCTTTTGATCAGAAGAGATTTAGCTCAGTTTCACATGAGTCAGGGTGAACAATTTCTACATGGTCCCCTGGGAACAGAATTTGGATGCTAAAAGACAAAAGCTCTTCAAGCAACATGACAATAGAAAAACTGGAGGTATGTTCTGTAGTGTGCAAGTAGGGGAATGGAATGGTGGGAAGAAGTGCAGGAGGACTATAGGGATTTTCCAAAAGAGCATGTGAGAGAGCAGCCAATAAACTGACAAAGAGTACAGCATCACTTATTTCACAAACAGCATTTAGTCTCTAAGGTACAAAAAAGGTTTTTTTAGCTTTCAAAACAACTAACAAAGCTGCCAACTGTTACTCAATGCATTATCAAGCTAATGGAGAGAAGGGGTTGGGGCAGGGGAGACAGAAAGAAAGAACTTTTATCTTCTCCAACACTGACCAAAAGAATGAAGTCAAAAGTAAGAACTTCAGACACAGGCCAGGGCTCTCCCCTGCAGGGCAGTGCATAGCTGGATGAATACTAAAATCAGTACATTAAAATGTCCTCGAAACTATGGCCTTGAGGTCTCCATAGTACAATCTTTCAAAATGGGTATTATAAATATATCCACCTGGTTATATATCCACCTTAAGTTAATCTTTCTTTTCCATTGATCTTACCTTCTCCTGTTCTAAAAACTCAGGAAAAATTCTATTTAGTCACCAGCATGTCCCCTACATGCTCTACTTACAGCATTCATTTTATGCTTGCTCTGCTTTATCGACATTAGAGCAATAGCCCTTCTGTTCCGTTGTGAAATTTTTCTTTCCTTCCTTTTAACACTGTGATGAAGAAATTTAATATAGTTTGCAGATTTCTGTAAAGTAATACTTAAAATCATTAAACTAAACGTTTTTGAATATTCAACCTTGCAGGTTGCCAAAAGTAATCCTAGCAAACTGCAACAAAGATGTCCTGGATTTTAGAATGTAACAATTAATTCCCTCTGCCTTCATCCCATGAACAACTCTCAAAGTACTTGCAGTTCTGGCCTGAAACAACTAAGGCTTCTGCAAAGGAACTATTCTCTGACCGCAGTCCACTTCACTCCTGTCTCTCATAAATAATAGGACAGACACATTATTTAAGACACCCAAGGGCAGATGCTGAAAATTCACAGGCATTCAGCCAGTTTTAAATCCGCCTCACTATCCACTTATCTAACCCATAATTTGTCAGTTAACCTATTAAGATTTCATAGGAGACAGCATCCAAAGCCTTACTACAGTTGAAGTAGACATCTGTCACTCTTCCCTCTTCCAAGCTGATCATCTCATTCTAGAAGATTATCAGACTGTTTAAGCATGATTTCCCCTTTATAAATCCATGTTGACTACTCCCAATGATATTCATGTATCTGGAAATTGCTTCCAAGATTAGTTCCTCCATCACCTTTTTGTGAACTGGCCTCCTGTTCCCCAGATCCTCCTTCTTGCCTTTCTTGAAGAAGAAAATGACACTTGCTTTCTTCTGGGCACAGGGAACCTCTCCTGATCACCAGAACCTTTCAAAGATAGTTAAGAGTGGTCTTGCCACTTCCTCAGCCAGCTTTCTCAGCATCCATGGATTTCTTCTGTCAGGCTCCTGGGACTTACATCCGCTCAGTTATTCCGCTGAGGTTAAGTTCTGCTTGCAACCAGGCATGATTGAACCATCAGTTCCATTGCCTTTCTGTAAATATGTAATCAGCATTACCCCCTCCTCTTTATATACCAATATATAAACTCATGAGACTCCAGCAACCTCTTCTAGACCCTTCTGCTTTCTTCTCAAAGATCGTACTTAAGACATAACTTAGACCTGATTTTCAGAAGCATTTCATGGGATTCATGTTATTAAAATGTTAATAGAAGTAGTTACACAGAAAAGCTCCAGATATTGAAAAAGACATTACTGTATTAAATATTATTAGGATAATGTTTTGGTCAAATGCTTATTAGCTTTGTCTTAAGACTTAAAAAAAATTCCTGATGAAAGAATATTGAAGCAGCAATAGAACATGAATTGTTCTGTATATTTTTGATTAGCCTTTAAAATTCAACTAGAAAGAGAAAAAAAAATAACAGAAATCTCACAAATACCTGTGTAGGAGGAGCATTAGAATATGGTCACAAGGATCAAGAAAGAGGGAACAGGATTCACACCAGAGATCAATATAGTCTGTTTTCATTAACTCGGCTGCTACTTCTCATTCCTTTTTGCCATTCAAAGGATGCTGCAGACACTACTTAAAGCACAGGATGGTCTGGGATTCCAGTGGGAGGTAGGAACAGTTTGCCTCAAGAGCTATCTAACCACACATCCAGTTTCAGGGAGCCATGATCAATCTCAGGCTGTTGGCTGTCAGGACAAGTCATCAGCTCAGGCTCCCTTGCAGGGCCATTTCCCAGGCTCCAAGCTAATGACACAGTGGAGCAGCAGCCACAGCTCCCAAGAGAGGGACAAGTTTTACAGTGATCAATAACCCTTCTCCTGCCCAAGGGAGATACTAATGAGAAAGCAGTGGCCAAGAACAGGAGTGGTCTCAGTCGAATTTGCAGGCTTTCCCCCTTGCAGGTTCAAGTAAGCAAAGAGGTCGGTGTGAATGCGTCTGCTGGCCTCAGCCTGTTTCCAGAACCTGTTTTCCATGGTGCAGGGCCTGTACCCAGTCCTACTCTACACACAGACAAAATCCATTGTGTCAGTAAAGTGTTACAGCAACTGAGCACTTGTGGATTGAATACCTTGAACAAGTCCCATGTGGAGGAAAGTCAAAGCAGTAGAATTCTCCTTGGTGCTCAGATCAACTTCTAGCTATACTCTGCTCTTTGGTGCAAAAGAAGAAAAAAAAAAGAAGGAGAAAAAGCCACCATTTGGGAATCCAAGAGTACCTGGAAAGGACCTTTCCACTCAAAAAGCTTTCATTAAAGGCCATTTCTGCTTTTACTGAAAGTTGAAAATTATTTGCGATGCAAAGGAGGTAAGACAACATGATGAAATAGTCTCTTGTTGTCTTGGAGACCATATGATTGCCCATGACAACTGTGATTTTGTTTATAAATGTTTTGCTCACCAGTCCTGAAATCCAGTATATATTGTGATGAGCTAGACAAATGCCAGAAGTACTTGTGTAAGATCATACGTACACATGACTCTTATTCAGGCTCCTTACGGGAATCAAAGGAGAATTTTGAAAAGAAAAAAAAAAAAGCTCTAAGCATCCAGAGGAAATATGATAGCAATGAAGGCAAGGCAGGGATATCAGAATATTTGCCAGGAAACGAGCAATTTGTTTATACACACCCATTATTACATCAGCTGTTGCGCTACAAGTGACTATTAATGAGTTTTGAGAAAAGCGATTTTGTCATTGACTGAGACGATTCCAAGCTTTATAAGGGCTTCCTAATTTCAAAACTGGTGCTCAGTAGCTCTAAAATCCACACATAACAAAACCATCAACAGTAAGTCATGAAGGATAATAGTGTGGAACCTGAAGTAGGCTTCTGCTCACCAATCCATAATTTTATAATGCCAACATTTTAAATATCAACACCTGCTTCTACAGCCAGAAACTTGGTACTGCAGAGAAAGACAGGAGCTGCTCTAAGAAAGGGAAAAAATAATTATGAATAGAAAAGAGCTCAGCAAATTCCCTCAGGCTGGGACTTAAAGGACTCTAAAGCTGAGGGGTCTGGAATGAGAAAGGTGCCCATGTTAAGCTGTTCCAGAAATAATAAGGCTAACAGAATCTTGTATCACAAACTAGTGACATGGTACTAAAACAAGGAACACTTACAAGCAAAACACCTCTTTCAAGATCTCAGATGATGTGAATTTTATCATTAGCAGAAATAAGTTCTAAAGGATGCAGAGATAAAGCACTTTGTCTCTTTTGGGCCTGGTAATTGACAACATGAAATTGTTGGGAAAAAAATACATTTCACAGACCTGCTTAGTAAACATTGGTCATGTTTGACATCTAATTCCAACATCAATGCCATCTCAGAATTCTCTTCATCCTCGCTGAGAGTTGACCGTATCATAAGCATTAACACTGAAGATTCTCATTTACAATGAATGTGTCAAGCCAAAAAGGAATTAGTAGAGAATATTCTTATGGGAACACTTTAAAGTTTGAGGCCTTTTACTATGTTCTTCTCTGCAGCTGGGGTGCAGGAAGCACACGTGCATTATCAGTTATGGCAGTTCCCTTGCCCTGGTGTGAGGAAATCCTTCATAATGCCTCCACCAGTGTCTGATGACACACATGTAAAGCAACGTGATTTGAGAGACCTCACACAGCTTATACAATGCCAGAAATTAACAGAATACAGAATTTTAACATCTGGCTGAAGTGACAATGTCAGAAGCAAGGTTTCAGATTCATTCCAGAAAGCAAGAAAGCTTCTGGAATGCAAAGATCCCATATAAGAGACAGGTTTCATCTGAACATTAGGAAAACTGTGCCAGTGGCACATAACAAGAACACCAAGAAGGAGGAGAAAGAGTCACAAGCAAGACTTTAAATCACAGAATGAAGGAAAATCATCAGGTGCAGAAGACAGTGTGGTACTCTTACAGGTAAAGATACAGAAATTCCACATCTCCAAGAAAATAGAGATGGTACAGATAAATAAAGAAAATGGAACAGATAAACAAAAAACTTGATACAGAAAAATAGCACTTTGTGTTTCAATTATTTAAATTAAATACCAATTAATTTTATACTTGCAGCTCCAAGCAGCTTATGTTTTCCCCTTCAGTCTTTTTCGAGGACATTGGGAGACATTGGATTGTGCGCTGTGGTTACTTCCTGAGGAAAAACAACCCAATGTTCATCATCCCTGAATCTTTTCTTTAAAAAAAGTTACAGCTGTTACAAGCAGAAGCAAAATTGAAGAAGGCAAAAGGCTTATACATCCCCAGGGATAGACTGAACTCAGCTTTTGTAGATTTTCTAACCTTATTCAGCTGGCTTGTGTGATAAACCCCCAGACCTAATAATTACTTGAGCTAATTATCAGGGAGAGGAGGGATCCAAAAAAAAAAAAAAAACCCAAAAAACCAACAAACCAACCACAAAGCATTTCTTGAGCAAAATCAGCTAAAAAAATTAGCATATGACTCATGTTTAAATGTTTAAGTTGCCCTACTGCATTCTGCAAGATTTCCAAATTTGCTACACAATGCAGCATCATTTATATAACATGAAAGATAGCCCAAACAGTGGCAAATACTGATTTCACATTAGTCTTTGAAAATATTACTGCCATATTTTCATATTGTGTAGCACATTTCCAAATGTTTACAAAAACTACAAACCTCCCCTTCTCAGAACACATAATTTATTTATTACACATCATTAAATACAGGCCTGAATATGATATTTGACTAACAGTGTTATTCACCCTGAGGCCATGCAATCATAACAAAATAAGGTAATAATAAATCACATCTAATCTCTGGCTTTAGATGAAATGGATGTTTCTCAATAAGCAATTTTGGAGTATAGTAAGATTCTAGCACAGCATCCTGAGCAAATGAAATTTAAATGTGAAAGAGAATTGACAATGCAGGATATAACTGAAAATACTTTTGCATGTTAACAAAAGAATGTACATATGTACAGTGTAATTGCCTCTGTACACAGTTACAATAGGAGAATACTTACTTATGTAAATGGACAGGTAACTAGATAGGGACTTTATTACACAAAAAGCTGAATTAATTAGTATTAGCTTGCAAACTTAAAAAATCAGTGGTAACAGCAAGAGTCCTCTGCACCCTTATTTTATCTAACCTGTATGATAGTCATGATAGGATACAAATGTTCCCACAAGAGTCCTGCCTCATTCACTCCACTGGATGGCTTCCTCTCTGAAGGGAGCAAATAGAGATGGAACAGCAGGAAAATAGAACCTATGCCAATGAACACTGAAAAACCCATGACACAGGAACTTAAAAGCAATAGGAGAACTAAGAAAATAACTCCAAAAGAGCTCAGAAAATAATTAATGTTGATATGGTGGTATAAACACCAGCTGATCTTAATTTTGAAGAAATATTTGAATAATATGGTGGGTTTGAAAAATGCAAGGAAGCTTCAATACATTCATACACTGAAATCTGCTTCCTGAAACAGTTGCCTTCACTTGCAGACAGAGACAACCTCTGAATACAGAGAAAGACATCTCTCAGCTACATCCTCTTTCATTCTTTTCCTGCTAAGTCTAAGAAACTACTCATGGTGAAGCTGTTACAAGTTCATTCATCATCTTAAAAACATTATTTTATTAATACAAAATACAGTGGATATGGTTTTGAGACTGAAGAATTCTTACTATATTTTTTGGCTAAAGAACTAGAGGATGAGTCAAAAGGAACTTCTTGGCAGTACCCTGCCCTAAGCAAACAAAACAATCTGTGTCTTTTACAAACAAGCTCAAGAGGAAGACACTGCTTGCTCCTAACTCTCCAGAGAGTACAGAACACATGCAGAGTTCCCCCACTATTTCTGTCAGGTTCTCTGGTGAACCATCAGGAGTTGCTTCTCCCAGTTGCCAATGGGAGAATCCATCTGGCTCGAGCACTGTGCTGGGCACACTAGCATGATGCCATTTCTCTGAGGCAGGGTATTAGTGGCTGGTTAAGAATTCTCTGATGGATTTTCTGATACATTTTGCATTAGAAACTGTCGCCAGTCCCCTAACAACACTCCCACTCACTGTCTATCTGGGGGGCAGAATACCAAAAAGAAGAAAACAGACTAGATGGCTCTTACCATTTTAAGCCTTCCCGCACAGACAGCCAAACAGTCAAAAAACTCTATTTAAAATCTTTACAGATCTTTTCTGAGAAGTACACAACTGTCCTTTCCAGCTTGATCACTTCCTTCTCCTCTCACATACATTAAATATATATATTTCCAACGGGACATCCATTTTCTAATCAGCTTTAAATGTCTTAGTTATGGTCATCAATGATTAAGTCACAAGGATTTTTTTAGATGATCACATGTGGTCTTTTTTCTTATCTCAGACTAAATTAATTTGGCATTGCAACAGTAAAAGTCAGGAAATTTTAGCTTACTGGAAATTATTCTAGCAATTCTATTATTTAAGAACATAGGGCTAAACATCAGACTTTCATCTGCTTGCACAATCCTGTAACCCATGGCTTACTCATGCACAGTGCCTATAGTATTAAGAATCAACATCATCAAGTGGCAAGAGTTGTCAAAAGCAAGGGAAATCATTTTAGAGCATTTGTGTTTCTTCTTGACTCAAGAATGGCTAACAACTCCACTGCCTACAAGTTGAGAATTGGAAAAAAACCTTCATAGTGTGCTCAAACAGATTTTTTTCCTAGCAGATGCATCTGACACTCCCTCCTTCTGCAAGTAAACCAAGCCAGATGAAAAGCAAGGGAAGAACACTGTGTAACACTGCTCTTGATGAATCCTTAAAGAATAAACAAATATATCAGTGTAGTTTGGGAAGTCTGGCCATGCTGATTAGCCTGAAAGAAGCAGGCACTGCACTGATACACTTTTCAAGTTCAAACACCAAAATGATCTTCATTACACAGTCTAAGATAATACTGCTGAAGTCTGACTGCAAAGCAGAAGAACAAAAAGGAAAATTCACTTTGTTTTGCTGACATGGCTGAATGCTTATCTGGCTGCTCTGTCACCAAATCTTGTTTAGTCTAACATGAAACTACTCTTCTTGCCAGTGAATAAAACTCCTACTCAAGCATTTGACTCATATGCAATCTAAAAATAGTATTCACTATCAGATACAGAACTCAGAGAGAAAAGGTATCTTGAAATGGAGAACACATTAACATCACAAGAACTCAGACCTGAGTACCATTCAAATATTCAAATAGCTTCCCACATATTAAAGGAAATTTTGGGTTGGTCAAGTCTACAAAAAAGCTGCAATCCTTAAAGAAAAATGTTCAAAATGAGCTGGTCGTTGACAAGGCTGCACCTTCTCGCTGCACTTGTAGATTGATGAGCAACAAGACCTCAGCCCGTGCAAAGATTTGCACAGAGAACAACTGAAAATAAAGGCAAAATAAGTAAGACAAAGACTTTAAATAGAAGTGCATACTGAAGCTAGTGTTTCTGTCTTGGAAGCTTGGGCTCCTTTTGAGTAAGATATGAAAGGGATTTTCTTCTTCCAAAGTTTATTTTCAGGCTTGCTAACTACAAGCACTTAAACAGCAAGATATGGAACCAAAGTCTTCAAATAATATAGAAAAGATGTTAATTTACTTTGTTTTAACAACCCTGCATGGCAAATTTGGGAAACTTGTGTTTCAATAGAATAATTTTAAAGTGAGTAAGTTCTGATCTCAGAGTAAAGCAGATTCACAGAAGACATTTTTTATCTTCTTTTGTCCACCCAGTTTAAGGATCTGTTGGTTTGTCTTTTATGACGATTGTTAAGCTTCAAACTTCAGCAATTCCTCATCTTTCATATTTTTAAAGTAATATATATGACAGAAGCAAAATGGCTTACAATATATTCACAATTATTCCCATCTATTTACATACTTTTTGTATGAGAGAAAATATATTTTGCTTTGGGAAAATTGTTAGTGTGGTTCATATGACAGAGAGGGCATGATACGATATTAGAAATACTGTAGAAATATTGCACTGAAAGTTCCACAGCAGGTGAATTATATCCATCATTAATTCAAAACACTGTGACTTCTGTTCTGCTCTCTGTGGAAGTAGTAGCAGTTCTGTAAATCAGTGCCATTCACATCCTAGAGAGTCCTGGATTCAACTAGGGAGGGGAGCTCCATAATCAAACTGACCTAGAGAAAGTTTTCACATAAACATGTCTGTAGGAACACCCTAAACAACTAAAATTATGTGGGAAGCTCTTTGGTCCCAGTACTCTGTCAAAGTGAAAATGTTCAGGCAGAAGTTAAACCACAGAGCAATCACATCTGCCAAAAAATTTGGCCACTGCTTTAATATGCAGAGTTTACATGCTTATTCAGAAAATTGCATTATTCTGGAAGGATACTATGTGCATGAATGATGATAAACGTTTAAAAATCCCAAATAAACATAAGTACTTATTCAAGCATAATTATACATATAAAAAATAGGTTCACCAAAACCCACTTTCATAGGGAAAACATTTCTCTCCAGCTGTAGGCTTGCATCAATAGGGCTTCCCTCCTTTTAGCTTGCCTCAGCTTTCACCAGTTTTGTCTTCAGTAGCCATGTGAGACAAACCGCATCACGTAACAACAATTTCATGATAAGGGTATTGTTCGAGTTCTTCTGCTTATTTAATTTGAATTATTAATGCTAATTGTATCTAGTTGCACGTGATTATTTTCTCTTTAAATACAGGTAGCAGGATTCCAGCTCATTTTCCTCGTCAGCACTGCAGCTGCTAGCATGTCCTAAAAACCACAGTGGAGAGTGCAGAAAGTGTTTTAACACCAGTGCTGTTAGCAGGAAGCTACAAATCTCCCCTAATATTTCCTGACAGTACCCACAGCTTCAGTCCTAAACTAAGAAGGGTCAATTGCTAGAATTATCCCTCAGTTCAGAGACTAAAACCCTGACAACGTAATTCCATTGCTATACAACTTCCACATGGGGAAGGAAAGAACCTTTTGGCAGAGACCAAGCACTTTCCAGAGTAAAAATGTCATTGTTTACTTCTTCCCTTTCAAATCCAGGCAGAGTTAACAAGCCTGCTATGCTTGGACAATTGCCTGGTGGTTTGATCAGCCTGAGGCAAAGAAGAGGTGCTTGAAAGCTCATCCAGATCCATTTGTGATACCACAGTTTATTTTCTACATAGAGAACAATTGACAGTTATTTCAGTCGATTTGCTGAGGTTTTTGTATTTAGATAATCTTTTGCACTGCTTTCCTCCAGCAGTGCAAATAGAGGAGAAAATATGAAAACTTTTCTTTCTGCTGTGGCAAAGACTCAGATGCACAATGTTTGGCCTAGCTATAGTTCCAAAATATCCTAATGTGGACATAGCTTTTATTGGCAAAAGAATACTAGTTAATGTCATATTTTGCTGAATTAGGCTGAGCAGTTTTTCAATTATTTATACTTTTTCCATTTCTACAAGGTTTCAGCAGTCCAACAATTTTCCTAACCAAGTGTCCTTTAAATAAATATGCTCCTCAGCAACAAAAAACAAATCTGAATTCAGGACCAGATCCAGGGTAAAATTTACACCATTTTAAGTCACTTCCTAAAGAGATGGGAGGACAGAGGGAGTACTTATTTAACAGAGTATGCCTGTATCTTCATTTCTACTGTCAAGTTTTGTGTCAGAATCATTTTATTTGGGCAGGCATACAATAATGATTTTCTCTCATAAAGTAAGTATTTCCACATTAGAAACATTTTACTTGTCACTCCTAAAATTTTTTCATTTTACTCCTGAATATTTTACATGGATGTGTACTGCCAAATTGCAAAACAAACAAGGTGCTTCCCCAACTTCTCCAATTATATTTTTCAAGGTAAAACACAGGTGGAAGGATTATAACAGTTTTTTTACTTCAGATAAAATGGTAGTGAGTGCCGACAACATCCTGAATTCATATAAATAGTTTTCATTTTTGTCTAACTTGGCACTGCCTAGAACTTGGACAGGCACAAGAAAAAACACATAATCAACCAAACAAAAGGATTTTTATTTAAGGCTGTCTCTTTCTTGACAGGGGGCAAAGAAAGGGAGGATGATCAGGATTTGAGTGGGTCTCTGTAATATAAAGAGCACTCTTTAATTTCTGTAGCCTTCCATTTACAACTTGTGAGTATTCAGTATGTTTATATATTTCTGTTTCTCAGTTGATAATATGTTTATGTGGTTTACAAGAAGGAAAAGCAACTGCCAGCTGTGCAAGTGGTTAATTTTCAGTAGACGAAATATCCTTAATTTTTCTGTCTTTCTCGAGTGAAATCTTCCAGCCACAGAGCAGTGAACTAGAAGTGGCGCAGTCTTGACACAATGAAACAATCATAAACAATATTATATGTCAGTTCTGAATATTCATGTGAATTAATTAATCTGTTTATTAGGATAAGAGGAGTATACAGGAAAAATATGAAATAGGCATCCTTCAGCTCCCAGAACATTCTGGCTATTGCAAGAAGAAAGTGCAGTTCTAGGAACCAAGGGAGGAAACTGAAATTGCATCACAATTTACTGATAGTGGCAAAATAGGCTTGGGAATTAAAAGCTCTGCTATTCTTAGATCACCTGAAGCTGTCTTGAAGTGAGCCAGATTGAAGTTACCAAACCAGACAAAATGTTAACCACATGAATGGTAGAATGGGACTGAAAGTGTAGTAGAAGACCTCTTAATGACAACATAAAACTTATATTCCTAAACACATTGTTCTCCTTGCATGTGTTTTTGAATACCTTCTTCCTGTTCTTCTGTTGTGAAAAACAGCATGGTGTTGATGAAGAAACTACAAATTCCAAACAATTTATTTATTCAAGCCATAACATAAGTTCCTTATTATTATGCCCTGACTGTAGGAACTATTAAGTTTTTGATCAATCTTCAAGCATGCACCGAAAAGTTTATTTCATAAAAAAATCAGAAAGGTGACATAAATGATACCTGTCTAGAAGGACAAGGAGATATCATATCATGTAACACAACACTGATTTGGACACACAAAGCCTTGATACCGACTTGGGCTTTGCATCTCCAGACTGCAACACAGTCAGCCAGCCCTTGTAAAATTCATTCAGACAGAATTTGAAAATTGCCATTCACAATTTTTCCTTCAATCAGATCACATAGGCCAAGCTGAGAACAACATCCCGATCATCTCTCCTGGCCAAGCCCTGCACGAACTCTCCAGCCATTACTCATCAGTCAGCACCCCCTTGGTTCACAGCTGGTGGAAGGTGCAATTTAACAAAGAGCTCTTACTACGAGTGGAAAACCCACAAATTCCCAGAGACACGTGCAATGTGTGTGTCACAAACCACACCCCTACTGACACAGGACACTGCGTTCAAAGGCTCACAACTTCCTTGAACACCATTTCCCCTCAGAAAATGCCAAAACAATAATCCCAGAAAAGCCAACGCCCACATGAACTTTTAAACTGTCTTTTTAAAAAGAGCACATTCATTACTAAGTTTTTTTGTCTTGCCTATTTGTAATGACTGAAAACATATTGAATTAAAGCAGAATGAAAGAAACATGACAAACAGGAATTACACTGACTTGATTACAAATTTAAATAGGCAAGGTAAAACTGGACACCATTGATACCAAATGGAAAGATTTAGTACCTTGATATCTGCTTTTATCTACTTAGAGAATACTATCTGTAAAAGTGTCCTTCAGCTTCTGTTCCTCAAAATACACGTATAAGCTTAGGAGAAAAGAGACAAACTCAGATGCAACAAAATATGCTGATGACCAAGCTGCACAAATCAGCAAAAAAAGTTGATTAAATGAATAAAATTCATTAGGAAAGAGGCAACAAAGAATATCACTGTGGCTGTGTATAAAGCTCAGAAGGCACAACTGCTGCAGCTCTCTCTGCCCCATGCCCCAAACTCCATACAAAGGAGATGGCAGAACTAAAAAGATAAACAAAACAAGAACAAACAACAAAAAAAACCCCAACCAACCAACAACAACAACAAAAAAACCAACGGGCAAAGTTTAGAAGTAGATTCCACACAAAGAAGAAATAAATAAATTTCAAAATAAATGAATAAATAAACCAACAAAAAAATACCCACCCAAAACTTTTCAAGAAAGCAGACAGCCTCTGAAGGTTCCTACGCTAAAGATATGCAAATCAGTAGTGGAATAGAAAAGGTGAATGGGAAGCAATTGTTTCCTTTTCCCGTAAACATGAAGACAGAAAGCATTGAACTAAACTCACAAGGGCAGAAATTAAACATTCCACTTGTTTCTTTTCTTTTTCTCCTAAAATACTTATTTTAAAAAATTCAAAACATATGATGTATATAGCAGTTTCTCTCTGTCACTTTCTTCCTACTCACGCTTTTCTTCTGCTCCAGCAGGAGTTTGCCTGAGTTTGCAGTCCTTTGAGGAAGAAAAGAAAACAAACACTGCTCCAGCATGCAGCTCTCCATGGCCAGAATTCCTTCAGGAGCACCTGCCTGAGCCCTCCATAGTCTGGAGGGAATAGCTGCTCCATAACATGGGTTCCCCTTGCCCTCTGACCCCAGGATTCCCTCTGTTCACCTGTTTTCTTGGTTTGGGTTTTTTTCCCCTTCTCCTTAACCTGTCTGACATGTTGTGCCCCTCATTTAAATTAAGTTTTCCCAGTGCCTGTGGCTGTGGGGCTCAGGGACACCCTGCAGTGGCCATGGCAGAGCTGGCTGGGACCACCTGTGCCTTTTCATGGCTTCTGTATAATTTCCCAGAGTAAGAATAATTTCAGGTAAAATTCAGATTCAGATAAAAAATACAGACAACATAAAGAAAATACAATTGTGAGACACAAAGCTGTGAGTTTAGGGAATATGAACAAAGCCAGTAGGTCTGTTTTCATAACCTGCAAAGCCACACAAAGTGGGGTTTTGCTTTCATCTTTTGGGGTTGGGAAGTGGGATCCAATCCAAAGAAAGCTATAAAGTCTTAGAGTGTATCATTTACCAAAACTAGAAAAAACCAAAACTGACCACTTCAAGCAACAGTAATACTGGTAATTTCAGTATAACTTTTCACTGGAAACACTAACAGTTATTTCTGGAATATACACGTGCATGGTTTTGAATTTATTTTTAAAGTTAATTAATTCAAATTTGCCATCCTTTTCAAAAATTTCAGTTTTAAAAAATGCACATTTTTAACATAAAAAGACATTTTAAAATGTTCCTGGAAAAGTCTGGATAAAAGATAATAGCACTTCATATCAAAAAAGGGATAGTAGAAAGTATCTTTAATGAATGCATTACTTTCTATGAGAGATTCACAGAAAAGCAGTGACAGAAGCTTAAATAAAATGCAGAGCCTACTCTTGCCTACTGTTATCTACACGTGAAATTCTTTAGGGAGGGGAAACACCAATGGAGCCAATTCTTTGATACCAGTTAAGAAAAAGCATAACCAGGCTAACTTGTACTAGTAATGAAAGATCACATTATATCCTGTGTTGCTTATGAATACAACATGCTTGCTAAAAATGGCAGAGAACTTTCAGAAGACATCACAAATTATTATTTACACAGATAATAATTACTTGGGGCTAGTGACAAGAGCACTTGCCAAAAGTGGATCACAAATGGAAGTAATTTTGAATTAGACTGAGATTATGAGATCATCAAAAATACCTCACTTCATAATTGCACTTTAACTCATTAGTGAATCATGAAGTTAGCATTTCAAAGCTACTCATCTATGCAGTAATCCAATAAATACAAGTAGAACAAAAACTCAAAGATGACTTCCACCATCTTACACACTACCTCCTGGACATAATTTTATATAAAAATCCTTTTAATTGTATAAAGGAAATTTGATTCTAGCATAGCCAACCACAACAGACTTACCAACAACTGGATGTCACATGCATAACATTAGATTGATCAAACCATGGAGGACAAGTCAATTCTATATGCAAAATACTGCTAAATATCGTTTACTATTTACACTTTACATTTTCTATGGACATCGTGATGGCTAATCCTTCTTGAAGCATATGCTCATGGTTGTACTGTTGCAAATTGCATTCTCAAATTTTGAATTCTCTTCAATCTTATGAACTTCCTTTCTTACTGAGCATCATAAATGTCAAGACGACTGGTATTTCTAATTTCCTGATACACATATTCAGTTGAAGCATTTGCATTTTTACATCCCCTTTAGACTAAATAAGCCCAGTTCAGGGCCATGGCAGGGGAATCTGGTATTGCTTGCTGTGGAACCCTGGGTTTATGGAGTATTGGGAAGGAGCTGCACAACAAGAAACATGAGAACTTTCAGATGACTGGCAAAGTTCTCTGCTCTGTGCTGAAGAAGTTCTAGCTGCAAATTCTAAGAAGCAACACATTGCATCATGACAAAGAGAACAGTAAAGATCAGCCCCTGGGAGACTGTGACAAAGGGGAGCAGATGCATCCAGAGCAGTGGTGATCCACCAATGAGGGATGTTTTTGTGGACTCCATCTTCCGAATAAGTGATCCTGATAACCTCAAGGCCATATTGCTTCTACTGTGAAAGGGAGTTCATACCCACAGCAAAAGGTAACCTGTGGCTCCTGAGTCTTCCTTGACAACAGGAAAACAGATGCTGAGCTCAGAGATGATTGTGGACAAGGAACCAGTGCAAGTCATTTAACACTGAGAGACATCTATTTTATTGAAATTCCCTTTACTGAAGAGGCTGGAGACAGTTTCAATCTGACACCAGGGACAAAGACACAAAAGAAAAGTTCTTGAGGGACACCAAACTTGTAAAATACAGTAAGCTATGTCACAAAGAGTGAAAATAACTGTGGTTTACATCCACAACATTTTTAAAGGATATGAATTATTGAAGATATAAACAATAAAATTAAAGAAAAATAAAAACATATAACACTCAAATTGCAAAGAATATCTGCTAGTAGTATAAATAGCCATTGTAAATTTTTATCCCTACAGATGTACCAAAATATATACAATCTAAGCAGACAAATCAACACCAGGTTTTATTTCAGAACAGTTAAGCTTACACAAAATAGCTTTGTCATTAACAAATAGTGTTTGTAATCATAACATATGGCATTACTACAGTGGACAGGACTGTCCAAAAAAACCAAAGTTAAAAATGACATGTGAAATAATAGAAAAACAGAACAAAGGAGCAGCCTCACCCCAAAGAAAAATTAAGCTTAAAGAAGAAACAGATTAATCTCAACAAAACCACAAACTGATAAAAATGAGAATCACAGAAGTTTTGGACTGATAAGCAATTATGAAACTCAACATCATATCAAAATTATTATCATCTGTTGTTTGAACCAGTTAAGGAGACCATATGCATCCATCTCTCTTTTTGGAATTAAGATAAGAACTTTACTTAGTCAAACAGCAAATCAACTCAGCAGAAATTCCCTAGGAAAAATTTAATTTGACCTTTCTTTTTCATTAGAGTCTGTTGTGCATCAATACAATGACTGGTAAAACTAAACACAAACAACACTCAGCTTAACCTACTGGAATTGCAATTATTGTTCTCATTATTATATGGGTTTTGAATGACATGATCTGTAAGAATAACTAAAACTAAGATAGCAGCTTAAATACATTATTTTAGATAATATTTTACAAAACTTTTATCTTTAAAGGCCATGGTTATGAACTGGCACTGTAAGCGTATGCAGAAATGACTTGCTGTTCTGGTCTAAGTACTAAAAACAATTGCTCTACATATCAACATCTGTAACAGCTTGCTGGCACCCTCCTCAAAATCTGGGGTGGTGCAAGGGGAAAACAACACACAGGCTACTCAACTCGTGACTGAGGTTCATCTGTTCAGCAGCACTGTAACTATGTGAGCTATCCTGATCAGTACAAAAATAAACAAAATAATTATCAAAGAGGAGAAAAAAAGACAGTCTGTGTCACCTGTCATTACAATTTCTCAGTGCTAATAATTCAGTTCACTTCTAAATTTTAACTTATTTATTACCCAAAATTATAATTTCACTTTCTTTAGAGGAACCTACAAATGCTAGCTACATTTTTTTTTACTACATTTAATTAACTAAGTCTGTATATAAGTCAATATACTTTTTAGTTTTATAGTAAAGATTTCACTTATCATAGAATCAGAGAAGTCAAATACTTTGCTTGACTCATATCACCCTGAAGGAATATAAGTGGAAATAAAACATATAAACGTTATATTTTTGGTCAGCAGTCCAGATTTAGTTAACCAAACCAAGAAAAATCCCAAACCCCAGAAAAATACAACAAACCAGAGCAAAAAAATGCCACTATGCCAAACCAGAGGGTTTCCAAAGTATTTCTTTATTTTCACAATTTCTCACAAAAAGAATCACAATTCCTACAATTTCCCCAAGTCAGAATTAAAATAATTCTCATAATACAAAAAAAGTGTGGTTTGGTCCATTAGGTGGCTGATATGAAACAATATGCAATATACTTAATAGCTAAACTACAGCTAAATCAAGCACAGCCATGTTTCAATGCTTGGCCAAGTGCTACATCTAAAAGGTCTGTTGAATTTTCATGATGCAGGACTCTCAGATTACTGGTGCAATCTGTCAGAGTACATGGATTAGCTTCTTTTTCCATTAACATGTTTTGCTGCATATGACATTTGCAAGAAGACACATGTACATGAAGCTGCACAGGACACTTGAGAAGATACAGCAGAGAAGCTGATACAGAGAGAACATATTCAGTGTTTAGTATAAACTCTTCCAGAATGTCTGGTGACAGTACTACCTGTTCAATGCCAAGTTTAATGCCCAACCAATTCTGCTTTTGATTATTTAGCAAAAGCTGCCAACACAGATATCAACACCATAAACAGTAGTTACTGGAGCAGTTTGGAGAGCTGCCCACTGGGAGTGGAACTGATGCAAACAGGACATGACACAGACTATGAAACAAGCACTGGAAGGCAGTTTTAGGCATAAATTTGTATTTGCATGGGGTTTCATGGGTGTTAGTACTGCTACAAGGCTGAATGGGATTTTAACACTCCAAGGTGCAGTAAAGCAAATGCTAATATTGCTAAAGCAAATGAAAGTTCACCAGATATAACTCAGTAATTGAGGATATTAGATTATTCCAGTCTTTAATTTAGATGGTGATTCTATGCATACTTTCACGTTCTCCAATTAATGTACTCTCCATATCTATCCACAACATCTCATTTGCTTTCGTTAAGATAGATGTAGTTAGCAATGTAGGAACTAGCTGTTGATTAAGTCCTTTTCAGATTGTCTCAAAGCACAGAGTACACAAACACAATACGCAATCCAACTTCACCATGCCAAAGGGAAAAACAGAAAAGATTACTGCATAGCTTAGCCTGTAGAAAACTGCAAGTGTCTCAGAGGTTAAAAGTCTTTCAGGTCTTAAAGAGTCAAGAAGTTTTGACCATGGCTGGCACCATAGTAGACTGTGGCAGAGGAATTAACCAGGACAGTCCTATCTGGGAAGAAAACTAGAGCTATACAGACAGCTTAGAAAGGAACAAGACATGAGAGAAGCAGAGGAAAAGTTTGCCATTAAGTGGTGAGCCAACAAGTCAGCGCTCAGACATTCCACTTTGGGCTGATCTCTCGTCTTTCTTAAGGCCACAACTTACTCCTTAGGGACTTGTTTCTATCAGTTCAGCATGTCAAGAGAACAAAGTTTAGAGCACTAAAAACCAGCCATCAAGCCTCAGAACCCTGAGTCCTTCCCAAAAGAAACAAGACCTCTATGTTATTTTAGGATTGCTTTTAAAAACAAATTATTTTGAAGCTTTAAAACAAATCTCAAAGAGCATACCTTAAAATATAAAGAGGAAATAACATAGAAGGAGCAACATCTTCATTAGTTCAATCAGTTCTCAAAGGAAGTGACTATGGTAACAAAAACAGGAAAATATTATCTATGTGCATAAATCCCTCTTTCATCAATTCTTTCTCCTATCACAATATTTCCAAATCACTGTACATCACCACACCATAGTTTCCCTGAAAATTGAGCTATTACCTAAAAACATAAAGGTTTTGAAATTATTTGAAAGCAAGCTGGGAAATAGAAAAATATGTCCACTCTTACTCCTTTTGGAGCAGCATATTTTAAAAACTGCAATCTACAAAGCATAACAAATGTTATCTTTCTCATGTGGTGTTTTTTTAGTATCAACATACATGATCTTCTTTGCCACAGTATGGTCCCAATTCTATTATTTATATATTACAGCCAAAAATATTAAAGGACAGCTCTGGTTCAATGTTAAGGGCTTCTTGAGGTGAAGTAAAGCATTCCAAAGTCCACCCTCAAAAGAACATACTGAAATAGCATGCAGTCTCTATAAAAGAACAGCTTTTCTATTAGCTCAACTGTATCACTTGAATCCAGCCAAAGGCACCAATTAGTAACAGAAAGGTCAAAAGCTATTTCTGCTCCTGCCATCTTTTCTCCTTCTTTCCTTTTGTACTTGTAAACCCTGGACATGAATAATTAAAAAATAAACTTACTTTACTTGCAGATTTGTTAGCATCTTGCTCAGGTGACAGCAATATACTGCTTTTGAGCCTTTTTTGTTTGGTTAAAAGGGAATCTAAACATAGGCATAGCTTACATTTGGAGTAAATTTAACTAATAGTTATTAAATAAGGAAAAAATTAAGAACATTGAAGTCCTTTCTCACCAGATTATATTTTGCCACAAACTTCATACACTATCTTTAGGTGACAGAGTAATGAGTATCAATGCTTTTAGGTTTTTGATGTTCAAATCTCTTTTTACAGAAGATAGCAGCTGGCAAATTCAGCTTATATGTACTAAAAGCATGAAGATGCCAATGTGCAGGTTGTTCTCAGGAGCAACACAAAGATGAGCAAAAGCATTAAGAAGATTCTTAAGATGACTTGGCTCTTTAATTATCTTCCCTGTCAACAGCTGGGACATACCAAAACCATGATATTTATTAATGTTACACCATTGGTTACCATATAATCTGAAGGAGTTTTTAGAACAACATAGAAGTGAGAGCCTTTAGGAGTTCCTAACCTCTCCTGCTATTAACCCCTCCAGGTTTTTAAAAAATAATTTTAAAAACCCCAACCAACAAGTTAAGTGGGCAAGATACTTGTTTTCTCAGCTACTCACAAAGGTAGTTCTACTATTTTGACAGAGGTTACAAAGTAAAATGTCAATAAATCTCAACTCTAAATATTCACTAGAAGAACAGAATCTGATCCTCCTGCCATCATGCATATCCACATCAAAAATTCATCATGTCATAAGTATGCCACTATGTTGGATTTCTGTTGAAGTGATTCTTGCAGGCACTATTTATCACTTAAAGATTCTGGAAACATGCTGCAAACATTGGAAATGTATTCAAGGTAGTCAGAGAGTCCTAGCTCTACTCTGCCACTGTACTATACTCTTGAAGAAAGCCTGCTACCTCATCTTAATTGTTGCAACAGCTGCATTTGCACAATTGTTTCTGTGTTACTTCTGTTAATAAAGCAAGGTGACAGAAGTAGAACCATTATCATCTTTTCAAAGGTTTCCATTAGTTGAATCACTGCTGCTGGCTCTGACTCCCAGCAGAGAGTGGAATGTGGGAAATGTCCCAGACAGCACTGAAAATACTGTAATGCTGCCCTTACAAAACCTCCCTGCAAGCCATGCTAGATCAGTTCTTCAGTTTTAGAGCCATTTTAGAATGATTATAAAACACCTTGAGCTCTTTAAATGAATGCATTATAGTGTTGGCTGGAGTACTATTTAAAGACCATATTCTGGCAGCTCTGTTGTCACCAGAAATGTCCAAAAGTCAGGTAAATAGAACGCCTTAGCACCAAAGCAGCATCAAGAAGCTGCATTACTTGCTGTGGGCCCTGATGCACGGGGCACAGCTCCGCCCAGAGTGCATTCCCATCCTCTGCAAGCACAGTGCTTACATTCATCACAGGCATATGGATCACAGTTTCCAGAAATTCATACATATAAAAATTGCTCATTAGCACAAAGCCCTCCCCTGGTTCAGTCCCTTTCATGGTCTTGTCTTGGCTGTGGCTGCATTCCTAAGCCAGATACACCCCTCTCCAAGGCTCCTTTATCTCCCTTGTGTCCTGGCTCAGTAAGGAGATCCTGCACACCTTGCTTCTTTGCTAAAAGTGCACAGATGCAGTACAATTCCTTATTCTTAGATTAACCCTTTGGTATCAATTCCCCTCTTTGAAACTTCTCAGATTCCTTAAGGCCATTTGGTGTGCTTCAACTCGGGTTTTATCTACAGTCACATATATTCCTGCAAGATTATGATCAATCATTTTGCAAAGACCAATAGCAATGCTGATAATAATTATTATTATTACTATTACAATCACAATTATAATGGTTTCCAGTATCCCAGCCAGCCATCATTTCAGGGACCATCCTCCTATTCCTTGAAGAACTTTCTTGAGCCAATTAGTTTCAGAGGCTGTTTGAATAGCACTGCTGTCTTCAGCAACTTGTATTTTGTTGTCTTTGGAGATCTTCTGTTACATTTGGGATGCTACACAACAGTGTTCTCCAGTTTTAAATACCCACAAACCCCTTGTTCTTTGGCCAGTAATAGATCCAAGGCAATTCTGTTTTGTAATGTCATTTTAGTATCTATTTATAATTTGGAATCCCCTTTCTGTGGTTTTGGATAGTTGCTTTACTTACCAAGTTTCTTTATTATTACATTAGTCAGATTATTATATTGAATCACCATTGACAGATTTGTAGGGATAATTCCCCAAGGAATAGTTTCCCCAGCTGATTCTGGGATAGGGAAGCAGGCTGTAATGCTGGACAGATTGCACATATTACCAGACCCTTGGATTTAAAGTCATTATTAAATTTTCTTCAACTCATCCACCTGAAGATAAAACAATTCCCATAAATACTCTATACATTTTGCTGCTCTTTTACCATTGTCTTTGGAATTTTCAGCTGCAGGGGTCCAATGTTTTCCACTGTCCACTCGAGTCAGAAGCCCTCTTAATTTGGGAGCAATGTATCCAGGAGTTAATTCCTTTGACTTTCTCAGCAGTTCTTGTAGGCAACGGAACCAGATAAGTTCTTTTCCACTGCTCCTGAAGTGGCTTGGATTTCTAGGTTTTGATGTATACGTGATCCCTGGGCTGAAATGAATGAATCTTGGACAATCACAGGTCAGGGAACCTGGCAGATGGTCTCTTTTCTGTCCCCAGTTTCTGCTGTCCTGGTACTATTTCAAATCCTATGTAGGTAACTTGCTGCTTCATGAATTGAGCTTTTTCCTGAGATACTTTATAGCCTCCTTGGCCTGGGAAATTTAGGAGACTGATAGTCAGTTCCATACACTTTTCATTAGTTTCAATTGCTAGTAAGATGTCATCAACATATTGCAGGACCAACCCTTCAGGGTTCTCCTTTTTCCAGGTCTCTAATTCCTTCACCAATTTGTTCCCCAAAATTGTCGGACTAGTTTTAAATCCTTGTGGTAACACAGTCCAGCTAAGCTGAGTCTTCCAGCCAGTTTGAGGATTTTCCCACACAAAGGCAAAAATTCTCTGCCTTTCTTTATGGAGAGGCATGCAAAAGAAGGCATCCTTCAAATCCATCGCTGTAAACCATTGGTGATATTCCATAAGGGTTGTTAACAGGATATAACAATTGGCTACAACAGGATGGATGTCCTGGACTATTTGATTGATCACTTATAGGTCTTATACTAACCTGTACTTGTCTGTCTCAGGCTTTTTGACTGGCAAAATAGGAGTGTTTTATTCTGACTCACATTCTATCAATAATCCAAATTCCCTGAAATTTTCTACTAGATTCTCGATTTCACTTCTAGCTTTTAATTTTAAAGTATATTGTTTCTGCCTTACTGGTTTTGATCCAGGTTTTAGGGTAATTCTTACAGGCTGAGCTCGTCAGAGCAGCCTGGAACTCCACGGGCTCAAACCAAGGGTGTTACTTCATTTTCTACTGCTTCCAGTATTCCTCCAGAATTGTCTGGTTCAGCTGTTCCCTGCAACATAAAAGTTCTTGCCTCAATGGCTTTAGTCTTGGGTACCAATAACTGTATTCCTCCATCTTTAAATACAATCTGAGCCTCCAATATACAGGTCTCTTCCTAAAAGAAGAACCGGATGTTCAGGCATATATAAAAATTGGTGTGTTATCCACCGTTTGCTAAATTTAAAGTTAATGGGGTTAAAGAACATTTGTTTTTCCACTTTCCCTGTTTACCAACAACATTTTCAGTTTCTTGGCCTAATTTTCCCCAGTTTGTATTTAATACAGGATAAGTAGTGCCAGTGTCTATTAAAAATCCATTTTCTGTTTCTTTTCTTTTTCCTCCTTCTGCTTTTTCCTCTCCCACCCAGACACACAGACACACACAGAGTGTACACAAGGCTAGCACAACACAACATCAGCTGTCAAATTGTCACCTTCAAACCTCTTCCAGCCTTGCAAAGTACAACCTAGAGATGAACTCCTTGGTATTCCTCGAACTGGAGAAAATTCTGTACCCATACCAAATCTTTCAATCACTAAGACTGAAACAAGAGGGCGCTTCATGTCCACTAATGTGATTTCAGCCACCCAGAGCACAGTTGACAGCACACACACAGCTAATGTCTTTACAAACAAGTCGATGGGTGAGGGGCTTTAGGAGAAATGTGCGTTAATGCCTTTGGAATGGGTGTTGATGTCTCTACCAATCTCAAGTCCCACAAGTTTGTTACAGAACCCACAGTTTGACTATGGTTTAAACTCCTGAATTTTAGGGTAATAGGACAAATGTGCTCCTGCAAAGTCTATTACAGAACCCAGATAGCCTGAACTTCTGAACTTTAGAGGAAAATTACATGTCCATGGAGGGAATATGTGATAGGCAGTTCAGGCAGGTTGTACCTTCCTAGTACCTCAGCCATTGGGGAAAGGAAGAGGGCAACCTGCAGCCTGGAGTTTGGGATAAAAGGAGGCTGTGTCCTCCAAAACCTTGAGAAACCCCATGTAGTTGCACCCCAGTGGACTCTCTCCCTTTATTCAAACAAAGGTGCAGAACTCCTCTGTCTCTTCTGTGAGCACTGGCTTTTCATAGCAGGAATTTCCACACACCAGTTTGAAATAATTATGTGCAAAAGGTATTGTTAAAAGGTATTTTAATATGCAGTTAGTGTGCAATTATTGCCAGTATTACTTATATATGTAAATACTTAAATACACACTGTAAATACAGTGCTTTCATGGTCTGGCTGACGCTCTTAGTCATATGGTTTATTTTTAGGTAGTCCTGGGAGCAGGAGTGAGTTGCACCCAATGATCCTAAGGAGTTCCTTCCAGCTTAATATATTCCATGATTCTACTGCTAGTTCAACTCAAAGGTGGTTCTCCCCTCTTGTAGCAGTATTGCAAAAAGCACAATCACAATTGTTCCAGTTCCAGTGCTGGATGTGACTGGTGTCACCATAAATTAATAGAGAGGAACGGATAAACTAGAAAGTAAATGGTTTTTTTGTATGGCAGCCAGGTGTGCATTTGGTCTAGCAAACAAGTTTTTATCTGATAGCCTGGTACATGTGTGCTGCTGCTCTGTGGAGAACACGATGAGAAGGTGAGCAGTAATTGCAACAGAAATTGTGCCAGAAGCAAACCCATAGGCAATGATACAATAGCAGGGCAACAATACATACATATAGTAATATCAAAATCCCCAATTGCTTGACACTCCAGGATTTCTTGTTTTAATCTTCAATTAGGAGAGAAAATCCAAGTATAAAAGACCTTGTCTTAAGTTGTCAGGCTAGAAAGAGCTCTGCAGGGGTTTTCTGCTCAAGCTTTGATGGTGATGTCACTCACAGAAATGCCAGGGCTGGGTGAGGGACTACTCCTGAGTAGTCACAGTTCTCTTAGGACTTTAGCAGGTCAAAACTGCTCAATGTTTTGCACCAAACTACATCTATCTGATCACACTGTTGTAAGCAACACTGTCTATCTCTTGACTTACATGAAAGTTAGTGGTTTGCACCCCTGTGCTGCCTGAATCTCATTTTTGAAATATATAGGATGCACAGCTGACATTCATAAAGTGATGTGAGAACGTGTATTGGTTCTGTGCTTGCAAGTTGTCAAACATCCTTAAGTAGCTTGCAGTTGAGTCTCATTCAGTAAGAATCTTCATCGAAATTAAACCAGGAATTCCCTGAAGCTGCATTTGTTGGATTTAGATTTGTTGGGGGTTTTGGGTCTGAGGGTTTGGGGGGCAGGGGGAGGGGGAGGGGGAAGCAGTTGTTCTGTTTTGGGTTTTTTTGTTTCTTTGTTTTTATTTTTTTAATAGAAGAAAAGAAAAGAAAACGGATTCATGCAGTGCCTGCAACAACACGCAGAGAATATTTACTTGAATGCAGGCAAAGTGGGAGAATGTTAGGCAAGACAGCTAATTTTAAGGGATGAAAACAGGAGATGGCAAAGGCAAACACTTCCTTTAATGGGGAGAACAGGTTTTGGTGACATGTTTTATAGACTGTGCAAAATGCTACATCTGTTGGGCTTAGTACTCTTCAAGAAGCTCTAAGAAGAAAAAAATAATGCTTGCTGATGTCTAAACATTTTATTTTTTTTTTTTTAATTATTTATATCATATTTTTATTATTATTTTGGACTACTATTGCAAAATTAAGATCAGTGAGAATGAAGAAAGTGTTCTTCATTTATTCTGGGACATGTTAGAAATTTGAGCTTGCAGAAGACAGAAGCTGGATCAATAAAAACCTGGAAAAGAATTTGAAGCAACTACTTTTATTTTTAAACTACTTAGTAGTCCTGGAAACAGAGAGAATGTAGTGAGAACAGTAGTGGTTTTGAGATTTACAACAGCAACCCTGCACAGAAGGGAGGGGGAGTTATCTGCAGGATGGAACTGCAGGGAGAAAAAGAGATGAGTCTTTGAGAGGTAGCACCAGTGGGACTTCATCCTGTCTTACATATCCTCTGAGACATGTATTTCTGAACTCTTGGCCCTGTGTGGAACTGGATATGTCTGAAGAAATTTCCCAGTATTCCACCATCTTCAGGTGGAAAGAACCAGTATTGGTTTGTCTGTTCTTCACATGAGGTTTGAACTCACCAAAAAACAGATTGTTTGCTTTTGCTCTGGAAGCCTGTGATTTTAGTCCTAAATCCTGGGTTAAGATTTACATCTGAAATGTGAGGCTTCTGTTCTTTCCAATGCTTTGCTTCCACAGGCTTTGAGCTGTGGATACAACAGATAATTGGGATTTCTTGTTCTTTTTAAGTGGGTTATGACAGCAAGATTTCTTGGTTGCTTGGGGTTTTGTGTTTTGTGTGTGTGAATGTGGTTTGTTGTGCTTTTTTGTTTGTTTGCATTATTTTTATTGTGTGTGTGTGTGTGCGCCAGTCACATGAAAAATTTGTCTTCCAGAATCCTCAGGGAAAACATCATAATTTTTACCAGAACGAGGATGTGGAGCAGTGATTGTACTGCTTTGTGATGATGTAGGAACTAAATGCTAGTTTGGTGATTGTATTGGCCCAGCATGACCAACAGTCACGCAGAACTTCTTGGGAAACAAAGTAAACCTTCCAGTCATCATGGGAAGCAGATCTTTGGGTCAACAAGGCCTTATCTCAAGTACTTCTTGCTTCGAATACATCCTTTTGAAATAGTGGCAAGTTTACCAGTGGACATATATTTTTAAGCTGTATGTTATTTAATCAGAGCTTTGTACCATACTGGACATTGTGACTGAATGTCAGTTTCTTGCATGAAAATCTGTAGCACTTCACAAGGTGACCCAGGCTGACTGCAGGCAGAGTTCCTGGCAATACAGCTTTTAGTCCAGCCATTGCTGATCACTCAGACTGAGAGGAAAAGGGTTGGGGTCAGTCAGGACTAGAAGCTCAACTTTGTTTGAATAGGATGAAACTCTCAGAGTGATTATTACTTGTGTGGCCATCAGACACCCACTTTTCACTGTGCTCTCAGCTGTCTCTCAAACCACAGTGGTAAGTGCTTTCATAGCTGATGGAAACCACAGACCCCAAAAAACAGGTTCTGTGAAGCATACACCCCAAAAACAGGTGCACAAAGAATAAGGGAGAAAAATTGGCAGTAAGATGTGCTCTTTTTGCTCATGCTGCTGGAAGCTGGGAACATGTTACAGTCAGCAACACACATTTCCTATCTTTTTGGTCTTGGAGGCAGGTACAGCTCAAATTGCCATGCCAGCATTTGCATTGGGATAAACCTTGTCATTTACACTTGTGCAGGTTTGCTCACATCTCTTGTTCAAGTCCAGCAGGCCACCTCTCATCTCTCCTCCCACCCACACTCACCACCTGCTATGATTAGCTTAGCAGATACAGGGTTTTTTGACCTTAAATGTTCATTTGATCCCTGCCAGCCCAAATGCAATAATTTAGAATGAGTGCATGCAGCTCCACAACTAGGATGAATAGTCCTTCCTGCTCTTGAAAGAAAAAAACAGCATATGGGGGAGGAAGAGGCCCCCAGCTAATGGAAAGTATGTATTATGAAAATCCTGAATTGACCTTCCTTCTAACAGATTAGGGTATCTTTTGGAGAAATGAGGAGCTCTTGGTCTAGCTGTGATCTAGGCAACTTTTTAATGTATACATTTCCTCTTGAAAGGCTCTCCAGTTCTAGGCAGCAAAATTTAATTCTTGGAGGGCTCTGTTTTCAATATCCCAAATTTAAAAAGTCGAGACCAAGACCAATCACTATATTTAAAAGGAAGTGAGGTTGAACTTTGCCTGTCTGCTCTGGCATCTAAGGACATATCCTCTGCAAGATCTGAAACATTTGCCATCCAGTAAAATTACATTGAGAGTAAGCAGAATAGAGAGAATTTATATTTAGTGTTTGTATCAAACTGGTTGCTACCATTTGTTTGCAAAAGGATGCTATTTTGTTTTTATAAAGAAGGCAAGAAAAAAAACTCCTGCATGGTGGCAAATGGGTTGTGCCATGTTGCAAAATGATAAACAGCTTTCTTTGCCTTCTGGCAGCACTCAAAGATCAGTCAGTGGTGTGCAATTTCCAGTCAGAATTCTTCTGTTGTCAATTTTAGTAGAAAGTGGCAAATTTCCGTAAATTAATTGTAGTTATGTATTGGAGATGTATTTCTCTCCTCAAAGACTTCAGTAGAGGACTAAGACACATATATTTTCCTCTATAATTCACATTTCTCCAGGAAACTGTAAATACATTGTTGTTTTCTGGAAATGTGTTGAATTAATTGCTCACCTAGTCTTATTGAGTACCATGGCATGTCTTTAAGACAACAATTATAATAATATAATAATGGGGTGGGCAACAGCAAAAGTTAGGAACTTTCTTTTTCCACTCTTCCCTTCAGTGTGGATAATCATGTGACACAAATTAATTAAATTAATACTGCACCTCCACAATACTGTTCTGTTGGAAACTGCCTTTTCCTCTCATATTTGACATAGCATTTGTTTAATTTTTCTTGAAAGTTGTAATTGAAGTGAAGTCTTCCTTAATAATTTGGGATAGCAGTCTAGAGGTAACAGTCTAGTGTTTGCCCTGTCCTTAATACAGTAGATATTGACTACTTCCCTGAAAGTTCCTTCCCTATTGTCCCATACTGGTGCTTTCCGCTAATCAAAATAGTATCCTCATTCTTTGACATGTGGGTACCTTGTCTAATGCATTTCTAGAGTACAGTGTTAACAGTAATATAGGAGTCTTAATTATAATTATTATTTATATGGGTATAAAAGTAAATTACGTGGAAAAGCATGAGTGAAAAAATTCTCAGTGAAGTACCAGCCTAGAGATTCCAGCAGAGTGTGCTGTAGGTTATCTGCTGAAGTACATTTGACAGTGAGGGAGTAGAAGCAGTGCTGGAAAGGCAGTTGAGTGTTTCCCTGAGGTCTAAAATATGGAGTTCAGATAGTGAGGCAGAGCCTACATACATGCTCAAAAATTTCTGAGATTATTATTATTAATTGTTAAGTTTGGTAGATGTAGAGTCATGTTTTTAATTTGAAGCCATCACATTTTATTATTCAGCCTGAAATATTAGAATAGATTGATGTCAGCAAGTTGTTTACATTTAACTTCTTTATTCAAGGTTACCCTTCTCTTATTCTTCTGTTCAGAAGAATAAACTGGCAAAGTACTTGTTGAGAGGAAAGAGGAGTCTCTTTCACTTCACTTCCTTTATTGACTCTGTCTAGCTTGTGTTAGTGATTGATTCGAACGGAAGGAGTTTAATTTATTTTTTGACAGAAAATTTTTCTGTCAATAATACCAAAATATTCTTAGTACTGCCAGAATACGATGAAATACTTAACTTTCACACAGATTAATCCATATTTGTCTACTGCCTTCCTAATAGCCAGCCCAACAGTGGTCATGTATGCCAAACTGGTATGCACTACATCAAACAGTCTTTATGTAGAAGGTTTTAGGCCTTCTGAAATAAGTTTGGGTTTGAGTTTGTTATCTTTCTCTTTTGTCCCAAAGCACAAAAGATGAAAAGAAAATGGCATGAGACTTTCTGGAGAGAACTAATGAGGAAGGCTCAAGTTAACAAACCTGCTTTAAAATCAGGAAGCTGTAGTATAGCCACAAAACACACACACAAACATCCTCACACCAAAGAAAACAAAGCAAATGCACACTTTAAATATGTTCTTTTAAGTGCACTATTGAAAGAAGTCTCCTATGCTTTATGAACAGCCAGAAGGTGCTGCTGGAAAGGTATCAGCTGATTAACTAGCATTCAGGTTGGTTGCATTCCAGCATGTCCTGCAGTCTCTCAGTTGCTTAGTCAGATGGCAGTCTATTTTTACAGACTTGTTGGTTGGTTGCCAAATGGGATAAAGGGACTCATCTGACTGACAGGAAAGCTTAAATTTTTCCAGGCCTGTCAGGAAAGCATTCTTGTAATAAGGGGAAAGCTTGCAATATGCCATTTGCCAAAGACAGGACTGACAGGAGGTAAGACTATTAAATAAATGGATCAGCTTTCTTTACTCAGAAGCTGTGCAGGAATGATAGACCATCTGCTCTCCTGATTGTCCTTAAAGGATAAATGAAAATTGAAGTTTGGCCAGGTTTTCTCCTTTATTCTTTCTAATGAGCCCTTGTGCTGCTAGTTCAGCATGCAGTTTTAATTTAAGTCAACACATGCTGCTTATGCCACTTGACAGCTTGCTAGACCCTGACACTGTGGTTAGTGAGACACAAGGTGAACAATGCAAATGCAGAGAATTTTCTGCATGTAATTTGGAGGAGAGGTAATGCATGTTTAATAGATGATAGGATCTTTCATGAATCTTTATCTGTCCTGCACAATTAGGGTTTGAGGTGTTTTCCCGCTTTGCTTTTCTGTTTATTCTTGGCCAGATTTAATGGCTTTTACTGGGTTTTAGTTTTGCTCTTTTACTACAATTCAGTTGTACAGCTTATGTGTGAACCTTCCTCAAGTGCTTAATTGACCTCTTCAGCACCCAAATGAGGCACTAACATTATCCTGTCCCTAATTATTAGAGAAGAACAATTAATAGATTGGGATAAGGAGTACAGATCATTATGGTTTGGCCTACCATTAATCTGAGCAAGCTGAATACTTCTCTTGGTTCTAGCGAAGAGGAAGCAGGTGCTCCAGACTTCCAGATTTTTAGTAATTTAGTAGCTTGCCTAGAATAACATAGAAAAGCTGTGACAGTGAGGAATATGGCCCAGAGCAGAGAAAATTGAACATTATTCTGTAAACTAAATGTACAAGGCCAGACATAATTTCAGAATATGAGAATGGTGTGTTTATAGCTATATAAAACACTGGAAGTGGGATACTCTGTGTTATTAAAAAGAAGTTAAATTTCCTTTTCTTAGCTTTGTGAGTTTGGATTGGTGGGATTTTTAAAGTTATCAGCACTAATTGGAAACATCTGTTGGGTAGATTTCCTGCTGGGAAAGCATGTCTGTGGCATTGGGGTTGGAAATCAATCACCCCAGTCATTAAAAGTTCCAAAAAGGAAGAAGGGGAAATCTCCACAGATAGTTGTGGACGAGTTTTCTATTGGAGGTAGTACAGACAGGGGGACAGCAAAGGGTGGTGGCACAAAATGGGATGGGATGGCAGTACAGTGAAGCAGTAAAATGGAAGAGGAGGTGAGTATATTCCTGAAGACAGAAGATGAGTTCTGGTAGAGCTCCCAGGCTTATGAGGATTGCTGATCAGTGAAGGAAGTGTAACTGAAGCTACTAGTTAGGGTAACTATCTGAATAGTACCACACTGAATAGCTCCAAGGAAATGTGGTGGGTATAGAAAGGCCAGTAGTGATGGGGCTGGAAGGAGAAAAGAAATATCAGGCTGATGAGAGAGATCAGATTCTATAGGTATTACAAAGAAAGAAATAGCAGGAACAGGCTGGAGAGGAGACACACACACACAAGAAATGCTGTGGTCAATGTGATACCTCTACAGAAGAAGAATCCAATATTGATTTTGACCATGTTGTATTTAAAACCATTACATAATGTCTGGAAAAAAGAGAATGGGAAATTCAGGTCAGGATCCAGGAGCTGATAAAAGATGAATCAAAGCCTATTCACTTTGTGAACACTTGTGAAATTCACATTTGAGTCATGTAAGTAGGCACAATTTTTGAAGGAAGAAGCCCCCTTAGGATCTAACAGAGTTAAGAATGTGAGTCACTGAGAAAATATCCAGAAGAATGTCTGTGTGTGCATTAACTTTCAAGAGCTTTGTTCCATTTGTGCTGGTTTCCATCTTTGTTTCAGAGAACAGGACAGCACAAACTTGCTGGCTGGGATAGCTCTGTGTGTGTACAAAGTTATGCCTTTTTATGCATATTACTCAAATATCCTGACTTTTATGCTAAGTAAACCCAGCTTCCTGTAAGTGTTTCTGCACCCTGAGGCTCATCTCTAACATAGCAATCATTTACAGAATGTAAAGCAGAATTGCCAAAAGCAGATGAGAACAGATGGTGATGGCTGAAGAAGAATATTAGTTTTGTGTGGTCTGCTGAATCAGGGGTGCAGGGGAAGACAGGGATGAAGTCCACACACATGCTCATGCCAAAAGGCATTGCTGTCAGATGCCTTCAAGTGTGGCCATCACATTTCTCTCTTGGAAGTTACACTAAGGTGTCCCATTTTAGAAAGAGGGGGGGAAGAGTATTTGTGTTTGAGCACTCCAAGTGGAAGTGAGTCCAGAATCTGAGCAACCCCTCCAGAACCACTGGGTGCTTAAATACCTGAATATTTCTCATTTGCTGTCCAGTTCTTCTAAGTGGATTGTCAGGTCACAGGATCTTGTTGAATGTCTTTTTATGCATGAAAATGCCTCCAACTTCAGACAGCTTCCCTTATTACAGCTGAATAGAAAGATAGACATATTTTATTCCTTCTTTTCAATTATTACCTCATGATGTTGAACTTAGGGCATAGGTATATGATCAAGGAAAGGCAACTGCATATCAGGGGACTCAAGGTGTTGTATTAAGTTGAGACACCTGAAATAGAACATGAGAAAATCAGCTGCCATTCAGAGTGCAACACTCATTCAAGTCCCACTTTATGACAGGAGAAAATGAAAGTTTATAGTCTTACTACAAGAAATGCAGCGAAGAAGTGGGAGAAGTTGAGAAAATTAGAGGAGCAAAAAATCAGAAACTAAGAGAAACTGGAGTAGAGAAGATAGCAAGAAATAGAGAATATACTCATAGCACACACTCCTATTTTCTCTGGGTATTTTCTGGTGCATCTAATAGCATTGTAGTCTGCTGCAGTAGTTGTGTGTCATTTAAAAAAACAAACAAACAAACAAACAAACAAACCCCCCCCCCCAAAACTGTGTTTGATATTTTATTTAACTTCTTTATTAATTCCCCCTCTGCACTTGGAGGCTGAATCTTTCTTTGACAGTGAGGAAGCTTGCTGGTTACAAAGTCAGAGGCAGTTTTCCCTGTATGTTACTACCAAGGTAAATCCAGTGATCAGCACCTAGGTCTGAACTCTGGGTTTAAGCTTGCCCAGAAGAATGTCACTGCATCCATGGGCCTTTGTGGACCACAAGGCTTCTGAGAGTTTACTGCAGGGCTCTTTGCAACGTGCAGATGAGCCAATCATGAGCTCTCAGTGGATTTTCAGAACATTTCTCTGGCTTTTGGGAAGCATGGTCCCCAAGGAGCTGAAAATTGTGGGAAGGCACCGGTAGCTTAAACAAAGCCCATTTTGCAAATTGGACACCTTACCAAACCTCTTGGTATCTTTGCCCTGGTTTTACACAGCATCCAATAAGACACCTGGTTTGCCTTGCAAATGGCACTGCACTCTGGTTTGAGCAGGTTTTGTGAGGATGACAGCAAGTCCTTGGTACCTCCTGTCACTTCTGGTTCACCTTTTGTTAGAACAGTGCAAGCTTGTGTTGATGTTTCAGGGTCTATTTCAAAGCACACTTTGACCCCTTATCTCTTTTCCAGGACTCCATCTAGTTTCAGCCAGCTCATAATTGTATTTAAACATATGTCAAATGGTTGCTTTTTTGGTTCAGGTTTTGTGTTTTTATTGTTGTTCCCCTGGAAAACTTGCTAGAGCAGTGCACTAGCTGACAAAGGACCTTAAAGAAGACTTTCCTTTTGATGGGAGACAGGAAACTTGACAGGACTATCTGAAAGCAAGGCTCAAATTAAGCAGTCTTGCCTTCTGTCTGTGCCACAAATATATAGAAGAATCTGAAGGCCAAAAGTTGGGGATTAAAACCTTAAATGGATAAGTGCCAAGCAAATCCTAAAATGGGTTGACTTAGTGACTGATACAATGGGCATCTGGACCCATGCACTTTCTGGTTCTTGAAATTCTTGAGCATTTCTTCATGCACTGAACTTAATTTTAAGAAGGTCACCCCTTGAAACTTTGCACATTCATTCACCCAGGAATTCTACTGTGGTTCAGCAGCTGTATAATTAATAGCATGCAAGAACTGGAAGTAAAGGGAGAAGTCATTACAGAGATTGAGGTGCACACCCTGTTTAAACTAGGGCCTGGAGCTTGGTCACTCTGAAGTAATGCAGGCTGTTCTCTCTTGTACAGGGCTACTTTTGGCTCCAAATATTGGGTGGATTAGTGGTCACTGATGCTTTATTTTAGTATGTGTGTATTTGGCAGGGTAAGGATAAAAGCTCAAAGATACCTGGAAGAGTTTAGCAGATGCATGATAACGTTCCCTGGGGAACCCTGCCAGACACAGGTGGTCAGACCAGGGAGCTGGTGTGACTGGTGTATGGAAAGACATAATAGATTTGTAGGATGATGTTTCTGGCAGACCTTAATCCCTCTTAGTTATTTCTAGCTTTGTCTTACTTGGCATGTGTGAATCATACTGATAAGACAGGCAAAGGAGAAAGAATAGAAAGTCTCTAGTTTGCATTGCCATGTCTTTGATAAGTGGTGTTCAAAGTGTACATGGGGTAATGAAATAAGAATACTTACTGGGGTTTTTTTTTATTAAGAGTCTACAAAACAACAGGTGCAGATTTGCAAAGGAAACTTAAGAGATTTCTCTGATGCGATTTGTGTTGCTGGTCATTACATGATGTGAAAGTAGCTGCATTCAGCCTTAGCCAAAAAACCACTACTGCTCTGGGATAAAAATAGAGCTTTAAAGAAGGCAAGCAAATTATCTTGTAACTACCCCAGTTCCAAGTTATTCAGAGAATCTCCCATATGCCACTAACAAAGATTAGATATATTAAACAGCCAGTAACTTCTGTTATATATAAAGTGATTTCCAAGTGATAAATTAAGAGAAAACTCAGAGGACATTTATGTACCTGTAGCTATTAATTTTAAAATTGATAATAACTGCTTGCATGTTTCCTACAATAATAGTGATAATAATATTTTTTTTTAAGAGAAGATCTTTCTAACTCCTAGGGAGAAACTGGAGCATGGGTAAGCAAATTTATAAACAAACCAGGTAACCCAAACTTGGATGGTACTCTTGAATAAAAAAGCATAATGGTCAAAAGAACTCACTGAGGCATGGAGGCTGATTACTTCAGGTTTCCTTGTTATGACTGATATGAGAGCTGCTAAATGTGAAATATTGTATAGTAACACTGTGTCGGGGGTTGAGAATTTCTTCCCATTCCTGTTACTAAGCAACAAATAGTTAGATGTTTAGAGCAATCAAAAGACAAAAGGTGGGCTTGGGCGAGGCAGGGTAAGGGAACACCCGGCCCTTGAAAACGGCTCTCTGGCTCTCTCGTGGTTCGGACGCTGAGAGGAGAGGCTGCTCTTTGCTTTTGGGCTGGGACCAGAGGGAATCCAACTGTGCCCTGTTTATTTTCTCTTCTCCTGGCTGGGTGAGCTTTGATTCAACCTTTCTCCCCACTGGGAAGGGCACGTTTCCCCCGGGCTGCGTTTTTCCTGCAGCCGCTGCCGGGAGAGTCTGGCTGCTGGGAGAGCCTGGCTGCCCCTGCCGCCCGCCCCTGCCCTCTGCCGCACGAGACCGGGGTGTCTCCTGTGACTGCAGAAAAATCCTCGCTAGCTGGCCGGGGAGAAAGCCAGCTCCTGCCCCTGCCGCTCCGCTCGCTGCTCCGAGCTGCTTTGCTGCCTGCTTTCTCATCTCTCCGCCATTATCGGCTGCCACTACCTGACCTGACCCTGCGCCACAGCGCCACCTGCAGCCGCTCGGGAGTCATCGCGCCTGCCCTGCCCGGCTGGGAGCTCAACAGCGCCCCTGCTGCCTGCAACTGTGATTGCACCACACGGGAAAAGGCTGAGCAGCTCACAAGATCATCTGCTGTTGGTCTTCTGGTTCTAGTTCTGGTTGCTATTATTGTTATTGCTTGTTTATAGATACTAGTAAAGAACTGATATTCCTTTTTTCCCATACCTTTGCCTGAAAGCCCTTGATTTACAAAATTGAATCATTCGGAGGGAGGGAGGAAAGGAAATCACATTCTCTGTCCTGGGGGAGGGTTCAACCTCTCTTGGCAGACGCCTGTCTTTCAAACCAAGACACACTGTTATAGCAGCAATGATTTACTAGGCTAAATAAAGCTTTTAGAAAAAGAGAATATCAATACACCTACAGTTTCAGGGGTGTTGTGGGGGAGGAAAGTGGTAGATGAGATATTGGGTTGAAAGCCATAAATCATTCTGCTCCCTAATAAAGACTGGAAATGTGTTAGATCATATTTTAATTTCTGGTATTGGGTAGTAGTAGTATTTGGCATTCAGCTGTCCTCACTTCTCAGGTAAGTAGACTCATTATACTGGGGGAGGAGAAGAGTATTCTGTCCCTCTTTTATCTGCCTACTGAGAAAGCCAGCAAGACTTCCAGTTATGGTGGTGGATTTTGTGTGTGTGAGGTGTAAACACCTGTTTATTTTCCATAAAGCAATAAGTCACCAGATGGTAAAGGTTTTTATCCATGCTGCTCTAGCTGGATTTGTACCAGTAAATTGGAGGTGAAAGGTACCATATGCTACTGTTAATCCCCAAAGCATTCATTATTCCTAAAATAATTTTCAACACCTTTTAGTGTTGAAATCTCCCTTTCAATAATGTCCATACTTGTTTATGTGGGTAAGGTTCGGATGAAGTGTAACTTAGAGTATATGGGGTTTTATGTGAGTGTTCCAGAGATTCAGTGCCAACTGGAAAATTAATTGTCCTCAGACAGTGATTTGGTGGCTTATGTGAGATCAGTTGGTCATATCATTGCAGTCTCCAGTGGATATGGACTGTCACCAACAGCCTCAACAGAGAGGCAAACTGAAATAAGTGTGATAACTTGGGAAGTGATATATGTTCTGGTGGGGAATATCTAATTATTACTACAAGAATTATTTTACTGTGAGCAATGGCCAGTGCTTACTGTCACTGCTGGCAAGGATCTGCTAGACTGGGGTGACTGTTCTGAGGTTCTGAGAGCAGAGCTTATTGAAGATTCAGGGACGGTGTTAAAGATTGGATCTTGGTGACTGCCTGGGTAGATGGCAGTTTTAGGGGAGGTGTGAAGGAAAGGCTTAGTGTTGAAGGACTTTACCTAGATCACAGTTTTTCAAGACAGGGCCATGATCAACTCTGGAGCTATAGGACACCCTTAGGGATTCAATGGGTGATGTTCTTCAGCCTAGCAAGTGTCCAAGGTGGTGTTGGGCCAGCTTTCTGCAGAAAGCACCCTGACTACAGCACACTGCCTCTAGAAACACCTTGCAGCAGATCTCTCAGTAATGTGTCGATTTAACAGGTTGCTTTTGAAAAGTGATGGCCAAACTGAGCTGCCCTGTCATCCTGGGGAGCAAGCTTGGCCTCCCTACCCACAGGAAGGTGTGGATAGGGGTCTTGCTGAGAGGACACCTTCTGCCAGTGCAGGTGAAATGACCAGGGCAATGTGGGCTGCCCCATGGGATGATCCTTTCCAGGCCAGCTATTGTCAGGTGCAGCCAACCTGCTTTTCCAGAGCTCAGCTGCTGATCAAGGCAGAAGATCAGCGCTGATCAAACCATCACTTGTGGGTTCTGTGAGGTCTCCTAGTCTGGAAGCAACCTAAGTGACCTCCTAGTGCATGTAGAATAGCCTACCCAAGAGGGCAAGTTAGCCTTCACTGAGCTTCGGTCTGTGCTACCCCACACAGGATCTTTATCTCCAGACCATTGCCCTGAACCCAAGCTGAGCTGGCAGTCTTCCCTCTTAGTGTGATATCTACTGTTTGTGGTCCACATATTACATGGCAACTTTACTGAGCTGACACTTGCTTGGCAGGCTGGGGTTGCTTTGGTCTTTTCTGCTGATGCTCAGGAGAATCATGTTTGTCCATATCGTATTTTGAAGGCAGCTGCAAATCAGATTTAATCATAAGGAATCAACCAAAAACCTTTTGACTAGAGTAGGCTGATACATCTCTTATTTTTCTCCTTGGGATGGAGAATGAGACTTGAGATATGGCTTTTAGTACCATAAACAGTGCAGAAAGTGTAGTATTTCTGCCCCACATCAACATCTATAGAGGTGCAGACTGTCAGCCATGCCATGGAGTTGGAATGAGTATGAGAAGAGCTTTAAACATCTGGCATCTTAAATAGCTATCCATAATACAAACCTGTATCATAGTGAGATCCTTTTCTGCCTTTTGATTTTAAAACCAGAACAACTCAAAAGCCAATGTGCTTACTTTGTAAAAAGCTCTCGCAATATTTTATTACATCAAGATTGAAAATGAAGATGCAACTGGATTGACAGCAGGACATTCTGTTCTCAGCCTCTGAAATAAAGGATTTATAGAGTCAGAGTGGTATCTGGAAGCTGCTGCAGATAAAACCTTTGCTACAGTGGCATGCAGGATTGGAGTTGGAGGTAGGTGTCTGAGTATGCAGTAATCATGGATAAGGGATAATAAAAATAGAAAATTTCATTTGTGAAATTAAGGATAGCCTGTGTTTTGGAACAGACTTAGATAGTGTTTGCTTTTTCTTTATATGTTTGTGGAAAAAATGTAGAAAGGTAGAGAGATTTCAAATTATGAGCTTTGGCCCTAGTAAGAAGCTCAAGTTCTCTTCTCCTCAGCCCCTCTGCTCCCAGTTTGAAGGTATTCTTTGCCTTGACTCTAGTTAATTTCAGCATTCATATCAGAGGCTGGATTTTTACCTCTGGTTTTATCATGCTTTGTGTATAGAAAAACAGAGCAGATATCTCACTGCATATATCAAACAGACACAAAGTTGAAATCAACATTTCCTAGAGTGTCTCATGTCCTGCAGGGAAAATGTCTCTCCAGCCTCCCTCCAAATCTCAAGGAATTCTGCTCCTTACAATTCTGTTGTGAAAATATATCAGTCCTTTGTCCTGCCTTTGGAAAGACCCTATAAACACAGGTGGATGACACTTCTTTCCATTTCTACAGTTTCACACAGACTTGTATCTGAGCTGCTGTCGCTGACTCAGACTGTAGTCAAGCTTTGTCTTTTGTCTGGTTTTCTCCCCACCTTTTGCTCCTTCCTCCCAGCCTCAAAAGCAGTCTGAAGTGGGACCCAATTGACATGGATGTAGAGCAGTTAGTATTGCTGTTGCCAGTGGGCTGGGCTACTTCCTGAATTTGAATCAACTTTTTTAAAGCTTTTCCAAGCTGATGCTCTTTGATACTAACTGGAGGAAAGAAAGCTCAAAGTGGCAGAGTTTTGAAGCAAGCACACTGGAGATCAGCAGAAGTCTTGAAATGATCTAATAATCCCAGATGTGTGAGACAGTTGATGATCTTAGAAAATTCAGCCAAAGACAGACTAAGTAATGGTATTTTGCTGTACCAGTTCTGGTTTTCAGCATTAATTGTATGTAGGATTTTGTATGATCTTCATTTAAAGCTGGATACATACTGTTGATTTTCATATTTGGCCCGTGAATTTATCCTCTGTTTGATGACTGATCTTTGCTAGATTTGAGGTTTCCCATTTCCCAGAGCAGAATGGGGACAGGACAAAACCATTGTACGTCAAGAGGGTTAGTTAACTAGAGTTGGTTTAAAAAATGTTCTTGAGAGTTTCACACATATTCGGATTTCTATATTACAGGGCTGAACAGCTCTATTTTTTGTTGGCTTGTCTTGTGAGGCTTTTTCCCCTGTGATCAAATTTCTCATGTTATAAAATCATCTGCTTCTTATACACAAGTAATTAAAAAGTGGGAAGTTTTGTTAAGTGCTTATGAAACATACTGATCATCATAGCTAATTAAATTTTTATATCATGACAAGGGGTGCTGCAGTGCTCCATCTGGAGAGGAACAGTGCATGGTTTACAAGTTGTTCACAGGCAGCTGAGAGTGCTTGATACAAGACAGTTCTCCAATAGGTGCTGAGCAGTCAACCTGCAGAACCTCTGCTCTACTGGGCCATGCACATCCCTCACTAATACTTCAGAAGTAAAATTTTCCATTTAACCTCCACTGATAGATTCACACAGTACTTCATCCTTCCTCCTTGCTTACCTGTGGGTATGGCCACAGCACAAGCTGCAGAGGGCCTGACTGGGCAAAATGGTCAGAGTTCTGCCCTTCCCTTTGCAAAGCAATATTAAGGAAAATTAGACAAAAGCAGCTTATTGACTTGAAGATTTATCAAGTCATAGTGGTTATGGGGTGTTTCTCCTCTTCCTTATATAGGAAAAAAGCCTTTAAAATATAACCTTTTTTTTTACTTGGTTTTTCCTAATATGGCTTTACTCCATTTTTCCAGGCTAAATGATCCTTTTTTAGAGACTGGTTTGGTCTGCCTGCAAACTGTGGGTGGGTTCTCTGCTTTGAACACCTTGCTAGCAGCTTCCATTTCCTCTTTTTCTTGGTGGATAAGTGAAAAGCTCTTATGTGCTTTGCTCTCTCAAAAATGTCAGTGGTGTCAGCCATGTTCTTAGAGGCAACCCCAAAACACTTACCATCAGCCTTACTCTTAAATCCCATACCCACTGCTTCTCCTTTTGTGAGTTTGGTGTATTCAGTGTTGCATTGGACATGACACGTCCCATCAGGAGCTATATGCATAATGCTAAAGGTTTAAGTCTGTTGAAAAGTCAGCCTCTGTGTTTATGAGGCTCCCAGTCACACTCCCTGCAAGCCTTGGGAGGACATTCCACTGTGGGATCTTTTGTTTTGAAGTTTTGAAACTTGGTGGGTTTTTTAATGTGTGTTCATGTGATGAGATTATAAGTGTTGCTGTTGTGGGGAGAAGAGCAAAGTGAGAACCCCATATGGAAGAGCTCTGTAGACCACACTGCCTTCTCACCATAGCTGTGGGTTTGCATCCATGCCTAAGGGGACCAGACAAAAAGCAAACACTAAAAATAAGTGGGGGAAGGTTTTGTTAATTGTTATTGCTGTTGTTTGTGGTTATTTTGATTTAATTTTTTAATCAAAACTTTAAACCATAAATAATTGACAAAAAAGAAGAAAGCTGGGCAGCAGTATCTGGTTTACTGGAGAACTGTATAAAGCTTTTTTTTTCAATCAAAGCATTCTGATCTTTCCATCTGAAACTAGGGACAGGAAGAACAGGCACTCCCTTACTGGGCAGGTGACAGGAACCACAAACAGTGACCTGCAGTCAGTTACCTGTAGATCATGGTAGGAGACAAGCCCTGTGCTGCTGCTGGAAGTGTTTTGCATCCCCTCCCTTTCTGGGACAGGACATCATCTAATCACTGTGTGATCCTCTTTAGGTGGAGCTGAGTGAATTTCCTCATAGCTGTCTCCCGGGAGTAGATGAAAATCTTTCACACTTGGTATTGCTTGTAAGCTCACCTCTGAAAATCTACCTCTTCACTTGCCCCTTTTTATCCAGCCGTGTGACCATGTTACTACATAAAGTTTTGATGTATAGCCATATCCTTTATTGTTCCCGTTCTCATTTCTGTTTAAGCTACATCAGCCTTTCCAGAAAGGCCTGGTTTCCCCATCTGGTAATGAGCTGTGGAGATGGAATCGTGAGTCTAATTAACACCAAATCTAATTTGTGTATAATAGGTTTTTGAACAACATTTAAACCTCCAATGATTCAACACAGATAGTCATATTTTGTTGTTTTAGTTCTACAAATGAGAGCTGGGGGCAGTGTCCCCTTACAAAAGTCAGGCTTTAGGTGTAGTTTAACTTACCTATTCAGTAGAGAAACATAGTCCTCAGATGTGCTGATGGTAGAATTGATTTTTTAAAATATAATAAATTGGCATCTATCTCACAAAATTCTAGTATTAGAGTACTCATCCTGAAACAAGTAAGGGTTGAAATCTCCTTTTGTGTTTTACTGGAAACACAGGAAAACTAAAGCCCAGGTGCAGAACAGCTGCAGCACCTTAGGCAAGATGTCATTTTAGTCCTGGAAACTGCTGCAAATGTGTTTCCCACTGCCCAGTGTGGTGAGTGACCCAGCAAGGAGATGTGAATAGCATCATGAACAAGATTCCAAGAAGATGGGAACTCAACTAAAATCCCTGGGGGTCATTAATAATCTGGAATAGGAGAGCCAATTACTGTTAATGGCAAAACCAAAACTTTCCTGCTTGGTCTGACAAATGAAAAAAATTCCTGGCCCAGAAATAGCTTTGGATTTTTTTTCCAGCTGAGAAACAAAGGCAAATGGATCAACTTCATGTAGAAGATGATGCATCTGTTCCAAAACTGGATCAAGCAGTGGAAAGATAAGACAGAAATGCTGCTGTTACAGCACTCTTCAAGTAAACAAAGCCTACAAAAGTCCTGTGTGCTTCCTACTAATACTTAAAAGGGCAACAATGCCCTGACCCATTTCCCATGCTGTACAGAGTCAGTCTGTGTCTGTCCTGTGATGCTTACTGGTTGATAAATTGGTATTGGTAAATATTGGTGCTTTGTGTTTCATAGGATGAGATGACTGTCCCCATGCTGGAAGTCTAGCACCTTTGCATGCCTCTCTTCACAGACTCTATGTACCAGAGGGCTCAGAGTCCTCTCATAATCCTGCAGCTCCTCGTAACAAGGACCAATTCCAGTAGGTCTGATGAGAAATGTGAGTGGAAATCTTGATTATTAAAGGCTTTTTTCATTCTAATATTTAAGCTGTAAATTTTTAAAATCTAAAAAGTTTATTCCTGCTTCCCTGGTTTGGAGGAGACAGATGAAATGCACAGTTGCAGCTGTCTCTGAGAACCTGAAGAAATCTGTTTTCTGGAAATAAACTCTTTTCCAGCAGTATGTGGTGCTCACAGTCTGAGGCTTACTGGAATAGAGACTCGGTTACTTGGTGTCTTTTAGCGTTTTGCTGGGCAAGGCTCTGTGCTTTGTGAAAAAGCAAATACAAGCACACAATTCCTGAAATGCCGATAATGTTGCAGCTCTGAAAACTTGTTTTCTGATAGAATTGCCAGCCCTGGTATAATTCTACCACCATGGATTGGTGCCTCGAGGTTTAAAAGTGAGGCCTTGAAGATCCAGCCTGGGCTGCTCTATGTTTGAGACACTCTGTTAAAGGGGCAGCTGGTAGTGCCCTGCAGAACTTGATTTTCTTCTGGGTTTCCAGCTTTCAGGGGAGCCACAGATACTGACAGATCTGTCAGCATTTAGTAAACAATAACTGCTTTTTCCATGCTTTAAATTAAGCCAAGTCATTCAAACCCGCACTTTTTACTTCTAACAAATTAAAAAGTGCATACTAACTACAATGATAGATTTGTACACAGAGCTGGTGTGGTGGTGGTTGGGTTTTTGTTGTTGCTTTGGGGGTGTCAGGTTTTTTTGTTTTGTTTTCTTAGGATATTTAGAGTTCTTTATCTCTGCCTTGGATTGGGAAAGTATCAAGGATACTCAGTCAGTCATGAAGTTCTTGGCTTTTTGACTGGGGATGAAACATCTTCAAAACGGGCAAAGAGTTTAACTGAAAGCAAAGTACTCATGTATGAGCTTTCCAGCATCATTTTTCAGACTATAACCTTGCAAATGTTAATGAACTACTTTTGGCACTTGTGTTAGCAAAGGAGTTTAACAGCTTAGCCAACTCTGTTAAAAAAAACCCAAAACTTTCTGATCCTAAACACACAAATGTTCATGGGCTAATATGTCTTCTCCTTGTCAAACTCATAGGGTCTACATGAATGTTATAGAAAAAATATTTTGGAAATAATTTTTTATTGTAGTGAAAAGATACCATCATATTCATACGTATACACACACACAAAGAAAATATCACTGTATATTCACTGAAATACCTCACACTCAGCATAACCAAGCCTCTTCTCAGCTTGTGCACAGCAGAATACCTTGGAAACCTCCGTGATCCCAGCTCCATCCACTGCTGCACTCCAGCAGGAGCAGCACCAAATCTCCCAGAGCTGGCAGCTGAGCTGCATAGATACAAGTCCCAAGCTGCTGCCCACCCTGAAGCCAGCAGATCTGCTATGATCACAGGCCCTGGTGTTATGGGATGGCTCAGCCATGCTCCTGCAGGGCCACCAGGAGAGGGCTGTGCCTCAGAAACTCAGGACCAGCTGCTCTGACAGCCCCTGGGCCAACCAGTAGAATGGGGCCTCTGTCTCATAACAACTGGTCACAATGTTCAGCAGCACCATATTATTTCCTGCTGTCTGGCATTATTTGGCTTTCTTTGGTTTAGATAAGCATTTTTTGGACAGATGTGTGGCTCTGATACCCACCCCCTGCCACTCAAGGCAAGAAGGTATTACACAAGTTATCCAGTGAGGTTCTCCAGGACACGTAGAAAAATTGCATTGAAATATTCTGTATTTTAGCTAAGCTGCCTAAGACAATTAAGTACTTCTCACTATCACTTAAATCTAGAAAGTATCTGGTGGCTGTTGGCACATGTGGGCCGAGAACTACAGATATTGCAGAAATAACAAATAACTTGGCCGCTTTTGCTAGAACAAGCTAATGTGATTGTAATTGGTGCCTAACCCTGGCAGCTGTGTTAATGACTCAAAAAGAGACCTTGGGTGATGGAACAGAGCCCCAATACAGCTCAACGTGTAGTCAGAAGTCTCTTCATAACTTGAAGACAAAATTCTATTTGTTTACTTGGAAGACCCCATCAATTCAGCTATTTAAAAATGCTTTAGGCTGACTTCTTCTGTTTAAGGAATTCTGTGCTAATTTCCACTAAACTAAGAATAATCTCCCTTTTTTCTTTCCCCAGAGGAAAGTGTTGACATCTACCAAATGTTCATTAATTTAAGTACCTGAATTTGAAAGGGAGCTCATGGCAGGCTATTGCCCAGTTCAGTATTTTCAAATATTAGTTGGCTGAATTCAACACTGAGTAAACACTAAATACAATATAGATATAAAAGAATGGGCACAAATGCCACTGTATTATTTTATCATTAAAACTAGTCATCTTTCTATTTCAATGATTCCATTATGAAAGCAAGCTGAGAAGGAAACATACAACAAATAAATAATGCATATTAACTTATAAAATATGAAACAAAATGTCTACGTACAAAAAACAAAAAAACCAAAAAACAAACAAAAAAAAAAAAAAAAAAAAATCAATGTTAGCCACTTAAGCTTCACAGAACATTTGTATGATAGAAGCCCTTCTGTGGCCCAGCCTGTGTGTCTGCCAGAATGAGCTTTAAAGACGCTGTGCTGCACTGAAGAAGCACTGCCCTGCCCTGCCCAGGCTCCCATGGGGTCACTGACAGGCAGTGGTGATGCTGATTTCTGGGGAGAGTCTTCAGGAGGCTGCAGGCTCAGTGCTGTCCTCTGCTTTGCTAATGCCAGGTGGCAAAATGTACATCAGGCCTCTGTACAGAAGAAAAGCTGTTCCAGTGAGGTTATGTTTGTGTTGATAACAGGAATGCCTTAAAATAATACTAACATAATTCTAGCACAATAGCTCCCCCCTAAAATTCATTCCCTTTCAAATTAAATATTTCCTTCCACTACTGTTTTATACCCATGAAATTGCCACTGGAGCCTTCAGTGAGGGGATAAATGCCAAGCAGGGATTTTCAATGTGCATTTTATTTTGGTTGTGCATGTAACTTGTCATACCCAATGAGATTTTTTTTTTTGCCTTTGTATACAAAAACTTTTACTGTTCATTTTGAAGTTAAAGAAAAATGAACTTTCATAACCGCTGCCATTTCTGATCACCTCTTAAAAATGTCACTTTACACAGAAAAGCCATAAGAAATTGAGATAAACAGATATCTGTACATTTTAGCCATTCATTTAGAAAACATCTGTATCCATCCATGCAATGTTAAGACTATAAGTAACTTTCCAGTTACATCTGAGCCCACTGCTGTGACAACAAGGTAGTCTTTATCTCCCATGTGTATTCTATCAATTTCTTTTTTTCTTAAAGCAGCTTCCTGAAATGAAAAACAGAAAAGCAGTGATTAAGTTCATCTATTTCAAACATTGGATTCAAGGCTTATACAAGACAGACCTTACTACTTTCCAGCTGTGGAAAATCTAGAGGCTGATCCTTTTCAAGATGAAAAAAAGAATGACTAACATGGAAAAATGTGAACTGTTGTTCTTTTCAATTAAAAAAAAAATTAGTGCTGAAAATCTGGGAACACAATTTTTGCTACTGTAGATATTTTTAATAGGATGCCAAGGAGTTGTACTACAGTATCTTTCAACTCAGCAGGCTGTGACTTGCTGCTTGCTACAGCAGGAGTACAGTTCATGCAAGTGTGTATGCTAACAACTAATTCCTTGAGGACCTCCTTTGTGCTTAGCTTTTATCAAAGCACACAGCTCAGATTGCTTAATTGTTTGGAGTTGTAAAGTTTCTGTTACAGTTGGTGCTCACCATACCAGACAGCATTGTGTTTGTGATCTGTCAGGTGTTGGTCAGTTGCCAAGTCTTGAGAACTCAAGACAAACTAACATGTTTTTAAAATCTCTGTTTTTAAACAAAGCACTGGGCAATGGGAGCGACACTAGAAGAATTAGGAAGATTCTCTCTGTGCTTTCAAGGACTTAAATTGATGTCAGAGCTCAGACATCCATTAACTCTGGGATTCCTCTTCACTGCTTTTTTTTTTTCCTGGGGTTATCTACTTTTAACACTGAGTAAGTATTAAGTATTTTAAAAAGGGTTGAGCCTCTTAAAAAATAATGTTGAAATCTTAGCCTCTACTGTCCTACCATTTCTAGAACCTTTAAAGAATACAGTAATGTAGTAAAGGCCACAGGAGAAAACATCCAAGGAGTTAGTTATCCAGACAAGACATTTCACTCACATTTGATGCTGCCTAACAAACTCTGCAAACTGGCGGTCTTTAGCGTAGAGCTCTATAATTCGAATTCTGTCCTGAATTTCCTAGAATACAATAAACAGAATTGTAAGTACATAATAGAAATCAGAATGCTATGGAAATAACTGGTTCCTGGGGGTTGGCAAATAAAACTCCTATGCATTGCCATTTCAAGGAGTGGAGCATGAAACTGGGCACTCCAATACTAAAATTCTTATTTATTTTATTAGAATTTTTTCTAGTGAAGCACTTCATTTTAATTCAGCAATACTTCACTTTTAAATCAAAACCAGGGTTTGGACAGAGTGTGTCATTTCAATAGGCTTTAACAAAATCATTTATCTCTCAGAGATACTTTGCCTACCAGTCCAGCTACATACTGGATTCACACATCTCACAGTTGCTTAAGGATCTGTGGTCAGTTCTGGGATGTAAATCCCTTCTCTTTAGCCTTCTAGAGTAAACCTTGGGTACTGTGCATACAGGAAGAAAGAAGATGTGATCTAAATTGCAGGTTATAGAAAGACTCAAAATTTAAAAACAATCAAAAATACCCCCACAAAAAAGGATCCTGTGAAAAGGCCTGGATTTTCCAGTTTTTCACTGTGTCACTAGTCTTACATAAGATAGTTGGCTTTAAAAGGTAAATGTTGTGTCAAGTAATACATCAAACCTTCCCAACTCCTGTGAAGTTACTTAAGGAGTCAGCTCCTTTATTACATGAAATTCATTACAGGTCAGAACAAAACCATAACTTTGTCTAAAGGCAAGCAGAAAAAGCTTTCTGTCTTCTTTAAAATAGTTGCAGCAGCCACAGCCTGTTAACCTAGAGCACAGACACTGGGGAAAGATTGGGCAGAGCAGCCATAGCCGCAACCTGTTTATCTAGAGCATAGATACTGGGGAAAGACTGGGCCCACCTCTGAGGTTAGAAGTGTGGAATACGCTTACTGTTTACATCATCTTTCCCATGCCACTATGAAAACAAGGTCATTTACCTCCTTAGTAAGCTCACTGTTTTCATAAATGTGCCTGATCTCTTCACTGCTGTAGTCTGTGGATGTCTCTGCACTGGTGGAACTGTAGGACGTTAGCTGCGGATATCTCCGGTAATAATGGCTGTAGCCAGTCGTATCACTTTCATACATGGGGTTGTATTTAACTGCATTCTCAATGGACGAGAGGCTGTCACCCTGCCTGGGGGAGCAATAAACAAACTGTGAGCTTCTCTGCAGCCTGGAAGGGCAGGAAGCTTGGCATTTGGAGGTGCCTGTACATCCTGTTGCTTGCAAACTGTGTGATAAGACTTACGACAGAATTATCCTTATTGTAGCCGTTGTGTTTTAAAATACTAGATGGTGCCACCTACCCCTGCGAGTCCCCACTGTCACTCTTTGTGTACTGGTCTCGAAGGGTCCTGGCCAGGAAGAAGATGACAGCAGAGGCCACAAGAAGGAATCCTGCCACAGAAGCAATTGCAATACCCACAACCAGTGGCTCGGACACGTATTCCTCACAGTGCTCCCCTCTGTACCACCAGTTCTCTCCCACACGACATCTGCCACACAGAAACACAGGGAAATTAAACACCAGCAAAAGTTTTGATTAATGTATTTAACTTCCTATTATGACATGTCTTCAGTTATGTCACCCGAACAAATATCTTTGCATTTTTCAATCACCAATTTTATTTATTATTGTTATTAAAAACATATTTTTGGTAGATAATCATGTAACAGTTTGGGTTGAAAGGAATCTCTAAAGGCCATCTAGTCCAACCCCCCTGCAATGAGCAGGGACATCTTCAACCAGCTCAGGTTGCTCAGAGCCCCATCTACCATATCTCTGGAAAACTTCTTCCAGTGTTTCACTACACTTTTACATTTGTAAAAAATTTCTTCCTGATATCTAATCTGAATCTACCCTCTTTTAGTTTAGAACCATTACCCCTTGTCCTATTGCAACAGACCCTGCAAAGAGTTTGTCCTCACCTTTCTTATAAGCCCCCTTTCAGCATTGAAAGGCCACCAAAAAGGTTTCCCAAGAGCCTTCTCTTCTCCAGGGTGAACTACACCAATTACTGAATTGAATGAAATAGCAAAAGGCTAATGCATTTGTGATAGAAAACACCTGTGCTTTATGCAATTTAGAGTATCCTGTGATGTGTTAAAACTGGAAGGTGTTCAGACTAAGGAAAAAGTCCTGCCTTGACTGAGCCTTGCATATCAAATACTGCAAAGGTAGCAAGCAGTTGTCTTGATCATCTTGGAATGCAAATACTAATGAAGGTGTATTAGCTGAGTAGAATGTTTCTGGTGTTGTGAACTTCACAATGGCTAAATAGATACATAAAATAAATTACTCAAAGGAAATGCATGTCCAAGACTATATTTGGGATCGTTGCTCAAAGCAATATTCAGCATTTTTGCCTTAATGTCGTTTTGAACATAGGAATTATTATGTTATTATTCACTTAAAACAGTTGCAGTATGTATGTGTGGGAGCTTTTTCTATAGAAAATCAAGGTATTGTATTATGACCATGCACAGCAATGAACCTTATTAATAAGAAACATCAATAAATGAAGTTTCTATGTAACATAATTATCTGAAACAGTTTCTGAAAGTAATAAACAATACTTCCATTTTTTCAAAAAGTTTTTAATAAACACTGGCTGGAACATGCTTGAGTTCAGATACTTACCTGCTTCTAATTAACACTATTAGACAAATATTATTTTATTTATAATGAATCTGTGATCGTATCCATTTTTAAAGTTTTAAAACCATTTTCATTTCTTCTGTTAACTGTTAACACTCTAAGATTGACTTTAGAGATGTTCTAGGTAAACTTTTTAAAAAGAAAATCACATGAAGTAACCAATAACTTCTAGTAGTAATACTCTTCTTTGCAATAGTTTTCTTAATTTTTGTTGATAGGTATATTTTATTTTTAAAAATAGACTGTTACATTGCTTGAAAAGTAAACAACTAAGTGCCCTGTCGGAGCATCAACAATTTGTCTGTATTTTGCATGAAGTCCTTTTGATTACCTGCAAAATACAGTAATCCTGTTCAGAAGCATCTGTTTGGTTTTGGGTTTTTTTAAGCAAAATTCTGGGGCCTGTTCCTTCATCCTTATATGCACCCACATGATTTTTCCCAAATGTACAATGATTTACTTTTATGCTTTTTCCAAGCCAAAAGCACTATATTTAATATATTTATGCACTATCAATATGCCTTTCAGGTATGAACTTTTGTTATGGCATTAACTCTCATAGGTGATATGACACTATCAGACACTTTGTTACATGAGAAAACCTCTGGAGATAAATTCTGTCCACAAAGGTCAATTAAAATTATTTGAACAACTGAATGTGTTCCATTGAAACCAGTATTCCTAGTTTGTTTTATTTTCTGATGTTTCTGTTCAACAGAGGAGTAAATAGGAATTTTCATCCAGGAAGCACAAATTCCAAAGCAGGGTGACTGACCTACAGATGGCCCCTTGCCCAGGGCTTATGTCACACTTCCCATCGTTGAGGCAGAAGTTTGGCTGCAGATCACAAATGCTGTTGCAGGGCAGCCCATCGATGCTCAGGTAGCCAGGATTGCAGACACACTCAGCTTCCCCACTCCAGCGATTTACTAAGCATTCTGAGAACTCATTGCAGGCCTGGAACTTGCAGGGATCTGCTTGCTCACCTGACAATACACAGAGCAAAAACTACTAATGAAGAGAAGAGCCTTAACTGAGATGGGGTGCTGGCTGTCTGCTGCCATCTTCTCTAACAGCCTCTTGTTCATCCACAAAAATTCAGTGTGCATCTTTCCTCAGTAACAAAAAGTTCTTCTAAGGTGAACAAGCACTAGCAAGTGCTCCTCTCTCTGCACAGGCCAGTGGCATGGCTAACCCAACAAACAATCAAAAAAGCAAGTATAAAATTATCTTTTTCATGCTGGAATAGGTAGTACCTCATACTTCTCTGTCTGCTGGAACTCTTTTACATTTTACAAATGAGTAAACCACAGGTGATCTCCAGTATTTCTTGTTACAGAAAACCTAGGAAGCATATGGGGAAGGGCACTGGGACATCAGGCACACACCATCTGCTGTGAGGGGATTTGCCTTGTTTTTCTGCAAGGAACACAAGCTTGTAGCATTCAAGATACCTCACTTACATCAGGCTTAAGAGGCTAGCATACAGCTAAACAATCAATATCAGAACATTTGCTATGCTAATTAGATCATCTTTATAAGAGACCTATCTGAGAAGAACAGCTACCATATGGCAACAGGCCAGCACCCTTATTTTTCTCTAATCTTGAAACAGGAAATATTTCTGGGTTGCTTACTGGGTAAATACTGGCTAACTTGGACAGGGAAAAAAAATCCAACAACTTTCTCCCTGTATCAGAGGAGTGAAGCAAGAAGGCCTGTTACTTTTTAGTGCAACCAAGACCTTACCCCAAGAATGAGGCAGATGCCCACGTGGCAGGTAAACTGGCTACCACCTGTGGGAATAACCACATGGAATAAATTCAAACCACACATGAAGCTAAGCACAAGAGGGATGGGAAACACTGCTCTCTCTGAGCTGTCTGCTCCCTCACTCCCCAGGCCAAATGCAGGGACATTATATAGAGTATTCCATGAGTGAATTTGTCTTCATAAATCTATATGAACTCCATACAGCTTTTTCTGTGTGGGTCCCACTTTGATTTTCATCTCTTTGGCCCCAGAGCAGATTTTCATTTGTTTATTTGAACTCTATGAATAACTGTCTTTCTAAAGCCCAGTCTATGAAAAGCAGTGGGCAGCCTCTGGGCTCTTAGAATTCTTAATATTTAAACCAGAAGTTTTTCTAGTTTCCTTTCTTTAAGGTGCATTTGCCTGCTGTCCTTACCTGATTCCACATCCAGGGAGTATTTATCGATGGCCAGGTTCATGGTGTGATATGCAGTGTTGCAGAAATCTTCCAGGATCATGTAGACAGCGTTGGTGACATTCCGAGGCACAGGTTTGGCAAATTTCATTCGACTGTTCACCACAATGCTGCCATTCCTGAAGTTCAGGATTTCTAGATTCTGGAATCCTGTCAGATTTGACTGAAGGTAGGGCACCAGCTGCAACACAGGAGATGAGACAGAAAAGCTGAATCTTGGAATCTCTCTCTCTACTCAAGCCAGTTGCACTGTTGCTGCATCAGACAGTGGGAGTCTGAATGATTTTATCCAAATCCTACAGCAAGGGCATTTATCTTTACCCAGCTGAGGTCTGTGCTGGCAGCCTGCCAGGAGCCTGAGTACTTCAGGCAGTTCTTAAGAGTATACCAATTTGCAGAGAATTTCTACAATTCAGAAATACAGTTCTCAGAACATACATCATGCTCTCCCTTGATCTAAGTACCAGGAATACTTGTTATTTCACAGTGTTTTTCCTTCAAGCATGTCCCCATTCCCTCTCTCTGCTTTGCTCCCTTCATCTTTCACACCAGAATGTTCATTTCAGTCAGAAGAAGGGAATTTCTCAGTTAAAATTCGGCAGTGGTTGCTGTGTTATACCTGTGAGGATTTTCTAATCCTCAGCCAGGTTAGGAGCAGCTTAGTTCCCTGAGCTACCTCTTACTTAGGATGGGTTGAATGTGTTGCAGAAAAGTTACCCACTCATAGCCCCAGGGTTTTTTTGCATCTTTCTTCTTATAGACTAAATACAGAGCACTCTGGAAGCAAATAGAGGGAGTGTGGTAGTGACTTCAGCTACACTGCTCTATTTATTCACAGCAGCAGAGCATCTAGACCATGGTGCAAAGAAATTCTGCTTTAGAGAGAATATTGACTGTATAAAAGACAAACAGCATCCCACCACCACCCATTTCCAAACAGAATTTTCCCTACAGAGGGACACAAATCTTATGTGTAAACTCCCAATTTTGAGTTACTCTCTGCAAAAGAGAGATTACTACATATAATTTACCAACAATTTTTGTCCACATGATAATGGACATTTAAAATAGAAGTGACTCTTACCAGTTCCAAGAATCTCTGCTCCAAGGCTTTGTATTCAGGGGAGTTTTTATTAAACAGGTCCTCTGAAAACATCATGTTGGTAACCCGAAGACTGAAGAACACAACTAGAGCTCGGGATGGGACGGTGCTACTGAAGTGAGTTTCATGTGTGGCCCAAGCCACACTGGCCATCTCTGTGGACTGGACACGAGTTGTTAGCTCCATGTGACTTTCAGTCATTCTCCTTCCCTCCTCAGTCCTCTCAGGAGAAAAGTGGACAGTGCTAACATGATCCAGGTCTACTGAAACATCCAGGACTCTTGTTGTTTCCTCTCCCAGCTTTGGTGAGGTAGCCACAGACAGGGATGGCGTGAACCCCACAGGAGGGAGATGGGGTGGAAGCTCAACGGTGCTTGTTGTTACACTCACTGTTTGATAATCCATAGCAGTGCTGAAGCTCATGGAAACATGTGTGTCGTGATCTGTGCCACCCTGTCCAGTGAAGTCCTGTAGGACAGCGGTGTGATCTATTACAGAAGGAGTTGCAGCTGAACCTTGAGTAACAGCTGGCGTTGCTGGTAGCAGTGTCTGATCTAGGGAGGTTTCTAGTGTCCCATCAGTAGGCCAACCATCAGCTGGTTTTTTATCTGCTGATCCAGGAGTGTCTTGGTCTGCCAGAGATGAATCTGGGGCTTGCTGCTCTTCTGTGGAAACATCAGGCTTTACCATGGAAGGATCTGCAGTCAGAACAGTTTCTGAAGAGATTGTGTCCAAGTGTCCTATTGTAGCATCTTCCATGACATCTGGCCATTTCACAGTGGATAGTTCTTCTACTGGTACCCTGTCTTCGCTTTTTTGTTCAACTACTTCAGAGATTATATTCTGGCCTACACTAGACTCCTCAGGTTGCTCCATACTGACAGTCCCTGCAGCTGTAAGGAGACTATCTTCCACAGACAGATCTGTATAAGGTGGTGAGACAGTTGGCATGAGAAAAGAAGAATCATACATGCCCAGTGTTTCTGTCTGTGTAGATGGTTCTACAGACGATGGCTCTTCTGTCTGTAACAGAGGTACTTGCGGAGTTGTAGTCTCTGGAAAGACAAATATTTCAGACTCATCAAGGAAATCTTTTATATTGACTATCCCTTCATTCTCATCTTTGGAAAGATCATAATCTAATTTATTCCCAGAGTTAAGAATATAATCTAAAATCATGCCTTCAGGAATATCCTCAGGTTTGATTAACAAAGACTCATTGTCATCTTCAAGCCAGCTATCAGGACCAGGGTAGAAAACTGGTTCCAGGGTTGCTTCTTCCCAAGGCCAGATACTTGATTCCATTTCTTTTCCTGAACCATCAAAAGCTGAACCAGACCCATCATCATATATAACTCTATCTCCAAGAAATAAATCAGTTTCGTCTTCCATAGGGGGTACTTCTAAGGGAAAAGGAATTTCTTCCACAGAGTCTGCACTGTCACTGCCCTCAGGACTACCTTGGATTACTTCTTCCTTCTCTTTAATACCAGTCTCTATGACTGATGAAGAGGCCACTGTTGGTGCAGAAAGCAGAGGAACTGCATAGTCATCAGTAGATAGAGATTCTTCAGGCACAAGGTGAGAAGGACTTAAAGGCAAAAGTTCTTCAGATAGTCCAGTATCTTCAAACATTAAAAATAAAAAATAAATTTACAATTAGGGTTTTTTATGATAAAAAGTGTCAAACTTCATTGATTTTATTATCTGTAGATCTCTATTCTGCATTTTCCATAATATATCCTGGCCTTTGTATGCCAAAGTCACAAGGATCCTTGTTAACCTCTCCCACTTTCCATTCAGATATTCTACAGGCCAATTCAAGACAAACAAAATTACTTCTATGTTATTTAACTAGTGCCATGTACATATAATTTACAGAAGAGATAAACAGGCATATTACCTATTACAAACATTTTACTTTAGTATATTGTACATGCACATGTGAAAGGTTAAAACTGGTAGAGAAAGGTATTCAATTTTTAGACTTTTCTGAAAACTCATTTTGGTGAACTATAATTTTATGAGCATCAGGAGACAGTGGTATCCAAATTTAAGCTTTAGTCAATGGTATAAACTTACCATCTAAAGAACTGGGGGATGAAAGCCATTCCAGAGAGTCCAAAGAATCATGATCTAACACTGGTGCAGTGACTAAATGAGAAGTCTCTAAATTCAGCCCATCAGGCAAAGAAGTGACATCAACCTCTGAGGAAAGGGGAGCTTCAGGTGCCAAGCTGGCCTCATAGTCAATATTCTCAGGTCTTGGCTGGATTTCATTGTCACTGGACTGCTCACTGTCTGAGGTGGAATCTGGTCTGGTGTAATCAAAGGGCAAGGCATTGCTGACCGTTGATTCGTCTGCAGAAGGACGTTCAGCTAAAAAGGTGCTGTCCTGGAACATAAAGCCACTGTTAATATTTCCACTATTTCAGGGGAAACACTGATTGTCTGCATTGGGCTGAACACACAGAGGGGATTAACAGCAAGCAGTGACCAAATCTCGGATTTCTGCCTCTGAGGGAGCAATGCACAGCAGCAGGAGGAGTGGCAGATATAGACCCTTGCTAACCCTGTGCAATATACATGTAAAATGCACATCCTTCTGGCAAATGTCATGTCCAGTCATGTCCATCAGAAAGGGAAAGGAGCCATTCAGATTGATTGGAGTGCAGCACCCCTTATGGTATTAAGAGGTTTTACCTTCTATATCCATCTCCATCTCCTTTCCTATGCTGAAAAAATGAGTCTGTCCATTTCTAATTAAAACAAAGATAAATGTTGCCTGCCTTCCTAAAGCATGATGAGCTTTTAACAGCTGTTATTCATCAGCCATGCAACCAATACAGTAATTCTAATATTTCAGTTACTGTGATACATTAAACAGTGTAGAAAGTGAACTTCAGTGTATGCATGCCCAGTCATCATTTATTGATATCTTTAAGTTTGTGGGTATGAGAACCCAGGAGGGAAACAAAGACCAGAATTTAATGAAGAGATTTAGGACATGGAATAATTTAGTCTCAAAGCCAAGATACCTGTTCAGGGAAAAAAAAAAAAATCTATCAGCAGTAATGATCAACAACAAAGCATATGCAGAAGGAATTGGTGAATTATTGGAAATGTGAAAAAATAATTTGTCTTAACATCCCCCATTTCCACACTGCTTACTTACTATTCCACATCCCAATCTATGTTGGTTTACAGTTAAAGTAATTAGCATATTTCATCTTTGAATAATTATCTCCTATTCTGGAGTCTGGTGAGGTGAGGTAATTATATTGGGAAAAGGCAATAAAGATATGAAGTTATTTGGTCAAGGCTACAAAAGCAAGCTGATAGCCTAAAATTCAGGAATTAATGCTCTGCATAGATACCTGCCCACATATAAATGCTGTGCAGTAGTGAGATATGGACCAAAAAACCTGTGGGGTTTGAAAAACTGCCAACCAATTTCAAGAAGCAGTAATTTACTATGGGATAACAAACTGCTGATGGTGATGAGTAAAGTTAAGTGTGCCATGGACACAGGTTTCTGTAATACGTATTAGAGTTCAAAACCACTGTAATAATTTCTGTAGCTCACCATCTCTGTCAAATCTCTTTCTATTGCTTGACCAGCAGGAATAATTGCTTGACCAGCAGGAATAACAAGAATCCAAATACTTTTCAATTTGAAATTTTACTCCTGATTGAAATGTAGGTGAATTAAATGTTCAGCTTAATTCAAACTGCATTTGAATGCTTTGGAAACAGGTCAGGTAAGGTATTTTTATTAAATGACTTGTTTGGATGTATTGATCACATTTTAAAATGCCAGTTATTATGCCACCACAGTCTTGTCAAATTTTTTAATTTATATGGTAACAATCAGTTGAAAAGTATATACACCATAGAGACATGCGCTCCAGCAATTTTATTTTTTGGCAAAACTAACCACTATAAATAAAGCTGTAGAAAGAGTTACTGTACAAAATTAGAAATAAATTGCACATATAAATTCCATAAAGAATGAACAAGGACTACAAGCAATCTCTCCTCAATACATTTATTTAATGTAAGCATAGTTGCCAGGGATTGCACTTCATTTATTCAAATGTGGATAAATGTTCCTATGGCAACTAACATTATTCAAAGATTCTTGTTACAGTGCAATATATTACATTAACAAGTTTAATATCATATTGGCAAATTCTGGTTTTTGCTAATGTGAAAGGCTTACAAATATGATAGGTGGTTCTAAACACAGAACCCCCTCCCTGATTTTCCATTTCTTGCTGCCTCCCTGATTTTCCATTTTCTTGTTTTTCCTCAAGCCAGAGCATTCCACCAGTTAGAACTCAACATAAACAACAAGAAAATATGTATTTCAAGAACTAGACTTAATTTTCGCTTTACTTTTAAAGAGAGCTGCAGAACTTAAAGAATCAGCTGTACCATTTACTAGCAATTGGATGGTGAAGTCATGACAGTCCCATAATTATGTCATGAGTATGTATGATAATACAAATTCAGTTTATTCTCAAATCACCTAGGAAAAACCATAGCAAAACTCTTTTCCATAGGAAACAGTTCTACCTAAGAACACCTACTTGAACCATAAAAGTTTGACGTCTGCAGAAAAAAAATCTATCAAAAGCTACTTCCCAAATTATCTGTGTATTGCAGATTGTACACAGCTGGTTTGGGGATATACTTGATACCTTTTACATGATCAGAGTTTTTGACTGAGGGCATAGAAGATTTTATTCATAGTCCATGATTAGAAAAATATAACTTCCACAATTTTTTCTCATAATGCTATTCCCTAAAACTGGTTTAAAAAAAAAAATTAAAGCTCAGCTACCAGTACATTAAAATATCCTCCTGCCTGCACATCTGTCAGAGTATAGAATGGCAGAATTCTTTGTCTTACTAAAATGAATATCTGCAACATTTTAAACTAGTTAGATGGCTCCAATAAAGTGAAAGCCCTTTTCTGAAACTTAACTTAAATTTATGTGTATCTACACCATGTTTAAGCCATTATGGCAAATCCACATGAATTTGTATTTTAAACATTAACAACTAGTTTTTAAAACTCAGGGAAAACTGGCATGAAGTTAAGGACATTATACCTATGTCCATTCTAACAATATTTGCATTCTATTAAGCAAAAACAAATTTTGCTTACATAAAAATTTCAGAAGTTGCCTGAAATTAAACATGTCCATGTTCATAACATTATCTCATAATGGACTGAGTGAGAACCTGCCATCCAGCACAGGTGGACCTGGATTTTATGGCATGATCTGAACTCATTTCTTTGTGAAGGCACATCTGTGTTACGCTACAGTGGAGAGCAGAAACCAACTGCCCAGACAAAGAACCAGCACTCGGAAGATCTCGCTGTTGGCGGACCTGACTGACTTGGTTTCCGCATTGCTGGCACTTAACTCCATATCTTTGCTTAAAGTCCCTTTGTACAAACATGGTCAGGAACACCAAGCCTCATGTCCAATAGGGAGCTCCAGTCTATGTCCTGGACTGTTCCACAGGTAGTCAGAGGAGACAATTACAATTTCAAGAGGGAAAAAAAAGGAACCACTGTCTGTTATTTTCCTCTGCTGGTATTAGGAGAACAGACATAATTTTAAAACCAAATTGAGAACTTTCTGTGAAAGCAATACAGTAACAAAAGGAGCAAATGAAACTTAGCATTTTATCTCTTCTAGCAGCCAGCTTTTGAATTTACATATATTTCTTCTTTCCAAAGAATGGCTGTATCATGGAAGGAAGAATCATGTCTTTAGAACAGTTTACAATCTGAACAAGAGGATCACAGAAAACTGTTGTGCAACAGACACCAAAACTGTCACATGAGAGATTTCACCAGGTTTTTACTCCAATATAAGGTGCCTTCATTACTACTTATTCTGCATGAACAAAAGGATGGAGAAGCTCTGGGTTTTGGCTACAATTCCACTTTGCTGAGTTAAGTTGTTCAAATGTGTCCAAAGTTCACTGCTCAGAGCCATACTCACATCAAATTCCGGGCGCTCCAGCACACCTGGATGCTCAGTAATCCAGGATGGGTCTTCTGATGTGGGGTGCAGTATTTCTTTCACTGTGGAAACACAAATATTTGGGATCTAAAGGCTGCAGTAACAGTTTGAGGAAGCTGTATTGGAAGCCTGACTAAAAAACCCTCTCTAATTTCAGATTTTTGAGTAAAATCTTTTCAAAAAGTTTGCCAAAGACATTTTGTTTCTGGAAATGCCTCCAAATCACTGACAGGAAGTAGAGGGGAAAGCTGAGAACAGAAGGGTGGCAGTACTCTTTCATCACCTCTAGCAGGATCATTGAATATTCAACAATAACCTGGGTATTTCCCTTGTGCTGCCTACAGCCAACACAGAGCTACTAAACTGAAGGTCACCCTAATGCAATGAACACCATGTGAACCACGTTTCCCCCTTTTATTCCTATTAATTTTTGGAAGTACTACTGGAACTGCACACCACAAACCTCAGTATCAAAATAAAAATAAAAAAAAAAAAAAGGGGCTAGGCTCATGGATCAAGAATGGGATGCTACTGCTAATGACTTGGCCTGGTTAAGATCAGAGCAAAACAGGCTATAACATAGATTGTTTTGTTCTGTTTAATTTTTCAGAGGACTGCTCAATAATTCACTCATCTGAGATTCATTTTATAAAAAGTCAGATGTGTGGCACACCAAAGCATCATAATTAATACCCACCATTAGTAAGCTGGAGAGAGTTTGGGTCCAAAGACAAGGAAGCGTTTTCAAGTAGAGCATTTTTCTGGAGGATCTCAGCAATATAATCTCGGAAATCACTGATGGTGTACACAACTGTTGGATTATCCTCTATGCCCATAAAGGAGTTGTCTTCCACCTTATTTGAATGAAGGTTAATCAGGTCCCAGGTGGCATTGCTGATGGCTTTTCCATCAAATGTGACGGCATAGTGAACTTCCACCCCACTTCAGTTGTACAAAGAGAAAACACAGATGAGAAATGCCAGGTTTTCCAAAGCAAGGAAACACTTTCTTTTTCATAAGAGCACAAGAGTCAATAACATTTTTAATATAAAAATACGTGGCTTTAAAGGATTCTAAATAAAAACTACTTGATTCTTTTCACAAAGTTCTCAAGGAAAATGCTACCAAATACTGACATCTGGTCTGGTGCCAATCCTGTATTTCTACTAGTGAAAGGCAGACAGACCACAAGCAGACCAAAATACTGTCTTTCTGCAGTGGGCCCACCAGCATGTAGTGGTGAGAGTGATGATTTTAAGGTCATATCAATAATAGGAATTTCTGAGGTATGAAAATAGCCAGGAAAAACAGGTTGTATATAGTAGCAATCTACAGTAGCAAGCAAGAGCCCTAATCTCTGACACTGTACAGTGGAAACCTGTTCAAAAGAATGCTTTTAATAGCAATAAAATAGTATTTAATTCACCTTATAATTGGGAATATTTATCTGGACTAATTTGGCCATTTATTCTATGACTCAGTTTTTTATCTGCATAGAGTTTAGGGTTTTTTCATATTAACTCGCCTCCATTTTCTTAATTTTCTTTTCCGGGATACATCTGGATGTCCTTTTCCCCATGACACCTTAGGCAGCAATCAGATTTACCATACACTGAGCATAAGCACAAGGGAACTTTAGAAGATATAACACATTTTGGCTGTAGACAGAACCCAGCAAGAAAATTAAGTAATCTATGAAGTGTGATTAAAATGTGCTCTGAATACAGGTTTTCCTCATCCCACAGAGCTGGATTGGATTTCTAAAATAATGGCTCTGTTCAGAGAAATCTTTAAAGTCCCAGTGCCAGATACAACAGAGACAATCTGCAAACATACTGACTAAACCCAGGAGCTTGCTGGGGTTTTGCTGCTAGCTCTACCACTGACATGAGCCCACCACAGGCTCACCATGGGCACTGACTGTCAGCAGAGGAAATGAAAAAGGACAGCAGCAGTGAAAAGGCACAGCAAAGATGGAACAGAATACGCTCCTCGAACATTACATTTAGATTTAATACAATTGTTCTGTCAGTCTCCGTCCATAATTCCGAACAAATAACTACAACACCATCATCTTTTTGCAAAGGGCTAAATATCTGGTGCCTGGAACATTGCCCTTGTGAATGATTGCATTCTTCTTGGCCTGCAAATGTGCACAGTAGTAGGGGATGGATTTAAACCACTATAGTTTGTGCAGAGATTTGTGTGATCTAATCTTTCTTCAAAATGCTCATTCTCTTTAAATTGTTCGTGGAATCTGGCTATGCCTTTGATGAGGTATACACGAAATAAATTATTACATTTAGTAATTTAAGGCTGCAGTTCTTTTTCTGTCTTATGAAATTCTTAAAATACTAAAGAAGGAAAATTTTGGATTCTTAACTTGCATATGTCTGATGAAAAAGAAGTCCAGACTGATCCCATGTTCTGGTAAAGAATGTTTATGCAAGTTCTGCTAAGATATGCAGCATCTCTGGCCTTGAAGTAGCTAAGCCCCCAGCCTTTGCTGGAGAACTGTGGGTTTCTTATCTACTTAAATGTCAGTAATAATAATAATCCCACATCTACTCAAGACTGCTGCAAAATATGAAGTCTTGAGTCATTGTTAAGCAATTTTGTTTTCTTCACAACAGAGACTCCCATACACAAGTTAGCCCAGTAGTTGACTTGTCTTCAGGATGTTTGTTGCTGAGGTTTTTCTTATTATTGGGACTTATACAAGCAAATTGGGTTTATCCTTAATCAAACAGATCAGTTACTTGCAGTTTCTGGTAGAATCCTCTCTCCTAATATTTATGTTAGATAACTATCTAGCTCTGGAGCCAAAACTACAAATCCAAAAAAAACAATGTCCTCCAGCTAAAAATGTTTTTCCTATGTGTATTATGACAATAGCTATAAAAAAGTTGTCTTTACCTGTCTTCCTCGGAAGGGCTGAATACAGAAACAAAACAGAACAGCAAAACCTGTTAAACCAATGTCATAATTTCCTTTAAGTCTTCAAACTTTAAGAAATGCAGATACATTTGAAAAGTGCATATAGGAAAATCCTTTTAAATTGTGTAGTTGCACAGTTATTCTGCTACATAACAAAGCAAAGGAAACAGCAGAACAGAGCCATCTCAGATGATTGTAAATAATGGAGTTAAATTGTTGTCAATACCAAGGAGATCAAGGCTCACTTATTCCACCTAAAGAGTCAACTTACAACCTACGGGTTGTTGTCATGCACAGTGGAGCCCAGAGCTCCAGTACTTGCCAGAAATATCAACCTTTTATTTGTCTTCTCAAATGAACCAAGTGCTTGCAAATGTGTTAGACTGCAAATACCAAGATGGAAGGTTTTGCTACTTACAGGCTGAAAACTGGACCTAGTCTAGGGTTCCAACCACGAGACCTTTCTCACTACAGCTGCTTTGTTACCTGGATGCATTCTAGCTAAAATACCCCAGGCAATAAATTCTGAGAATTACAGCTTACTGTCTCAAAGAAAACACAACTTAGATTAACTCATGAACACACTCATTAGATTCTGAAAGTTATATCCAGTCCGTTCAAGAAAAATCACAGTTTGTGATCCTTGTACTCCAAAACTCAGACATCCTATGTTTGATACATTAACTTAACAAATTAACTTTAAAAGCCACTCTGAAACAAAAACTGATTTGAGGAAATCAGGTCTTTAAAAAAATATTTATAGTAACACAGAGAGTCAAAATATTGCATATTGTTTATCAAACTATCCCCCCACCTTTGTTTTGATTTGAGAGAGAGACATATCCTTTACATATCCTAAACACTAACATTTAGAGTAATCTCAAACTAACATTAAGAAGTTGAAAAAGAAATTGAAACACAGCACATATTTCCAAAAAGCTTTCTGTGTCCTTCCTTTTTTAATATTTGGAGACATTAGAAGAAGTATCAGATACAAATATGTCTTTTAATTTTAGGATATAATCTTGAAAAAGAATGCCTTGTCTTAAAATTATGGCAACCATTTCAAGTGAGATTCTCTGGTGGATGCCAGAAGAAAAAAAAATTGCATTTACATAGAGTTCTGTATTTCTATTTCAACTGCTTATACAGAGGTACCAAATATGAAAGCACTTGGCTAATACATCCTAGGAGCTCCCACACACATGCCCAACATTCTGCCAAGCATTGTGTCAGCTCATTGCACCACCATACATGATCATGTTCAATCACCACATATGCACCAGTACAATTTTACCTGTAATCCAGGATATGGATGTTTTTGTATCCAGGTAGTCCTTCAAATACGCTTTTAATCTATTTTGAGGGAAAACAAAAAAATTAGCACAGATTCCATTCACTTCTGCTTGTGTGGTGAAAAATCAGGAAGTGTTTTTAACATTTTCCAAAAATATATCTGAGCTGTTATATCTAATAGGAGAAAAATAGTTGAATATTCTCTTTCTCTATGGAACAGTAGTTTTGGCGAGATTGTTAAATTATTAGTAAAAGGGAAAATAAAGAGTGTGAAAAACAACATCCAGCATTCCCCACGCACTGTATAGAAACATTCCAAGAAGATAAATGGAAAGAGACTGCCAAGATAACCAACTGTGCTAAAGGAGACAAAACCAAAATGGAGAATACTGCAAGTTCATGCTGGTTTAGAGGGTTTTTTAGCTCCCAAAAGATCCTTGCCAGTTCAGGATTATTTTTTACTCTGTAAATTCTTGTTCCTCTCCCCCATCTCTTTAGTTTTAAATTGTCTCTGGTGAGACTTAAACAATCGCAGTGCTGCAGACTTGTTTTCCAAGAGCTTCTTTGCTCAGGCTCAGAGAAAACCCGGCAAGGGATCAAAGGAGTGGAACATCCATGTGCCAGGTGGACTCTGTCCCATCTGACATTTTTTATACGCACACATACATACCATGGCCTCTTGGCCACACAACTAGGAAAATTAAGATGTCTAGCCTACGCTAGCAACTTGTGGCAGTTGTGGTGTTGCTTTTCGGCTGCAGTGAAGAGTACATCTATTTCCCATCAGACCCAGGATCTGGCATGGGATCAGGATTCAGAGAATCCCAACTAAATGGGACTAACAAGGAGGCGAAGCTAGAGAAAAGAAAAGCCTCATGATAAGCAGCCATGTGACAACTTAGATGCCACTCCAAAGGGAAAAGAAAGACAAACCCCCTGCTCCCAAAATATGATGGTAATAAAATCACCGCCATTATAGACAAAATAAAAAACAAATATTGGAAACAATAGGGAGACAAAAATCAGGAGCCCTGACACAGATGCTCTTCGCTACTACTGCTTTGAAGAGCCAGCAAAAGGAAAAAGTAAGTTAGGGAGGGAATCACCTGAGAAATGAATCGTTCAGACAGCAGTTGATACTCAGCAGCAGCTGGGTCCTTCAGCTCCTCACTGTACTGTTCACCAACAATCAAAATGTTGAACTCAATCATCTGCTCAGTTACAGGTCTGACTAGCTTTTCATCCTGCTGCTTTATCTCATTATTGATCTGGAAGGGAAGGAAGAAGGGAGAAAAGGGATACACTTAATGACACATGAAAGCTGCAGTCACATAGCACAGCGTGGTCACTGGAGCTATCAGCATCCCTGTTTGCCTTGCACTATAATGTAGTGCTCATGAAGCCTTGGGGAAAGAGGCATCAACTAATGAGGCAGCCTACTAAGTAAGAATATTTCTTGTGAATTCTCATACTGAAGAAAATTCTGTTTTCCATTTGGACATTTTCCATTGGACATAGTAGAAGCCCATCTAGTTGACCTCAGGTACAAACAGAAATCCAGTTGTGTGGGATATTCATGAAGCAATTTAAAGTGCAACCATGGACACTAAAACAGCTCACTTGAGTCCAGTCAGCCTAGCCTGATTTACCCAAAAATTACTCATTTATCACAAGGCTCCTACTTACTATTCCACCTGGAAGATAAGCCACCTTTGCCAAGTTCCTCATTTGGAATAACACCCTGTATTGTTCAGCCTCAATAGGAGAAGTATCCCCACAGATATACAGTGGGGGCTGGGAAACCTGCAGGGAGCTCTGCTGAGCCAAAGCAGTGAGCTTCAACTGCTGTGTCTACAGCTGCACAAAAAGCCCCAGAGCAGTGGCTGTGCAGTGCATCAGGGATGCATGGAACCATCATGGCTGCCACAGGCAGCAGTGACTGCAAGTTTCAACCTAATTTGAATGACTGAGCATGCTTCTGCTTACTTCCCTAGTATTTTTAAACTAGCATACTATTCCTTGGTGTATACTGAAAGACATCAGAAAAAAATTAAAAAACATAGATATTTGTCTGGGATGGAAGGGAAGGTTGGCTTGTTAACTTTAGCAAAATGCCTTTTGCTAGAGATTTTTTCTTTGACTATTTATATACAGAGTTGTTGCTTTTTTCCTGTTAAAAAGGAAAAACAAGAGCCAACAAAACAGATCTTTTCAACCAACTGCAGCCTAAGTTATGTATAATGCAGGAAATAGAAAAAACTTCAGAAAATTTATCTGCCATCAGTAAGCAACTTCTACATTGTTTAGGAGCCCTCTAAAACTTATTAGTTAAATTCTCTTTCTCCCCCTCACATCCCTTTTTCACTGGATAACTCTGTTGAAGACTATGAGGACTGGTACATTACTTAAAGTAAGTTAGCATTTGAGAGATACACACTTAGCAGGCATATATATAGTGCTATCATATGGCTGTTTGCAACACCATGTAGGTCAAATCATTTATCTGTCCCCCAAAACCTGTTGCAGTCAACATGTAAGTGCAGAATGTGAACTTTGCTCACTCTTGGCCTTGTAATCTGCAATGCATTTTGGCTGCTAAGAGCAATGAGGTGGGATGTAACTGTATAGAGTAAAAACACCGTAGCTGCAGCAATCTAATTCTGGTTCCTTTCCGATTTACTAAGTGGTCCTACTTTCTTCTCCAACAGAAATATTTCAGGTAGTTCAGTTTTAAAAAAAGAATAATGCTGGTTTTCAGACCAAACCACAAGTGTTCTTGGTACATAATATAAAGCCAGACTCTGCATGTGAGTCAGAAGCTGTTTGCTTCATATTCGGTGTTTATTCCAACATCAGAGCTCCAGTCAGCAATGAAAACTCTAGAAGAAACTACAGTTTGGCTTGGTTTTGTTTCATGATCAAACTAGGTCATTGAACAATATGGCCCAGCTAAACCCAGTGCAATAAATTATCTGCTCGTATGCAGCATGTGCAACTTTGTAAGCTTCTCTTTGACCCACTGAGAGCTCCATTTTTATAAGAAAAAAAACCAGCTAATTTGTACCCCCAGTTTGCAAAATTTTCTTCAGTCATGTAGGCCCATGAATATTGCAGTTGGATTCCAGAGTTTGGGATTAAAATTTAATCCACAGGGCCTGTTTCCTGGAAGCAAATGTTTCCCTGGGACCTATGTGGTGGTCAGCTCAGTTGTACAGAGATGTTTTAAGTACAGGGCCTAGGCTTCCCTGCTTTGTGAGCTTTGGTTAAATATCACAGAAAGGTTGACTTGTAAGGTGATAAATATATATCCTCTGCTCTATATCAGCAGAGGAAGAGGAGCAGTGAATCAGAATCTTCAAGGCCATCCAGGCCACCTCTCTGCTGTCCTACACAATTGTACCACATATACCCTCAAAACACTATTACAGCAACCTAAGGTAGATTGTGCTCCCATAGGAATAATAGCGTTCCACGTTCTTCTTGGAGCTTTCAGACCCACTAGGCACTCCCTCTCTAGTCCTATGACACTAGCAAAATCCTCACCTGATAGCACAACTGATCCCTTATATCCCACTGCTGGGAAAGAGATATTTCAAGCCTCTGCAAATGAAAAAATATCTGCCCAGGAAAATATTTTTAAACTTTAGAAATTCACGCCCTGATTTTATGAAATCCTAGTTTGTGTTAACACACCATGTTAACACCACCTTTAACTGCTAGAAAAATATAAATGACCATAAACAATGCCATGTGGGGAAGGCAACAGAATGCTGAACCAAATGAAAAGATCCCACTCACCGTGGTGTCTACATGGTCAAGCTCATGGGTGGTATCGCCCGCAGGACTCTCAATGGAGATCTCTTGAGGGGGAGGAACATTGGCAGCTGCATCTGAGTTTGAAAGAGAACAGTACAATTTTGTTTTGGTTTGGTTTTTTCTATATACCCATGGACATGTAGATACACACAGGAGTAGTTCAGTAAGAGTAAACCAATAGTAATATTTGATTCCTTTTCCCATCATCACAACAGCAACAGCACAGGAAACACCTGATGAGCCTGAGGAAGAGTATCAAATACACTAATCAGTATAAAATGCTAACATTCTGCCTAAGGAGATTTATTTTTGGACACATGAAATTCAGTGCAGTAAAAAGTGCACAGAACTAATTTCTTGAGCAGAATTTTCATGATTCATAAAATAACAAAATGTCAGCACATAACATGATCTCCAGATTACAAACAACATAATAGAGATGCAAAAATTCAGAGCTCTTCCTGAAATCCAAACACATTAATTTCTCAATTTTCTAGTAATTCATAATCAGCCTTAACAGGAATTATATAAAAACTGACCTCTCAGTGTGGTAACATCAGCATCCAAAGGTGGAGTAGGAGTCCCACTAGACAAAAATAAAATCAGAAATTGAAGTTGGATGTGGTAAGATAAACGTAGCAGTTTTTGATATTTCTGTGATTCTGGTGCTACACCACAAAGCACACGTGCAGAAGGAATTTGTCCTAGTACTATTTTGCTGCTAACTTCATATTAGAATTTTCATAGTATACTTTCATAGTATTGCAGTTAACTTTTGCAACTTAGATTTTTTGCTCACTTGCATCACACAGGATATCATGTGCCTCTCTGGTTTGCTAACCCTCTTATATCCCAAAAGGCCTGGAGTCCCATACAAAAAAACATTTTGCCTTCTAGAAGTTCTGTAAAGAAAGCAAATACAAAGAGATAAAACACAAAGATAACTGGTGATACTCTATAAACCACTCAGTTTTTAAAATACTCTTCAGTGCACTAAAACACCATAACTGCTCTGAAATCACTGCAAGAAATCACTTCAAGAAGATGGGTTCTTTTCATCATCAATTTTATTCTGCTTATTTGGAAATCTTCAAAAGGCATCCTTTTCCAAACCCAGTTATGGGATTCACACGCATATAAAGGCTAAATGCAAAAAACATTTCAGAGAAACAATCAGATTAAGACTATCAGCCTGAAGAACAACTAACAGCTTTGACATGACTCTTACAGTAAACCCAAGCTCCTTGGAGCCAATTTTGTAAGCCTGGAGCAATTGTCAAGTTACCAAGAGTGAGAGACATGCTCTGACAAAAACAAGACTTTCCTGAATGAAGTGAAGACTGCAGCAAGTCTTCACAGTGATAGATGCAATATTGGGCATGGTTCCTGGCTTTATCAGATTTGATTTTTGATTCACATACTCTATGACTGGTCTTGCAGTCTATCCTCAAGCAAAACTCCACTCAAAGTTGATGGATATTTTGCCTCCTTTAGGTTGTATAGTCAGTCTTTGTATCACTCCAAAATAGGCTTCTAGCACCAGGAAGACAACCTGATCCACAGTTACATACTACAGATACCAGGGCATCAGCATATGATCAAAGAGATGATAGCTTCACTGTGTTAATGTCTGAAACACTTTCTCCCTCTGCCCCTCACAGCTACATAAGACTTGCCAATAAGGAGATCTGAACGCAAACCCGATGAACTTTCTATTTAAGTCAAGAACTTTTTCACCCATCCTTTCCCAGGAGGCACAGTCCAATCCTTCACATAATGATTAACTGTACCAAAATTTAGTTCAGGGAATGTAAAACTGACAGGGTGAGATGTCCACAACAATTCTAAAATATTTTAAAAAATAAAACCCTCAAAAACATGAACAAAACAGGAAATACTTATTCAAGGGTTTAAATAGTAGCTTCACGTATTTTCTTAAACAAATAAAGTCAATGAGCTCCAGGCAAGCCATGAAATGTACTTGTGTCTGCTTCCATCTCATGGACACTGGTACCTGTTTTCAGCCAGCACAGTGCAAGGTAACTCTCTACCAATTCTTTGACAAACTCAGTAAATTCTGGAATCATTTCCAAGACTGGAAAATTTTACTAAAAACTATAATTTAGACAAGATAGCCTCTCTTAAGGATATTTTCTTAAGAATGCTGGTTATGTTTTAGAGGTATTTAATTTCCTTACTCGTTTATCATCTTAGAACTGCAATAAAAACTATTGCTTAATTATTAATTGGTCTGATCGAATATTTTCTAATTAAGTTCACCTAACTTCAGGATGCCTCTCTTTTAGCAGTTTCAATAGGAATTAGATTACACCTATACCAGAGTGTCACCAAATTACAGCATCATTTAGTGTATCATGTTTAATGATCAGAAGCAAGCATAACTCTGCTTTTCAGGAGAGGGGAATCAGTCTGAGATTTTATTTCTTAAAAACTGTTCAGTGTAACTAGGGCCAGAATAAAAACACAACAAAAGGAAATCTACAAACAGTAAAAACTTTACTGCAGGATTTTTAATGTCCTGGTCAGTTCAAACCTACATATAAACCTTAGCTGAGCCTTGTATCCTCTTTTCTACAGAGGGAGACAATGAGAAACATGATTTGCTGTGGTGAGATCTGATCCCAGCCTGAGACTCATGGAACTTGATCCAGCTGCCCATAGGTTTGTGCCCAGTACACTCTGAGGGACCTCCAGGCATTCCTGACCTCCAGCTGCTGCCCCACAAGGCACAGGTCACCCACAGATCCCACATCATCCCTGCAGCCTTCTGCACGTGCGTGCTGCAACACAGAGCATCTCAAAAACCACAAAACTACTGTCTGACCAACTAAGCACCCAATTCTGGAGTGGGTTAGCCTTGGCCAAGGGCCAAACCAGCCACTCTCTCACTCCCTCCAGCTCCATAAGACAGGGGAGAAAACCAAGTGAAAAGCTTCTAGGTTGAAATAAAGCCATGAAGATCACTTACCAACTACCTCCATAGGCAAATCAGACTCAGCTTAGGACAAACTGAATTATTGCATATTGAAGTACATTTGGGCAGTGAGAAGCAGACAAACATTAAAGCACCACTTATCCTTCACCTTTTCCCAGGCCCAACTTCACTCCTGACTCCTCTGCCCAGTGCATGCTCAGCAAGGGTAGCAGTTCCTTCAGGAAAGGTCTACCTGCTCCAGTCTGACTCCTCCCTGGGCTGCAGGGAATACATGCTTTTTCACAGTGTGGTGCCTTTGGCCTTGCCATTCCCCATGCCACTGTTTCTCATTCTTTTTGTCCCCTCCTCCTCTCCCTATGCCATGTTTCTGCCCTTTCCCACACGGGCTATCTCTGAGCTGCCACTACCACAGTGTGGGGCTCAGCCCTGCCCCTCAGAGCCGTCTGGAACCACCTCGGGGCAACCTCAGCCCCTCTGACAGGGAGTCCTCACTGCCACCACCCAGGCAGCCGCTCAAGTACAGTTGTGTTTGCCATTGTGGGCATGAGATCAGTTTTAACCAAGCTGTTTGAGTTTTTAAAGGAAAAATCCTCAAAGTAGGCAAGAAAACCCAAACAAAATATTATGGTACAAATTGCACTTCCAAAAGAGGAGCAGTTCACAAATGGAAAGGCCTAATAGCTTTCTCAAATTCTAGATCAGATTACTGGTTATAGACACATCAAAATAAAATTCTCCAAGTTTCCAAAGTCCCAGAGGACTTTGTCACGGACCCCAACAAATGGCAGCTCTCCAGCAGGGCACTTGGGTCACAAACACCACCTTAGGCACCAGTTCAGCCTTTGGTGACTGCCACAGGGCAAGCCAGGCCTCAGGTAGCCATGAGGGCTGAAGGGTGAGGTGAGAGCAAGGCCAGCGCCAAGGTGAGAGCAAAGCTGTGCAGCAAAGCCATCTCCTTCAGCAGCTACACACCACCCTCCTCACCAAGGCCAGGTAACACATTCCTACTGGCGCTGGGGGCTTTTGAGCACAAGCCCTCAAAAGCCAACCAATTTTCTGACAGAACTCCAGTGCACGGCTGGCTGAAAATTAAAAACCAAGCATGTAAACACCACCTAGTAAAACCCTTATCAACCCAACCAAACCAGACCAGTCAAGCATGAAATTTGGTCAAATTACCAGCTATCACTTTTCAAGAGAATAAAAATATTGTTTTAAGAATAATATGCTGTAACCAAGCTCACTTTATGCACAACATTCTTTTTTTCTTTTCTTTACCAGAATGGTGAGGTTTGCTTTCTTTTTGCATGCATTTCTTTTACCCTTCTATTTCCCCTTAGCATTTTAATTTTTCAAATACCCACTTTATTGATCACCTAAAAAGCAGCAATTGTACTGGGCACCTCTAGGGATGTCACTCAAAATGCACATGGCAATGCATATATTGAATTGTCTGAACACATCACTTTTCAAGGTAAACACAGATTCAAATTCCCATTCAGTTGCACCACTTAAAATACACAGGATTTTTTACGGTTTTGCCGCAGGATTAATCCAGGGTCTACATTTGATTTTTAACTCTATCTACACAAACACTCCAGGTAGAGGAACCGCATTCCAATGAGAGTTTATTGTGAGTTTGAGACACAGACATATGAAATGTAATTTCTATTGTCCTACCTGCATGAGTGATTCCCTGAATCATCTTGGCTGAGCAGTAAGCAAAATATAAAAACATACACATATGTATGGAGAGGCAGGAAGGAACATAGACAAGCAGATGTCTAAGCACCAGAATGAACAACACTGCACTTGTGTTTCCTCTGCAGAAACAACTGGTTTCAGATCACACAGCTCTGTTAGACACCAGGATCTAGGCAGGTGTAAGGCAAGATCCACAAGGGCCTAGGAAGCTGATCTGAAGCAAACAGTGCTTATGGACAGCCTAGACGTATTAATACAGCAATCACAGCTCACAAATACAGCCTACATTCCCCTTTTTTCAAGGCCCATAGTACCTACTTATGTGTGACATCAGTCATGTCAGGAGAAGATTTGACAGGTTCCAGTCCACCAAAGCATAAACAGAGTTCCATTGACTCTTAGGACTAAACAGGTTCTTTGTGTGCAGCCATACTGTGTTATTAAGGAGAAGCAACACTCTGGGACCTGTCAAATGGGGCATCAGTGATACCATTTCACAGCTCCGCATGAAATTCTATGAAGGTATTAGTTTTTCTCTACATTTCTCCTCAAGGTATAACACAAACCCAGCTCTGTGGTTGATGAAGTTAACATCTTCATATTTGTACTAGACGTTCTGGACATTTATCAGTTTATGCATTATTTATAAGATTGTTTATCAGTTTGAATGTTGTAAAGTCTAACTGGCTATATCAAGCATTTCTTTTTCTTGAATAATATTACTTAAATGGTCTTATTGCACAAAGGAGGGAAAATAATTTTATCACCTGATTTTTAAATATTTTAATCACATAGCCTTGAACCAAGTAGGCAATTTAAGAAGTATTTTTATGCAATTTCAGAATGCAAGACTAAGCCTGGTATTCAGATTCTCTTGCTTTTAAATTGTATATGTCTTCATCTTAATTTTCATTCAGGTAGTTCTTGAATTTTGATCTCATTTAGTTCTAATTAAATAGGACAAACTTTTCATATCTGCCACCAGACAGAAGGGAGCACAAAAGAAAATACAGAACTGAAAAGGAGCAGTGAGGAACTCTTCACATGTGGCAAAGCTGTGCAGATTATTAGAAAATTTCTGAAATGAGCAATATCATTGCCAAGTCCACATGCCAACAGTAAAGAAGCTCAGGTGCGTTTCTATGTCACTGCTGGCAGAACTGATGAACTGATGAAATTATCCCAGCATAGAAGACAAACTCTTATTCTTGCATGAAGCACATTTAGATAAACAGTACAAAAGCTGAGTTGATACATCATCAACCATGGCTACCACTGCTGATAAAACATGGACTCTAAATTTGCCAATGTTTTTCAAAGCAGAGAACATGGACAGAACACAGGAGATCTGGACATGATTTACAGCAACTAATTTCAGTGAGTTCAGAATCAGCAAGTACCATCAGAAAGGACACATACCCCTACATATTTCATTTTATATTAATAAATGCCTCTGAAGAAATGAAAAAGTAGCATGTTATATTCCTCCTTTTCAACTATCCTATCCTCTTTATCTTTTCCTCAGTATGTTATTATGCATACAGCACTCAAGCAAGGCTATGTCATAAAAACTCTAGTTTTCTGCTGCAACAATCTTGTGCTACTCTTTTACTTTCAGTTGATTCTCAAGATCTGGCTTTTGACCCCCCCAGGAATTGGACAAAAGGACTGTCCTATTGTCAAGAGAAAGACTCCAATATTAAGAGACAGAACTTCATTATGTGAAGTGCCAGTGGCCTACTGAATAAAACAATCAATAAAGGTCTTTAGCTGATGCAGTGCTCCCACACTTCCAACTGGGGCAAAAACTCTACAGTGTCCACTGTGATGCTTTGTACACACCTGGATTGTGTCCCATATGTTGCTTTTCCTGCTGAGGTTTTCTCCTTGGTGATACTTAGTTTAATCCCTCATTTCCTTAAAAGGCCAGGGTAGCTGAGCATTTAACCTACGTGGATGCATGCTCTAAACCTTACGGGAACAAACTTTCAATCTGCTGTTACATCACTGTCAGTAATGCTGGATTGGGAGTTATTCCAGGAACTAAACTATGTGAGTATAAGGCACCTTTCTGTAGGCTACATTACAACTGACTATCCCAGTGTTTCACTAGATGAAATCAGATTTTTCTAGTTAGAGACACCATATTGACATCTAGGTAGGATTATATTAGTTCTATTAAACTATTCAAGTCAAAGGTCCAATTCTATAGCTGTTTATAACTTTCAGTACAATTTTGACTGCATTTAGAAAGGTAGTATAGTTTAAATGATCAATAGGTATCAAGGGCCTGTCTTGCATTCCAGATCAACCCCCAATTAAGAAATTGTTGTAAAGAAAAAGTTGTTTCACAGAAAAAAGAGATCAGTCAAAGTTTATGAAAGAGCTTCTTGGGGGATGTCTGGGGGGGGGGGGGGAGGCGGCCATCTCTAGAACTTACAGCAACATTTCTTGCTCTTATCAGTGGGAAAACAGAGAGAAATATGCCTAGTGCCAGGCCTCCAAAGTGAAGTGACTGCTTCTGCGCAGTCATCAGACACTGGAGCTCACCACAGAGTGAGTCGGAGACTCCTGCTAGACTTTTACTTCAAGGCAGCTCCCTGTCAGTGTGGGAATCTCACCTGAACATCTCATCTAGAGACCCTGGATATCTAGATATTTAGGACAGTCCTGCCATCAAAATAAGAATAGTTGTCCATTCTGACACAGATGGCACAGCTGGGTGACAAGTCAGCTGTGTCCAAATCCCAGAATTGCCCTGCACTGGACCAGCCTCTCTCTGCACATGTAGGCCAGCAGGTGAGGAGAGCAATGCCCAGGAGATGGTACAGCTGCACTCACCTCTCCTTTCTGCAGGAGGGACTTGACACTGGATTTACCATCCTGTGCCTTAGAGGCTGATGGTGGTTCAAGGTTGGGTATTTAGGCTGACTTCTCAGAGAACAATTTTAGAATATTTATTCTGATTTTTACTGGGAGATGTAGTTATTTTTTCAGGAAATAACGTTGGCTGTTGGCAGTATTGTGACGGTTGACTTACTCCTCTTGGGGGAAGATGTCTGGAGCTAGATGAGACATCTTCTACCCATGACAGAAAATCATGGCTTTGTTATGGCTCACTTACAAACTCCACATCTTAAACCATGAATGCTCTAAGATGTCCAGAATGCTCTTAGAGCAAGTTTGGGTTTTACAATATTGGCAAAATTATTTCTACTGATTTCTTCCTGATGTTCCATTACCCAGGGCAAATCTACCTGATTCCATCACTGCTTCAGTCCTGTATCACTCTATGCTATAAAACACTACAATTTGCAAGCACAAGACAAACAACAAATTATAGAGGAAGAGAAACAGTAAACTCCAAGTTCAAACTGATGGCAGTAACAAAGATCCCACCCTAAGCTATCAACAATCTGAAGAATACATACTGAAATAAAAGCAGCATATTTTTGAGACAGAGGTAACACAGCCCCACAGCAAATAGAGTTTGGTAAAGTTTGCTAATTGTCTGCTGGAACCCCCTTAATGTTGCCACAAAACTCTTCATAAGATGGTTTTTGGACAAATACAACATTAATCACTCAGATTCCCCTTTCAATCAACAGACGGGCTTTTTGCACTGTTCCGTTGCTTAGCCCAGTTCATGCAGACACTAGATTCATTAGTGTTGACTCCAATTCTTCTCTTGCATCTCTACATTTACTAGATTTCCTGGATGATCACACAGAGAGATGCAGGAGATTTCTGAACTCCAACTTCTCCAGAACACACGTAGACTACCCAGCCGATCTGGAGGCTTTGGGGAGTGCTCTTGTCAGAGGAGCACTTAGTTCCATGGGACAGAGAGAAAACAACCTTTTAGGAATCACTTTTGCCATTATCATGTCACAGTATTATTTTAATATACGTTGTGGTTATGAAATCACTATGAGGATACCTAATTTGGGAAGTTGGGGTTTGTGTAGAAGTCTGTTAAGTGATTACGCTTCCCAGTATATTAATTACTCATAGTTATCATAGCTTTATGTGGCCTGTAAACAGGGACTTGAACCTGCCAGTTTTTCAGAGGAGTTCAGCACCAGATTGTTTGAGTTTGAATTACCCTAAAAAAAATAACCCCTCAGGTTAAGTTCTGAGTAGCAATGGAGCAATAATAATAATAATTTGAACTTGTTTTCAGTTCAGTAAAAGACATGAAAATAACAGGACAAGTTCAGGTTTGCTTTGGTACAAAGAAGCCACAACTCAAACTAGTTTTCGGTTTTATTGCCTTGTTAAAAGTGTGAGGAAACCAAGCAGCCAATTCCCTTGTAACCCTTTTTAGAACACACATCTTGAAAGTCTTAAAATAGCATTTCAAAACAGTCCATTTTTATTTTGTTTTTTGCAATGATGACCAGGACTACCTGAATGCCTTTGGGAAAGGTTTTCAGGACAACCAGAACCACTAACACAAGCAACTATGGACACATCTCTTTCCCAAAATAGATTTCCCCCACTAAACCTCTTCAGGTAAATAGCCTGTGTCAGAGCCTGACAGCCAACAAGGTGATGACACACTTAAGCAGAAGTACAAGCCTCAGACTGGCTGAGATATTTTGAGCATGACAACCATGCCAGGACAGAGGTTCACATGCAAGAATCACCAGATCTCTCCACCAGACTTTTCTATACGCCCTTTTGCACAAAGGTGAATTTTGTTCATCTTCAGTGCACAAATCAATGCCAGCAGCAGCAAGAACCAGAGAAACAACCTATCAGGAGCATTTAAAAAGGGAAAATTACTTACCCACATGACCAATCAGCACAGGAACTGACAAGAAAAAGAGAGAAAAGGTTACAAAAATCTCACAACTGGGCCCTGTTGTTATCTCCAGAGAGAATAAAATGCAAGAACATAGATACTCACCTGCCCATTGCTTCCTTTGTATAGGACAGTTTCTGGAAAACAAACAAACAAATCCTAAATATGTTTGAGTAACACAAGGTGAAAGAAATTGAAATGCAGTTTATACCACTTTATTTCCTTCTGCATGTTGCAATAATTCTATTCTCTATACTATCATTTATTAAGTTCAAAATTTATTAACAAAATCCCTGCTGAAAAGAAAATGTCCGACATTTCCAAAATACAACTGAAACTCGACATCAGACAGCGTAAAGAGCATTAGGCTTGTCAGAGATGCTCTACATTTCTGCAATTTCCTGCAGTGTTCTGCAGGTACAACATTCTCCCACCTTAGAGGCCAACAATAAAAACTTTTTAAGCAAGCATTCTTCAGAAATTCATTATTACTTCTGTTACTTGTCTACAGATTTACTTTCTTTTGAAAGTAAAGTTGCAGCTTTAATCCTGCTATGGTACTTTATCTGATGACTTTGTTTTTGGTTATACAAGTGACAGGGATGATGTTTTTCCATGTATTGGTGTAAAAGGACTAAGAAGGGCTACACAGTTCACATTTTTTCATCAAAATTCTCATAGCATTAGTGCCATTTGTTCTAGAGAAGAGTCACAGAAGCTTCTGTGAGGAACACCACAAGAAGTGTAGGAGGTCCTGAGCAGTTTGCAGCATGATAGCAGTTGAGAAATAATGCTGTATCCTGCTGCTGTACTAATGTAAACAGAATATCAAATACTTACAGAAAATTATTGTCCATCCACAAAAGTTCTGCTTCTCTGCTTTAGAGGGGCAAAACAAGATTGTTTGGTGGACTGCTTAGTGGGCTGGCTTTCTTTATATGATCAGTGCAGGTATATTTTTCAGTAAAAGCATCACAATGCAGATCAACTCAAGTATCTCCTTTGAAATTAAATTACAATTAGCTTTAAACACACTATTTCCATTTTGCAAACTTTTCTGAAAAACACCCGTATGTCTTCAGTGACCTAAGGACTGTCACTGAGATATCCTGATTATTCTTCTTGTGAAGGAAGGTTGAAAAGGCAAAAGAGACTTTTTGAGCAGCTTAGCCTGCTCATTCTCTCCACCTGTGTTTCTAGGAAAGTGTAGAAATTCAGCTGTTATTGATTTGTAGCCATGTGAGTGAGTACCCTTTTCTTCTTTCCAGGACTTGTGTGGATATTGTGATCACAGCTAAAATGGCAGGCAGCTTGGATACCAGCCTGAGAAGGGCTTGCCAACATACTAATTTCAGTCCTTTTGCCTTTCAGTATGTTCTTTGACCCACCTTTATAAGTCCATTAAATGAAGCATTTGGAGATTCTTTAGTATGAAAAACTAAGACACAGCAAGACTAGTTTTAAGTGACAAACAAAGAAACCAGGTGGTTTACAGTAAAAACTAACTTGGGGCCACTAAAGCTAGGTAGTTTTTTAAGGGGTCATTGCACTGGTCTGTAGAGTGCCTGTATATTCACCCCTAGTGCACTGAGGTCTACAAGGAACAGAGATTGATTCCCTCTCTACCAGCTTTTGGAAAGTTGTCTGTAAGTAGTAGCTCAGCAAAAAGTGTTTGCTCATTTGAAAAGGAGATGTTCTTCCGCACTGAGCCAGTTAGGACAGTTTGTAGGTGCTGTTAAAACCAAGCCTGGTTATTAGAGGCCTCACACATCTCAACACCTCCTGCTAGTCATTACCCAGCAGCTTTACTCACTGGTCCTTAAAGGCTCTTGAGAGCAGAGGTCAGTGCAGTCCTGACCACTTCCTAGGGCAAAGGAATAGGGACACCCCAGTGAGGAGTGCCTGGGCCAAAACCCTGTTGCAAGGCAGTCTGAGGAATTGGTGGCTCCCAAGTTTTCTGAGTCTGACTCCCTTGACTAAATCAATACATCTTCTTGTTTCCAAGTCATCTAGTCAATAAATTGTATGGAGAACTTATGAGAACCAAACCTGAAATGTCAAATTATTATTTTAATGGCCAAAGTGTGGAACGAGAAACATTACAGAGTCTCCACACCCATGTTTTTCAAAAGGCATCAAATTACTAAGTTTTCATCCAATTTCATAGTAAACTAGCACCCCCTATAGCTAAACTAGCATCATCTGCAACAGTTTGTTTTAACTGTCTTCCTCTCTCTTAAATGTTTAATTTGCATTCCAATCTGGGGTGGGGGCAAGCAATGACATATTTGGACTCCATGCAAACATCACCTTTCCCCTTAATTAGAAGCCAAGGGCTCTAGAGTTCTTATACTGGCTTGTTTAATCATTTAGGATAGAATAGCCTTTGCCAAAACACCTCAACTCTCTGACTCAGTTCCTTCCTTAAGATGGAGTTGGAAATTTACCTACTGCACACAGACCTGCAAAGATTATTTAACATCTTTACCCTTTAAGTGATCCATAAATAGTTCTCCAGAGCAGCAGCAGCCACTCCAAAGCTAAGAAACTGAAGCTACCTCTGGAAGGTGCTTTGTACAAAATTAGTTCTCTCAAAGCAAGACCTTCATAACATCATTATTATACCAATTCTCCTAATTCTGAGAGCTGAGTTTTGTCAGTTGCTCTTGTGCCCCCCTTTTGCAACAACAACTTTTACATAATGCAAAATTACCATGAATTAAAACAAGTCTACAGCATTAAATATAGGCTACCCCAATACCACAAATCACATATAGTACCAACCAGATGAGCTTTTGTCAACTCATGAACTTGCAGAAAAGCAATTATATATGACTTTCTTGCCTGATCATTATGCACAGAAGACAAAATGTCTTGTAGGTAACCCCAGGCAGGAGAAAAAGGTGGAGGAAATGTCAAGGAGATCTGAAATAATCCCATATTACTTCAATCCCATCTGTGTTGTACTGTACCAAGCACACTTGATTTGACCCACATATACACATCATTTGCAACAGGAAAGTCATACCAAGAAATTATATTTCTGTCTGCCTGTCCTGATTACCCACCATGGTGCATGGCAGCAACCATGCCCTCACAAAGGCAAGGCCACAGCACTGGGGACAATTCAAGGAAATGGATGAAAATGTCCTGAAATGAAGTTATAGGGAAAGGCCAGAGTAAGAAGCAGTGCTCTGAGGTGCATCCCTGACAGGTAAGGTAAGGTAAAAAATATGGTCTACAGTAAGAGGAGAGATAGCAGGAGCAGCTTAGTGGAATTGATATTGTTTTAACCACGTGCAACTTGAAATGAAGGCTAGAGAGATATATATGTGGCAAAGGTGGAGGGGGTTTCTTTTTTTAATCAGAGGAGGCTAAACTTGCAATGTAAAGAATGAAAGACAATAGGAGAACAGTAAGTGCATGGATAAGAAAATGGGTGAAGGAAATCTGACATCATGGCTCAAAGGAGGGCAGTTGAAAAAGGTTTTTTTTCATGCATGAGACAGGGTGGAGGCTGTGAAAGAGCAGAGGTGATCTACTTTCTTCCAGATTTAGAAGAAACTAAAGGAGGTGCTCTATGCAAAGAATAAATGTAAAGGACTGGAAAGTGTGGTTAGGACATTTAACTAAACAGAGAAAGACAGTAGTTAGCAAGGAAGATCACAGAACAGGAAAAGAGGAGAGACAGCAGAAGAAGTCTTCCACAGGAAGCTGTAAACACAAAATAATCTATCTTTGTGAGGAATTCAAAGTGCAGCACTGTGACTAAGTGGTTACAAATAACTCATACCCTTGAGACGCTACATCCCACCTTTCAACACAGCTCTCATAATACAGGCAACATCACTTATTCTGCATTGCTAAGTACCCATTTCAGCATGCTAAGGAGGTGTGTTGTTACACTATCCCTTTGGCCATCCTAAGGCAATGTTGCCTTCTACCCCTTTTACCCTAATCTGTCACTGAGCAGTTTGTGTTTCAAACACACTGAAACAGACAGAGCTGCTCATGGGCTGAAAAGCCAATACTGTATAAAAGTACTGCTGGGTCAACACCATCCAAGGGTTTGTATCTTGTCCCAGGAAGTTTTCAAGTTGCCTTTTGGTAGGTTAGCAGCTCCTATCACAATTTTGGGGATTCCCAGGGAAATTGTCTCCCTTCTGTAGCTCTGCTACAAACTCTTTTCCATGCAAAGTCTCAGTTTAACTCTTGGCTTGCAGAGCCACCAAAGTGGGCAGAGCACTAATCTCCCTCTCACCAGCAACCAAAAATCACACAGACTGCTTTGTTCGGAAAGGATTCATAACCTAATCCCTGTTGTCCCATCCCACCTGCCCAACACTGTCAGATATGCTTTGTTATAGACATGGGGTTGTACAGGAGCCCTCACAGGCATGATTGAGTATCTGCTCAACAGATTAAGTTACGTGGGTTCCTTTAACTCTTCGTTTCTTAGAACAGCTTTTCTCAACATGTCTTGTCATTGTAGATTATCATCAGACCTGTAAGGAACTGCCACTCACTAAAACTTTATTTTCTGAAATTTGATTGAAATCTGGAGAAATAGAAATTGTGACATGTATGACATGCCCACGTTGGAAATGCAGGATGTAGACAGAACTTTATGCTGGAAGCCCTGCAGTATCAGGTTTTAAGCTGCTTTTTGCTACGGGCTCAGGAAGGAGATGCAGCCCAGAAAGATGAGGCTCTACCTACCTTCAATGTCCATTGGAGTCTCTTGGTAAAACCTAAATTCTGTGAATTCTCCAGAAATGATAAAACATCAAGTTTCAGGATTTTTATGAATTAAAAGATGGTCCCAAATTAACTGACCAACAGAACAATGCCAAAGTCATGTAAGTCAGAAGGCATCTTTGCTTGATTTAAGCACTTTGATAAACAGAACGGTCACAAAAATTATCTCATCTCATCTTGACTTAACAAGACATGTGGCAGTTAGGGAAGTATGACCATCAGGAGTTTAGGTTCTCTCTACCCATCAAGGAATCGTATCAGACCTCTTTCAAGATATCCACTGAACTAATAATTCATGCAGACTAGATCTTGCAGGCCTTCCTAGTGGCAGGTACTTCTGAGCTGTACTTCATCCTCACATGGGAAGCAGCTCTATGCAGTCAGAAACCAGGGTTAAGCAGCAGGCATGGCACTGACTCGTGTCTCTTGCTCCAGAAGGAAGCTGCCTTCTCAGCATCATCTACATTTCCCCTGTTTGCTAAGGTCTTTTCTCCTGTTTGGAAGTAAGGAGTCTGAGATGCCACAAATAACAAACGGCTGAAGGCTGGAGAATCATGGAGTTCAGAAATCCTCATGTGCCAGCAGGAACTTGACAACTACACAGAAATACCAAATGTATTCTACATTTTCACTGTTGCTTTTTTGTTCTGCTTGTCTATAGACACAGCAGTAACTCTACTTGCTTTGCTGAATAAAATATATTCTGTTTGATAGACACATCAGTGTGGATTTGCAATCAAAAGAGTATTGAAAGAAAGGCTGTAAAATTGCTCATAGTAATCACCAAGAAAATCACTGACACTTTTTTCCCTCCAGCCAAAGGCCACCTTCGAAATGGCCAAATGCTATAACAAAGTTTCCATTACAAACTAGCAGAAGTTCAATATGCACTTGTGTCCTATTTCCTTGTTTCCTGTTGTACTATGTCAGGCTAAACAAGAAAATGCAAAGTAAAAAAAAATAGCAACATGACTTAGTAAAGGAGTTTCTTTTTAATATGTATTCCATAGGAAGGAATTGTATTTTTTCCCTCCTCCTCTAATTGCAATATATTTATGGATTCTATTAATGACAAGACCTGATACTGGTTTTAATTATACGAGCATATATACTTCTAATCAATTTGAATTCCCCTGAGTTTCCATCAAAGAACTAAGCAATCAAGGTATTGGCAAGATAGCTATTCGCTGAAAGGCATTCACTAGCATCTCTCAACAGAAGCTTTGTGTTTGCAGTATATTCTGCATGTTGTGGGTTTATGGCTTTGGGGTTTTTTAAAGAACCCCAGATTGTAAGCCACATTCTTGACTGTACATCTTTTTTTAAACGTCTTGAAGACACCTTTGTTCTTACTATCACTCCATAATTTTCATACCCTTGGTTCTTTTAACTTTACTCCTCCACACTTAAACATTCAGTGCAATATCTGCTGATGCAATCTGTACAAAAGGCTACTTGCAGGACAGCAGGTCTCAAAACAGTTCAACCAATTGCTACAAAATGCTGCGTTATTTCAGTAATTTATGAAGTCAAAAAGTGGGCCCAGCATCTATGTGGGTATCTAACAAAGAATATCATATGCCAGCTGTAAATTCTCCTATGAGCAACACAGGTTGTGCTGCTTTGCCAGCAGTGCTTCAATCTCATAGCAAGAAGTCCATGGCTCTTGGGAAACTAATAATTACTTTTGCTTTCACTTCTACTCTCTTCGGTTTTCCAAAAATTGTCTAGCACAAGTGGGAACATGGCCACAATAACAGGCCAGAGTCAAGGTAAATTTGGCAATATTGGAATTCTAAACATACATGTCTCAAAGCCTAGAACGGGATGAATGGGGACATTCTAGATAAGAGTTTCACTACCCACTGAAATACAGCTACACAGTAAGGAACACAAGCCAAGTTAATTTATAGGAGGGAAGGTTTACATGAAGATTTACACTGAAAAAACCCCACCCTAAGGACTGGAATTACCTTCTATATTTGCATTTCTGTCAGGAACTGAAAAGAGACAGGTTAACAATCTCAAACATTTTAAATCTAGTTAATATCCAATGAAACTAGTTAGGATAATTTTCTTCCTATGTAGTACTGTCAGTTAACATGATCACACAAAAATTGAAATGAAAATTCAAGGGGGGAGAAAAAAGATATTTAAAGTAATTTTTTTATGTTTGGCTTGAATACGTCCACCTGCTCCTTCTGAAAATCTGGCAGGTGATCTGCTATAACAAACTAGGAAAGCTTAGTCTGTATATTCTGCATTAGCACATAACATGCATGTGTAAACAGACATTAGAGGGAAACCCACAGCAGCAGACCTCACATCTGTAACACAAAAAAAGAAGTATGAGAGCTGAGACCAGTATGTCAAAAGCAACAGAGAGAATTTTTCCCTACATTAACTAAGTCAGCTTGGAGCAGACATTGCAGCATTTGTGGGTGTGTGACAGTGATTACTGGGGATTAGAGGAAAGGATAAGAAAGAAAAGCAAGGAGGAAGGCTAATAAGATGGCATTTAATTACACTGTTTGTAACAGACCCTCCACACGACAACAAAAACAGCATGAAAGCAATCATTTTACTGAATCATTGTTGATTGAAAGCAAACCCCACAGATTTAGTTTCCCCTAATTTTCAGATACACTGAACTTCTTTTGAGAGAGAGGGGGAAAATTCAGGGCATGCAGCACTTCTAAAAATTAAAGTTCATGTTGCCATCTGCCAAAAAGTAATACAAAAAGACGCTTGGAAATGAGACTGACAGAAACTGCCAACATGCCAAATACAAAAGAGGCAGCAGAGCAATGCTGTGGCAGTAAGAGCCAATATAAACCAGAAGAAAAGCAGAACTTTTTTTGTCATCTGCAGGCTCTAAATTAAACTCTTGAAATCAACCACAGATGACTTTCAGACACTGGAGAGCAGAGGAAGATTAGAAACAAGTGGTATTTAATGAGGACTGCAATGGCCAAATGACAAAGCCACTGCAGAAGTGAATCTTGCTTTTAAGCAATAGAGTGTGGTCTATTCATGCGTCCACTACAGAGTACTGCACAGGCAGTGAAACCACAGCAGCCCTTTGGTGAGAAGTGCTCAGTGCTTTAGAGATCAAACCTAAGTAATGGGGAAAAAATAGCAACAGCTGACCACGACCAAAAGAATGATCATGCTGTAATGAGAGGGAAACAGAGGTGAGAGCATACAGTCCCTCTTATCACAGACTAGTCTGACATCAAATCAGCCCAAGAACCATCACCTTTCACCTTTCACTGTGCTGAAAGAAAACAGAAGAATGAACAGTCTTTTTTTCCAGAATATTGCAGTGCTGAAGGGAATATATCCATCCACAGGAGAAAGACCTAAATTATATATAAACCTCTGGAAAAGATCAAACACAGAGCACTTTATCTGACTCCACTGTAATGCTGCAGAGCCATACCCAAAAAGAGAGAGCAGCAGTGGGAAGTTAGATGCATCATTCTGTTTCTGAGAGTCATTTTGATCTCTTCTAATAAACTCCCACTATAGATCATCTCACTGCCAAAATATTACATAAAACAGTTATGTGCACTGTATGCATTTTTTTAAAAATCAGATTAATTTTATTTCTCTCCATCTTTTTGCAAAGTCTTCTAAGGATGACAACATCATCAGACTTCACAGAAGCAAACTTTGGTTAGCATCACCTGGGAAGACTAACATGCAGGCTCAGAAAAAGAGCCCTTCTCTCCATTATCCACAGCAGTTTCCATATTGACATTCCTTAGTGGACATTCCTAGCATAGAAGTTCAATAAAATAGGAGAAGGGAAAAAAGTCAGCACATCCACACTGACTGAACACTGCTGATGTGTGTGGGATCACACATTCAAGACTTTTAAGTTTCATAAAACTACACATCCATTCGCTTGCAAAAGTAATCTTAAAGAAGATCCATAAGCCTCTATAAATTTTAAGACAGTTTTTTTATCCACAGAAATTAAGGTATCTACTCTATCTTAGATGAATAAAAAGTTAAGCACTTAATTTTAAAATTCACAAACTCCTGAAAATACATCATTGTATTTTGAGATAGGCTTTTAAAATCTGACTTAATATTTCTGTTATTTTCTTTAAACTAAAATAAACTTGAATCAACTGAAATAACAGATAATATACCAAGATATTCAGCATTTTTTAATTGATTTGTTTTACACTCCTGCTCTGATTTAAACCTGCAATTTCCCATGGTGAGTTATGGTAATGTTATCCATTGCCTTCAAAAGACACCAAAGTCTTTCTACTTATAGCTACACTTATTTCAGTCGGGTAGCAGTGCATAGACATCACAAACCTGTAGAACACCAAACAGGCAATTCTGCCACAGGGCTTGGTAGCATCAGAACTACAGCTGGGAACCAAATGGCTCCCAGGTACCATTTGGACTGAAGGCCCCTCAATGTGCTGCTCAGAGCAGGAAGGGGGGAAATGCAGCACAGCCTGACTCACATCGTGGGTTTAGACACCATCTGCTTGTCAGGAACACGTCTATTGAAGAAAACACTCTCTTCATTGTTGTTGCTTTTCCCTCCATTGGATCAGCCACAGCTTAGTTTTGGAGCTGATCTCAGAACTATGGATCCCAGAGCTGGAATACCCATGCCTGTTTTAAGGGCTCTGTGTGTTACTGCCTGTGATATGCCAAAGTTGCACATTGCAGTGGGACCTGATGCCCTGGCCCATGGGAACATGTTACTGATAGGTAAGGCCTTGTAAAGGAAAGAAACACAGCTCTGGCCTGTTACTTAGACTGAGAAGAAGGCAACTATGGGAGAATGATTCAGCTGGAATAGAGGGATGTGAGAAACAGAGATTACTGCGTGAGAACCTGAGAGACTGCTGCGTGACATTCGCGTTCCTCGTGGTGTTTGGTGGTTGGTTGACTTGGGCTTGCTGTGCCTTAAAACTATGTAAACTGATAACCAGGTAACTGCTTAAAAAGACCCGTTTTTTCCAATAAATGGCTCTCCTTTGCACCTGCCTGGAGTCTCTGCATGCTCATTAGCACCACAGCCAGCAAACAAACACAACAAGAACGCTCTGAGCAGTGCTGCACCCACCTTCACGATGAGGCTCCGGTGCTCCTCAGACTGACTGAAGTTGGTGCCCATTTCAAAGATACTCATGATTCCTTCCTCACACAGGCTCATCCAGGTGTTATATTCTTCACGCTCCGGCAGTCTGTCCCAGAATGTCTTGAAGACCTCCCAGACTGTTTCCTGACACACTGAAGACACAAGAAAGGTCTGGTGTTAGTACAATGGGAGTGCTTCTGTGGCACAAGGGGCCAGGATATTATTGTCCCAATGTTGTAAGCTCGTCAGTACATTTACACATAGAACACAGTGACCTGACATCTACACGGAAAGGTGGAAAGCACTGAAGGGACCGACAACTAACATCTGGTGGATTTTCCACATTCATAATACGTCTCTCCCTGACTTTTTAAACTGAAATAAGAAAATTTAAGAAAAAAAAGAAGAAAGCATGAGAAAGCACTTGTCTCCTAACAATCATCAAGAACAACAGTTTTTTCACTGAGTGAAAGTGCCCTCTGATCAACAAATTGAATTTTTAGAAAACCGAAATAATACGGCAAACGCCCTCACAGAAAGCAGAGCTGGAGTTTAAGTTGTAAGAATGATAGTGGCACTGATCCAAGTTTAATAGGCTTAATCAGTAACAATTCCTTCAGACTCTCCTTTACACAATTTAAAATACGTTTCAGAAATTACGATTTCTTCCATAATTCAAAAAATAAGGCAAGATGATGACACAAAATAATACGCAAAGAAGTAAGTTGAGCTCTAACTGTACTTTATGTGTTTACTGAGAAAGAACTGGACAGTTCTGAACAGTCAGTCTGAGAATTAAGGTTTAATATCATATACTACACTGGCTACTTTAACCTCCCAATCTTGCCCATGCTCTTTTTCAATCTGAGCAGTTGGTCACATTACATTTAAGCAAGAACAACTCTGTGACCCAGAATAACTCAAAGAGAGAAAGATTTATAGGATTTTCCTTGTGCCCTGGAAGAGAGCAACATTAAAAGGTGAACTCATTCACACCAAATGCCAGCCCAGAGTAGTAGCAGACAAACCTGCTTTTTGGCCTTAATCTGATTTCACTACTTATACAGACAGTTCAGCAGAGGAATGCTTTGCATTCCGTAAAAATCCTGACATCATAATCAGCCCCTACAGGAGACTAAATTCATCTTCAGAAAGTGATTTTCTTCAATCAGCTTTGAAATTAGCTCTGAGCTGCCAAACCCAGTACCTTGCTGTTACTTTTTCTTGATATTTTGTTTTCTGAATTCCAAAGTTGTTTAAGAGTACACATGTAAAACTTAACACAAAGTTCACATATGGAAACATTTTCATTCAGCCAAGAGATGGACATTTTTCTTAGATGCAAAGGCTTTGGAAATAACATCCTTAAGGAACTGCTTCCTGTGCAGCAGCACCCTTAAAGCTTAGCTGACTCTGGCACACTGGATGGCACCATGCAGAAAAAGCTCTTTACTCCACCCTGAATTTTAGTTTATCAGAGCAGTTCAGACTGTTTCTCCGTTGTGGAGTTCTACAGGTACAAAGACATTTCTCATTTCCATGTCACACTCCCAACAGCTTTCTGACATGGAGATTAGCATGGCAGCTCATCTAGTATGTGTGACCAGAGAACAATAACCCCAAACTCTGCATTCTTAACTGTCAGTAGTATATTACTGCTCTAGCACCCCTCTAGATTCTAGGCAGTTAACTTTATCTGTAATACACACTAATTTGGAAAGTATCGTCCATATTCCAAATCAGTTTTGCTTATACATCTCTATTAATCAGAAACAAATAGCCAAACTGACAAACATCCCTGCACCATCTCACATGGTGAGAGTTATACTTGCAAACCCTTTGAAGCAGGGACCACATTTCCATCTGACCTCTGCACAGACTTCAGGCAAAGAAGCCATAATCCTGCTCTGGGATTTCTGGATCCTGCTGAAGTACTAATAAGCTTCCTGAAGCAGAATAACATCTGAACATAAAATCTCTCCTGGATGCCTAGCACTTACAAAGGGGATGGTAGAAAGACTGAAGTCTAGTTTCAAATCCAAAAGCCCACACTAAGGAATTATCACTTGCTCACATTTCTTTTGGTGGTACTCATATCCTGCATTCTGGATCTTTCACTCCAGGTGCCACATCGTACAGCAACAATCCTGCAATGAGATTACTCCCTGTGGCTGGGATAAATTCTGAGCAGACTATCAGTAACAATTGAAGCTATAGCAGTAGCTTGCAAATACTTTGCAGGGACACTACCTAATCCTACAGTTTTCAAATGCCAACAGACAAAGGACTGGCTTTCCAGTTGCAAGTAATTGAAGACAGTTTTCCTTAATGCTCTTAAACAAGTTTAAAATAAATGTGATGAGACAGTGTCTTGCCTGAAAACAAGCTGCTCCCATATAAACAGTTGTTCCAATCGGCTCCCAATAGATTAAGGATTTTCTGTGTGTCCTTTCGTTTGGAATTAGACACCCCACTGAATTCCAGCCCCAAAGGCTTTGTGCCATCTGTGGGCTCCAAGCCCATTATTTAGACCTAAGCTGTCAGCACAGCCATGTATTCTGCAGGAGGAGAAAATCAGATGTGGATAAGGAATCATATTTTGTTCTCTCTAGCCTGTCCTGTACAGGAGTTTCCACTGAGGTGAGCAGTAGCAAGTTAGACAACATGGTGCAAATTCCTTCTGTATACATAAGGAAAGGGCAGGCACATCTCTTCCTTCCACAAAGTGTGAGAGTGTGTTAGTTCTGACACACAGACAGGGATTAAAAACGCCAAGCAAACATCTACCACCACTGCTATTTGAACAGTTCCATTAGCCTTGTCCAGGAAAACACATCCTCAGCCATGGTGAGTTGCTTGCCAGCACAGCCACCCTGCAACCTTGTTGGCATGCAGTCCATCTTGTTTATTCTAACTGGCCAGTTTGCAAAGCAGGGGATTGCTTTGCAGGACAACAAGTCCAGGCAGTAAGGGCTCAACACAAGAACCATCCTCAGATGAGCTTATATATATATGGTGCTGAAGAGTAAATTAATGGAGTAGCTAAGAAAAGAAACCAATTTTTTTCAGTCTTTCTTTCTCATAAATATTGTTATTGTTTTACAGTTAGATGAGAGTTGCTATTCCATGCGCAGAGGGAGAGCACCACAATTTGTTCAGTGTGGTTCAAATCACACACATGTAAAGAAAGTAACAAGCACAATTTTATCTTCTACCTCTCCTTCAGGAATGTCAAAAAGGGAGCCAGTTCTTATCATGACTTCATTGACATGGTCACCCAGGGAACTGAAAAGACACCAGCCTTACACTGCATTCCAGTTGCCTAATAAATGTGATGAACCTTCTTTTAACTTGAAGGTGGAGTCCACCCTGTGATGTGTTTTCAACTATCTGTAGGCAAGGGAGGTTTTTCAAAGTCTGTTATCAACAAATTCTTGAGAATTCCCATATAAGAAAAGCATGTTTTTCATTAACTAGATTTGAAGCATTCTGAGACTCTGCAGACAAAAGTTGGAGGCAAAAAAACAAAGTTAAATAGGACTTGACTGGAAGCTTCAGGAAATAACTACAGCTTACTGTATAAAAATAATTCACTATGTTTCCTTTCTGACCTTCCAGAAACTTACCAGTGTCTGTATCAAACACACTATCTAGATATGCTGACAATAAATGAAGCAACTTTTAACTAAGATTTAAAATAACAACTCCTTGAAACCTAAAGAGAAAATGAAAGAAAATTCAGGGATGACAAACAATTTACCATTGAGTTTTTCAACTAGAAATGCAACTGACTTTTAAATATAAAATATTAGAAGGAGATAGAGAATGGGAAAAATTTTCTCCGTAAGAGCTTATAATAAATTGCCAGGGCCCAACAATTCAGAGTTATGACTGAAGCTACTGGATATGTTTTGCATTATGATCTTTCCAGGATTTCGTTTTCTAAGACTAGTCACAAAATTCTTAAAAGCCAGCCAAGCAGGCAGCCCTGCCAGCATGAGGAAGAAGTGCTGATCAGACCAGCAGCACTGCCACTGCCACCTGAAGAGCAGCTCAGCCCTCGGGCCATGTGCGAAGAGCTGCTCTTCACGCCTGGATCTCACTCCAAACTTTCACTAGCCTGCTCCAGGGCTGGCCATGGGCACAGATATGTGGGACAGCATTAGCAACACCAGGCCCTGGAGGAGACAGGATTTGCGAGGAGGCATCTAATCCCCAGCAAGCAATACTGATTAAAAGCATCATAAAATCGAGATCAATCTTTTAAGGCAGTGAGCTAAGAGTCTTGAAGCTGCACGTGAGTGGGAAGGTAAGCTCCTCTGGAAAATTGCTTCCTTCATCCCATGGCTTCAGTAATAAATTATTTGTATTTTAATGTTAGTTGATCTCTTGGCTACTTTGGAGTTTTCCTCTGAAGAACTCAAATGTTTTTAAAAAAAATGAAAAAAAAGTCTTATGAGATAAAGAGAAGCTCCCTGCTACAAGACATGTGATCAGCTCCAGCTGACTACAGGAAAGAAAACAGCTATGCTGAAGACATGTAACTGACTGGCACAATAAACCAGAATTCAAACCAAGAATACAAATCACATGGCCTGTTCTGCAGTTTGTCTCCAAAGTATATTCTGTGTGCACATACTACATTTTCCATGTACTGAATTGTGAAAAGCCTTAGTAATTACAAGTCACTTAACTCACCGCTGAAATAATCATCAAGGTGAAAGAGGAGGTAGGAAAAAATTAAAAGATCAGCACATTTGGTCCATGCTCTTGTGCTCTTCTACTTGAGCCAAGTGTCCCAGGCACTTGAAGTAAGCAATGTCTTAACCTTTGAAGGCCATAACAGGTTTCAAAGGCTGCTTCAGAAAGCCAGACATGTCATAAAACCATGGGAATTGTCTATCAGCATATCTACTTCAAAAGCAGAAAAGCCCAGCCCTTGGAAGCTTACCAACTTCAAATGCAGTGTCTGTGCTCAAGTAATACTCAGAAATAATAGACAATATCCTGAAAAGCTTATGATAATTGTGTTTCAACCCAAAAAAAATCCTCATAGGTGGCACAAGCTCTTTTCAGTCCTACTAATCTGTCAGAAGGAGTGGAAAAAGAAGTTTATTTGAAGCTTCCTTTCTGACAGATATTGTCATTGTTTTCAAAACCTCCAGGTAAGATCTGTGATGTGATTAGATAACCTTTCTCTCGCTCTGAAATTCTCAGGTCTGGCTACCCCTCATGCACCTGGGTAGGATACAGCATCCTTGAGGCTCAGGCTGCACCACTGGGGATGCATTTATCCCTCAAACAAGAGACAATTAGCCTATTACACTCAGTCTGTGCTCAGGGATTTCTGAGGTTAACAGAAGGGGCACCACATGACAGCACTGAGCACCCTGTAGGGGGTAGGGTGGCTTTCTGACCATTTGTGTAAGTGGGCAGTGCTGGAGTTTAATCCCAAATAAATCTCATTAGTGCTTCTTAGGAGTTGAATCGTGTATGGTGGCTAGGAGCACTGAATCAGGCTGAATATTCTATTTTGAGGCAACATGAGACCAACTCGTCCTCCTCTTTAACAATTTCTGCACAACTGAACAGCTTAATTGCAGGGGGGTTTGATAAAGGCTACAGTCACAGGGACACTGACAGCCACCTCCTAAGAAGTTGTTGCTGCAAAGACTTTGTTAGCATTTGTTAAACAAATCAATACCTATATGCAGAGAAATCACTCATCTGTTTCTGGGATGCTACTGTGCATGGCCTGTAACACAGCAATCCTTTAATGACATATAAAACAAACAAGGGTTTTAAATTGAAAAAAAGACTTGAATGTGAATTAGTTAGCTCACATGAAAGATTTTGATTTGAACACTAACATAGTAACCTCTAGCACATAAATTATCCTCACCAATAATACCTCCATAAAAACAAACAAGTGTCCTTCATGGGAAAAGTCAAACTTCTTAGAAGCATATGCTGGCACCTAAAAATTCAAATGTAGAGGGAGATAGACCTCCTACAAAGAAACTTCAGAAATTTATTGCTGAGTATGAGCTATACATAGTATGTGCCAGGGATGGCAGGGAAACAGGGGAAAAAGGCTTACTCAGCCAGATTCTTTATTTAATGTATGCTTTTTAGTCAGGTACTTTTTATGATTTTTGGCTCTGTGCTTTCATCATTACTAGCAAGATCTGAATAACTTGTAATATTTATGATTTTAGTATAAAATTGAATTTTTACTCTTAACTACATTCACGTGCAGAAAAAAACATCATTATTTCTAATACTTCAGTAAATAGATCTGAAGAGACCGAAGAAAGGGGAAAATGAGCAAGCATAGCGCTACACCCAAGATTACCAAATCTAGGGATTACATTCGTGCACAGAATTTAATTCCTGAGAAACAGCTGTTATTCTTTCCAAAGTTCAAAAATGTCTATGTGTCTCATCAGCCATGGCCCACTACAATACCATCTATTTCCCTGTTTGTTCAGTATCTTTAAAAGCTATCCTTAGATGTTCAGCTTTATTTGAAGCTCTGGCTGACAAGAACAGTTCTGGCAGAGAGACTATCTGATCTACCCATGTGAAAAGAAGGTGAGTACTCACCAAAAAAAAAGTACTCACAAGCGTGCACTGAATAGTTTAAGACAGAGGGTCACAGTAGAAAAATCTGCAAACAGAATTTAAGAAAGGTAGCCACCAGAGTAATTACATCTCAGAGGTGGCAAAGAAGCATATTACCCTGAGCCATGGTGACAAAATCCTGCAGCCGCTGTTCTACCCAATTAGCAGGCATGAGATAGCGTGGCTATTACTGTTTACCTATCTTGTAATACTTATAGTCTTTCAATTTTACATGCTAATTCAGCTTCTAAGTCTACTACAATCTTCAGCCATCCACCAGCAACTTACACAACAGAGAATGGAGAGATTCACTGAATTGTCCACATAAGGTGACTGGTCACAACAGACCTTTGGTCTGAGGGGGCACGGCTGTTTTTCACATAAAATTTTTTTTTAACTGTGTCTCGGGCTACCTTTCCCTGTCAGCAGTCAAGAAAATCATAACAGACATTACCATACACATTACCATACACAGCCCACTCACTGTCTGTAATCCCTCTATTATATTTCCACAACATTTTCTTTTGTACAATCTCCAGCTACCCATTGGACACAATTTATGTTTGTCACAACAGTCTAGCCATGAACCACCATTAGATTTACATGGCTCTTCCATCAGGAACCATAACATTACACCATTTAAAAGGACATCAGTTCAAAACACTCTAAGACCTAACCCACAGGCCTATAGTACCCAATCTGTAAACATCTGTGACTGATTTCCATCCCCTTATTGCAAAAAATTAAATAGAAGGTCAGCCAAGAGCAGCAACCTCCATACACAGCTACAAGAGATACAGAGACTGGGCAGTACAATCACAATCCAGAATTCATCTCAAAAGAGTGAAAATAGTATCTTCTGCAAAACTGTGTTCTGCATCTGATTGACCTTAAGAATAAAGCAGCACTTCAGGAATTTGTCTTTTAAATTGTAGATGTAGAAAAACAAGTACAAGTCCATCCCTATTCCAGGCTGGTGCTTCTGAATACCACAGTAATAAAATGACCATCAGTGAATAATCATACCATTAATTAGACTTTCATATGTTGAAGGGTGATACTGATGTTTTAGAAAATACTGACTTTTCTCCAGATTCCTATATTTTGTTGTACATTCTTTTAAAGGTTTATTTATATATTTATCATTTTCTTTACCTTGTATCTTTTTAAGGCTTTTTAAGATGTTGTAGTCAGGAAAAAAAAAAAAAAGCTGTACACTGTTAAGCCTACAGCAATATGAGATAAGAACTTCCTTAAAGCCTATGACAGGAATGTTCATCTGTCAGTATCTGACACCTAGAGAGGCTTTTGCCAGATAGCAAAAGTAAATAAAGCTAGGAGTTACAGATGGAAAATTATATTCCCACCTGTTTCATTCTAAGGTAAACATAGATAGAACAAACATAATCTGGATATCACCACATGCAAACCTTTTCTGATTTTCTAACAAGCTCTTACATTAAAATAACAATCAAGCTTTTCTGCCAAGGTAGTGGTATTATATTGCTGACAGTAGAACAAAACCAAGGAAAGAATAGACTGTATTAAAACCATCCTTTCCAGAGAAAGTGTGTGATATTAAAATAATTTCTTACCTCAACATATACAGAATAAAAAGATTATTCTAAAAATGTACACTGAGATTGAAAACTCAGCAGATTCTGTGTACATTTATATTTGTTTCCTTCTGGGGTCAGTTTTTTTCCTAGTCACTGGTAGTAGCTGTTCTCTGAGTGTTAAACAGAGGCCACACTTTTTCCTAGGACTGTTTTCTTGACAGTGGACTGTGGCAAATTGGATGGCTACTAAAAATATTGCATATAATCCAGTAACACTGAATTCAGACACCAGGTGCCCACCAAACCTCCTCTATCACTCCCCTCTTCAGCTGGACAAAGGAGAGGAAATGTAACAAATGGCTCATGGGTTGAGATAAGGACAGGGAGAGATCACTCACCAGATTCTGTCAAGACAGGCTGAACTTGGGAATATTCCTTGGATTTATTACCACTCAAATCTGAGCAGGACAATGAGAAATGAAACCAAATCATGAAAGAACTTCCCCACAACCCTCCCTTCCTCCCAGGCTTAACTTCACTCCTCTTTTTCTCTAACCCCTGACCTGCAGTGCTGCAGGGAGATGGGGGATTGGGGCTGCGGTCAGTTTGTCACAGCTGTCTCTGTCACTGCTTCCTCCTCATGGGGGACTCCTCATACTCTTCCCCTGCTCCAGTATGAGGCCTCTCCCACAGCAAACAGGTCTTTGCTAACTTCTCCAATCTAAGTCCTTTCCACAGGCTGCAGTTCCTCACAGATTGCCCCAGCATTGGTCCCTTCCTTGGGGTGCAGTCCTTCAGGAACAGGCTGCTCCACCATGGGCCCTCCATGGGGTCACAAGTCCTGCCAGCAAACCTGCTCCAGAGTGGGCATCCTCTCTCCATGGGGCCACAGGTCCTCTCAAAAGCCTGCTCCAGTGTGTGCTTCCCATGGGGTCCCAGACTCCTTCAGGCATCCACCTGCTCTGGCATGGGGTGCTGCATGGGCTGCAGGTGGATCTCTGCATCCCCATGGACCTCCATAGTCTGCACCATGGGCTGCAGGGGAATCTCTGCTCTGGCACCTGCAGCACCTCCTGTGCCTCCCTCTTCATTGACCTCAATGTCTGCAGAGCTGTTTTTCTCTCATATTTTCACTCTTTCAACTGCAATTGCTGCTGTACAACCTTTTCCCTCTCAAATATGTTACCCCAGGGGTGCTACCACTGCTGTTGATGGGATTTGCCTTAGCTCTATTGACATAGGGGAAGCTGCTGGCAACTTGTCAAAAAAGCCATCCCTGTGGGCCCTTGCTACAAAAACTTTGCCACACAAACTTAATAGATAGCACATGAACTCTCATTACTTCAGGCACATTTACTCAGGACATGATTAAACACCACCCAACACCCCTGGAGCAGCAGTTGCTGCTAACAGAACGAAGATGAAAAATTGCTTGAACCAGACCTTGCATGACTTGCTGCTAATTAAAAATCACCTCTTCTATTTTCAGAGATCTTTTTCAAAAGTTTTAACTTAAAAGCACTTAAGGGTAGTCATAGCCTCTCTGCTTGTGAAAACCTTGTGGATTGTGGAAGCTGTTAAGTCCAGTAAGGAAACAGCTGGACTAGGTGGATTTTTGGTTCAGCCTAGGATTATTAAGGCCTAAATATACATTTGCAACCTAATTTACAGATTTCTTTCTTCTTTATTATCACTCACACCTTTGCTTAGTTGATATTGCCCCATGTACCCCATCACAGATAATTGAGGGATGACTGCAGTTAGAGCACATGGTATGTATGGATTTGTTTGGAGCAAACAAAGAATAGTTGAGTCCTATTGGGTGGAAATAAAACTGGCAAAGCCTGTCAAACCATCAGCATCATCATCAGTGTCAGCATCCCTTGCAAGCTGGGGCACAATTGATATTTGAATGAGGCTCTAAAACCCCATATGATTCCACTTTGTTCTCCAAATACATTGTTTTGTTTACTTTTATGCAAACACTAAGCCACTCCTGGTTGTCATTGTTTTTCACTCCTGTAAGTAAATAAACTGTGTCACCAGTGAGAGTTTCTCTATAGGCAATCAAATATCAAGTTCAAGTATCTGAACACCCTTCCTTCTCTGACAGCAGCTCTTGGTCATTTTGCCTGTTTTCTACAAACTTTTTGAATGCTACAATACAAAAGACATGAAGAGCAGAAAGTGCTGCATGACTGTGGCGCCCGTTCCAATGGTGTCAGAGAGAAGGCTTTGAAATACATCATGTTGCTGTAATATTTCATTAAGTGAAAGATGTTAGTGGAAATATTGCAGCTCTTCAGAGAAAACTCGGTCACGCTAACTTCCACATCTTAAAAGAAAGGCTTCTTGTCTATTATACTGCAGCCTAACACATGGAGATTGGCTCTCTAGACAGAATATGCTACGCTTTGCACAACCACCCATTGTCAAAAGTCACATGGCTGAAATGCCAGTGTCTCAGACTTGACTTTTCTGACTGACTCCTCAAGGAATTCTACTGGCACTTCAAGAACACTAAACAAACCAAACAAACTCTTATTTTGCTACTCTGTATGTATTTTCTTAGCATTAAAATTGTTCTGAGAACTGATTTTAGTAAACACTGTCGTTTCAGGGGCCAAGAGTTCTTATGATATATGACTGTAGACAGATCATGGGGTTTTAGCCCAGAGCAGCTCTCATAAGCAAGATTATCACAGAAAAGTAAGCGTCTTGGGTAATAATGCAATCCTATGGTCTGGTATTTATTATGTTTAAAAGCTTAATCTATTTTTTATAAGTGAATGTTCTTTATCAATTACCCATAAGATGTACAATCACTTACCTCTGAGCCTGAAATACTTCAGATGGTTGGCAATAGCCTGCTCAACAGATTCATCAGGGCAGATCTTAACTCCACTGGGAAACAGAATGGATCGCTTCCTTCGTAACAGCACGTGCCTGTGGAACTGCTCAGCATCCATGATGCCATTAGGCTTTTTCAAGCCAGGAGGGAGAGAAGGGTTTGCCAGCTGCCAGTCACTGAGCTGAGGGGCTGGTGAAACATCTTTAGCCTGTCGTCCTCCTGCAGCTGAATAAGCTTCTGCTGTAAAATTAAAACCACACAAATTTCTCAGATGAGATAATGATGCAATCATTAGTATCTTCATGCCATTTCCATTGTCTCTGAAGGACATTGCTGTGCTTTTTTCTGTTAATAAAACCTGTCTCTGACAGTACTGTTATAAACAACCTCAAGCTCTTTACAATATCCCAGCAAATGGTAACATAGCATGAGGCTCTAACCCTTTGAAATCTAATGTTTTGTGTTTAACTTTCCTTTTGTCATTCTGCTTAAGTAAATGGGACTATATTTGTAAATATACATATATTTAGAAGCTTTCAGGGTCAGAAGTTAAGCAAGAAAGATCTACTCTTACTCTGTACTTTCTTTCTACAAGAAAGATCTGTATACCTTGCAAAAAGAAAGCTGCTTGAATGGACAGTTGACCTTTCATCATTGACACAAGTCCCTTCTCCACTAGAGCAGGGGGAAAAAAGAGGAATAAAAGGGTTCATCAGCTTCATGTTGGGTTTTTTGGATTTTTTTAATTCCCTCTTTTATAAGTTGTTCCATATCATTCCAGAGGAACTTGAGAAAATAGCTGAGGTAAGAATGTGTATATTGAGATTTGGTCTGACGGTCTAATTCTCTATCTTTCACAGTCAGGCAAACTGAAATTATTTAACTCAACCTGTTTCACTTTTTCCCTGGAAAACATGCCTGAAAATCAAATACAACCAATCATTTATGAGAGAAAAAAGAGCAATAACTATGATATTTCTCATCCCACAGATTGAGTTAATTCTGCAACTTCAAAGTCAGTAGACCTTTGACTTTTATGACTGAAAGATTAAAGGCATGGTTATTTAGATAGTACATTAATAGTTATTTTGATAGTGTATTAACAGTCAGCTCTGTTGCAGAAGATCACCAGATGGTACATCGGGGCAGAAAAGAACATCAAAAAAGGTAACTAAGGCAAATCTCTACCCAAACTGACACATGTTCAGTGCCCATAAGCAGAAGAACCTTACTTTTTAAGATTTAATAAAAAATTAATAAAGAAAAAAAATTGAAAAAAGTTACCAGTATTTAACAACTCAAAGCTGAAAAAAATTGCCTCCTATAGCCACTTCTACACTCAAAACAAGACAAATGTGCAGTTATACCTCTTGTGTTCCATATTTACACTGCTGTCACGGCACAGATTTGACCAAACATTTCTCTGTATTACCCTGTTTTTTAAAAAATTAAATCAGAGAGCAATTTTTCATTCTACATGCTGGCACAGGCAAATTTGTAAACAAGAATATAAGAAAGATATCTGCATTACCTGCAACTATTTGAAGATCTGTGTTAATCATTCCCGGAAGGCAAAGAAAGATTTTCCAAAGGAAGCCAAACATACTTATTTGTGTAATAAAAAAAAATAAAAGCAAAAACCCCAATCCCTTTCAGTACAAGAGCTGTTGTCTTTACCGTAGCCTTGAACCAGCCAAGACCATTGCCCTCCTTGAAAATATCTTGACGTCACATATCATTATCCTTGCAGAAAGCATTAGGTAAAAAAAGGCAACCAAGACATCCTGGCACTGTTCTTTCCAAAGACAGTATTCTGCTTTAGTGAAGAAAGAAGAAAAGGTGATCGAAGTAGACTCCTTGGAGCTAGCAGATGGACTGACACAATTTTTTAATTTTAATCTGGCCAGCTAAGCTCTTTACCAGAGCTTGTCATACCATTAACAGACAGTCCAAACAAGGACAGCACCTTTCACGTTTAATTAACCACGCTTTATCATTGGCCTTTCAATTTCTGCCCTTTTTAAATACCCTGCTGACCACAAAACATCAGGGGGAGCACACTAATCTCCAGTAGAAAATCTTGGTGTGTTTTGTCTTCTGCTTGTAGGAATATATACATGTATATAAATGCATTAATCACTTAAACACTGTTGCATGTGTAAACAGCGAAGCAACCTTGCCATGGGATTGTCTTTCTGGCTACAGGGCTGCTGCCGAGTCCGTGCTAAAAGAAAAAGTCTTGTGCTGTTGCACCACTACAGCCTGCGTCCCAAAAGCAGTGCTTCCTCCAAAGATGAAGCCAGGGCAAGTAGTGACTCTTTGCTCTCTGTTCAGGTATTACCTGGCACAAGCAGCAGAAAGAAGTTAGTGGATACCTGAAGAGATGATCAGCTAAGGAAACTGCAGAAAGGACAGAGTCCAGGAAAGCAGTAGTACTGTCAGTTCCCGTCCTGTCCAGGGTCAGCTCACTGAGGAAACGTGTATGGAAGCTGTCCTGCAATGGCAGACTGCATTCAGACCACTAGGAAATGTCCTTCAGGGCTATCTCCTGCATGGTGTTACCCAGGATGTGCTGGTTACTGTGTGCAGATCAATCGGAACAAACTGCTGGTTTGTCTGAAGTGACTATTTTTGGTAGTGGTTTTGTGTAAGTATTTCAAAGCTGGATTGCCAGGTGTCTGTCTGCAGAGCTTTTACACAGAGCTCCTTAGGCAGTGCAATGCTCACTTCTCTCTTATAGCTGCTCTACTGAACTGTCAGCAATGCACATATCAGGAATTATCAGCAGTATTACACATACAACACTCATAGCAACCAAATAAAATTACCTTTGTTTTTACGCTCTTCTGGCATCTAACAGACTCTAGATGATATTTTTCAAAACAGCAACATATTTTCTTTGGTTCTCCCCTCTTCCCCCCCAAATTATTAAATTACACTAAAGTTTTACCACTGAGCTTCTTGAACACCCCAAGTTTTCTTAGAATCAGACATTTTGGATCTATCAAACCATCACTGCTTACCTAGTCAGGCTCTGCCAAGCTAACCACAATAGGGGCAGCACCATGCTGGAGCTATACATGGAACGGCACAGGACAGCACTGCACTGGTGCCTAGAAACTGTTTCAAAGTCCTATTCAATATCTCTGGGTAGGGGGAGCAACTTTTGAGACTAGCTTGGGTGCCTTTACTGTGATCCTGGATTCAACACAGACCAGTCGTTATTTTTTAATCCTCCGCAGAGATTGGTGCTTTCAATGTCATGAATGTTTTTGCTTGCATTACCCTGCAAAAATACAATTGGATCAAGATTAGAAACACTACACCCACTTATAAAGGCAAAGGCTAGTTGACCTCCAGAACACGTGACAACTAGTGGCTTTACAGACACTTCTCAGAACACACATACTTGAGTAAAAGTGTGAAACCCAGGTAAAAATTTGCCTGGAGAGCTTTTTAGATTTACCGTGTTGTCTCTTTCACCAGCAAAGTACTTAAAGGGACTCAATGTGAAGAGTATAAAAACCATCTCTGTCAAAATTTGTCTTCCATGGTATGGCTATGTCAGCTACTGTTAAAATATTTTGTATTGATAAATATTAAAATATTATATACTCATAAAATATTTTTAAATGCAAATCATTTTTATTAGTATTAGTTCCCTATCAGTTTTATCTTCAAGTGATTTCAGCACTGAAATGTAGACTTGCAACAGCTGGAAAGTCCTACTTTTATAATAGCAAAAGGCATAACTAAAAGCACAATCATTTACAGTTTCTTAAAACAAGCAAAATAACTCTTGTAATAGATTACCAAAATAATTGTGGAAAATTAACTCCTTCCTTGACTTGATGAAAGCCTTTACAATAACACTTAGTATGAGAAAATGTATAATTCTTCTTTTTCAGCAGCCAAGTTGTATCTGTTCAAAACTATTGGCAAAAAGCATATTCTTGCTGAATGAGAGAAATGGGAAGTGTAATGTTAGTGATGCAACATGCCAAGGCCACCTCAGTATCTCCAAAAATTAAGACAGTTTTCTGACAGTTTGCATTTTTGAGAAGAAATTACATGCTTTTTCATGTAACAAATGTGATTAGCTGAATTACAGTTCTCTATGGGGTAATGCTCACTGAAATACTGCTACAGCACCCATACCACTCTAAATAACGTCCCTGTTTTTTCAAATGCAATCTATTCAAAAAGCTGAATCCATCTGTAATTTAAAAAAATGCAAAATAAAGGAATACTTTAATGAAAACACATCTAGTAAAGACCGCCATTATGGCAGATACCCACTGTCTCCAAGCTCATGAGGTTTAATATCCAGAACCTAAATTATCTCCCATGACAGGACACAGAAACTGATTTTATAGCACTTGACAGGATTCACCAACAAAATTCCCAATCAGTTTAGCAGAGACAATTAGGTTAGACAAAACCTTTTCACTTGTTCAGTTTCTGTGGTTGCTGTTGCCAAGCATTCACAGTTGTCACTTTATGCTTGTGCTCCTGAAGAGTTCTCTGGTGAACACCTCCCAAGAATGAACAAGTTCTGAGGCTGTTTAAACCTCCAGCTGACCCAATTCAGCCCACCATAGCCTGTTTTACTGCCACCTCTTCAATCATAGAGTATTGGGAAGTATTTTGAGCAGAAAAATTAGGAAGTGAGGTCAACCAAATTAATGTCACACTTCATTATCAACTCTGTCCATGTAATGTAAACCTCTTACCAGCATTCCTCCTTTTCTGAATTGCTGACCAGAAATCTCTTACCTTGTTCAACACTCAAAGATGATTGCAGTGTCTGTTTCTCTTTGAACTTCAATTTGGTTGGGCAGAATTATTACTGTTACTCTTGGCTTTATTCAAAGCATTTTCAATCCTGAGACTGTTCAAGTCTCATTCTACAATTACTGCTTTTGCATCTGGAAAACAGTTGTCTTCGTTTGGGTTTAGGTTTTTTTGTTTGTTTTGGGGTTTGGGTTTTTTTTTTTTTTTGTTGGGGGGGAGGTGCCAGAAGGAACATTCTCCTTCTGTCTTCTCTGTCCTAACCGAGCTAAAGTGTTACTACTGTGATTTTCAAGTTTTTCTTATTTTCTAAGGTGTTGTATTTACCGAGTATGGCAAGCTCATCTCAGTTCCAGGAAGCAAGTCCCACAAAAGGCCAGATGGACTGCAATTAATCCATGTCTGCAATTCATTGCTACAACATAGTAGTTCCCTATACTTAAAATGTAAAAAAACCCAGAAATCATACTTGCAGATTCACTTCTCCAGTTCTTTATGAAAACTAGGTGTCTTTTTTTAGATTTTTCCTGGCAGATTTATTTCCTATGAGTTACTTCTCTTCTACCTTGCTTCTTGTGTTGTGCTTGCCAACAGTACCTTACAAAGATCTCCACAACTCAGATGTCTTCATGGAACACATTTTCTGCTCCCACACAGAATGCACCAGTTGCTTTTAAAGAAACTGACAGGTACATTTAACACTTTGGGTGTTAAAAACCCGATTTTGTGTTTGGGCAAATAATTGATTGCCTAGAAACAAAAATTACACAGCTTAGGGTAAAGAACCTTACAGAGACTGGTTTGCTTTAAAATATCGTATCACTCCACCATTTCAGTTAAATAGAGCTTAATAAAGGAAATGGAAATGCAGATGTGCAAAAAGGTTCTGCGTGAGTTTGGTTAAAAAGTTAACTTTGGGGAGTTCTAGCAAATAAAAAGAAAGCATGAAGGTACCTGGAATGTAGCTTCTTCCACAGACACTTCCTAGCATTTACCACATTCCTGGTAAATGCAAATGGCTGGAATGGGGTGGGTTGTGGCTGATGGTCCCACAATCATTGAGTGAGATGTGGGTTAAGAGATGCACACTGTGTATATATACATTAAATGCAGTAAGATAGGCCATCTTACACTGAGCTTGTGGGTTATATGTAGCAGCTGGGAAAAGAATGGTAACAACCACATTCAGCAGCTTCTGGAGATAATTTTAATATCAAATGCATCGGCATTCTCATAGCACATATGTAAGAAATCTAAAAAGGCAATCCCTTCATGTTATAAAATCAATTTAGAAAATTGCATACATTATTTTGCTTTTAAGTATCTATAAACCAGTCAATCTAAAAAAGAACAAATCACTTGGTGATAAAACCTAACTTTACCATAAGAAAAAGCCCAAACTGTTTTTCATAAGGGAAAACTGAAAATATTATTCCATTAAAAAAGGTGTAGAGAAAGGGAACATATATCTGCATTTTATCTTTTGTTTTACAATAAATACACAGATTATTCTTGTAAGTAATGCTGGTGTTGTGATTTAGGTGCTGAAAGACACAAACTCTGGGATGAGAGGGAAAGATGTTGGGGAGCAGGGGAAGAAGGGGTAGCAACAAACTACAGAATTAAAGTAGAAACAAAGACAAAAAACATACAGTCATTGCACAAGGCTGCTCACAGCTATACAGAAGGTAACTGTGCTCAGCAAATTGCTCTGTTTTAAAATTGTCTCTCCTCCAGAAAAAAATTTGTTCCTGGTCTGAGAAACAGTAAGGGGGCGTGGAAAGGTGTTGGATAACTGCACAGAACCTGAAGTAATAACTGGATTTTCCAAATGCCAGGTTTCAGAGTTGTCTTGAGGGAAGAGGCCCTGAGAATTCTTCAATAACATAAAAATGTTCCCATCTTTGGGTTGCCCTCAATTTTTATTTTAACTCTCTATTGTACTTCCAGCTTTAAGAGCTCTGGTTTTGTAGACTATTTTATGACACAGGTGGTTTTGGTGGTTATCTGACACACAGTCCTTCTGAAGGGTGAGATGACACTTAAGTAGACTTAGAGTGGGGAACAGGGAAAGCATCCTTTTAAAACAGTCACCTTTTATCGTGCAGGGAGTACAGAAAAAGTGCGCCCAAAGTGTGATCAGTGTTCAAGGAAAAACTACATAAATACAAATTAAGACAATGATAAACTTGTGCTAGTTTATCAAATCAAGTCTGAGTTCAAAAACTCAATATTCAGGCATCTTTACCCAATTCTCTAAGCAAAGTACAAATCCTGTTTGTCTTATATATAAATTACGTATCTTAAAGATCTTATTTTTCAGTAAAACACCTCAGACATTTGAGGTTGTTAAGCCTCATCCTGCTTGCCTTGCTAATGCAGGTGATGCCTTAAGAATTGTAGGAATTATTCCCCAAAATCAGGTTAACAGCATTAAAAAAATCTACTGCCTAAACATACTGTATTGGTATGTACTTTGAGAGAAAGTTTGCTTCTAAAATGTGATAAGAAAACAACTTCCAAAAAAAAAAAAAAATACTCTCCCAACTTCAAAGTATTTCAACAGTCACTCTCAAGCAAATGTCTTCCACTCATGGAAATACACTTTTATGAAAATGCTAGGAAGGAGGGAAATAATTTTAAAAAAAATAATAATCAAAGCTCATCAGCCTCAAAGCTTGGCAGAATTTTCTGACACATGCAGATTACTTCTGTATATAATCAGAAACAAAACAAAAAATGCATCTCTAAAGAGAGTCAATATTAAATCCTTGAAGTAAAACAATACATAGTATTCATTCTATCTGTATCAGCTGCAAAATCAAGAGACACAACACAGGATCCAAATCCTGTCTTCAGGCCTGACTCCTACATGAACATCCATGTTCAGACAGAATTATAAAGAACAGGCTCCAAAGGATCCAAGATTACATCCTTGTGGCACATACCTGTAAGCAGCTTTCATATTCCAAGTAAAGAATCAACTAACAATCCATACGCATTAGCTTTAACTTACATATTTACACTCGGATCTACAACCTTCTCCCTTCCCCCTCTCAGCATTGTAAGACCACACAACACCATTGAAAAAAAAAATCTTTAAATAAATACATGCTGAACAAGAAGTACTCTTGTGCCTTTTTTTTGCCCTTCTTTGCAAGGCATGGAGAAACCAAACGCCACTAAGCAGAGTTCCAGTTACTTTACACAGCAATGTCCTTTGCCAGCACTGCCTTATTAGATTTATTAGCTGCTGCTGCCACTATGCTGTTGAAAGTGCAGTTGCAAGATCAGGTCTCGAATTTCTTCTCTTTTGCTTCTGATCAGCTGACGAGAGAACCAATTCTCCAGACGCAGTGGTTGTTCAAAATTAACTATGGGATTCTGGCAAGAGAAAAAGGAATATTTATGGCATAAATTTCCTAATGCAACCTTCAGAAAGAATTTTAAACCCTTCCACTGCTGCTGAGATCAAGGAGGCACAAACAAGTGTCCATACAAGACTGACAGCCCTTCAAGTCAAATTCCAGTCCTTTCATCATAGTCACATATATGTGCCCTTACCAAAATGTACTCATGGTAAACAGCAAACAGGTTATCATCACTTCTCTTAAAAATACATCAGTATTAACGCATATTAAAGGCAGATCTCATAATGTATTTTGACACACGTAGAGATACTTATGATACCTTACAAGGGACAGATGCCTTTTCGTCACAAAACATATAATTACAACCACACTACAGCAAAGAATCAAGCATACACTAGTTAAGCATGCTGAGATTTTGTTGTGACAGGCATGTGTTTTTCCTGTCATGAGCTGGTCTCTCTGATAGAAGACAACAAAAAGTAAGACCATTGATAATAGTTTTAGCAGGACACGAGAAAAGGAGAATTTGGAACAAAAGAGGACAGCAAATTGAAACAGCTGAGAGGTGCTAGCAGCTTTGGCAGTAAGACCACAACATCACATCGCATTTGCCAAAACCAATTTTTTTATTTCTTTCCCTCTTCCCTCTTTTGCCATGCTTATATTTCACCTTCTCCTTCCTTTGAATAAAATATGATAAACTGAAGCACTAAAGCAAAGACATCATGATTTGCAGTCCATGAGTCCTGGCATGTTTATGACAAGTTACAACCACCTTGTCCCAGCCTTGCTTCTTCAAGCAGAAGTCCCCATTGTTTAAGAATGGGCAATTTAAAAGCTTTGGTAAGTAATTTCACTTTCTACCTATACAAGAGCTCAAGCTATCTATTACAGACCCACAGAATGGTTGAGGATTGAAGGAACTTCTGGAATTTTATATCCCCAACCAGACCTTCCTGGCTTCCAGCAGAGCACCTCTCCTCATTGGGTCACCTGTCACTCAGGTTGGGAACTCTCCAGGAACCTGTCAGGTTAAAGTCACCCATAGGGTCCAGGGTCTTTTACCTGTCCAAAGAGGGCCTCTTGCACTTGCTCTTCTCGATCAGGTGGCTGACAGCAGAGGCCCCCTGCTATGTCACCCGTGGTACTCTGCTCTTTAGTCACCACTCATAACCTCTCAGATGGTTCCTCATCCAACCCTAGGCATACATCCATGCATTCCAGCTGACCCACATCAAGAACAGCTCAATCTCCTTGCGTTCAGTGCCTGTGCTTTCCAGAGAGCTTGTATCCATCCAGCACTCCTGCTGGATACATGATGTATCTGACAACATTCCCATGACCTCGACAAGGTCACAGCCCTGCAACTGCACACAGATCTCCAATCTAACCCCCACACTGCGTGGATTCATGTACAGGTGCTTTGGAATGGCAATCTGTTCTCCCACAGAAGCAAAACCTGTCCACTGCCCAAGGCCTCACACAAGGCTTTGGAATCTCAGAGAATGCAAACCACACGCACAATCATCAAACATGCAGAGCCATTCAAGGAACAAAGCAAAGGGTCTGTGCTGATCAAGGGGAGGAAGACTTGGGGGGACACCCCAGAACACAATGCCTGAAACACAGGATCTGCAGATATTTAAAGGCATGTGTTGAAAAAGAAAGATTCCCCTAGTTCTACACATTCCCTTTTAACAATTCCCTCTCGGCAGAAGCTGCTGCCTGCAGAGCAACTCAAAGACCAATGCACAAGCCAACAAAGTTTTAGATACTGCAAGAAGAGATGCAAAGATACTTTTGTAACATATGTAGAGCAGAAGTGTGCATATTAAATAGACTCCAATTACACCCAAATAGTTAGGGATATTGATGTGTCAATGTAAAAGCATCATTAAACTATGAGGTCAGAAACATTTGAGGAGAGACACTTAGGAGAAACAAGACAGAAAGATCCCTGCCATTATTCAGAATGGGTTTCATCTCCTCTTTCTCAAATGGCTTTGTCACTTTTGACATTGCATCACAGGCTTTTTGTGTCTGGCTATTCTGCCCAGAAATAGGTTTTTGTGGTTTAAGGTAATTTGGGGTAAAGAAGAAGGTAGTTTGCATTCATACCTGGAAGAAGCTTTCTACATACTGCAGCAAATAGACCCCACAATCACTGCTGTTGTCTTGTTTAGGCACTCTGGGATACAGATCAATCATTGTTGATTTACTGAATTCCCGATGTGTTTTCCGTTTAGCTTCCCATTCCACTTCAAGGTACCTACAAAAGAAAGTAAACAGTTGAAATACTTGAGGAATAACTCCCAAGCTCAATGCCTTTTGGGACACTACTCAATTTTGTTCCAAAGCCGGCAAAAAACCCTTGCAATCTAATAGTGCACAAGGTATTTAAAGACTTGCTGAAAACCCTAAGAAATCTCTTCTATAATGATTAGGATTTATTTGTTATCAGGTTTTTGTTCTTGTGCTTCAGTAACAACTCACTGACCCCACATTCAGGGCTGACTGCTGATTTTAGAAATGCGACTGAAAACCTAAGGGTCTGGTTTTCAAAGGCAATAGTTACCTACATTTTTCTCCTGGCTTTAGCCAAAATTACAAAGGCTCAGAGCTACTAAAAACCAAACACAAGGTCTGACTTTAGAAAATGAAAGATATATGCATTAACTCAGACCTTTTGTTTGATTTCTAAAAGCCCCAAGTCCTTGAAGTCATGACAATAAAAATACATATAGAACACTTAAAACAGCTTTTGGGGAAAGTTGAAACTGTGAAAAGGCATCAAACATGAAACAATTTAAAGATGAAGACATTTCAGTGAAGTACATCCCCTAGAAACTGCAAGAACCTATGACCGTAGACTTTGTAACTAATTTGTTTGAGCATGACCACTGCCCAAAACACAACTAAAATCAACTCAAGGAAAAGAAGTCACAGAATCCCACATCAGTTTTCTTAAACTTCTGCTTTCAGGGTGTAACTGGAAATTGAAGGAATAAGAGGTTTGCTTCCCAAACTCCCCGCACAACTCCATGGCTCTCCACTTGTTTTCTGACATCTCTAAACTCCAAGAAACCACACTCTGAAATTTCAACTTCAGGAATAGCTTAAGGCATAGTGCAGTAAAATAATACATCCAACAGAGATTTTAATCTATAAATAAATAAATAGAAATTGCTATTTCATTCTTCCTCCCAAGACATACATGGTAGAGAGGCCCCTCTGTTTAGGGAAAAGGTGATTTCACAAAAATTTCTAAATCTCATCTAACTCTTGCATAGCATTTTGAAGAATTTACTTTTACAAGAAGGGGGTGCTATTTGGTTTACAGATTTTGTTCCTTTTGGTGAAATGAATACCACAGAGAACAGAAGGAACAATTGTGTTTCGCTTCAGATATTTAACAATTTTTTTTAGAAGTTGTTGATAGACATTAAAGTCATTAGGAGTGTGTAAAAGTACTGAAAGTTTTTAGGACATTCTTCTAATACTTACATACTTACCACATACAAAACTGAATATCTCTTTACTCTCACTTTTCAAAACAAATACCATTCCACTCTAACTACTGACACATCAAGCTTTTAGACAGCTTCAGCCTAGTTTCCACATTTTTGCACAAAAGAATGGATTTAACATTAATTCTGTACACACCATCAAAAAAATGAACATCAGCCCCCTAGAAAATTACCGTTAAAATTTTTAAAGTATTAATTTTAAATCTTTTTCTACCCTTAAAAACACCTTCAGTTACTAGACTGGATGGGATAATTTCTTCCCCCACAAAAGCAAAACCTTCTCTATTTTTTTTCTCCACTCTCCCCTTTACAGGTTTTGCATTATATGTGGGCTGCAGAACACAGACAGGCTTGTCATGGAAGCCTCTGTATTGTAATTACAATTTCCTTAGTCATGACTCTTCATGGATTTCCCTTTAGCATTAGAAATAAATACCTTTATAGAGAAAAGTATTTTGAATACAGAAATATGACCAGCAGCATCTATTGCTAAAAGACAGAAACTGTGGTTACTTACTCTCTCAAAACCTGAACTGTTTTCTGCACAGAACACGCTTTCAAGGAATCTAAGATGAGTATACAAGGCCTGTATACAAGAAAAACAAACAAACAAGTCATTGCAGCCTTTCATTACCAACACTACTGAAGAAAGTATTTTGTTTGCATACACATTACCAAGAGTATCAATATCTGGGCCAATGTGGTAAAAATGGACAAATACATACAGCTGTGGTTTTATGACAATAACTACAGAATTTCACAATTTAATATTACAATATTAGAAAGAAAACAGAAACATACCTTTTACAAATCTTTTTGGAATTACTTAGGGAGATCTGAGACAAAAGAAAATAAAAATAAGTCTTAAAAAACCAACAACAATTATGAACTAAGATCTTTATAAATTTAAAGGTAGTTAGAGAAGCTCTCATTTCAGAAAGGTAGAAACAGGTAAATCAATTTTAAAACCAGGTGAAAACATAGCAGAGCAAATAGTTCAGCAAAGGAGGACTTAATGCTAATTCAAAATGCCTTGCACATGCTGCAGGCCACACAACCATCAGTAACTACTGCAAAAAAGACGATGCAAAATCACTTGGTTAAGTCTCACAGCCTTTGGAAATTGAGTAATATGTTTTCTCTGTCAGTACAAAAAGGCACTTACTTTAGAAATAGCTGAATATAGAACTGAAGCAGAAGCAGCAATTTCATTGCCACCTAGTAAAAAAGAACAAATGAAAAAATGTTAAGAAAATAATTCCCAAGTGAAGTATTTTTATTTTCAAGTTCATGATTATTAGTATTCAAAATATGAAAGTAAAGCTGATTTCTAAACCAATTTTTAACATTCACTTCTGAATGTTAGAACAGCAGAGTTACTAAGAGTCTTCCCTCCTGATAAAATTCTTACTGAAACCAAGTAACTTTCCAGTCATCACTGATATTACATGTCTCTTCCAGTATTTTTCAAAGTTGCAGACAACTTGCAGTCCTTGCTATGCATGGTAATATGAAAACATACTACATCAGTCTTGATGTCTTAGAAATTATCTTTCACATAATTTCCCTCCTTCAAGCATTAAGACACTATTAGAACTGTTTATGGCTTGACAATTTTCTCCTAGATTACATACCTTTAGAGAATGAACTTCTGTTATCATCCATTTCTTCTTCATCCTTGAAGGACACTGAACCAGTTCTGGTGTTCTTACTCTCTGGCTGAAGTGGAGACTGCTGAGGCTGCTGAGATAACGAATTCTGATGTGGACAGTCCTCATACACAGCTTCTTCTAACCAAGGAAAGCAGATAACTGCAATGTACCAATGAGACCTGCCCAGCAGTGGGGAGAAGGAGGAAAATATGTCAGAACTCTGTAGCATTTGGTTCTGAAAAGCCTATGAAAAGCTTTTATAATATTGAGAGCTCATGGACAACTGCTCTGTGACACACAGTCATCACTGCCATGTTCCTTCTTTCATGGCATCTCATACTAATCCTTTCATGCATTTTTTACTTTGCATTGTGGTGTAACAGCAAAATTAAGTATCAATTCCTGTAAAAACTCCAAGAAACCCACCACAGCAATTTATCGCTGTTTGAGCATCCATTTCACAATTTACCAAAAATCCAAAATAAAAAAATACTAATAATCTGTGCTGGTCATCCGAGTTTTAAATATAGCTGAAGGTGTGGCACATCTTTAGCCTCATCCCTTTCCACAGCTCTTTTACATTATGTACCTTTCAGTGGCTATTTAGTTTTACAGGAGTTTCCATGTACAGGTCAGTTATTCAACCAGGCCAAGGCACAGATTATGGAAGTTCTACTTTTATCTATTGACACTATGAGTGGCTGTGATTTCTTTATAGAAATATTACTTAAGTGCACAGGAATCATCATAATGACACACAAATTATTCTGAAAAATACCTAACAGCAATTTTTGATACAACAAAAACCAAAGGTACAAAGTTGACTGATGATAACTGAATAAACATTCTTTCTTTTGAACAGACTCCAAGATTACTCAGTCCACGTGTTACTTCTTCAAAATCTAATCTATCATGTGCAATGATCCAGCCTTACAACCATAAATTTTTACCACCACAACATTCAAATATTAGAATCTTTAAATATCAGAAAAGGTGTTGAAAGCTCAGACTTACTCCTCATTCACAGGCACAAAGATATAATCTTTATTGAAGATATTTATATGGCGAGTCCATGTTCTTACTCTTCTGTGTCTTCTCTGTGCCGCTCTGAAAGAAATAAATGACAATCATTTTTTGGTTTTGTTCCTTTCAGTTAAAGCAAGGCATAGGGATTAATACTCCTACATCTCCCCAGTCCTTCAATGGGTTTTTCATTTACTCCAGAAATTTCCTAGTCAGATTAAAAATAAATCACTGTGCATTGAGCCCACATGACTAATGAGCCATTTCTGAATCATTTTAAGCTCTTCTGGAAAAATTCACAGATTGGAAGGGATTTTCTTACAGTTTTAATTTACTACACTAAATGTAAAAACCTCATCTGAACACCAGTCAGTGTAAAAACAGATGTGTAATATTTTAAAAACATCCATGACTTAAACTTCACACTATCACTTCCAAAGGCCTATCTAAACAACCTTATCTTTTGAAAGGAAAAAGCTAAATGCCTTGCACAGGGTCATGCAGCACACCTGCAGCAAACACAGAAGCGAAACACATGGCCTCCAGTCCTGAGATTTAAATGCTGGAACACATTTCATTTCCAGCTCTACAGACAAAAAGCATGAGGACACTAGGAGAACAAGAAAAATCTGAGAAGACACTTAAGTTTAGATTTTCAGCTTTCTTAGCTTGCACAAGTTGAAATAGAAACCAACATTTCACAGAGCTTTGCTCCAATATGATCTAAATGCAAAATTCACTCTACTCAGCAGACACCCCTATTATCATTGTGATTTCATCCTCACCCCTGATTAAGAAACACAACTTCAGAATAGTAGGAGTGGGAGAAAATAAGTGAGGACTGGAAAACCAGGCTGGACTCTGCAAGGGCCAGCACTAAGTGAAGATTTGTTGCAAACTTCCTCTGCTACATGACTCTAGAATCACTGGGAATGTCAAAAGGGAAGGCCTGTTTACAAACTGGGAAAGCGCCTATAAAAGGAACTTTCTCAATCCAGTGCCTGAGCTACGTGAACAAAGTGAAATAAAGGGTCTTTTACTAGCTACATCTCTTGAGAGTCATTTCATTTACAACAGTACAGAGCCAAGTTTTTCACTATCCATTTATCCAAAAAAACCCCACTGAAACAAACTAACAACCCACACCATCTGTAGTCACCAGATCAGTATCTAGCCCAAACACAAAACTGGAATTGTCAAAGCTATTTTCTAATCCAGAAAAGCTACAGTCCTTGAAATAAGGTAAATTAAGAATGCCATCCCTGGTCCTCAAGATGATTATGGACAGTCCAGCCTTGAAAAAGGAATCCGATTAAGGCACAAGAGCATTCTTATCATGGACAATTTTGTCTTCACCTCAGAACATTCAAAGTCAGAAGACAGTAAAACCATGGAACATGTCCTTTCAAACACAGTTACATGAATTTTCAGTATTTGTGAATATTACAGAAGTCTCATTTTTCTTCCCTTCAACACAGCTTTCCCACAGCAGTGACTGTCACCTAAACAAGATGGCACACATGGATCTTTGTGCAGGTGGCCTCATTTGTCAGTAGAATGAAAATTCTGGGGACTTAATGGATAACGGAAGAAAAAAATAATCACTTCAGAAAGAAGCAAAAGAGCCTTCAACAAGCTGAATGATAATGCTTATTAAGGATAAGTTTATTGATCTCTGTAACAACCTCAAAGGTGTTATAGTGACATGGGTCTCAGTCTCTTCTCCCAGGTAACAAGCTACAGGACAAGAGGCAACAGCCTCGAGTTGTGCTGAGTGAGGTTTAAGTTAGCTATTACAAAAATTTCCTCACCAAAAGGTTTTTCAAGCACTGGAACAGGCTGCCTGTGGAAATGGCTGAGTCACCAGGCCTGTGGGTATTTAAAATACATGTAGATGTGGCACTTGGGATCATGGTTTAGTGGTGGACTTGGCAGTGCTGGGTTAATGGTTGGACTCTATGACCTTAGAGGTCTTTTCAAACCTAAGTGATTCTGTGATTCTATGAAAACAGAATGAATGTTGGTGGCTTTGGTCTCAAACATCAGTGTTGAGAAGGAGATGAAAGTGAGCTAAGAATGCTTCTACCTTTCAGAAGGGAAGCAGGAAACATAATGTGATACAGGGTTCCTGGGATGCTAATGATATCTTTTTGTGAAACTCTCCAATTCAGCGAGCTCATGTGTTAAAAAACAAATGTGTAAGCCTGATGTACAACAGAATTTTTTTACTAAAATTTGGTCAATAATTTATTACCAATATATAAAAATCAAATATGTGGTGAACCTAAAAATATTGTTAGTAGCATACTTTCTTAAAATGATGCATGTCTTGCAAAACCATGCATTTATGATAAAAATATAAAATAATTGTCTGATGTAAATAGATGAAGTTGGAGAAAGGTGATAACACTTTCATTCATATTCAGTATGAATCACATTGATTTTAAGGAAAAACACCAGTATGCCTAAATTTCGAGTTATGACATATAGGAAAATACCAAAAACTATTTTATGTGCTGATTAGTAGCTGATCTCCAGAACCTCCAAGTGGCATCAACAGATTGCTTGTTTCAGGTCATAAAGGCATCTAAAATGAACTTACGAAACTTTGACATCCCCCTCAGAGTTTTTTTCTGTCCTGGTCAGGCACTTGTAGAAGAAACTGCTAAAAATGTGTGTACGGTCAGCAACATGTTTTGGTGCCTTCTCCAACAACAGATATCTACCAAAGAAAAAACAAGAAAATTATTAAATTCTTTTTCTAGAAAGTACCATTACTGCTAAAAAAAAGGACAGTTATTTTCATGACTAACTGTACTCATACTTAGTATCAGTTGCCTTCACAGCCACTAATCACACCAAACTTTTCTCTCTACTCTATTTTAACTAATCACATGGATGCACATCATTGCAGTATGAACAGCCAAGCAACTACTAAGAAAACAGTTACATTTTGTCCCTTATTTGTTCTCCAGTTTTCAAGCTTCTGAATTTATTTTGAAAGTTAGGTACCTAGCCCTCACAATTAAAAGAGACTTGAAAATCTAACCAAGTATTAATCTATGGAGTGCTATAGCCATATACAATCAAAAAGCATGGAACAGGTCAGTTACATTGTCCATTTCACTTTTACAGGCTATGCATGTGAAAGCTAAGTACTTATTATTTCACTGCTGATAATTTTACAATGAACATCCGCTTCAGTGTTTATTCTGTCATTCTAGAAGGCCAAAGCTCTCATAATTGCAGTTATCCTACACAAGGGGCCTCCAGCTTCACCTGATGATTTGCGCAGAACAGTCATACATGATACAGCTTGCAACAGAATGAAAACTGACCATGTGGGAAGTCTAACAAATTTTAAAAGCAGTGGGATTTCTGCAACAATTCCATTAAATTATTTAATTTAAATCTTCCTTTTCTGTCAAGATGAAGCTACAGCTATTCAGAGGACCATGATGCATTATTTGGTTCTAATTTACAGCAAAATATAAGGGGCTTTGCTCTCAAACCCCATTGAAACATTCTGTTACACATTTTGTTTTCCAATTCTCTAGACAAATCTTCCTATTGCTCACAGTTCCTGCATCCATCTGGATGACAAAGAAAATGGAATTCCTGCTGACAACCTTCAAAAGAACCAGAATTCTTAGGTCTAAGTCAGCAGAGTGAAAATAAACCACAACTTTAGGTACTAGTGGCCACAAGGTCAGTTCTTGAAAAACTGCTTTCACAAGCAACTTTAGCAGGATGGCTTGGAGAAGCTAAGCCAAGCACAACCTCCTCAATACCTATCAGCTGTGTTCCTTTCTGCAGATCTGCATCAGAAGAATACCTGAAATTGCACAGAATGGCAGAGGATGCTCCACTTCATGCAAACTTAGTAAATAAAATACTACTACAGACCCTCTACTTTTCTCGACTGCCTACTTAACACTTTCTGCTCTGTAACGTCACCAAAAAACATTTTCCTCCAGTTATTCTGTCTGGATTTTATCAAAGCCCTTTAGAGGGACAAAACCAATGAAATTAAAACACATGAAACAGCTAAGAGCACAAAAAAAGCATTTTTTAAAAATTCCAATGCACAAACTCATCACATTGTTACTTCTGAAATTGTTGTATATAGTAACCAACATTTCCAGTAACATTCAAGTCCACACCACACCCCAAAGAGTGTGAAGGGTACAAGAAGGACTGAGATTACTTACTTAAGATAGAAATCAATGATGACATCATTGAGAAACTCTCCATATTCTAAGCACTCTAGATCTTCTCTTGTGACTCCCAGTCCTCCTTTTGCAGGTGGGGGTGGATAAACAATTAAACTAGAAAACATAAATCATGGCATAACATTGACATTGTTTTATATGAGGTTGCTGAGTATGGCTATTTCATATGTAGAAGATTTTCTAGAACACCTTTTAAAAGCAGTAGTTCTCAAAACTTTACCATTTCTTCCTCCAACAGCTAGGTGTTACAAAAGAAGTATCATCCCAATGCACACTGAAACTTCGATAGAAACAGACTTTTTTTTAACCTTCATCTTGTGTTTCTATTTTTGATCAAAGTATTTGAAAATGGCTATACAAAATGTGAAGAAACACTAGAGGAAACATGGTTATAAACAGAGTGACAGAACAGTAAAAGAAATCATTGTTCGGATTTTATAAGAGGCTCAGCTTAAGTCAGTAAGTTCTGCGAAGATAGACTTAGATGGACACTTGTAGAACCCAGGAGATCCCTACCCTCCCCATTGATGCACCCATAATATGATCTATTAGCCATAGATCAGATTTGCTCTAATTACTGTGAGACTGTCATCCTATAGCATATCAATTTTGTCTTTTAACAGATAACTACACTTATATTTGCTGATATTTTAGATTTGAAGAGTGACTTTCATAAAACTCTTTGAAATCAACTAGAGAATGGCAGTTAAGTGATGGCTTTTATTCCAGTAATTTATTTATTTATTCAGTGTCTTATATTTTCCCCTTCTCATTTATATGAAATGCACTTACTTCTTAACCACTCCCATTTCTCTTACTTCTTTCCATTCTTCATTCAGTGCAGAGGACAAAGAGATAGAATAGCAGCCACTATTCTGCTTATTTGCAAGGGCATAACTGGGCCTGATCACTTTTAGGTTTGATTCCTACAAGAACAAACACAAGCAATAGTAAAAAGCATTATAGAGCTTGATACATAAAACACAACACACAAAACCCAAGCCTAAAGCCCAAGGTGTACCCTGCATCACTGAAGAGGATTCTTGCTGGCGATCCGAAGTATAAATGTCAGTATTTGGGCAAAAAATGCCATTCTTTAGACAGCTAAAAATTTATAAATCTTTTTTAAAATGGTAACAGATCTTAGTTCATAATCTCTCTCTAAAACTGTTCAAGCATTATTTAGCCAAGTGACCCAGAAATGTATTTGGAGAAACATGACCTGAGAGGGTGGAGACAAGTATCAGACTATCTTACCAGGAGCAGTGTATGCTTGGAAGGTTTGAAAATCTAGTCCTTGAACAATTTGCCTAAAAACAATACAGATTTGAGTTGGCTGGCTTCCTTTTTAAGTCCCCAATTTCATGGACCAGATTGATCTGCTGTCTCTCAGCTTATTACTGGTGGGAACAAAGATGAGTAATTTCTGAAGTAACAATGACACGGGGTTGTATTTAGACATTCACTCAAGAGATTAAACCAGGACAACACATTGCACAGACTCATCTCCCCAGGAGTCTGAGGAATCACTCACCATTTTCAAGCTGTGGAGATCCCACAAGTATATCTAGAGGTATCTGGCAGACAACCTACATAGCTCCTCCTCTCCTGCACTTCCATCTCAACCAAAAAAATGGTTCCATTACTCATCCTGCTTGCTGCCCTAGAGACACCACAAGGGCAGAACACACCTGGGGTTCTAAGTTTACACAACCACGAATTGATCTAAAGCATTGGTACTTGCCACTTACTGATGAAGTCTACAAACTATCCCTCTCCCTGTGGACACAATCTAGACAACTACTAATTTTGGAGTAATCATGACTGATGTTTTTTGAGCTATGAATTAAGAAAGAAGGCTGACCTAAAATTTACTACAACGTGTGAATGCCAACCAGTAGCAATGAATGAAGCAACAGCTAGTCACTAACCTGAACTGCAGACTCATGAGCATCTGAGGTACTCTCTTTTGGTGTGTATTGCTTTAGCAGATCCTTATTGTAATTAATGAAAGAGCTTTCTTCAGGAGAAACATCCTTAAGCAAGGGTAATGCTTGCTTCAAAGACAAAAACTCAGCAAGATCTGGTGCTCTGTTCCTCTTGCTCACAGCCGTAATCAGTTCAGTCAGTCTGTCTTCTTCCCATTCTGTGAGTGGTTGAGACAGTTCAAAAAATACAAATTCACTGGATTTGCCTGGAAAAAAGAGAGAATAGAAAATATTAGCTATTAGATTATGTGATAGAAACTTTTCTGAACTCCCACAAAGGAACTCAGATAATGGCAGGAGGGGAAGCCCAAATACCCTGCCAGATTCATCACAGGGGCCATCAGCCCTCAGAAGTCCCACTTTGACAGGCCCAGAGGAGGGCAGCAAAATGGTAGGTAGGAAGCCAAATTCAGGACCGTGAGGAGGACACACAATTGGGGCCCTTCCCAGGGCTGTCCCAGGAGAGTCTCAGCCCAAGGGTCCAGACCCAAAAGCCATCAAGATGAGTCAATGTCAGAGCACTTCCTGGACTGAAAGGAGGTTGCTGCTGAGGTGTGCAGCACATATGATGGGAGGGAGAGAAAGAGTATTTTGGGATTCCACAGGACTTAATATAGGTAGCTTGAGCAAAGACCTAAAAGCAGCAAAGAGAGGCATTTAGGTAATTCAGGGAAGAAGTAGTGTGGGAAAAGAGAGGGTTAAGGGCATAAGAAGGACCAGTCACATCTAAGTATTTTGCTGGTCAGTGCACTTGTCTGGCCATGCCACAAGCATGGACCAGCACAGCTTATCCTATCTTCTTAAAAAACCCCTTCTAACCCTCCCAGCTGAGGAACTCCTCTGACCCCTCTCAGGCTGTCAGATCCACCATGATATATTTTCCTCTAATATTAACACACTAAGGCAGCAGAGCAGAATCATAGTAACCATTTCCACAACCCGCAAAAACATTACTGATTTTTTCAACGTGTCTAAAAACATGTCAAAACATTTACATTACTATGTAAAATTAAAAGGCATGAAACACGCAAACATAGAAATTCAGTAAAAACTCCTGAAGGTTTATCCAACAAGAATGTAACCAAGGTAAACCTAAGATTAAAAGATGCCTCCCATCTTCATATTCACATTCCACTCATTTCACTGGGAACTGTGTCTACAGAAGGTACCAGTAACTTCAATACACTTGCATCAGCTAAAGGTAGCTCTCTGCTAGAATTTCATTCAGTATTTTGCTTCAAACTACTTGTACTCCTTATGTAAAGTGGCCATTACTTACAATTTTTCTTCATTGGTGACTGTATAGGGAATACATGCTATTAAATGTCACACAGACAATGCTGACATGATCTTTTTCATAGATGCCATTTGCAATGATTTTGCTTATATAAAAACCTTGTATGATTGTGCCACTCTGGACACATGAGCCAAAGTTATACTCTGTTTTACAGAGCTTCACGCTAGAAAACCAAATACAGTGAGTCTATAATGTCCTATGACTAAAAAGTCCATTTGGCCTTTAGTGGAAACCCTCTTCAATAGTAATAATGCAATGGCCCACTGCAGTCTTGACAAAGATCAGCTCAATCTTTACTTGCCAAGCCTTTTGTACACCATATTCAATACTCAAGAGTAAGGATATTTAAAACATTCATATATTTTAAAGGGCGAGAAGCTCTGTACACAAGTCTAGTTTCAAAAGGCCTTCTGACATAGGCTACAGTTGAACAGTATTTTGGGGTCTTTTCATTAAATAGCAGTGGTTTTGAATCACATCCTGTAGGATTTTTTTCTTCCAAATATAAGTACAGTGATGCATTTTAGAAATGCAAAACTAATCAACTTATGTACACTGGTGCAGCCTCACCTTGAGTACGTGTGCAATTTTGGGCACCACAATATAAAAAAAGACATGAAGCTATTAGCGAGCATTCAGAGGAGGACCACAAAAACGGTGAAGGGCCTTGAGGAGAATTCATATGAGGAGTGGCTGGGAGCTGAGGTCACTTGGTCTGTTCAGCCTGGAGAAGAGGAAACTGAGGGGAGACCTCACTGCAGTTACAGCTTCCTTGTGAGGGGAAGCCACTCATCTCTGCTCTGTGGTGACAATGACAGGACCTCAGGGAATGGCCTGAAATTGTGTTGGGGAGGTTTAGGTTGGATATCAGGAAGAGATGCTCCACACAGAGGGTGTTTGGGCAATGGAAAAGGCTCCCCAGGGAAGTGGTCATAGCACCAAGACAGAAAGAATTCAATCATGTTTGGACAACACTCTCAGGCACAGGGTATGATTCTTGGGGATGATGCAAGGCCAGGAGTTAGACTCAATGATTCTGATGGGCCCCTTCCAACTCAGCAGATTCTCTGATTCTGTAATCTTTAAAATGCTATAAGGCTTTCCTCTGCATTCAAAAAACACAGCTGTAAAACAATCACCTCACTGACATGCTATATATTAGACCTTTTCATTGCACTTACAGAAAGTGATTACTCACATGGCTTGCTGGTAACCAACTTTCCCATTTGGGTTTCAATCTTTTCTACATAATCCACAGACAACCACAGAAAAATAATTGTTGAAGAACGGCCACCATCACTTTTCCACAAGCCAAATCTTCTCAGATCCAGAGTATCCACTGTCAACTGAATGTTCTTAAGAGACACTGTAGAAAATAGAATTCAAAAGAACCATACTCAGCCATAGATCAAGTCATACATGTTACAGTAATTACATCCTGAGAAGTATGACTAGAGTGTATTAACACAGTACTTACAGATTTTATTCCTTGCATTGCATAACATATTGAGAATTCAAATATTTAAGTCAGTTACATAAAATTGTGCAAAACAAAGTTATCAAATTGTAACACAAAAATCTAAACACCTACATGCAGAATTCATCCTGGAAAAAGGTAGCTTTTTTCCTCTAAATAACCACAGTTAATACTTACAAATATGGAAAGAAGAATACTGCAAATCATTAGTTCCTATTTGCTTTCAAGTCAACTTAACTCAGAACTGCTCACAAACCTTTTCCTATCACATAGCATCTTTGGAAAATCAGCTGAATGCAAAGCTACTCTTATATTCCTCTTGGCTCTAATCAACTCATATTTTTGTAAACCTAAGGGTCTAAAACCCTAACCTTAAAATTTTAATGTTTCACCTCAAAAACATGTATAGTCATAGTTACTATAGTTCAACACCTAAGACATGCAAGTATATGGGAGGCAAGCCATTAAAACTACAATTTCACTGTAAAAGCTGCTAAGTTATTAATACTTCCTCAAAAGACTACAAAACTTCTACTTATTAAAAAACATAAATAATTAAAAATTACCAATGTCTTTGTGAAAGCAGCTAAGATTATAAATTATTCATGACAGAAATACATACTTAGTATTTTAAGGCAATCCTTTAAAGATACGAGAAGGTTAAAGAAAATTCTCTTACCCTGAAATGGGATCACAATATTTTTCATTGTAAACTGAAATAAGTTTAAAAAAATTTAAGTTAGTTTGTTTTTTACAAATTGATTGAAACAATATATGGATCTTTAATTATCTGCACATCTTATAGTGAAATAAACTGAAAATAATATAATAGAATCATTTGGGTTGGAACACACATTAAGCTTAAGTCAAATATGCTCAGTTTGAGACTTCATATTGCCTATTTCACCTAAAACAACATTCCTAAAGACATTGCAGAACCTAAATGACAGCAGGTAACTTTCAGAAATGCTATGCACTGAGAAATACGCACAAAGTTGCAGAACTGCCTGTGGCCTCCTTAAAAAGAATAAGAGAAAAGATTAAGACTTGGGACAGAAGGAGCTAAAGCAACCAGTGAGAAGCTGTCAAATGCACTACTTGAAATAAGGACACAATAGAAACAGCTCAACATTAGGGTGTTACTTTAAATTAACCTTTCAATTAAAGGCCTTTAAAAATTCCACTAGCACTGCTGCTATGTTAAAGAGACTTCACTGAATGAAGAGTGCTTTATTGTCACTTTGACAAAAGGTTATATATAGTGACAAAGGAGGTTTCCCCTGGGTTACCACAGTACACACAAAGTTGTGGTTCCCAAGAAGACTTCTACTTTATACCTAACAGCATTAATGCTAAAATCTTTTAAACTCATCCTTCAAATTACTTTTGCCTATTAATTTGAGAAATTTAGGAAATTACAAACATTTTTGTAGCTGCTGGTTTGTGAAAAGCTGAAATAGTTATTACAGTCCAAGACTTCCAAAATGTCTTTCTGAAGACAAAACAAGATTAGCAGGTTCAAACATTTCTGTTTCAGTTGCAATATAAAGAATGAACCTGGTTGAATAATTGTAACTCCTGGAGCTTGTGCTCCATTTAAATCACATCTTCACTTACATTTCTAGAGTAGCACATAAGTTTCTGTGAGTAGCACATTGTCTACACTGCTTTTAGTATGTTTTTATGCTCTCTGAAGCCACAAAGCAAGCAATTGTCTGTTTAAAAGGCAAGAGCATAGTATTTATCTGGACTCTGATCATTATGGACTACTTTCTTAGAACATGGGTACTGTTTCTGAGAAAAGTAGTTGGTCTTTATTTTAAGTGACATTAACTGGCCATTAAAGTGGTATTTGTTTTCTGTTAGAATGCACGAAAAACTTCCTCAGCATGCCTTGTGTTGCAGTACAGCATTTATACAGAACCTTTACATGTGAAAACTGTGGCCACAGTTAGCTTTTCTACTGAGAGCAATCCAAACGTACAAGACAATGGACCACACACTCCATTGTTTAGCCAAAGGAATTCAATGCAACAATAATAAAAACTCTGTTTTTCCACACTAAGTACCACTGACTTTGTTTAACCAAATTTTTAAATATTCACAAAATATCATAATAAAACAACTTACCGTGGCAGGACCTGTTGATAAACACTTAAATTTCCCAATGTGTAGTCTATCAAATTCAACATCCAGTGCCAGGTTCATCTGCTTTCTAGGTGTGCTTCCAGAAGGTAAGCTGAGGGCACATTTATCTTCAATTGACTCTGTTAAAAACTGCGAAAAAAGTGTATTTACTACAGGACTTGTTAGATTTGCCCCTCCTGTAACCTCAGGAATGTTTTACTTCATGCTTGTAAGAACTGACTCCGAAAGCCAGTTTCCACATAAAAAATTAATATTAAAAAGCTCTAGGTGTTATTACATCCATTACTGACAATGTCCTTAAGGGTCTAACAATATCTTGCTACACCTCCATTACTAAGACATGATTTGTGCTTTTGACTTGGTTGTAAATTAGCAAAAGCTCAGACAACAAAGCAGCAAAATAACACCCTTCTTTTCATATCAAAGATTCAGGATCCAGTTCAGTGCTTACTATTGAATTGATTCAATTCAATCTGTGAGAAGAGGCAGCAATGGCTCTTCTGATTTGTTTCAGGATTACATAGATAACCCAGATTCAGGTCAAAGCAAGCAGCCAAAGGCTAATCACATCCAAAACAGGTCAACAACCTTTATGGCTACTTGTAGATTCAAGTTCTACAGCTAGCCAGACAAGATAGAGCTCCCTTTCCTATCTCTGCCTGCTGTCAACAAAAATCCTTGAACTTCTACATGCACTGAATTACAACAGCGGACTGGATGACAAAAAGAAACTATGATCAACACAAAACAGTGTGAAAACAAATTTTTCCACAGGTGTATCTTCATCATGTCTATTTCTAGCTCAGATTACAATTTGATCCTTCCTGTTTTCTGATATTAAACATTTCCAAATGTTTATTTTCAAAATAGGATATACATTGTGTATTGCAAAAACACCCAAGCTTCAGAACCAGAAATATTCTCTGAAAACTGTCTAGAATTCTATCTGTCAAATAAATCACTGCAGCTTCTGCTTGTGGCTGGGACCATAATAAACAATTATTTTCCATAATAAACATTACAGAAATAAATTAAAGGCTTGTCATAACAATGCATAGGCCAAAAAGTGAACTACCTGCTCTGTGCGACTTTTCATTTTGCCTTCTAATTGCTTGGCTGAGCAACCCAAGTCATACTCTTCTTCTGTTCCTTTATTTTCAGTTATATTATCCTGCATTATATCTGTGCATTGTGATTCAGAAGGTCCATCTTCATCATCACTGGAAAGGATAACTGAAAAGGAAAAAAGAAGTATACATACACCACAAAGTACAGCCTTGAGAATATTTCATTCCTTGTGGATTTCTGACAACTAAAGAATTCTGTCTTGCAATACGTGATAAAGCACACTGTTCAAACCAGTCAAGATCTGTGTGCATGGAATTGTATGCAACAAGCACTGCTTTGCATCTTTACAAACACCTTTTATCCCAGATCATCGAAATTAATTGGCTATTAAATGAAATTGGACACAGCTACTTCAAAGAGAGAATAATTTTTCTCCATTTAAACATCATTAAAAAGTAAAAGCTCAGTTTTTTCACAGCCACAAAATCAGCTGAAAAACAAAGACTGGAATTTGGAAATCCTGCTGTCTATCCTGTTTCTCAAGTACAGGACACTGCCACTAGGCACTGCTCTCTAACCTGCACAATGCATTACAACATGATGTCAGTCTTCAACCTCTTGTTCCATGTTTCCACTAGCCAGTGAAGCTCAAGTTCTCCTAGTACCTAAGTGTACCACCAGTAATTGTCATCAGCACAGACACAGTACATACTTGGGTCAATGGAAACAAGTTGCTGATTACCCCTGCAGATTCTGTTCCGCAGCTTGGTCAGGTACTGTGATTTGTCCATCTTTAACTTCCTGAGTGTACTAACTTGTGGTGAGATCACATCCTCACTGCTGGCAGAAAGCTGTTTCTTTGACAAATTTCTGGGAGGAGACTCTGAGTCAGATTCCTCTGTGTGGCTGTGAGCAGACCTTAAGTGCTCGTGGGTGGAAGTGTCTTTAGAGTCTCTCTCTGCTGGACAATCTGGCACCAGAATAGTATTAGATCTGTGACGTTGTCCATCCTCACAGGATGTTCTGCAGCCAGAAGACTGAGTTGAACTCAAACTTTGCTTTACCTAGAAACAGGAATCAGAGACAGGACATAAGTTTATTTCTTGACATTTCTAGATGGTTCACATCAGTGATCACTGAGACTTAGCTATGTGCTAGAAAAAAAAATTATATTTAACACAGTGACATTTAATGCTCAATTCAGGATAATATCTCCCTCCTCATATTCCAAAGATTATTATTCCATAAAGGCATGAAGGACAACCTTTTAGAAGTCTACAATGATCCCCATTCAAACTGAACAAGGAACTGCTTCTGATTTTTAGCAGCTCTTTCCATGTCAGACATGAAAGACCAATAAACAGTGCTGCTCTTTCCTTTCCAAAAGGGTGGCTTGGTCAACTGGGTTTAACAGGTTTGGTATCTGCCAGTCTCTGCAGGGTTTTAATCAGAAGGTTACAGAGATGCCTTCATCGTATTCAAATGCTTGAACAGAAATCACACTTTGTACTTGACTGATTCCCTCAGTCTTTTATTTGGTGTGGTGCTTTTCAAATTCTAACAAGGGATAAGAAGAAAACTTTAGGGAAGAGTACAACAGACTAAGGAGGAAGGAAAAAGACGACATCTGCAAGATTTCAATAATGTCAGGTATACTTTGCAATTTTGCTGTTATGGTCCCTAATTAGTCCCTAATTCTAGATCATCTGTGAAAGAAGCTTCACTTAAGTAGCTAGGTGCCTTATTTTCAAAATTGTTTTAATCCATGCTCCTGTCTGAACGAAACACTGTCATTCAACTTTCACAACCTTTCTGCTACAATAAGCATATTGTGATGATGTGAACAGAACTACATTTACTCACTCCTTGTGATGCATCACTGAACTACTTTCCCTCAACAGGTAATACCTGCTAATATGCCTGTATGATAAACCCCATTTATTAGCATAATTCTTTTATTTGGGAAATAAATAGGTTGCTACTGCTGCTACTGAAGTGTGTGTGAATGTGTGCACACACATACTTTAAAATTAAGTGCAACTTACAGACAGTACAAGTGCCTTTTCTGGAACGTGTGTATTACAATCATCAGAAATATGGCCACTATATCTTCTTTTCCTTTTCTCAGAATCAAAAGAGCCTGACTCCTTCTGACTAAGAGTAGTGCTGTTCATGTGTCTGCTCCTCCTCTCCAGTTCACCACAGTGCTTGTTTTCTGTGTCAAAAAAAAAAAAAAGTAATTTAACCTATTATCCTTAAAAACACTTCTATTTCTTCATATCATTTATGTCTTATATAAAATGCATGGAAGCAGGTATCCTCCACAATAAGTTATTTCCTTTTTCATTTGTATGTGGTTGTGAACACATATTCCCTCAAATTATTACTATTTTTGCATAATTAGATAAAGTTATAACCAAATTCATAGCTCCCTTCAAGCAAGAACTAGCACTTCATACTCCACAGCCTTTCTTTAATCTTCTGCCAAATGCAATATTCTCAATTTCCTGTTCTAACCTGCAATATTACTAACCAATATAAAAAGACAGTACACTATTCCTGGAGAGTGAGCATAGAGATCATAATTCTTCAGCAGTGAAAGCAAATATTGTCAAACACCACGAACATTTTAGCAGGGTTCACAAACCATTTGACCATTCTTAATGGATTACATTTTTTGTAAGACTTTTTAGAAAATTAAGATTATAACAGTGCAGTGAGGCTGCCCTCAGTTTCATTTTTCTTCCACAGATTTGATTCAGCATACCTTTACTGCTATTTAAAAACAGGCATTTGGTATATTATTACTGTATTTGTAAAAAACTGCATTTTGAGGAAACACATCCACTGTGTGCAATACCTACTTGATTTCTGTGCTCTCCTCATAATACTAGAGTAAAAATGGAAAATATCCCAACACTCTCCAAAATTCATACTTAACTGCCAGATGACTGCTTACTACAAACCTTTCTTCTGCAGCTCTCGTCTTCTAAAAGTGACAGCATTAGTTTTTTCTGGTTCCTTAGAGGACTTGGTCAATTTACACAGTTCATCATCTGTCTTGCTCAGGCAATGTTCAGACCTGTAAATAACATTAACTATGACTTGTCTTTAATTTTGAAAGAAGATTGAATAAAAATCACAACAGAAACAAGAGTTGGTTAGACTAAAAGCTTCTGCCTCTGTCTCATGACCTTGGCAAACAAAACAAATTAATTCAGTCCAATTGTGGAAATACACAGATACTCTAACAATTATTAATGAAACAGACACTTCTAAAAAGCACAAAGTATGAAAATCTGACATGCTTGACACCAGGCACTAAAATATTATTTTGCTGTAAGGAACGACTGCAACAAGAACACATAAGAAAAAAGACAACAGTCAATTGACTATCCTTGCCTTTGTAATGAATATGGTGGGAATGTAGTATATTTTTAACTTAGATTCAGAACTGGTAATAGAATCCATTGAGTAAGATCCTGCAATGCAAAATCATTTGAAATAGAAATTCCTGGTCTAAAGGGCCTGAAACAGTAACTTTAAATGAGGTGGAGGGGGATGGGACACAAAAGAGAAAGAAACAGAAAAGGATTACAGTACTTAAAACAAATAGATTGTGTGTTCACCATTTCATAATGCGTTTTAACTCAGAATGTTGTAGTCTCAGACTTGCAAAGAGCTAAGTGATCATCACAATGCCTGAAATCACAGACAGACAAACTTGGACTGGTAAAAATTATCACCCACCATGGCAAAAAATATTCTTGACATCTCTAACCAGACAGGCAAAACTCTTAGACACTTTCTGAACTCTTTAGTAACATATCTGTAGATTGGAGTATCAGTGCTCTTTGGGAATTCTGTAAAGATAAAGATTTCCAGAGTGCTCCGACACTCAGTAACGAACAGTGAGAAAAAATTACTGGTTATCTTTCCATTCACAAGGAATCATGAATTGGATCAAATACAGAAGTAGTTTTCAGTAAGTCTATTGTTCATTCTGTATATGGAACAAGACAGTCTTCCATAGACTGGGCAGCTCACTAAAGAAAACTTTATTTTGGAACCCACACCTCTCTCTCAACTAAAATATTTGTATGTATAACAGCTGTATAGATTTGACTGCCTTAAAAGACCAAACAAAACCATCAAGCATTTTTCAGCATTTGTTTTACACCAGCACCACAATTCAGGCAATTTCACAATAGAAAGCACCTGAACAGGGCTGTTTCAGCTAACAGACTTTCCTAAACATATTCGCTTTATGCATAAATTCTGCACATTTTATTTTAAATTCCAGCTTTGCTGATAATTCAGTTTAAAATGCACCCCTGAACAGACATATGCATCACTTATAAAGCTATGGCAATATATATTGTAAAGTCTTCTTAACAATCATGGGAAATAAGTACTTTAAACACTTTAAAACCCTAAGTTTCTTTACATTTAAAACCTACCTTAACTTCATTAGTTATACTGACAGGTCAGTGCTCAAATAAATGCATTTCACACTGGGTTGCAGTAAAGCAACAAAAAATCCACCAATTCTGTAATACCAAGAGCAAGAATTAAAGAGGGAGCTGGCAGCAAGTTCTAGCTGGCAGAAATAAGTTAACTTATTACTACCCTGTTCTGATGACACACAATTCTTTGAGTCAGATCTGAAATTTCCATAGTACAAAGCTAGCACAATTTCCAGGAATACAAAGCATGCATTCTAGCTACCCTAATGGTACAAAAGATTCTCTGTATGACTCTGTGCATATATATGCATAACCCCTTACAAGGGTGGAGCTTTTACTCTCCTCTGGAAGAAGAGAGCTCAATGAATCAGTACCAAGTGTATGTAATGCACTGAGTACTTACAGACAGGTGACCAGGACCAAGCCATGACTTTGTTAAAAGAATTCCTAAATTCTCCAATTCCCATATGGAATCTCATACAAATTGAGCTAAAGTGCTGGTCACTGGGGAAGGGTGAAAAAATCATCCTAATGCTGGTTCCTGATAAGAAGCCTTTTACACAATACATTAGAAAACCATGTAACAGGAACATAATATTTATCATTCAAACTATGAACTACTCCAAATCTAAAGCAACTTAAGTTCACAACTACTAAAAGAATTACTAGCTCAAACCATTATTGTGCTTAATACAAAACTCAACAGCTGCCCTCCAGATATGAGCCTGAAAAAATACACAAGATGTATCCTCAGATTAGAGTTATATACAAGAGTTCGTTTTCGTCTCAATAAACATGCTATCTCCCAAAACTTTACCAAGTGAAAAAATCAGATATTAAAAAAGTCTTAAAGATTTTGCGACAAAACAAACCCAAAAAACCCAAACATAAAAAAGAAAAAAAAAACCAAACCCACAACAATCCAAACAAACTTCCCACACTTCAGTCAGCTTTAAGCTACAGAAAATTATTAGCAACAAATATGATACTTTAAAATAAGACAGCCTCATAAACTGTTCTATCTATATATCTCATTTAAATTGCAGCTTTGTCCAGTTAATTTAAGCAGCAATGGGCAACCCAATAGAAAAAAAAAGGGAATTGCTATTAATTTCAGTTCTCTAAGATGCTAATGTATCAGAATGAGGAATATGACTTGTCTCAACTTTACCCTGAGAGCTGTTAATTACTCCTGCCCTCAAAAACCAAAAAAGTCATTCTTCTCTTCTTCATCTTTCTACTCTCTTCCCCAGTACTTCTTGCTGCTTTTTCCTGCGGCAAATTTGCTGTTGAATGAAGATGTAGCCATGACAGACAAAAGGAGATACCCTACTTTGAATGCAACTGCCATCTTAGACCAAAACAGATGTTATATAATTTTAACCCCTGATTTCTGCTAGTTTTATATGTCAAGCTGTGATGCTCAGTCAACCTAAACATAGGAAAAAAGATGAAAAGCAGATGTTAAGTGGTAAGAGAACACACACAGCCTTTAAACAAAGCCACCCTGTTAGGAATAGTGAGACCACCCAGTGGGTTAATGTGAAAAGAAATTAATTTTCATAGAGAAGAATTTGGAGATATTTTGCAAAAGAAGTTATTTGAAATCATGCTAGAGTATATTAACACCAACAGGATAGCAAGATTTTGGTTCTGGACACAGAACCAACTTAGATGTGTTTGAATTACCTGTGCATCTTCCCAAATCAAAACACTGATCTATTGCAAACAGACAGAAATTCCTTCTAAGAAAGAAATGTAGCCTTTTAACATCAGATCCAGCAAACCAGAACAAACACAATGTTAAAATGGCCCATTGGAGAAGCATCTTGACTGGCACTCAGGAAACTGATCTCCTGATTCAAGACAAGAGCAGTACAAAAGCTGTTTCAGGGAAATTCTTTTCCATTTTGAGGTGATGTCATTTCAGGAAGACTGGAAAAATCAGCAGTGAGTAACATACCTTTCAGAAAGAAAAGAACTTTCATGAGGAGAACTTAATATTTGACATGTCTGCAGGCTGGCAGCAGCTGAGGAGGGTAGTTGGCCCGATTGCAATTTGTCAGCAGCAGGTAAATTTGCATCATTTATAAGGTGACTGTCTATGTACTTTCTTCCAATTTTCGTACTCAGGATGTTCGTCAAGATAACTTTGGGTTGCCTGCCATATATATAACAATAAATCATAAATACTGCACTGAAATCTAGAGAATCAAACTTCTTGTTAAATTCACATATCCTAGAGGCTTGATAATCACACATCAATATCTTTAGTCCCTCAGAGGTAAAAAAAAAACCCAAAACATAAAAGCAAACAAACAAAAAAAAACCCCGAAAAACTCATTAAGAAACTTAAAATACAAGGAAAGCAGATAAACACAAAATATGACCCAGGTAAGAAAAACTAGCCATGTAATTTTACCTTAGCCAGATACAATGCTCACTGCATTGCCTCTAACATATCAAGCAGTATTCTTTAAAAATTGGTAAATGTTTATCTCTAAACAGCTTTCATATAGTATCTGTACACATCTCTCAGAACTCTGGAACAATCAATCTTGATTTTCCTGTGAACAAGAAGCCTCCAGTAAAACAGAGTAAATTTTCTCAAGCACTTAGTGAACAGACAGAAAAGTAACACGTCCACAAAAGGTAGCCTTAGATTTTATTCCACTCTGCTGAGGTGGCACTCTACAGTATAGCAAGGCCCAGAAAAACAGCCCCAGGTGTTACAACAGACAAGCATCAAAACTAAGCGAAGCAGAAATATGAAGATGCAACTCCCACTTGAACACACATGATATGTAACAGCAACTCAACTTACTTCATACAATGCCACTGCAGCCAGCAAGTTTGTTGTATAGCCCATGATTTATCCACTTAGTTTCTCAGACTGGGGTTAAAATTCTACCACTTCCATGGCAATTTATTTTTAATTAGGTTGTAAGGCTGTGGCCTTTTTGAATCTGTTTTGAACAACACTGCCTTTTGGGTATTGACTGCAAAATTCTCCTCTTGTCTGTATTCATCCAGAGAGCACACTCCAGCACAGACTGGGTGATGTCTGGGGAGCACTCAGATCTCCTCTTGCATCAAGATTTAAATTTGCATTTAATCAGGAGACTACATTCCAGACAAGACTGCAGAGACTCACAGGGGATAAACAATTAAGATACAGCTTTAAGAGGAAATATCTAATACTGAAAACCATGTAGACTGGATGTAACCTCCGATAAAGGAAGCCCCTGAGCTGTCTATCATGAAAAGCTCAGAAAGAAAACCTAGAGGAAAAAAAACATTCACTCTAGCCATACTTCTCCCTGAATACCTGCAACTGACCACTGCATTCAGAGGTGCAAAGAAGAAACCGGACTTGATATGCTTTTCTTCTGATCATTTATGCTAATTTTCCTATTTTCATAAGTAGTATAAAGCAGTAACAGTTAAAATACACCTTGATGTCTTCTCTGAGAAAAGGGCTGCAGTTAAATTCAAGTGTATTCTTTTCATGAGAATAAAAAAACCCCAAACATTTTGAGAATCCAATGGCTAAATAAGAATTAATTGGTCTTGACAGTAAAGGATCCTCTAGAAGCCATTTGATCAGAAAAAACCCACTAGAACATGCGTGGTACCACCTCTCTCAATGATTATCAAAAGGGACCAGGTACAAGTGAATTCAGTGATGTCAGATAAAATATAGTTTGTGAACAAGGAAGCCGTGGTACAATAAAGAACACTTTCTCATGAAGAAATAACTGCAAGGGAAATTATTTTGTTTAGTGACACAAGGCAAAGACAACATACCTTTTAGACAGAAAAATACTTTGGAGAGTAGGGTTTAAAATCTGCCATATCTTTATGCTGGCAGCAGATGATGAGGGTGCTTGATGGGACTGCAGCCTGCCAGCATCAGAAAAATTAACACCAGTTTTAGGTTGCGCCTGTGTATATTTTCTTCCTATTTTCGTCCTCAGGACATTCGTCAAGATAACTTTGGGTTGCCTGCCATACATATAACAATACATTAATAATAGGGTGCTGAGAACTTTTTAAGACACATGAATTCAACATGGATTTTCTATGAGTTTACTGTCTCTGCATCATACCTTACATCTTCACTAGAATTAAGGTCACTGCCCTGACAATTTACAAAGCTCTTTTCTTTGGAGAAGAGGAATCACAAACTCTTCTCTTGATCAGGACAGCCTTTCAATGTTTCTTCTTCTGGCATGAATGACTAACATATCCATATGCAATTCTGAAGAGGTAAATGTCAAAATGGAAATTTTGGTGCATCTTGTTATCACAAAATGTTGGAAGTGGTGTCACTTTGGCCTTACAAGCTATTCTGAAACTGTACACTTGACGATTTGCAGGATATGAAAACAAGCGTGTATTTTGTGGCACTTTTAAAACCATTAATATTATTTGTTCCCATATTGCAGATTAATTATGATCTTGCTGGGGGGCAAAACGTCAAGAAGTTAGTAGTGGGAGATTTCTCCCACTTCAGAAGCTCCAACTATTTCTATTCTATTTCACTAAACAAATTACTTAGAATTATGAATTACAAAGTCAGTAAAAATGCCTAACTGAAGTTCTTTAAAAGAGTATCTATACTTCAGTAATTCTGCTAGATTGGTACTGAAGTCTTCACACAAAGAATTAATTCTGCCATGTGGCCAGTAATATGGACAGTTTTCTTATAGAATGACAGGCATTGGAAAATACTTGTAAAGATAACAGAAAATATTCCAATGTTGAGTGTTTAAACAGCATAATGACAGAAAAAGTCCACAGCAGGAGGTAAAGGAGTCAGAAGCACAATTGCAGTACCTATAGTTTGTTGGCCATGTTGAAAATTCAGGTGTGACATCCTTTGCTCACACTCACATCAGGCTAGACTTTAACAGACTCCAGGCTCCTCCATAATTTGGTTTACTGACTGTTAGTTAGCACTGAATTTGTAATGTTTCTCATTCCCTTGATTTAAATGGGGTTAACAGATTTTAAGCAAGTACTTCAGCAAAAATTATCTTGTAATTTCCAAGTACATACATACTTTGCACTGGAAAGCTTTGCACTGGAAATCTTTGCAAAGGAGAGGAACATTTAACAAACGAGGAAGTCAACAGCATACACTTGTCAGTGCCAGGCCAAGGCATCACTTCTTATGTGGCACCAGGTTTTGACTGAAGTTTTTGAACTTGTTATGACCTAACCTTCAGAGCAGAAGTGGTGTAAGAGCTTTCAATGGCTGCCCCTTCTACAACAGGAATGGCCTCTGGCAGTGTTTCTTGAAAATCATTAAGATTGGGAGTATAATAGATTCAGGGAAACATCTAAACTTAAGCCAGCGTGCACATCTGTAAACAATGGCTGAGACACAGATTCCTAAATTACCTGTTAAATTGTCCACAGGATAAAGTGAGCAACTCAAGCAAAAGACATTTCAAAAGATTAAAATAAGCGTCAAGCAGAAAGAAGCAAAGTGTACATTAAAAGCAAGTCCCACCAGCACACCCAGCAAGTAACTTGCACAACAGCAAAACTGGAGGCATCTTGGTGAAGGAAAATCAAAGGCAATTATTTCTGTTTGTAAAGCAAGTACCTACCATACTCTGTCTTATTTACCTCCCCAAGCAGAAAAAAAACAAAAGCAAAGGTAATGAAAACATACTCATGCACACAATGATGGAATAAACAAAAAATATATTATGAGAACTGCTGTTAGATGTTCCTGGCAAGTTGCATATTGCTTTTCATAGGCAAAAAAAGAATTATCCTACCTTACTGTTGTGGTTTGACACTGGCCAAATGCCAGGCACCCACGACAGCCACTCACTCGCTCTCCCCTGCCACAGCTGGGCAGAGGAAAGAAAAAGAAAATTTAATGAAGGGGTCATGAATTGAGACAAGGACCAGGAGGAAACACTCCAAGGGCAAAACAGGCTCAACTTAGAGGTACGATGTGAATTTATTACCGACAGAGTCAGAGGAGGATAATGAGAAGTAAAATAAGCCTTTAAAGACACCTTTTTTCCCCAACCCCTCCCTCCTCCCCACCAACAGCACAGGGAGAAAGGGTGTGGGGTGGTTTGGTCAGCTCATCATTGAGATCTCCCACTGCTCAGAGAAAGGAGTCCCTCCCCTGTTGCCATTGGGTGCCTCCCATGGGAGACAGCTCTCTGTGAACTTCTCCGATGTGGTTCCAAACCTCACAAGCAGCAGTGAGATTGGAGACTCCCAAAACTCCTCTATCTGGGATTGGCTCTGCTGGACATTGTGGAAGCTTCTAGCAGCTTCTCAGAGAAGCCACCTCTGTGGCCCCCCTGCTACCAAAAACCAGACCATGCAAAACCAACACACTCAAAACCACAAGACCAAAAGCTATTAATTGTTTCTATCCCTTTGGGGAAAATGTTTTACTTCTATTTCACACAATAATCACAACTGCTAGATATGGTTCCTTTCTCAATGACCATATTGTGTACACACACCAGTGCTGTAAATGCTGTCTCCAATTCATTCAAATTTGTATTAGAAAGTGATCAAAATGAGACCAGGAAGCTACTGATTCATTTGGGACTAAATTACTATTCATTGTCTACACCACTACCTTCATGCCTGTATTTTTTACTAATAAACCCAAGTTCTGGGAAATAAATATTTTGGAAGTGGGATGTCACATACTATTTGAGGGTTGCTCTCTCAGCTCCCATACAAGATGGGGATCTGTCTTTGGTTTACAGAATAAAGCCACTGTATTCAGCTATCTGAGCTTCTGCACCATATGCACAGCTCAGGAGCTCCTTGACTTTTCAGGGCCCAAAGGAATAACATGGTACACTATCATTAATGGGAAACTCTGACTGACGCATTCACTACACTCTGCTATGAGGAAAGCCTCTGATTGTTCTCTTCCAGCTTCAAGGTCCTGACCTTTCATCAGCTGATGAGAAGTCAGAGACCAACAAACAGCAATCATCAACATCCCTGTAACCTCCTTGCTTTGCTGGACTAGGAAGTTATTACTGACCTAATGCACTTGTCAGGGCAAGGGGGACAAGTAAGTAAGTGACTGCCACAAAAACCTGACCATTATGGGGTCACTACTTGATTCAGCCGTGACATGTATTTCATTGAACATTTAAAACACTGGACCTGAAACAATCACACACATCTTATTTAAGTAGTGTCTCCACCCTCCCCCCTAACCAGGGAACTAACCTGCCACAGGAACCCTCTCTGGGATCACAGACAAATCCCCTGACACTCACCTTTCAAAAGCCCAGGAGCAGAGCAATACAAGTGAGAGAAGCTGCAGTTGCTGCTACAAACCCTCACGACCTCACATGATAGCACAATTGACAGAACCAATCTACTACTAAATGTTGTAATCCAGAATTTAAGTTAAAAAAACCCCAAAAAACCAAAAAACATGTGAAGGTTTGCACTAATATATCTACTTTGTCCTTTCTGACTAAAATTTAGAGGCAGTAACAACCCTGAAGCAACACTTTAGATGAAGCATTTCTCCCTGAACATCTGAGATTGGCTCCTATCAATAAAGTAGACTGTTTTTAAAATATCAGGAGCTAATAGAAATTTATCATTAAGACTTATTTCCTGCTTTGCAATGCAAAGGAAAAATTCCTTACTGGGAATAAAAACTATTGCATCAGAAAGACTTGCAGCATACAACTTCACTCTTTCCTCTTCTGAGTTTTGTCAGTTCTCAGACTCTTGCTCAACAAACACCACCTCTTTAGAATCTGTGTGTGTTTTATTATGCAATGAAGTCACTGTGTGGATTTTGACTTACTGAGAAATACTGAGTACTCAAATGGAACACTTAGCACAAACTTTATTGCAGACAGGAGAGTAAATTTATTTTACAGAGAGCCTCCAGCTAGTCTCTAGACACACATCTTTTTTCAAGGAACTGGAAAAGGTATGGGTCTAATATTGAAATATTTACAGTCTCTTTGTAGTATAAATCATTTCTCACTATTGTGCAGGTAACAATTTGGGTAAAAATTACAAAACACCTAAAAATGCTATTTGAAAGTCTCTCACATATAAAAATAAACATGTAACAGAAAATTAATACATAACAGATCTAAAGGTATCTTTAAAAAAATAAACAAACTCCTAAATATTGAAAGATCAGTTACTGAAAAACCTTTAGAGTTTGATATCTTGATAGCAGATCTCAACCATGTCACAACATAAATATAGCTCAGGAAACTGCAATTAACACAGCTTTTAAACTCTGTTAGCTTGACCCTGTGAGCCAGTCCCTCAGTTAAAAGTTACTGACAGAAGCTTTTTGAGGTAAGTACGTGTAAACCGACAGCTATGCCTCTGAGGAGGTACGAAAAATAAATTCAGCATCTTTTAAAATTTCAGCTCTTCCCTGCAACATTTTGAAGCATTCTGAATACACAGACCAGGCTAAGCAATAACTATCCATAAATCATAAACCCACAGAACTCAGCAGTATCAAAATCACCTGCATTTTCATTACCTGTGCACTTTGTTTTTAACAGCCTCTCCTGATAAGAAACCACTTTTGGGCAAGTTTAGTTGTAGTTAGAAAATAGGGCAGAGAATGCTCACTCGTTTATTTAGAATTAAGTGATTTGTGGGATAACAACTGTTTCATAAAGACAAACATATTCATTACATCACAAGGTCTTATATTTCCTAGCTGCTGCTAATAAATCTAGTTCTACATTTTCATTTCCATTTGTCAACTAGAGCAAGTATAACTTCAAAGTTTTCTTGAATAAAGCAATTGCCTAGAGCTGACAACGCTGCAGAAGATGATTTTATCACAAAATACCATATCAGTAATTTGCTATAATCTTAAAGAAACCAAGATATTTGCTTTTGGCAACAGAGAATAAAGAAGTGGCACATCAGCAGTCTTGATTACTTACTTAAGTGCCTTGACAGTAACAGAGGTGAAAAAACTTATTTTTTTACTTCCTTCCACTACTAATCACTATATTGCTTAAGGTTTTTTTTTTAATTGTTTTTAAGAGTTGATAAGGTTTAGGCTAATGAGGGTGGACTACAGAACAAACAGGGATAAGAAAAAGAATTCTGGGAAGCTTCTTAAATATCTAAAGATATGTAGGGCTAGAATGACAATTTACACTTCGAGAGTAATGAACACCTTTCAGGACTCCAAGCAGGTCAACAAGCAGTAATTCCTCTAGTGAGTGCTGCACTCTCCTTCTAATGTCAGAGTCTTGTGTTGTGATAACACAGACTAATGGTTACAGTAGCCATTAAACCACTGAAGCATGATTCTCTGAAGGTGAGCCACCCAACAGCCTGAAAACCATCTCTGCATGGCACAAATAATTAGGCAGAGACTAGAGACGCCCGTCTTCAGGAAAGACCGTGAAATGCTGAATATACAGAGAAACTAATTTTGAGATGGCTTCTTACCCAATTGATTCTTCATCATTAGAGTGGGGTTTACTGCAATCCTTCTGCCTTTTTCCTTTTGTGGAAGACTTTCTGTTGTTGGCACCTAATCGCCACTGAAACAAAACAAATAAAATTGGCAGATTTCAATAGACATTAATACGTCATAATGGATAATACACTAGAAAAATGGGACAATGCCAGACACTGAAACAATGCAACTGACCAAATATATCAAAGCCACAAAGAGTACATACAGCAATTTTGCAAAGATTCAATTTTCTTGATTTAAAACATCCACATACCACCTGATAATTGAATAGAACTTTTTCATGCTGAAGAAATATGACAATACAGGACAATTCCACTGTTTCCCTATTTAAAGGGGGACTATCCAAAATAGGAGCTTAAATTTTAGGTCTGTTCTACATAACCACAAATATGTAAGATGCAAAAAGTAGAGGTTAACTCCATACATTTAGGCAAATTATAAAGGTGATAATATGGATATAAAAGATATAAAACTCTGAAAAGGAAAAGCAATTTGAAAGTTTGGTACTTAGGGGTGGCAAACCTCATAACACCAAGACTTCATTTTTCCCAAATTCTCTTACCTTACCAGAAAGTACTTATATTTTCAAATTAATGAAGCCCCACCAAAACGCAGCTATTGCTGCAATTCCAGAAATCCCCTGCCCTCTGCCATTACCAATTCCTAATCTTCTTCATTTCTTAAAATTCAAAATATAATAAACCCAAGAGATGCTTGCAAATTATGCCACTCAGGCTGAAAGCAGACAAACATCTTCATTTCTGACTAAGTGTGGGTCGAAAGGGCATGTGAAAAGCTCATGCCCACACATATTTTACAAACTTGAGTGAACAGTGAAAGACATATCCCAAATCAAACTTTTCCCTACTACAGGGACTAACTCTAATGGAAAATTCCCCCATAATTAAAAAAGTTGGGAAGAAAAAATTGCCTTGAAAGGGCTTTCCCCCTCTTCCTGCCTTCAAACATCATCTAGTTTACCTCATATCACTGGTGTTCAAGCACAGGAGAGACCTATACATCCAAATCACTGAAAACTGCACAAAGTTTCTCAAGCAACGTGGTGAAAACTCTGACAGCTCATGAGCAAGCTTCCCTTTTAAAGTAGACCATATAAACTAGTCAGAGTTAAAAACATATGAAACTCCCCACCACATGGAAAAGTTCAAAATACATAGACAGAGGTAGGAAAAATAAGAAATGGAAAATTGGACAACATCCAGGAAATAGGAAGGAAATAAAGTATTTTTCAATTCACTCAATCAAATAATTATTTTTACAGAAGCAGAGAGAAATACATAAGGAACTCCATGCAAGTGCTATCTGGATCTGTCCAAGAGGTTTCTGCTTGTAACCACAGGAGACATTACCTCCCATTTCAAAATGTGACTGCAACTGGATGCTCTGCTCACTGCAAACATTACCAGTATAGAACACACCCCCACAGTGGGTCTCTATTGCAGCATTCTCAAATGACCTGGCCTGCCAAGAGACCTGGGTCACATTACCACCACTGCTGTAAGTAAAAAAAAAATTCCTACCTTCCCTAACAACACCTTTAAACCTCCTCTGAGGGGGAGCCTGTTTGTCCAGACCCACGATTCTGAAAGAACTAAAGCCAGCAACAAACTCTGGATGCTGAGCTGAATGAAACAAGAGTAGCAAAACATGTTTTCAACACTTGACATTTGAAATGCTGACTGAATTTGGAACAGATTTATAGAGGCAAGTATTTGCTTCTATACGTGACTGAAATGATCCAGACAGTCATTTTTGATAAATGCCATAAGAACCCTTTCAGTCTTCTGGTCTTAATACAGTTATTTCTGTACTAGCACCTAAAATTCTGTCAAGTCATACAGTATTTCATATATTCTCTTAAAAGCTTAAGCTCTTGTGATGCCATGCTGATTTTTACCTTTTTCTTTTATATATTACCTGTATTCTTTACACATGTATTTGTAGCTATTGTATTAGTAGCTAGTCCCAGTAGTTTTCCCTACTTTTTTCCCTAGGCAAAAAGACAAAACATATTTCAGGGCCCCAATTCTGTCTTGGTTCTCTCTGGGAAGCAAGGGTGAAAACAGCTCTTCAAGACACATTTTCACAAACAAGGTGTAGTTTCATCTGAGGGGAGGATTTAGAGAAGGTTGAAGCAGGGGAACATTACCTCACCTCTTATGTCTATAACTGGTACTTTGTCAAATATGCTAATTTGCAAAACTTATAAAACTGTATTCACCCCTTGGCTGAAGCTACCCATTGGGGGTGAGCTGGTGTGGACATTTGTTCCATATTTGCTCCTGGAGGTTTCCAGTAAAGACCAGCTTTTATATTACCTCCTATGCTAATATTATCTCTAAAGTGTGTTGTTTCATTTCTAGGGTCTTTAAGGCATCACTTGGATAACTGAAAACTCAATGTAGAAGTTATTTCCATATCATATCAAAAAGTTTTGTAAGTGATCTGAATATAACCTATAAGTTCAGGAGTCAGAAGACAACTAAAAAAATAAATATTTACCACTAAATTAATGATTTTCAAGATAGTTTCAAACTACACCTGAAGGTGAACTCTACTTTTCAATGATTTAGGCTGCAAACATGGCACTAAGACTCCCACCTCTGTAAATTTATGCTTGCAAGCAGGTTTCAGACCTACACGCTTGTCTCTCTCAAGACAAGCTGGGTTAGCTATTGGTCACAAGGCAACACTTGGTGTTGAAAAAACTCAGCCTCCAAAACTAAACCAAAGCCATGTAACATTCTCCTACACACTTTACACTCTAAAGAACTTCTCTTTACCTCTTTTAAAGGGTAGTCACAATCATGGGAGCCTGGGAGCCTTGCCAAAGGGGACTGAACTTGGACATCCTCTGACTTGGTGCCTGTTTTCTTCTTTGGTATACGAAACTGAAAATAGATGATGTTACACACAAGGTAAAACTAAATTATCCACTGGTGCTACAAGCTGATATACAGCCATGTACAGAGTTTTCTTAGCTGTTGGGTACAATAAAGTTCTAAGGGAAGCACTGACCTGTGACATTACTTTAAATGCATTCCTCATTAATGCTTGATCCCAAGTCACGTGTCATACAACAAGATGAGCTAGTTTTAACACATGAACCATCTCAAAAAGTTCTTCCTATTTCATTAACTTTACAACTTCAAATGTGCCAAAGAGGTGACAACCCATCTACTGGCACAGTTTTCTTAGTTCACTCTGATTTGTTTACACTCCAGTTTAATTGTCTCATCTTAGAGAATGATAAAGAGAAAACAAGATAGCTGAATGTCGTGACCAGGTTTGCTTTCTCAAAAGAAAAAATTGAGGATGAAGAACAATTGCATCTTATAATAGTACAAGCATTTCGGTATGATAATTTAGCATCAAACAGATTTTAATGTACTCAAAATTGTGTCAGCTATTGTCGATGCCAACTCTTGCAGAAATGGAGCCAGCATTCTGAAATTAATTATTGAAAGAGAAAGCAGTAATCCATAAAAATTCACCAGTTCAGAAAAAAAATATATACAGGAAAGAAGGTTCCTTCATTGAATAATCAAACCAAAAATGATGAAACTAAATTTCTATTAGTTCATCAAAACAAGGAAACAGGATATTTCCTGTAAGTTAATTAAACCAGTTAAAATAACATCAACTGAAAGCATAAAACGTAAGTATTGCTATTGCTCCAGGTATCCTGAGAAGCAAAACCTGACATTGCAAATACAACCAGATGAGAATGTATCAGAGAGGAATGCAACATTTACATCTTTCAGACAACTGAATCTCCTCAGCCAAGAAAAAGCTGAAGCTACTCCGTATGATGGAGTCCTCTGAACTTGATTTGCAAGCCACCAGATGCCTTACATTGAAACACAAAATTACAAGCAGAGATTCCAGAACAGCGACGCTAACAACTTAATTATTAACACCTCAACTGCACTCATTAGCTCAGCAGGTAGTCCTTCAGACAGACCACAATGAAGCATGCTGCACCATAATGAGATAATACTTCAATCCTTCAGTCTGAATCTTGAGCACTCTTACTCCTTCTCTACCCTTCTTTGAAACAAAGATTGAAGATTTTTTGTAATTAGGCCTGAATTTCTATACAGTATCTCAAGCTGCTTTTGCTGGTCAAACACTGTAACAACAAATATGCCTTTAATAACTGATTCCTCACACTCTAAAGGATACAGATGTTATATACAGGCAACAACTTCTCAAACAACTACCTCCCTTCCTTTTCAATTAATACATAAGAATTGAAACAAGACATTTTCTTATTCAGGAACTTTTAAAGATAGACTGTTTCAAATGTGTGTGCTTGGGGTTGTTTTAGAAGTGGCCTATAAACCCAATTATCTGTCAGAATGCATGTTTCTGATCTGTGCTGTAATGGCTACGTACAGATTTCTTACTTCAGACCTCTACCTGCTGCCTGACTAGCAGCTTCTGCTATGAGATTCCTAAGAGCACACAGCTCCCTAGAATTTTAACATACGTTTAAAACTATACAGGTTCTGATAAGCTCTGTCATGACATAACAGACAACATTAAGGACAGATAAAGTCAGACTCAGTAAACAAGAAGAGACAACTGACAAAGGGATAAAAAGCACAAGAATCATTAACCAGCAACATTTCCATCTCACCGTACAGCATCTTCCCAATGCTTGCACTCATTAAGAAGATGTTGGTTTACAGTGCCCACAACTATCTTACAGAACAAGCACAAAGTCAAGAGGCAAAAAAAGGTCTGAATCTATGCTAAACACAAGGTATGCAGTTGCCTCTGCTTTTCCCAAATCAAAAGTGATTAACTCTACACATACATGTGCATACGCACTCAGCAGACTCCTCATCTAAACCAGCAATACTTTTCTGAAGGTTCCCACCTGTAGGAGCAAGGGTCAGAGAAAGTGCATAAACACAGTGCTAGAAACAGCTTATTTCTAAACCACTAGATAGCCTAGACCTTACCCAATCACACCAGTTCTTGTGTCTACCATTTGTCTGCATCAGTACTTCCACTCGCAGAAACTACTACTAATAGTGATATTTTAGGAAAAAATATACACTAGCATAAGAAGCCTCTCAGCACATCTCTGCAGACAACAAAGTTTTACACAGATTTGCAGCTATTCTAATTACTTCAACTTACTCTAAAATTTTAGGTGTTAGCCTAGGTCTTAAAATAACTTGGAAAACACCCTATTTATGTGTAATCAAAAGCTAAGCCTATCAAGCATTAACAGATGTTCAAGAGTAGACATTAGTATTGACTGCTACCACAATAAACAGTTTCCCAAGAAAACATGTTCCAACAAAGCGAAAGTTAGATCAGTGAAGAATGAATTTGGTTGTGCAAACACATCAGAACACCCTAGGATACCCACAGCCTCCAAATAAATGGTTAAAAATCTTAGGAACACTTACACCGACATGACTTGAAGATGATGTTCTTCCTGACATGATTTTCTCTACTGAAAAAAAAAAAAAAGAAACAAACTGAACGGTTTCTGATTTATTGATTAAGAGGGAAGCAGGACCACACTAGTAGGTACTAAGAAAGAACAAGAAAACTATTTTTGAGCAAACTAGCACAAAGAAAACAAATGCATAAAATGGCTTGGGTTGGATGGAACTTTTAAAAGATCTTACAGTCCAGCCGTCCTGCCATGGGCAGGGACATCTTTCATTTGATCAGGTTGCTCAAAGCCTGTTCAAACTGACCTTGAACACTTCCAGGGATGGGGCATCCACTGCATCTCTGGGCAACCTGTTCCACTCTCATCCTCATTGTAAAAAATATTTCTCCCTCATGTCCAATCTACACCTACCCTCTTTCAATTTATGACCATTTCCTCTTGTCCTGTCTCTACAGGCCTCGGTAAAAAGTAATTGAAAACCACAATACAAAACAGACACACACTGGGGCAAGGCTCTCAAGAGTCAGCATGGACAGAACTATTAATGAAATTGCCACTAGAATTTATCCTTAGCTAAGACATTTACTGATTAACTCCTCGCTGCAAGCACACAACTAATTAGCAGATCACACTTGGACTATAGAGTGAAAAGGCATTACAGAAGACATCTGTACCACTGCAAGGGCTCCAAGAATAAATAATATTCAAGGATTCCTGTAAAGGCTGTAAAATCACCACTGGAAGAACACGGTTTCAGAGTGTCCAGCATTATTTGTTGCCTTTATACATATTCCACATGACTCTGGCATAAGCCCTTCAAACCGCACAGCTAGTTTGGAGTCTATCAAGAAGCCGAGTTCAAGGACTTTCACTTATCTCGGCCGTTTTTCAACTTACAGCCGTAGTCCACCAGTGTGGGGAACAGCAACATCTACAGACTGATAACGAAAACCAAATACAGCCTGTTCCGACGCCTGCGATGTGGAGAAGCCGACAAGCGGGGCCGCCTGGCAGCTCGGGGAGAACAGGCACCACCCAGGGCGGGCGGCAGCGCCCGGGCTGTCAGCGCCTGAGCACCGCGGGCTGTCAGCGCCTGAGCACCGCGGGCCGTCAGCGCCTGAGCACCGCGGGCCCCGGAGCCCCAGCTCCCCCAGCCCCGGCTCCTCCCGCTAGGAGGGGAACGGGCTTCCCTCTGACAAATGCGCGAGTCCCGAGGGCCCGGGCCAGCTATTCCACCTTTCCACACTCCTCAGCCTTCTCCCAGAGCAGCAGCAACACCGCCTCCAGCCCTCCGTCCGTCCCTCGGAGCCCTCAGTCCAACCGCGCTGCCGGCTTCACTCGCTCGCCAGAGACAGCACGGCCGCCCCGCGGGGTCAGCAGCCGCGCAGACCCCCCCAGACGCTGCCGGCCCTGCCTTCCTGCGCCCTGCAGCGCCGAAGGGCCAGCAGCGAGCGGGAGCAGGCGGCAGCGAGCGGCACCGGCAGCAGCACACAGCACTCAGCACTCACCGCCACAGCCGGAGCTGTTTACCCGAGCCCCGCCGCCGCCTGCGCAGCCTCCCCGGCTACTTCCGGGCCGGGCGCCGCCCCACCGCAGCCACCGCCCGGCCGGCCCGGGAGCTGCCCTCGGCCCGGGAGCTGCCCTCGGCCCGCCGAGCTTGTACTGGCTCGGGTTCAGCTCGGCCCTGAGGCGCTTGGGGAAAGGAGAGAGAAAACCGCGTTGCTTTTAAAGAAGCAATAGTAAACCCAGCCCGCCCCGGCCCAGGTTTAAGTTGTGCCTTGCTAATCACGTCTCCCTCAGCTGACAGCCAGCCCCCGCTAGGTTAGTCCCCTGACGGTGATGCTTTTTTCTCTGGTCCGAGAATTATGAACCAGACGTAGGTGATAAAAAGGGGTTACCTTTATAAGGATCCTTAGGTGCACAATTCGTCAGGGTGGAAAAGGCCGAAGATGCACACGCCGTCTGACGCATATACAATGTTTATAGACTTTGCAAATTAGTATGTCTGACAAGGTGTCATCAATAAGCTCATGAGGTGAAGTCATGCCCTCAGCTCCAGGACCTTCTAGGTTCTCCCCCCTCAGATGAGGCTTGAGCCCTGTTTACAATATATGTCTCAAAGAGTTGCTTTCAACCTTGGTTTCTAAGAACAAAGCACAGGAGCGTCAAGCTCTCAACTCGCAGGCTTTTGGAACATTTTGTCTTTCTGCCTAGGAAAACGCTGAAGCTTAAGCTACAATAATAGGGTACAAAGATTTGTGCAAAGACTACAGAGAATATATAAAAAGAAAAGGCAGAAACTCAGCACGGCATCAAGGGAGGCATGCACAGCCGGGCAGCGCCCTTATAACCCCAGCTGGGCGAGGTTTGCACCTGATGCCCTTAGAAATCCTCCTACAGCCAACGCGAGACCGGGATTTGTTGGTTGGGTTGGTTTTTTTTTTCCCCCTCTGTCGTGTTTTTCGGGGTAGCTTCAGAATTGTAAGTTTTGTGTGGAGTTTTCTGATTTGTTTTCTCCTTGGTAGTGGGAATTAAAATTGGTGTGGACAAATGTTTGGTTTCGTACTCGACGTTTACCCTTAACTTAGTGTCAGGTGTAAATTACAAACATGAGAGGTTAGTTTGTAACATGGAACTATCTGGAGTGCTTTAGATGGTCGCAACTATCAGCTACTAATAGCTTTTAGAGATACACACCCCAATACTTAAAGTAATGAACACTGAAACCATCATTTGGTTTATTTTTTTCATGCAGAGGACTCGTCTGCACTCCCAGAGTGAAAAAGATTTCCATCCATGATGATGACAGATTTTACAGAAGAGCATACGGTAATGTTGGGCTTTACTGCAATAACGTGGTTTTAAATGGAAAACAAAGTAACCTTTATGGATTTTACTCTACTTCATGGAGTAGTGCTTACATGATAGTAGTATTTAGAATATGCCAAATGCTGTAACAAGCACCAGCTGAATTTACATCTGAATCATTTCAGAATCTGAACAGAAAAGTAGGAGGAAGGGAAAGAGGAATTATTTATTCCCCCGACAGCAATTTTTTAAAATTAAGGTAGTAATTGTAAAGGCCGTCAGCATATACAAGCTTGAATATTGTATTTATATACAGACAGTGAAGTACAAACAGCAATCAACGCTGATTAGAATGCAGACTTACCAAAAAGAAGTACATGCATTATGCAGCTAGATCTAGAACAATCTATAATTTCTATTTTTTAATTCTATAATTAATTGTGTTATGACAATTAAATCACTTCTCTGGACTAATAAGTATGTAATTCTAAGATGCTATTTAAGTGAACTCTTAAGTGATAACCTATTAGAAATTGCCTCAAAACTTTTCATTTTGCACCTTGCAGGCAATTTTAGGAAGGAAACTCATGTAAAACTGTGTTTGTTTGTTTGTTTCTGCCTCCTTAAATCTTCAGAAATCTTTCAAAATGTTTTGTAAAGTAGATGTTCAGGGTTTGATCTGGAGTCACGTGTCCTTGTTTCAGAACTGAAAAAGCAATGTTGCTGCTAGTAGCTGAAGTAAGAAAACAGTAACTTCCTGTTCATAGTATGTTGGGAAATAATTCCCTCCAGTTTTTTAGGGGTGAGGAGAGAAAGGGACTGAGAGGTGCTCCCCAGCACACCACTTGGAGGAAACTGCATCTACTTATTCCTAATTGTTACCGAAAGCTGCACCTTTCTTCATAGACATCTTTCCTTAAAATATGTCCATTTTTCTCCCACTTCACCTCATGGGAACAACAACAGGATTATGGGTAGCTTCTTTCCTACTACATATTTTATCTTTTGCATTAATTGCTCATATTTCAGTAGTATAGCAAACAGACTGTTCCCCTATCTCCTTTGTGTCTTTCATGCCTTCCTGCAAAATGAAAAAAATCATAGATGAACGGTTCCCTTGCAGTATCTTTGTGCTGTTTCCATTTCAAGAAACTGGCAAGATAGTAAATGGATTATATATCATAGAATATGATTTTTTCCGCTTTTCTGTGTGTACTGATTATATGAGATAAAAAAAGAGAAAGTACTATTTTCTAGCCTGCTTTCTATGAATCAGAAGACAGGAATGATCCTGAAGAGAGAACTTAATAACATTAGCCCAGTGAAAATTACTCAAAAGGAAAATATATGTGGTGTTGCTCTGTTGAAAAGCAAAAATGTGTTTGTTATGGTTTTGTTGTTTTTCTTTTTTTAATTTGGGAGTGTAAGAAATAATTTTCACTGTGCTAAGCACCTTACCTCAAGGAAACTTGCAGTCCTTGAAAGAGTTGTCTTCCAACTCAAGTCACTTACATGAAAATATTCAGATCACTTTTTGTCCTAGTAATTGACTTTATCAGATGGTATAGTGCCTTTTAACATAGAATGTGATTTACTGTGTTTTAAAAATGTCTTTTAGTTCAGCAAGAAAAACTTAAAGGTATATAATATAACTTGCCAAATATAACTTGATTCAGACCACTTACAGAAAAAAAAATACTACTCTGTTAGGAGTAATTTTTTTTACTCCTATAAAGGTAAGATTCTGACCACACCAAAGGTTATACCCTGTTTGCCATTCTACTGCCACTGACAGTCAGTATTAGATTGAAGAGTTACTAGGAAAATAGAAGGTTCTGCTAAGCTTAATTTTCAGCTGCACAAAAATCTGCTGTTCTTCCTGGAATAATTCACGTCAGTTACTAGAGATAATCTGAAACTAGAGAACTCAATCCAACATCATGACACTTTGCTGCATGGACTTTCTTTCCTCCTGCTCCTGGATCACAGTGGCTAGTTTATTCTGTCATCTATTCCTATATTTCCATGTGGCAAGTGCTCGCAAGGATGAATGAATAACTGGAGTGATTAGTAGAAAGCAAACACATACACATATTACCTGTTCTAGTGCAGTTGGAGGTAGAACATACCTGGAAACATGCAAAATATGAACATGGAAAATATGCTGGTACACATGCAATAGAAAGGTTGAAATCCTTAGTAAGTACAGCCTGAGTTTCTTTAAAAACTCAGGATCCAGTAGGACACTTGGACTATTTCCAACTGCCAACGCCTGTATTTCACAGACAGCCTTGAAACTCAGCAGAGTTTCAAGATAATGGCTAGGAGACGGCACAATAAAAGTTGTTCAAGTGAACAATGAACCACGTGCTTGTGCCTCCTTCTTAAAGCCTTTAATTCGTTCTACCTTAAACAGATCTTTAAATAAACATGCTAGCTTACAAATTTGAACTACCAAACTGAAATAAGGCATAATAAAGGCAGATAAGTTACTGCTGTTGGAACTTCGCAACTGAAATCTCTAAGAGACTTGACAACCAGCTGGTTTACTACACATCGCCAAGAAATACTCTGGATCAACAAGTATTTTGTATGTAACAGATTTTAAGTCTGATTTCTAATGCAATGGGGGGTTTGGATAGGCAAGTGTTGTGTGGAGGTCTATCACTACTTTGACATAGCTTTCTCAATTTGTAGTGGTTACAAACACAGCGCGAGCACAGTTTGAGGAAACTAACAGAGGGTTCAGAGTATCAAGAGGAACTGAAATATGACTTCAATATAAAAGGGGAACTGAGGCATCTGGATACAAATGAGCCCTTTGTTTTTAATTACAAGAAGAATGGACATGACCAGAATCATAAACGCTACGAAATTCTGGGACATTTTATTACTCAGTATGTTTATGAGCTCCTGGAAAGAGTCTGCATGCTGCAGAAGGTTTATATTCCTACTGATGCTACAGAGGATGAACCAAGAAGTTTCTTTTTCATGAGCAAGAATGCACTAACAAGTTCCTCTAGCCTAATTATCCTTCTTCAAGACCGTGGAGTTTTCTGTGCTGGACAGTGGGGGCGAAGGACAATTGTCAGTGAGGGCCTGAGACATGGAACACAAATACCATTCATCAAAATGGCCCTGCAAAGCCACTGGGAAGTGATTGTACTGAACCCCAATGACAACTTTGCTGATCTGAAGACAGAAAGGGAGAGGTTTTCTGCCAGGGAAGAAGCACTTACTTTTACACAGTCTGTCTGGCAGATCCCCAAGAGGGGCAGCAGCAGCCCTGAGGAGCATACCATGTATGTATGGGATCATTTCATTGCAAAGAGTGTAGCCAGGAATGTGGCCTTCATCGCCCATGGCTATGGTGGGTTGGTGTTTGTTGATCTGCTGGTGCAGAGAAAACGTGAGGTGATGAACAAAGTGTACTCTGTGGCATTCATCGACTCCCTGCACAACATGCAACACCAGAGCAGACATGATCCAGAAATACAGGAATGGATTCACAAACACTGCCGGGAATGGGTGTCCAACAGTAAACCTCTAAATAAAACTGTGGGCTTTCTCATGAGAGTAAGTTGTCCTGCTTTCTCTGCTGGAACACTAAAGTATGGTTTAGCACCCTCCTGCTGCTTACAAGTCATCTTTAAGTACCTGAAGAGCATGCTGAAAGCCAAAATCGCAACAGCCTTTAGGAATTCACCTGTTGCAACCAGAAGCAGCGCAAGGAAGAAGAGAGGCAATAAATAAAGGTACACTGGGGATTTTTTGATAGTGCTCTCTTCCTTTCATTACTGCCTCTGCATCCCTCTGTCCCTTAAGAACCTTCATCTCACTGTGGAGCAATTTGCTCTAAGTTTGAAACTAGTTTGTTTGGTTTTGAGAAAAAAACATGAAAGTTAACTATTAGGAAAGAAATGCATTGTTAAAAGCCTTTGGCTAGCTGTGAAATTTAAAGTTGAATTAAAGATGTCGCGGTACACCAACTGTCAGCTGTATCATTTCCTATAATGAACATTCTATAGTTATAGCTCTATAATCATACTAAACTACCAGGAAAACATTTGCCTAAGTGCTTAGCTTCATTAGAAGGCCAAATCTGGAATAGAAAAAGCACATAAACAATATGTTTCCTCCTTTCTATCTACCATATATTGTTTAAAATCTTTCAAGTCATGCCTGAAACAGGCTACCTGAAACAGAGGCCAAAACAATTAGGTGTATAAAAAGCACACAAATTTATTCAAGGCCTTCGAGGTACGTTTGGGCAAGCAAAGTCCCCCTTGGGGACTACACCCAAAATGGACCCTGGGTCACGAGTTCTTTACCTTTTATAAGTTTTGTCTTATTAGCATATTGGTCCCTAATTCTCCAATCATACCTTCAGGTGATGATATTGACGGCCTCAGGGCCTGCTCCCCCTTTCCACCATTGTTTACATATTTTTCAGGCCCTAGGGTAATGAATATGTCCTTGAATCTCTATCCAGAGAGCTTTGTTTTGGTTAAATGTGTTGGGAACAGAGGTTTTCAGCACTCTGTAAGAGCACAGAACTACACCAAGTTACAGACACATGAAGGAAAAAAAAAACCCAAAATGGTTAAAGCATCACTAGAGCTGGAACATCCACCTTCTTCCTGTAAACATTTATGGTTAAGCTAAGCAGTTCTTCAAGGAAGTACATACTCTTACCTTCCCTTCAGTCAGAGTTGATGTGCCCCAAACATGACACACAGAGGCAAAATAATTTCCATTTTAAAACCAACTAAGCCAGTGAGAATACAGGATATGAACTACTCTAGAAATAGAACAGTCTAGTAACCTGCAGTTACCAAACTGATGCAAAGGAATGACATTGTTGTTTCCTCTCAGCTGTTTAACTTTACACAGAGGTGGGAAACACAGTTGTTAAATGTACATACTCAAGGCTTGCTATGTATGCAAGCAGAAGTTCAAACAATATTTAAAGTGAATATAAACAAACGAGTTACGGTTAATTTCTAGTTCAAGCCCATGGGAATTAAAAGTGTTCAATGGCTGCAAAAAAGGATCCTTTGAAGGATGACAAAACCTTCTCCTACAAAAGTAGAACATTCCAATCTCAGTCAAAAAAGCTGTTGAACAGTAATAATGGGTATCAGAGAGAAAACACTTTAGTTAATGCCAGGTTTACTGTTATTATATCTGAATGGAAATGGCACTAAATAGACAACTAATAGAACCAACCCCATGCCTTGGTTCCCTGAAGAAGGTTGCACTGAAGACGCCATAGTTGAGGATGCACACAGCCTGCCTGTTTTGTAGGGGCTGGTCAGCACACAACTCAAAGAACAGTCACTTGTGTGAACTCTGTGCATGAACAGGTAGTTTTATTTACGAGAGAAGCATGAGGTGACAGAATGTCTGTCTTCAGAAGGAGACCAATATGATCCTTCAGGATAAATGCTCCAACTGTCCTACGGTGTCAGAGGTGGCTTAAAGTGCTCAAATGAAAAAAGGGAGCTAGAACATTTTCCATTTATGTAATTCTTATCTCAGGTCAATCCATTAAATTCCTTGGTAGAGAAGGTCATATTTAGGAATGTTATTGGGATCAATAGGACTTCTGACAATAAGCTTTCCCCGCATGGCTCCACGGTAGATCACTTCAATCAGATCTATAAAGTCTTGCTTTGTTTTGAAGCTTCCTACAAATTTGGTGTGATCTGGAGACCTAAATACATGCATAAGACAAAGGTAGAATTGTAATGTTAAAGTATTCAGAGCAAAACCTTCTAAAGACATGAAAAGATGCACAATGACATAAGGAGTTCTGATCTAGTCATTCTGAAAGAGTGAACTAATTTTGTAATGGCATTACCAAGTCAGGAAGATGCTGTGACCTCCAAAGGTCAAACAGGTGCAGTGTCATGTCAAAGATTTTAAACATTTATTACTTTTTTTTGCAAGGTCAGACATATTTCACCTACTTATTGCATCAGAGCATATTTCAAAATACTTCTCTATTTTATATCCTTCTGGCTTCCTACAGAGCTCTCAATGCAGATGCTGGTAACAACATTACAGTTTCCAAATGTTACCTCTCCCAAACACAGTTACAGACATAATAGACAATGGTAGGATGACTTACCCATAATCAACCTTCATGTGTTGTCCATTGAAGAAAAATACAGTAGATGGAATATAACTGATGTCAAAATACTGGGTGTACACTGGGACGTTGTTCACATCCACTAGGTAAATTACTGCCATTTTACTTAGGTCATGAGCTGTTTTTGCAAGCTGGAAAGAGTGAGAAAGCGGGATGACAATTAGACTGAGACAAGAGGAAAAGAGGGTGGCAAGCTTTATAAAGCCTATTTCTCTTATGTGTTATCAGCTTAAACAGGGCTAGACTATCACATTTTGTTTACCTCAAGCACTTTGTTCAGCCACTCAATAATAAAACCAATTCTTACTTTTCAAACCTTTTTATAAATATAGTAACATTTCATTCTATATTTGTCACCGAATTTTTCATGAGTCCCCATATTAGCCAAAAGCAACATTCTCTTCTCTTCTATGCAACAAGTATACTTGTACAGTTCAGTTAAAAAAAAAAAAAAAAAGGAAAAATTGGTCTTACAATATCATCGAGCTGCAGACAAACAGAATCATTATCTCTTCCAAAACGGAGAACCAAAACCTTCTCAGCCACGTTTTTTATTGCCTGATCCATTTCCTTCTTACAGGTCAGTTTGGGCAGCAGAAAACTCATCGCGACAGACCACAGCCTCCACTAAAATCCCTATGACAGTTAGGGAAAAAAACAATGAAAACAACGCACCATCAAACAACAACAACCTGCGTGACAAAAATAACCGAAACTTCTCTGTGCTATTAAATTTTTTAAAAGGAAAAAGAAGGGGCGGGGAGAAGAAAGCGAGGGAGGAAGAGAGGGCGAGAGGGAAGCGGAGGGAAAGCCATCGCAGCTCACCGGGCCGGGCTGACAAACCCCTCGGCCCCCAGCGTTTGCCTCACGCCCCAGCCCCGCGCGGCGGCAGAGCCAGACCCTGCCCCGAACCAGGGAGGCAGCAGGACCCACCGGCAGGCCGCTCAGTGCCCGGGGGATGCCCGGGAATGGGATATGGAAGAGCTCGGAAGAGCACCAGATCCCGCCGCGGGGGCGCAGAGAGCCCGGAACGCCGGCGGTGCAGCCGCTGCGCGCCGGGGACAGCCCAGGGCAGGCACCGAGCCGGCGGGCCCGCCCCGCGCAGGCGCAGCGGCTCCGCCAGGTGAGCGGCAGTGCGGCGTGCTCGGGCCGGCCGTGACCGCGGCGGGGCTCGGGGTCCCACCGGCCCTGCCCCACCGAGCCCCGGCGGGCGGCAGCGCGGCCGGAGACAGGGCAGGTGCTTCTCGCCACCCGCCGTGCGGTGTCCCGTAGGCCGCGGGCCGCGCCGCAGCGGGGAGAGGAGGCGCGCCGGTGTCCCCGGGAGGGCTGTGGGGTGTGAGCTGGCGCTCGGCGGCTCGGGTGGTCGTGGGCTGGTTTAAAAGTTGTTAGCAGGGCGTTAAGCAGTGTGCGGTGCCGCGGTCTGGCGCGCTCCCCTGCAGCCAGTGAGTGTGTCTGAAGGGGGGCGGCAGGAGGATGGAGCCAGGCTTTTCCTCATGGTACCGAGCAGTGGGACAAGAGGCAGCGGGCAGAAACTGATGCACAGAAGTTCCACCTGAACATGAGGAACTTCTGTTCTGTGCAGGTGACTGGGCACTGGAACAGGCTGCCCAGGGAGGCTGCAGAGTCTCCCTCACTGGAGATATTCCAGACCTGTCTGGACACAATCCTGTGCCATGTGCTCTGGGATGACCCTGCTTGAGCAGGGAGGTTGGACCAGATGATCCACTGAGGTCCCTTCCGGACTTAGTCTGTGATTTTGTGATTTTGAGTGGGCAGCTGTGCTGGGCAAGTGAGGCAAGTTACTCAGTCTGTGAAGTATCGGTGAAGAGCCTTTCTGTTATTGAGATGAGCTGCAGTGAGATAATGCTGAAAAAGTACTTACAGTGATAAAAATCGAAGTTCTTCTAAGAGACTTAGATTAATTCTTGCAGTAATGATGTTAGTGCAAATGTTTGACACACTGGAAGGTAACTTGGCTCTATCTAAAGATCTCATCAATTACTCTGATGGTGTAAATCTGGCGTTCAATATTGACTTAAATGGAGCTCCAGTAATGGAAGTTAATTGAGGAACTGATCCCTTGATTTCTCCGTACTTTGATTATTACTTTTGCCAGTAGGTTTAATGCTTCAATGTAAAATTAGGGATACCTCTATTGTAACACAAATTTTCACATTGTTAGGTTGCTTGGTTGTTTTTGTTTCTTTTATCTTAGTAACAGTAGAGTACGAGAGGTTAGCCACCAATTTTACCACTTACTGTATAATAAAACACATGCCAAGTTTTATAACATTTCTCAGTAGTACACTGCTCCTTCTGTGCTTCTGTCTGAGCAGGTACATATGTACAAACCCAATGATAGATTTAAGTTCTTGTTCTGTATATCAAATTATTTTCAGGTTATTAGGGAGATTATTAATTTTGTTATCAAAATTAGGAACTAATTTAATTTTGTCCAAATCATGTTTTCTCAAGCATTGAAACTGCACTGATGTTTAGTTTGGTAGTGTGTATAGGCCAGGGAAAATATTAAACATTCTTGGGTGTTTTTCTTTCTGCAGACCTTTCACATTTAAATACAAATGTATATGAAATTAATGGGAATGGGATGGGGTGGTGTATGTCCTTCGCTTTATGTGCCAAGGCCAACTTCACAGGGAATTTAGCAAAAAGAAAAAATATGGTCTTTTAATGTACTAGTGGTTTGTTCTTCCATCTCTTCTTTCTGTTTTCACAGGATAAATCATATCAAAATACTTCTGGTTTCCATGCAGCATTTCACTGACTTTGATTGTGATATGATACAGAACACTTAAACAGATCTTGGAGAAATCTTGATGGTTGTTTGACTATGTTTTGAATTGCGGTAAGTATAGCTGGTTTAAATTGTTTTTATTTAGGAAACAGAAAAAAATTAATAGTGGAAGGAGGAATTTCTTGCATTCTCCAAGAAGTAATCTATTGTCTGTTGGTGTTACTAAGAATAAAAATATGTCTGTGTTTTCTTTCTGATTTCTGACAAGTTTTTTTCCCCTCTTATTGGTGTTTTGCAGGTAAGTGTTGCAACACAGCACACATCTAAGTATGCAGTCTGCTAATATGCTTCTGAGAAAAATCTTAAGAAGTTCTGTCATTCCATTTGCTACACAACATGGGATGAGAAAGAATTTGTTTCCATTCAGTAGAACTCTGAGTTTATCACTTTGTCTGAAGCAGGACAAGTCATGTGAACCCTCAGAAAAACTCGATTTAGATGCATGGAAGAAGGTAATGAAATCTGGGTTGCAAGAAGAGGTCAGTGAGACGGTCTCAGAGCCTAAGGAGCTTTCCAGTTTGGCTTCTGCACGTGAGATTTTGGAGATGTGGAGGCTTGCTGGCAGACTGGTTCCAGAAAATATCAGTGAAGAACAGCTAAAAACTTTTATGGAGTGTCCTTCAAAGTCAGCCAAAAAGAAGTATTTAAAGTATTTGCATCTCAAAGAACTTTACAAGAAAAGTCGGATGGATAAGAAAAGGGAAAGGAGGCTGGAAGCACAAGATCAAGCTTCAAAAACAGATGAGGCCAAAAAGAACTCATTTATATATTTGCAGTCCCACATGATGGATAAAACATACAACTGGAGGGTTGCTCAGTCCATGATCTTTGGCCAACCTCTAATATTTGACATGTCTTATGAAAAAGAAATGTCTGGCCGAGAAATCACAAATACAGTGAGACAGCTAATAATGAGTGAAGGCTGCAATCGGAGATCTGTGGATCCATTCCACATCCACTTCTGTAACTTCAAAGATGATAGCCTCTATCATAGGGAATTTGTCAAGCAGTATAGAGAGGCATGGGGCAAACTGCTTATCACAGTTACAGACCAGTGCTACACAGAAATCTTTCCAAAGGAGAAGCTCATCTATCTGACAGCTGATTCTCCCAAAGTAATGAAAACATTTGATCATGATAAGATCTATATTGTTGGGTCACTGGTTGACAAGAGCATAAAAACAGGAGTCACTTTAGCACGAGCAAAGCGATTACAATTGGAGACTGCAGCTCTTCCACTGGACAAGTATTTGTTGTGGAGTACTGGTGCCAAAAATCTCACGCTGGATCAAATGATGCATATTTTATTAACCTTGAAAGATACTGCTGACTGGAAGAAGGCTCTGGAATTTGTTCCAAAAAGGAAATACTCTGACTTTGTAGACAAACCTGCCAAACCTGTAAAGGAACTGAAAAAAACCTTAGACCTGATGAAGACACTTAAACTTGGAAAGGGACGGGAAGAACTACAAAAGCAATTTGCCAAAAACTACCCCAAGAAGTATAAACTAAAGCAAAAGTAGAGTGATGGGGAGGAGAGTGAATTTTTTCCATGCAAACTATGTCCTTTAGTGCTCTGGCTTCTCAGTACACCTGGAAAACTGTTCAGCTTTTAATATTAAAACGTTTTGTTGCTTACGTTTGAAATGATCATTGTTAAGACTTGGGCTTTTAAAGTTACTTTTGTAGTCCAGCTGTTTAAATTTATTCACACATTGTTGAAATTATATAAGAGAAAAGAGATAATATGTTCAAAAAAGAAAAAAAAAACCTACACAAAAAATACCCGTCTGTTCAATTGAACTGTGCTGGGACAAGGATGATTTTTACTGAATTCAAAGGTCATTCTTCAGAGCTCACTGCTTTGGAGGTTGTCTAGAGTTTTATCCCAAAAGATCACTAAAATAAAGTAGAGGAGACCCTCCCCCATTACTTCTGAATCTTCTCATGTGCAGATGAATTGACCTTTGATAGCTGCACTAAAACCAAATGGTTAAAACCTTGTGTGAGTTTGGGGAGCTGCACCATTTATTTCTGGGTCTTTTATCTGGCACAAGTCAAGTCCCTGTTTGGAAGAAATAAGGCAAATTTCTTGATTGTGCCAAAAACCCAACAACTTACTTTTGTGTAAGACTTTCATCCCAGGGTGTCTGTTTTCAGGTCATGTAACGTTGATTTCCTGAAGTGCTGTAACTGATATGGTAAACAGTCCTATTAGCAAATACTTAGAGGAGCAGAAAGCCTTTTTAGTATTTCTCACAGCTCAGAATATATTGATGTCTGTGAAAGTCAGTGGTCAGGCTGTAGAGCTGCAATGGGTGTGTCGTTAAATACAGTTCTGCTGTCTGTAGGATGAGGGCTTTCTTTATGGGAGATGTTTAAAGTCAGTGATGGCAGATGATGAGCTGGGTCCTGACAATTCAAAAACTAGGAGCAGGGAGTGTAATTTCACACAAAGATGCCAGGAGTTGGGTGGTGACCCACTCCTGGTGACCTCTTCCTACTGGCTGTTGCAAAGTGGGGGTTGGAAGGTAGAAGATTCTCTACTCCAATACTGCCCTCACTACCTGTGGTGAGGTGCAGGGGCCTCCAGGCACATATAAACTCTGGCTTAGGGAAAGACCTGGTTCCTTTCAGCTGCATGTTGTTGGGAAGTACACAAAGCTTCAGCCTGGGGTGATGTTTCAGATTATAAGCTTGAGAGCTGCCTGCAGCTCCCTGGGAAGCCCTGGAGTGCAAGGATTGGCTGAGTGAGTGCGCTCACTCAGGCTGACTCTTTTTTCCCCAAGGGAGGAAGAGACAGCAATGGAGCTGTGTGCTGCTGAGTGTCATGGAACCATGGAATGGTTTGGGCTGGAAGGGGCCTCATCTAGTTCCAAGCCCCTGCCATGGGCTGGGTGTCATGTCCCTTCTGTCGTTTGCTGTTCTTCCATACTAACAGCCTCTTCTGATGTGCAGCATGGCGGGTGGGGGAAGGTGGCATCACTGCTCACTTGAATTCATGGTACAGAACCACAGAATGGGTTAGGTTGGAAGGGACTTCAGTGGGTCACCTGTCCCACCTCCCTCCTCGAGCAGGGTAATCCCAGAACACATCGCACAAGATTGCATCCAGACAGTTCTGGAATATCTCCAGTGAGGGAGATTCCACAGCCTCCCTGGGCAGCCTGTTCCAGTGCCCAGTCACCTGCACAGGAAAGAAGTTCCTCATGTTCAGGTGGAACTTCTGTGCATCAGTTTCTGCCCGCTGCCTCTTGTCCCATTGCTTGGTGCCACCGAGAAGAGCCTGGCTCCATCTTCCTGGCACCCCCTCCACACACTTAAGTATTTATCCACACCGAGGAGGTAATGAGGTAATAATATCTGTGAAACACGGAAGGTAATCGTTAAACCGCGCGCAGCGAGGAGGGCGCGGCAGCGGTTCCTCCGCACGCCCGTGACGCAGCGACTCGGTGCCGGGAGTGCCGCGGGGTGACAGATCTCCCCGCTGTCCCCGGGGAAGGGAAGGGAAAGGAGGCCGTGCCCACGTGCGCAGCGCCGCCGGACGAGCGTCAGCCCCGCGCCGCTCGGCGCGTTCCCGCTATTCCCGCTACTCCCGCTGTTACCGCTCTTCCCGCCGCGCCATCCGCGCGCCGCAGGGGCGGGGCCGGCCGGGCCGCGAGCGACGGCTGGCGGGGGCGGGCCCGAGCGGCGCGCGTGCGCGGCGCGTGAGGCGGCGGAGGCGGGGGAAAATGGCGGACGGCAGAGCTGAGGGGGAGAAGGCGAAGCGACCGCAGCCCGCAGGAGGTGAACATGTAGCGCCTCTCGCCGCGGAGCCGTGGGGTGGGAGCGGGGTCCGGGCTGGTCCGGCAGGGGTAGGGGGGGGTCCAGGTGTGCCTCAGCCGGCCGGGCGAGCCCGGGCTGGGCCGTGCGGTGCCCGGCCCTGCGGGAAGAGGGGTGGCCCGGGCCTGAGGGGCTGCGCTGGGGGAGAGGCCGAGCCGGGCCTGCTGTCCTCGGCTTTACAGGCGCTTGTGTAAAAATGCACCAGCTTCTCCTTGTCCACGCAAATGCGTTGTTTCTCTCTTGTAAAAATACACGGAATACTTACGCCGTGTTTTGAGAGAAATACGAGTGTTGCTGTCTGCAAGGATGAAGACAGAGCTTTAAAGATTAACTTTCAACAGTTGTGGTACCTTTTTTATAAATAGCTACAGTGAGAGTTCTTTATTTCTTTAATGTTTTAAGCATTTGGGGTTTTTTTTTGCTTGACAACAATCTGTAAGTTTGCTGTTTGGTTTTACAGTATTTTGTATTATGACTGGACATTCCTATAATTTCTGCACTATTTGGTTCGAAAATTTTAGTTGGACGTTTCTTTTCTTTTTTCTTCCCTTAATTTGAGAGGACAGTGTTTTTGCAAAGACAAAGCTTTTGTTTCCTGGTGTGTTTCTTTTTTTGGTTTAGTTGGGGTTTGGTGGTTTGTTTTTGTTTAAATATATCTGTAGGCAGAGGACACTTCTTAGATCTGTTGAAAAATTAAATCAGGCTTGTAAACTAATCAGGATAGCCTCAATAGTGAATGTTATTTCCGATAATCACTGAAATTTGAACAGCAGTACTTGATTTTAGGTAGTTCCTTAACTCTTGGCTCTCTGTTGGGCTTTGGTGGCTTTTTGGTTTTTATTTTTTGGTGGTATTGGGGTTTTTTGTGTTAGTAATACAGTAACTGGACAGTTACTTATATGATCTTAATGAGTTGAGGAGCATTGGCCCTAGGGAAGAACAGTTGCTCCCTGAGGAGTTTTGAAAGCAGTTTGCAGTCTCTAGGTTTTGCCAAGATAGTGGGGTTTATCTTGAAATGAACTTAGCTGTGACTGGTCTGTTCCCACACGCCCCTGTGGTCGCCCTCCCAGGAACCACAGATCCTGACATGCTGTGCAGCTGGCACTGTCAGTCTTGGCACTTCAGCCCCCTGGAGAGTGCAAGTTGTCCACTCGTGTGGTTTGTTGATACACATGAGTAAAACTTAGCTGCGAAGCAGGACAACTTCTTATTTCTGCAATCCATGGCAAGGGCGCTAGGCAGTCTGGTTTGGAAATAGTACTGGTGCTTTCTGTAGGTGAAGTGTGACCTCTGGGAAGTAATAAATAACCCTTGATATCTTGGAATATATATATGGACTGGCATGGCAGATGGAAGAGAACTGTTTAATGGTCAATATGTCTGCATTTCTGTTTCCTGCAGAAATCAAACAACACCACGGCTCCCTCCCCACCTTCCACAATTGTCCTGGGCCCCTTACAGCTGTCTCAGCAAGTAAGAGTGTTTCTTTCAGCAGTCTGCAGTTCATCCTACAGCAAGCCCAGTAGAAATAACACTCAAAATGCAGTGCTGATAGGAACTAATTCTGAGAGGTGCTCTTTAAGCTTTGGTGAGAAAACAGATGTGGGTAGATTGTGTTAGGCTTCACCTTGTGCATAGCAGTATTTGACAGTTTGCACTTAAAAGAATTAAGCCGTAGTGTAAGAAACTTCAAGCTAGCAGTAGTTTCAGAACCTGGACTGGTTCCCTGTGCCCTGAACTTTGGGCTGCTATGGATTTTGTGTGTTATGAAGACTTAGGCCTATGGTTCAGCACTTTTAAGGCTAGTGAATCTTATACCTACCCTTGAATCAGTTTCTAGTGTAGCTAGGCTGGAATATTCTGTTTACTGGGATTTCATGGACTTGCTGTAAGGATGTTCTCATAGTATCTGCAGACTGCTGTTTGGTAAACTGTGCTAAGACAGCTACCACTGCCCAAGGTCACTTGTGTAATTTTTGATTGTTTCTCTTTCATCCTATGTTTTTCATTTTTTATCTCGGTGTTTTCTGGATCAAATTTCTAGTGCCATTTTTTTAATACAGTGAAACTGATTAAAGTTTTTTTTTTGTGATCTGCCATATTTCTGAAGGTGAATGATAAATCCATTTTGGTTTCAATCACTTACTATCTTGATAGCTGGAAGAGTGGGGTAGAAATGGTATATTCTGCTTTTATGATTTGGGAAATAGCAGACAAATATATATATAGATTGAGTCCCTAGTTTTTAGTTTTCCTGATGTTGTTTGCTTCTTTTTTTTTGTCTTTTTTCTCAGAGCTACAGTCTTGTTGACCCCCAGTTCTTCTCTCCCATTGCTTCATCTTATGTAGGAGCTTTTTGCATTAGCAGTGCAAAGAGCTTTATTCCCTGATGGTCTGAATTTGGTGTGCATGGAAGGTGCTGTTCTCCACTTGATATGATGAGGAACTTTTGCTAGCTGCAGTTGTTTTAAACTGCTACTGTGAGCACTTCCCTGTCCGTTCCCTAATGTGTGTTGGTTTTTTCCCCCCTTCTGCTACTGCAGTGCTTTGCTTATTGCAGCAGCAGGGAAGTGTCTTTTTGCTGAAGCATTTACTATGTTCAGTATGAGTTTTCCAAAGACACCTTTGTCTCTTGGAGTAGTTAAAGAAGCTGATTATATAGGTATGAAAGTGTTACTTGAATGTTTTTTCTCTGTGGATCACTGTTCAGCTGCTATGTTTGCCATGACTATACAAAACCACAAAAGATGAAATCTATATATATGTTTTTTTAGTGCTGATTCCTTCCTCAAGCAGAGCTTGGCAGATTTATTACAGATGAGATGCGGACAAGCAGTGACTTGAAACATGATTGAGACAGCCGGCCTCACTGTAGTCACTCCCATGATTTTAGAGTTGTGCCAGAGAAGCCTAGAGACTGGCATGGACATGATTTCATAGAAATTTAGTAGAATTAATTTTGACTTAGATTATCTACTCTAGATTTGGAATTGGGATTCCAATTATGAAAGCTTATCTGTGGCAACTTAAAAACCTAAAAAGATTTAGTCATCTACATTTAATTTACTACATGAACTTTGACTTCCATACTAAATAAAGAGATGGTGCTTCAAGATTGTTTTCCTGGCTCACACAAGAAGTTCTTTACAAGTAGTGGAGTGCTTGCAGTTTCTTCTCCTCTTTGTGTTTTGCTGTCCACTGATATACATTGGTGGAAACTGCTGTCACTAAAAACATCTTACCTATTGCACCCAAAGTATAATGCTTTTTGAGGTTGCTGCTCCCATCAATCTGCTCAGTAAAAGTAGCTCATCTTGGTAAGTTGTTTCGACTTCACCAGGACCTGAAGAAGAGGCAGAAAAACCTGTGAAAACTAAGACTGTTTCTTCCAGTAATGGAGGAGAAAGTTCGAGTCGCAGCGCAGAGAAACGGGCGGCTAATGAAGAAGCTGAAGACTTCACCACAAAACCTGCTCCTGCCAAAATGTCCAAGTTTGGATTTTCCATAGGCAGTCAGACAACAAAGAAGGCATCTGCAATATCCATCAAACTGGGAGCAAATGTAAGTTTCCTGAGGGCTTTTAATCTTAGGGAAACTGAGGCAAAAGGGAAGTAGTTTGGGGAGGCTTCCTTCCAGAATGAAACCTGGAATCCCGTGGGGGTAACTTGGGTAAAGTTTAAGCAGGCATTGCAGGACCAGCTAGTCATACATGTGTAAGTACTTCAAGGTGATTAATAACAGGTCAGGAATCTCAGGAAGCATAAGACTTGATTGAAATGAGCTGTAGATCTTTGAACATACAGAATAATCTTGTAATGAGATTTGATAAGTCTGGAATAATTTCCTGAGGGAAATGAGCAGACTTGTTAAGCTGTTCAGGCTACTTTGAAATGAGTGCTGGGAGCTTCATTGCATAGGATGCTTAAAGCCAGAAGAAAGCATCTCCTATATAGCTTAATAGGTTGTCTTCCACTCCAAAGATCTTATTTTAGCATGGGGAAGTGTAGCGTATTTCTGTGACTTTGCCTGTTCTTTGCAAGGTCAGTATGATTCTTTGTGTTAAATGCAAGAGGCGAGGCTTACATAGATTTCTAAGAATTCTGATCCCCTTTAGTCCAGCACAAGGTATCCTTGTGCTTGTTCAGATGTGAATCTGATGACACTGTACTTCCAGAGTAGTCCTCTACTGGCTTGGCCAAGGACAGGCTGGGGGCTGACTCTATTTAATATGGTTCATTTACATTTCCCACGGATCACTGTGGTGGATACATTATGAATAGTTATCTGCACCAAATCCAAGCTGTAATCATGACAGCCTTATACCTGCAATGCCAGCATTTTAGAGAGATCTGCAGAAGATTAAAAGGGTGCTCTGTTATTGTGAGACCAAAGGCACATGTGGGCTGGCAGCATTCTAAGGTATAAGGGCAATCAGGTCAGATCAGACTTTGGAGAAATAGGCAAGGCTGTCTTCTCTGAGCTTCTAGCATGCTTCAGTTTCTCATGTCCAAAGTGGCAATAAATTTGGCTCAGGATTTCTGGTTCACTGAATTTAGTGGGTGACTGACAGTGCACCAGATGGGACAGTGCTGAAACTTACCCTATTTCTTTTCAGTCATTTTTACTCCCTTAGTACATTACCCATTCTCTGGGTGCAGATGCTTTAAAAATGGCATGGTATTTATATGTTGTATAGTATCAGTGAAGAACAGCTGTAGGCAGTTGCATAAGGGCTCTGCTGCAGTACCATCTCCTAGGAGTGTATATTAAAGAATTGCCAATAAAGGCAAAATGGAGAAAGTACTGCATATGATTGATTTAGATCATTGGTAGTACTATAGTAGCAAACTGTTACTCTAACTTGTATTTTTTCTCAGTGATGTTGAAGTAACTTTTGGTACCACTGTTGTATTACATATAACAGTTGTGAGTTTGACAGCTTCTTATACTTAAAATAGAGGAATAAAAATTTTGAAATAAAAGAAATACTCTTTAAAGGAACTTTACATTAATTGGACTGTGTGATATACACTGATAGTAGTTTAAAAGTATTGAATTGTTTTAAGCCAGAAAGCTGTCATGTTGTTAAAACAGAAGAAAATAAACATATTGATTTTTTTCTGACATCAATGGATAAGATTATCCCAAAAAAATAATGGAAATAGCGACACGGGAAAATTTGAATACAAGTTATTCAGGTTCTGCTTTAATTGTTCATGTCATGCACCAGTGGCTGAGTACCCCTGCAGTGTGCTAGAAAGTTAAGACCTGCATGTGGGGAGTTGTAATATGAGAGGCTCAGCTTGCTGCTCAGAGTGATCGCCCATAAATGAGCAGTCATTTTCCTTTTTCATTAGAGAAACCTTTATATGCTTGATTCAGACAAAACGTTTTCCTCCTGGTTGCCCATTTCAGTGAAGATGTTTGATTTAATTTTACCAAATACTTAAAAAGCCAAGGGTAGCTCCTTTGAGTTAGTAGACTTACTTTACTTCTGCATTTGGTCTTTTTCAGAAGCCTAAAGAGCCTGTTCCAACCTTGGCTCCAAAAACCCTTTCTGTAGCAGCAGCTTTCAACGAAGATGAAGATGTGAGTAATAAGCCAGTGATCAACAGAAAATACCATTGGTGTGGTAGGCAGAGAGAGTGGGTTATTTATGGTTCTTTACATAAATGTCAGGAATTTTCAACCTAGAAGCATCTCTTGTGATTCTGATTAAGAACATACAATTTCATAGCTCTGCGTTAGTTCAAGAAATTATTAAAACACTGATAACTTCTCCCTGAAAATAAGATGCGCAACATAATTTGAATTAATGGTTGCTTTCTCCAGGCTTGATTAAGGGAAGGCAAAGGAAAATTGTGCTTCTGGTTTGGTAAATTTTTTTTGTCATTTTACTGCTCCTTATTACATAGAGGTGAACAAAGGAGTTTGTATTTTGTTGTATAACCTTGTAGGACCTCCATTGTGTCCAAAGTCACTTTACTGTCCTGTAGGGCTGTAGTCCACCCTTTATATTGTCAGGCATTTGAAGTGTTCAAAAGCAAGCGCCCAGCCCCGCTCTGACCTGCTTTGTCCCTGCAGAGTGAACCAGAGGAAATGCCCCCAGAAGCCAAGATGCGCATGAAGAACATCGGAAGGTAGGGCAGCTTTTAACTGTGCTTTGGGGAACGGTGACTGTGTGAAGTATCTCCCCAGCTCAGGTCACATCTTGCAGATGGTTTAAGAACACAAGGAGATGGGATAGGTTAAAGAAATATTTCTCCAGAAACAAGGTTTTCAAATGTTTCATCCGCAGGTTAAAAGTAGTACATTCGCATTTGAACTTTGAATCTTGTTTGCCTTCTTTCTGAGGAAGAAATTGAGTCTGCGTTAAATAGAAGCTCATTTTCTTTTTGTAAAGGTTATAGGTAGGAATTCCTGCTTGTCTCTAACCTTTGTATTTTTCTGGTTCTCCATTTTATAAATTGCCTTGAAGTAGGTAGTCTGGTCAGGTTTTTTAACTCATGTGCAAGGGGAAAATAAGAATCATCTCTCAGATAAAGAATTGCTTCTTTACTTCTAAAATAAATTACGTAATTCTTCTGCTTGCCACAGATTTGAGATGGTAGAGGATCAGTCCTAAAATAAGTAAGGACCTTTTCAGAGGAGGCGTCACTTAAAGTTGGGATGAATTTTGAGAATTTGTATTTTAGATGTGTTGATCATGATAGACTGCTTTTAAAATTGGTCACTCTGGAAGTTCTCCAGTTTGGTGATTTTTCTTATTTATCCAGTAGCAAGTTTGGATCCTCAATTTCTTAATCCTTGCAACAAATTCTTTGCAGCTGGCAGCAGTTACTGCCACTCCCACCTCCTCTCCTACCCTATCTCATGGCTCTATTTTGACATGCTGTGGAGAGATCAGTTCTGTGGCCAGATTACAGTTGCTAATAGTGAGGGCTCCTGATGTAACAGAAAGAAATGTGTGGTAGTTTCTGGGGCAGGTTGGACTTGAAATTGACATTTTCAGTGTCACATGGCACAGACTGCTATAGTTGAGCTGACTTTCAACTGCTCTTGTTTTACTCTTCACAGGGATACACCAACCTCAGCAGGACCAAATTCCTTCAATAAAGGAAAGCATGGATTTTCTGACAACCAGAAGCTATGGGAACGAAATATAAAATCTCATCTTGGAAATGTCCATGACCAAGAAAATAACTAAATGATGTGGATTACAAGTTGGGTGTTTGGGGGGAGGGGAGGGTGTAACATTAAAGGAACAGTTTCCTTTTTTAAGAATGGTATGAGACTATCTTTGGAGCCACTTTTTTAAGATTTTGAGTGGTACACTAATAAATGAGTTTGAAATTAGAGGTAATTTATGTTTTGTATACAGATTTCAAGGCATTTGCTAATTTTGTAGTTCATGTGATTAGTTTCAAAAGGTTACAGATAATAAAGAAATTGGAGTGGTACCTTTTTAAGATAATTTTTTTTGTCAGTGATTAAATAAGGTGGATGAAAAAGGTTACTGTCTCTTTAATCAGGTTAAAATTGAATGCTCTTGCATTCTCACTTCCGGCTCCCTCTTCATAACAGGAGAAGCAGTTGACTCCGAGGAATTCTGCTAAAGAGAGTGAGCGTTGTCTTGTGCTAGAAGTGTTACTGGACTATTAAATTGAATATAATCTTACACAGGAAGTAATAAGAACCTGGATTTTTTTCTCCCTGCAGTCACCTTTTGTTAAGTCTCTGCAAACTAGGGATTACGTTGCTGTGAGTGGCTCTGGTAACTTAGCTCTGATTTTGTTTAAACCTTCATGTAGGATGTGTAACCTTCAGTGGCCTGTTCTGTCCTAAGGAAATGGGCCTTGTCTGTATATTAGATACAGTCTGTAAACAATATTCACTACAAAGGTAAATCAATATTTTTAGTGTGCTCCTTTTAAATCATTAGCCTTGAGTAGTGCTTGTTAGCATTTCCTAGTGGTACACAAAAGCCACCACCAAAAATACAAGCTAATGTACATTAAGCTTCACCTTTGGTTGAAATATTTTTCTTTACTATGCCTAGAAGGAATAAAAGCCACACCAAAAATCAGTAACTCACTGCATAAGTCTGAAAAATCTAAGATGCACTTTCCCTGTCTTGCCATTAAAGACAAAATGCCTTGATGCCTGTGACCTCAGTGGACACTATCAGGTCAAAGAATGCTGTATCTGCAGTCCTGATGTTTCTAACAAGTGTCAAGTTCAGAAATAAAACTTGACCTTTTCCTGCCTCTCTTCCTTTTGCAGTGATTTTCAGCAGTGACATGAATCTGGTCAGTTTATTTCTTCGCTTTCATACTGCCGAACAGTGCTGCAGGGTTTCAGTGCTAGTAATGACCATCTAAATTTCACTCTAATTTAGATTGCATATTTGTGAAGCATTTTACTAACAGAACTGGTTAAATAGAACATTATCAGCAGCAGCAGCACCACCTGCCCCAACAGCAACACCTCCCCTTCCCCAAAGAAACATGAGTTTCTTTTTAAACTCAAATACCTGATAGTGTCAACCACTAAATTAATTTCAGCTGGGAACTGGTTGTAGAATTTAATACATTAATTGCTTTCATCCTGCCTCTAAAACTGTCTTCTTGCTAAAGTTGAACTTACAAGTGCAGAAAGGAAAGTGCATCTTGAAATGTATTTTTTTATTATTATAATTATTATTATTTTAGGAAAACTCTGACCACTTAGACTTTTGAGTTTGTAAGTTCTAAAAAATATTTTTTTGTATTTTTGTATTGTATGTGTAATCTTTTTTCTTTTGAAGTCTGATGCAGTTGAATACCTGTAACTGTTTTCTTTTAAAAGCCTTGTTATAAACTTAACATAAAAGTGTATACATTATTTTTTTCCATAGCAGAAATACTTGGTTTATTCAAAACAAAACACACTTTCAAAATTGACTTTCAGGACTTCCAAAACCAATTTGGGCATTACTGGAACTAGGCAAGAGAAACTTTTCACTTACTTTCATCACATGTGGTTATGTTTGTTTAAATAAATCCCTTTAAGATAGTGGTAATTCATAGTGAATAGCTATTTTCTCGTGCTCCTCGATAGTTGGGTCATACTGTATCAAATGATATATAGGAAAAAAGCAAAACAGAAATTCCAATAAGAAAATGACTCTGAGATCTATTCCTTTGGTTAACTTACCACCACTGTCTTTCACATCTTTGGCTCAAGTAGATATTCATATCCAGAATTTTCTTGTACTTCAAAATCATTTAGGGAATTGCTAGGCAGAAGAGTAGACAAACAATGAAATATCTTCCATCCAACTGAGAGAGCAAAAGTGTTTATCTTCTTATTTCCATGGTAAATAAATAATCCTAGACCTTATGAGAGACTGCAGAAGCTTCTAAATCTCAGCTGAAGGTGAGCAGTGATCCTGCCTCACCCAATGCAAGTGTTCTCTTCCTTCTCCATGCTTCATGGAAGCAAATCAATCAGGATGGCCTCGGTCCCCTCAGGACTGAGTGCCAAACCGGCTGGATCTTGTTGCTGTGAAGTGTCTGCTGGTGTTTAACGTCTGCTGCTTGCAAGAACAAACCGACTGACCTGAAAGGTGTCATCAAGGCAAACATTAATTGGGACTAGTCACGGTCTTTGCATGCAGAGAGCCTTATTTTTCAGAATCAAGGTTTTGTCAGCAGAAAGGAGGCCCCAGCCTGTCTCTGAGGTAACTGAGGGATGCTATCTCACAGCTTGTGCCGTAGCAGAGATGCCCCAATCACGATATTCATTGAACTTTGGCCAAACCAGCTGTGGTCCTCCTGGGAGCAACACAGCAGCAGCCACAGCTGCCGTCAGGCCTGGTGAGCTTCACCTCCATGGCTGACAGGTTTGTAGAGCACCCCTTTGTCGGAACTCACAGGACGCTGCTGAGTTCTGTGTGCTGGCAATGGCTTTACCAAAGTTGGCTTTCTGAAGAAAGTTGGAGGAAAAGTCAGCTTTTGAGAAAATGGTGACTTCTGTTTCCTGAAGAGGCAGATGGGTTTTAAACTATTGGAAGTTGCTGGTGTAACCAGAACTCTTCCAGGCTGCTTTAAGAGAAGATAAATCTGCTTGGAGAAATAACAGAGTTTCAAGAAGGCATTTTGTCTATGTAGTTGGGAGCCTTAAAGGGTATTCTGCAAAGAGGTTGGGTTTTTTTGAATTCCTTGTAAAACTACACGTTGAGGAATACTCAGTAGTTCTGCCCTTAAGCTACAAAAGGGAAGGTTATGTTCTAAGCAGACTTTTTTGTCTGGTTTCTCCGGCATGAGACACTAGAACACCATAAATACTGGACAATAAAGGATTTGCTTTTTACTTTATCCTATTGGCACATCCCTTATTTCTTCTGTTTTCATTAATGAAAAGATCTCGTATTGTTCTTTAATTTTGAAATACTGGCATTTTATGCAGTGCTTATGTAGGAAAGTTGCTCATGTCTAATACTGTGGAGCCTGGGGTTAGGTGCATAGTTATCCCTAGAATTAAAAGCACGAAACATGAATTCTTACCCTTGGACTCTGGATACAGCACGTTCAGTTCGTGTTTGTGAACTTGCATTTAGCAGTCTGCAGTGGTGGGAGTCCAAGACTTACTTCCCAAACCTTTGAACTCTGAAGAGCAGCTTTTTGAGGTCTGGACACTCCCATGCCAGCTGCCCCTCCAGCTCAGTAAGGAGGAGGGAGGAGTGGCAGCAGCATCCTGGCTGGTAATCGGAGCATGAATTTCCTGATGCAGTGGCATGGAATGAGGTCTTGAAAACCTCTGCTTGGCGGGCTCAGTTCTTAAATTTGTTTCTTGGGATTGGATTTCCTGATGAGATGGATACACAAAAAGTGTTTGTGGTTCTGTAGCAAGAGCTCCACTGAAACTTGAAGTTGTGAGCCTATGCTGATATTTTCCTGGCAGTACCAGTTATTAATCTGAAGTTAATGCAAGTTATAATAAAAACATAATTCTCTCTCCTTTTCTCCCCCAGCTTCCCCTAATTTGTAAACATGGTAATCACATGTAAGGTGTTGGCTGATGGTCAGCACATCATTACAGAATCACAGCAGTGCCCGGGTGACAGAAGAGTAACTGTGAGCCATCCCACTCACAGCAGCTGCCATCTCTACAGCTGCAGGCACTGCACAGGTAACTGTGAATGGAGGGCCTAGGGGGGTGTTTTATTACTCAGGTGCTTGTTTAACAATCCTGTTCACATGTAAAATCTGAAGCCACGACAAAGGCTTAGACTGCTCCACATCTAAAAGTGCCAGGTAACTCAGCCATGCTGTAAGGTAAGGCACTTGACCCACGAGGAGGAACGCTGCCTGCAGGACAACTTTTCCTAGGGGAGCATAAAAAGCTTACTTTCTGCAAAGTCCTTTAAAGGTCACACAAGACTTGTAATGGTGATCCCCGACAGCCCTGCTCCTTAGGGTGACAGCGGAGTGACCAGAGGCCCCTCGCCTGCAGCAACTGGAATTTTTCTGCACAAGAATAGACCTTGGTTAAGAGCTGCTTGGGAGACGCTAAGGGGTTTCACCACAGCAGCAGCAGCTCTAAGACTGGCACCTGCATGTTACCATTATACACTGGTGCTGCAGAAATTCATGTGGCTTCCTTTGACAACGAGGAATGACATGGTTGTAGCTCCAGTAGAAACAAAGTGGGGCAAAAATTATCCACACAGCACTTGGCTGTTGTGCATCTGGAGTTGCATCCCTGTGGAGGAGGTTATTCAACAGAAGCCTACCTTACTTCTTCAGCACTCAGCCTTTTGAAACACCCATTTTTATTTATAGACTTAGCTTGGTTACTTACAGGGGCTCACAAAGGAGTTAGTATGCTAAAAAGCTCCTGGTGTTCTCTTAGGAGTCAGGATGAACCACAAAAGATAAACAGGCTTTCTGCAACATTGGTGCTACCTTCAAGTTCCTGTAACAGCAAAGGGAAAGGAACAGGGCACTGCTCCTTCTCAGAGCTGGAGGCAGCTGTACAGCTCATCCTTCAGCCGCAAGTGACACGGGAGGACTTTGCCACCACACCCCCTGCTCAAATGTCCATCCCAGGGCAGAGGCCAAGATGGAAGTGCTGGCTGGTGCTTGCTTTGGGGTTGGCAGTGTTGTGGACACCCAAGTCAAGAGAAATAACATCTGAAACAAACCAAAATGGTTCTAGCTGGGTACCAGGGGGCCGAGCAGATGCCTCACCCACCCAGAGGACTTGCAGCCAAAGCAATTTCAGTCTCAATATACATGGTGTTTCATCAGCACTGTGCTCTTGTGCAGCCATGTTCTGACAGAATTCAGGAAGGCAGTGTTTCCTTTCCTCATAGAAAATAATTCTTTCAGCCCTAAGCAAATTAAAAAACAGGCATTACTAGAACTATTCAGGCCAGACACCTGTCTGTATTTGGAAAGTGAAATACTGAAAAGGAATAAATAGTTCCACAATACATTCATTCCCTGGAAAAAAAGAGGTTTCTTGAAAGAGCAATTCATGGCAGAGCTCAGTTTATTTGATGACAGAAATAATCATAACTTTATACATCTAACACTAAATAAAAACAGCAGAATGTACAAATCAAATTCATTATGTACAGGAGTTCACCAGGAATACTTAATGAACGGACATTTCTCATGAAATTTATTTAAAAAAAAAAAATCAGAGACCAACTGCATATTTGCAGTCTGACTTTTGCAGAAGGATAGTGAATATCTTAAGTGCTGAAGTCTAAAGAAAAACATAAGGCAACTCCACACATATGGGAACAGCAAAGCCCAGAGCGACACTCCCTAGTTACCTCACGCTGTTCTGAAAAGGTAAGGCACAGCATGTTAGGAAAAGGGTGCCACAACATTCAGCTCTGACATTCCTGGCTGAATCTTGTTTAGAAAACAACCTTTTGTGATTTGGTTGGTTGGTGGTTGTTTTTAAACAGCACATCATTGAGTCAGTAAAAGCATTTTGACAATGGATAAGAAGGCTCTGAAATTCAGATTCACTTTCACTTCTTGGACAAATAAATAAATGCACCAAAGGTTCAACTAAGGTGCTGGTAATATTCTTTTTTGTAAGGTAACACACTAAATATACAAATAATGTTCTAGCACTATTTACAGCTATTTTTCCTTGAACACATCTTCATTTAGTAATACATAATTATTTGTAGGATACAAACATTGAAATAAATTTTCAAGTTCGCCTAGTGCTCTTTTAAATCTTTTTTCATCATAATGGCAGTATTTTAATTTTAAGCAGGATGGCTATCTCCAGATTCTTTACCATAGAAAAATTCATGTTACAGCTAGCAGTAATTTTTTTCTTAAAATTCATTTTAGTTTTACTCCACTTCATAATTAGAAAATAATACAATTGTAAAGGGCTGCGGGATATATAAATAACTACATTACTTCTCTGAATAAGACCCTGACTTCTGAAATAGGCATTTACAAATTAATTTGGATCCAAGACAGCAACTCAAACAAAAAATTTTCAACAACTGCTTATCTACAGAATTGCAAAGTATAAAAAGAACAGTCCATTCTGTAGCTTAGTAGACAGATATCCACATAGTTAAATAAGATGAAAACTAGAAATACTAATTCAAATGAGGTGGTTACTTTGCCACAGGATTTACTTAAATTTTGTTCAGTGGATCTGTTTCACAGGTAGCACAGAGTTAAATGCAGGTCACTTTATGAAGTTTACCCTGCAGTATTTCCGGTTTCTCGCTGCTCAGGTATCTTGCTGCTGTCCAAGTCAGGAAATATGTGATAGTCTATAGAACCCCTATAGACTGAGAAGAATTTAAAGACTACAGCTCTGATTGTTTACATGCAAAGCACTTTCAGTTACCTCGACAGACATGCTGCTTGCTTAAAAAGCCACGCAGCAACCAAGGAACCCACACCTTGTAGCAATTAAGATGTGCCCTGTTTGTGGCATTAAAGCAGAGACATGGAACCCTGGGCCAAGCACAGCTGTCATTCACACTTACTTGCAGAAAAACTCAGGAAGGATTTTTCCAACTATGTGGTGTAACACAACTGTATCAATTGGCCCTAGAAGTATTTTTTCTTAAAGCAGCAGTAATAAGGACTTACAGAGATTCTGGTAATTTTGAGACAAATCTAATTTTTACCCCATACTAAGAATTTCATATTTCTCTACCCTGATATTGCCATGTGTCCTGCTTGGGAATTTGCAGGGCTCCTTGTTCCTATACAATACAAGACAAGATCAGTCTATAACTAGCCGGACTTCCTCAGTTTCCAAAGAAGTGTGCTATTAGACCTTTTTCATTTGACAGTTTCTACATCAAATGTAAAGCAAAATTAAAAGCATCCATCATCAGGCTGTCTGCTTTGGGTATGTACATCAGTGCTGGCAACAGTTCCAAACAAACATCATTGAGCTAAATGTAGCTGTGCACAGAGGATGTGTGTAAGCTCTTCCCTTACAAATGAAAACAAGTGTCCCTGTGGTGGGCTGTCCTCTGCTCAACTTAAATTCACAACCATCTTGGAGAACCACTTCCTCACACTTCAGCAGATCCCTGCTCATTATCTATAAAACATTTTACAGCATTTTGCTGAACCTTGGACCAGCCACCTACACACCTGGAATTCAAATAAGTTCTTCAGAACTGGGATTCACTAACTGCCAATGGTGCATCTGCCCAGAGAAAAAAGCTTCAGTTTTTCTGTTTGCCACATGAAGCACATGCTACACAAAGCATTCTACCACCTCCCTTGTCTTGGGAGTAAACAGACAGAATCCAATAAAGGTAATTTGCTCACGAACTTGATGAAATGCACATTATAATGAACAAAAAAGCTACCAATAGCTGTGCATTTCTAGTTTTTAGTGCAGCCTTTTTATATGTTTTTCCTTTTAATTTTTCAAAGTTACAGTATGGTACTTACTCCGTAACACAAAAACATTATTTTAACCTTTTTTTTTTTTAAAGTTATGGCCAGTATAGAAATCTTAGCTTTCAAAGCCTTTGCCCACACTGGAGTATTGGACTTTTTTCCCTCTAGTGCGTGGTGCAGTATTCTGTCATCACAACATTCAGTACTGAGGATTAACCATTTGAAAACGGGCATCACTGAAAGCCTCAAGCAACCTGGTAAATAGTTGGCTCTCACGAGTTACAGAACCTTACCCTTCTTGCTCTCTCAAATACTAAATTGACTCTGTCGTTGTTACATGGGCCACTTCTACTTCTACAGTTTCAATGGCCTGCGTCACTTCAGCCATTTTCTGTCCTTGCTGTTGTGCCAATACGTAATTTACCACCTGCATGATGCTTTGGTCAGAAAGGGTAGAGACCGATGTACATTCCTCAGTAGCTGCAACTGCTTCGATGGCTTCGAGCGTCTCTCCCGTCACCACCACAGTCTCAGCCTCACCGGCACCAAAGCTAATCTCGGTCTCCTGCTCCTGCATGTCTGACGCTAAAATGCTGATGGCGTGTTCCACCTGCGTGCCCTGGTTGTGAAACTGAAGAGTATCTTTTTCCAGCATGATTTTGCAGGGGATGTAGTCCCTGTGGAACTTGGTCATGTGCTTGCGCAGGGTGCGCGCGTCGATGTACGCCTCGTTGCACACGGGGCACACGTAGGGCCGCTCCCCGGTGTGCGTGCGCACGTGCCGCTTCAGGGAGCGCGCGTCCGCCCACGCCACGCCGCACGTCAGGCACTCAAACGGCTTCACACCTGCTCCAGGGGGGCAAAGCAAGGCACAGGTGACACAGAGCTCAGCAACATCCATCAGCCAGCATGGGGAGAGACAGGGACAACAGCAGTAGGAAAGAACAGCAGCAATACTGTGACTTCTGCCATGTAAGAGAGAGATCCTGTTTGCCACTTCTGTGTAATGACTTAATGCAAGCATAATGCATTCAATGGTGAGATTTTCCACAAGTGCCCAGCCCAAACCAACACTTTGCATTAAAAAGAATCTTGAAGTTTTTAAAAGTAGTTTCTTCCTTATTTTAAAGTGCACAATGCTTAATGGAATTCTAATAATTTTTTTTGCTGGTGGTGCCTTTCTGAAGTCATGCGTCACTTCACAGAATTTGTCACTCACATCTCTAGTCACCCTTTGCTTCTGTAAATCCTTCTGTATACCTACAGCTTTACCCCTCCTCTTCCACACTGTATATATTCAAATACAGCACCTGATGTTTGTATGATCATATTTTCCCTCATAACACCTGAGTTCTGTGGTCTGTAGTGTCTAACAGGGTGTGTGGGTGGTGACAAACACCATCTCACTACTGGCTTTTCCTCTGTGACAGTCACTGTACATTTAGGCTAGGTACCTACTAGAGGACACTTTCTCTGTCCAGAAACAAACATAACATCTCTATTTCAATACTTAGACAGCTGTCAGATTTACTTGTAAGAGATTTTTAAAAGGAGACATACTTAAAAAAAAGTGGGTTTTGCCCTGAGAAAGGAGACTATAGACTCCCAACACAGCTGAAAGAACCAAATACTCAAAAATCAATTTCATACCTTACATCTAAAGTAAAAATGCACATACTTCTTAAACAAAAATACAAAATATTTCTGTATTTTCCCCAATCATCATACAGTTTAATGCTTGTCATAAATCAAGAAGTTAATCAGTTTCCAACATTGGTCCTTTCTTATTTTTCTTCCAAATTTATGCCAATCATTCTCCTATCTGAAGAGTATTTTGTTAACTGTGTGCACCTTTGAAAATGGAGAATGTTTTAGTGCATCCAATTCTTTGCCAGATTTACCCCTCTTAATCATTTGTAAAAAGGTTCCTCTTCTATTCAGGTTCTGAAGACAAACTGGCAGTCCCTGTGTGTGACTGGAGTTTTAGGAAGACCCCAACAGCAACTTCTGGGAATCACTGGTAGCAAGCTTATCAAACGAGGATTTGCATAAAACTGGAGAATCTGTAAAAACTCCTCCTTGTCTTGCCAGACATGATGCACATAGACTCAAAGAAACAATTACTCCTTTGTCCATCATGTTTTTAGGGGTTGAGGGATATCACGACTAGTTGTGTTCTACATACCTTCATGATTGTTCATGTGTCTCCTATATTCCCGGAGCTGTGTGAATTTCCTGCCACAGTGCTCACAAACTCGTTCCAGATTTTGTTTTGCTCTTCCTTTTTTACCATGTGTGGCTTTCTTTACATGTCTTCTGTACAAAGCTTTCTCATAAAATTCTTTTCCACACACATTACACCTAAGATGTATTAAGTGAGAAATCTCTTAAAACCCATTATTGCATGCTTGTGTTTTTTGAACCAAAATGCACTTTAATTATGGTAGGCAAAGTTTAATGGGAATACTTTCTCATATGGCAAGTTATTCCATAATTAGAAGTAATACTATTGGACTGAACTACATTTTCTCTTATCCACAGCCACAAAGCTTCCACTTACTCTTCTAGAGAAGTGAAATCACATACATTTCTAACTTCATTGATTATATTGACTGACTTCATATGTCTTAGTTCTGGCACTGTGTCCCAGGTCAGCAGCTAACCCACACTACTTAGTCACCCATCCATTCTCAAGTACTCAAGACTGCAGTCACCATCAATCCATTGGTACTTTCAAGTGGACTAGGCAGTTCCTTGTTGGCTGGCTGTGGATCTCTATAACCCCACTTTGATTAGTATGTTTCATTTGGTAAATTAATTTCCTCTTACCTATAAGGGTCTGTGACAGAATGAGACTTTACATGAGAATACCAGTCCTTCTTCCAGCTGTAACATTTTCCACAGAACTGACACTGAAATGGCTTCACACCTAAATGTTTATTCATGTGCTGCCGAAGATCCCGAGCTTCGTAGAAACTCTTGTCACACCTGTAATAGTGAAAATTTTAGCATCCCATACAAGAAAGGGCTTGATTTCAAGGGCACTGCGACCCTCTTTTATAATGGCAACTGAAGACTTTGTAACACCTACTGCATCATCAGTATCTACTTAAAGCACAATCCCATTCTAAAGTAGAAAAAATTAAAAAGAACAGCATCTTATTTGAAAGCCTGGAATAAATCTTGAGGACCTCTGAAACACTTTTGTCTGTTATGAGTAACAACATTCTTTGTCTTATTTTAATGGAGAATAATCAAAGGCAAACCAACTGGGAGACATCAGAAATTTGTACTGTCCCATAAAAACATACGAGGACAGTAACAGCTGCTTCTTCCCTTAACCAAAGAGGACTGACGCGAAGATAACTGGAATTTGTTGTTTTTAATGCTCAAATGTAGATTCTTCTTAGAAATTAAAACCACAAATTCATAATCCTACAAGAAAGCATCTGAAAGTAGTGATACTCATTCTTTAGCTTGCTGCTTGTACACACGTAAACCTAGGCAAAGGTTTTCCTTCATTTATACTTTGCCATGGTATCATTATAGAGCTCCTCTTGGTATGAAAACTAGAGTTTGGTCTAATCAAAAATACGTTTTCTCCCTTTGAAAAAAAATTCTGCTGCTCATCTCTCTCTCTCTTCCTCATGTAACAACATACAGCAGTATGACTCAAGAAAGGACAGAGGCAGAGCAATGCCAGCAAGCAAAGGTGGAGGATTCAACTTCTACAGATGATCAACCACTGGAATGAGGGAATCTCAGAATTCACAATATCCAGTGGAATCTGAAAATGAAAAAAGCTTCCATACAGGAACAAACCATTTAATATTACATTGCCTGAATAATAGGCATTCTGGAGAGGGAAAAAAAACCTCTTTGCTTTTGAGGAAGAACATAAAAAAAAGGTAAGAGTCCTTGAGACACCCAAACACTCTCCTCCTCCTCCTAGGCTGGAAAATCTGATCGCTTCAGTTCAAATGGGGCTCTCAGGGATCCTCAGTTTGCACATCCACATCAAAAAGTATCACAAAGACCCCTCAGAGGCTTCAATGGGGTTGGCACTTGGTGCTCTCTCCTCAAGGATTGCGTATTTGGAAAAGCCATTAGAGAAGTAAAAAACTCAAGCAACCACCACCCTCTAACACTGTCATGCATTACTGCAATTTAATCAAACATATACTTCTCTGGGAAACTTCCATGAACATTTTAGGAAAATACCTCATGTTCAGCGTTGCTCAACTAGGCCAGAAGTTAAAACTGAAGCCTGACAGGGAGGTTTCCATTCCAAGCCACCAAACTGAAAAACTGAAGTCTGGTTATCGCCTAGTGAAGCTCTCTAAACCGTTTGTGACAACCTGAATTATATCCTTAGGAGAGATTTTCGCTGCAGAAGCAGCAAGGACTGTGTCTGTTTTGAAGGAGCTGAGGAATCAAAATATCTCCTCTGTCAAAGTGACCTCTTGCATCCATGGCTCTACTTCCTTGAGTAAAAAAATTTTTATTTTATAAATATACTGCACCTTCAAAAGTAAAATTGCTTTCCCTAGTACATTTCGTGCAAGTGTCTGTGCACCCTATTAGCTCTATTCTTTGTATTTCTAGAATTAATACTTTTAGCACTAAAAATCACTAAAAAAAACATTGCTGACAGAATTAAGGTAAGTTTTCATAATTTAGAAAGTATTATTTTTGCTAGCAAACAGCAGCAGTTTAAACAATTCTTTAGATTATTGCTTTCTTTAAAACCTTGAGTTGCTCCAGGCAATCATGCAAATTTTACCACTCCTCTCAAAACCTGAGAGATCTTCCCAGGGACTTCATTGTGAGTTCCAAAACTAAACATTATTTGTCCTTCTGCAGGTCACTTCAAAGGTTCCCTATAGTCTGCCTGGTCATGGAATAACTATCCATGCTTTGCTAATGCACTTTCCAGTAAGTTTCTGCTTAACTGAAGTCCATAATGCTATTATTTAAATAATAATAAATGCCATTAGTAATTTTAAAAAATGCTATTTACTGCAATATTCAAGTGGTCATATATGTTTTATAATCAAGAGAACTGCAGCAGTCAGTGAGTCTCAGTTTGCAATGTTCCTGCACAGCTGTTTGCTAAACACAGCATGTACTGCACTGCACACAAGTGCAGGACACTGCAGGCTCTACAGGACATCTAATAAACTGAAATCAGCTATCACACCAAAAGAGAGCAACACCAGGCTGAAGGCCTTTGGCCTATGAAAACTTTACACTCTTATCTGTCCTACAAAAAAGCTGTAAACCCACATAGCTACTGATTACAGCACCAATTACAGTGCAAACACTCATTAGAAAACAGCTGTATGAAACTAGAGCTAGGTAACAGTTTAAAACCAAGCTTTTGCTCTCCAGTATATGTATTTACAAAAATGCATTTTTTATTCTCATGGTTTACAAGTCTTATCCCAGACCAGTGGAACAATTTTACACTTCAACAAGGAGTTGCTTTAAATCTTGAAAATTACTAGGATCATTAATGCTAAAAAAAGCCCACCAAAACCAATTATCACCTGACTTACTGAGTGCACTGATATCCACGAACTTCAGGCTTTGGCTGATGTTTCTTTATGTGTTTACTGAGTCCTGATGCCCTGTGGAAAGATTTTCCGCAGATGGAGCAAAGATACTTGGATTCCCCTGATAAAAACAAAACAAAACATGTTACCAAGCCAGGCATCCATTTCTCTGGAGTGCTTTGTCAGACAAGTTTTTAATTAATATATAATTTATCTTAAGTAATCAGAGCAGTACTACAAAGAGAAGTTGCTTTAATTACAGACTGATGGAATTTTTAAGTGTATTTTGTATGTGCTAATGTAAAAATACACAAAGGAGGGAGTAGCAACTCTAAACGACTTTATTTCATGTTTTTAAACACAGGTACATCATTGCAGCTACAAATTAGTCATGAAAAGTGAGCAGCTTAAAAATCTGCCCTCTTGTATGAAAAAACCCCACAACTGCCTGTGTTTATGTATTATACAACTTCTTCAGCAACACAGCATTGCTTATGGATTATTGCTTATATCTTGCATTTGTGGAAAAACACCTTAAAAGAAAAGTTTCTGTTCCAGTCACCAGTGTAGGAGTCATGACTACTAATATAAATTCCTTAATTTCAGGAAGAAATTGTCCTAACTGAAATCTCTCTCTTGATTCTGCCCAGCCCAGAAAACAAATAATATAGACTACTTTTACATGTCACAATTTTAAAACTCTGCTTGTATCAAATTATTATATTGTCATCTTTCACATGCTAACATCTTTCAAGACATCAAGCCTTATAAAATGTCAGTATTCTTGCAGGAAATCTTGTAAAACATATATGGAGATTCTGAAAGATTTAACTTAGCATGTTCTCCTCTAAAAGGACAGGCTGGAAGTGTAAGTGCTCTAGAACATTGCAGCCTGTTGCCTGTTTTGTTTAATTGACATGATACAGGCATTAAATATGTACATAAAGCCACAGGAACAGACCTACCACAATTCCCTGTTCCTGTACAGAACATTTGCATAGTAACATTAAACTATGGTAAAACAGCCTCAGAAAATGATTACTTACCTCTATCTCAGCTGCCTGACCAGAAGAAAAAGAAGAAACTACTACTTATTTTTTTACAGAGTTCCTTTGACACTGAAGAACAATGTTAAAGTTCAGCAGCATACAATAGCCAGGTAAAGGAGAAGGATTCCCTTTCTCGTCACTTACCTGTATGAATGCTCATGTGTTCCTGAAGACTTCTTTTTGTAACAAAAGACTTTTCACACAAGTCACACTTGAACTGTTTCTGTACTTCATGGAGAGCTAAGTGCATTTTTAATCCATGCTTATACGTAAATGTCTTTCCACAAACCTAAAAAAATCCATACGTGGTGGAATAGGACAAATAAAACTAATTATGTCATAGGTGTTTAATTTCAAACAGAACAAAACCTGTATTTCTTGGGAACTAGGATAGCCAAGCCTGTAATTTTGCACCAGTGACAGAACTGGTATGTCAAAAAAAGAATACTCGAGGGAAGACATTCTTTTAGACATGAGAATATGAACTTGCACAACTCAAATTCCTTCTAGTTTTCTCACTCTTGGACTGCAAGCAATTTCATCATGAATGCTGCAGTGGTTTACCCTATTCTGAAGTGACCAAGATTACCACAAATTTTAGGGCAAAGCATCAATACCAAAATATTGGTAACAGAGAACATGACTAATCTGATTAGAGAGCAAAAGGACTTTACCTTGCATGCATGGGGTTTGACACCTGTATGTTTAAGCATATGTATTCTGAGAGAATAGAGCTTAGGCAGAGTTCTCCCACAGATGTCACACACGAATTCCCGTTTGGTTCTGCCCTTCACCGAGGACACGCCTGTCCCCTCGGCACCAGGAGCTGCAGCTGTGGTTTCTGTCTTCCGGGTGTGCCGCACAAGATGGGCTCGCAGGGAGGCACCGTACTGGAATTCTTTTTTACACAACTGGCAAAGAAAACATTACAACTTTATTCTGCATGTAACACTCAGAGTTATTTTTTTAAAAAAGTATGTAAGTACAGTAATATGATTAATTAAATCTATAATCAGACTCCAACAGCCATTTTGCCTCAGGTTAGTTAATAGTTGTAAATTTTTATTTTATGGCTACTGACAGAACCACTCATCACTTCCCAGTGAGACTAACTTTCCAGTCTAATCTAAACACAAGTTTACTGGTAGGGCTAAAACCAAATCCCATGCTAGCACTGTCTTGAGCACCAGTCACACAGTACTGTCAGGCCAAGTGGCTGCACCCCATTCTACGTCACCCCATCCAGATCAGGGTCTGAAATTCATAAGGAAAATAAATATATGTACCAAAAAAGGCAAGAAAAAATAATTACTAATATCATTACTGAATTAATTTTCATAAAGAGGAGGTTTTACAGCCAAAAAACCCCCCAAACAACCTCTCAACTTACTGGACATTTATATTCTTTAGATCTCTCATGTTTCAGTGTGTGCATTATAAGTGCATAGCGCCGCTGGAACACCATTCCACACTCAGTGCATTTGTGCTGAGCTTCCACTTCGCTATTTTCCGTGGTGTCTCTTTTGGGCTGTTTCATTTTTTTCCCTCTTTGTACCAGCTTCATGGCAACCTAAGTTGAAAAAACAGAACCCCTGAATGAATTTTGCTGCACAGTATTTCATACCTCATCTGAAAGTTTGTAATAAAAGCTGATGTTTGTGTGTTACTGTAATACCTCTTAATTTTGCTCAACTGACTTAGCTGCTAGAAAGTTACCTCATTTCAGTTCATCACAAAACTACAGATCTCACGGTGAGTGCAACACCATTCTTGTTTTAAAACCATAAACTGATTATATTGAAGGTCCTGCAGTGACTTACCAGTTCAGGGACAACAAACTCTTCAGCCCTGACTAACTGCCTAAGTGAGAGCCAAGGGATACTTAAGAAGAATCACTGAGTACTGCCAGACACAATCTCTATCATGTTAAGAGCCTTCCAGCTTTCCTACAGATTTTTTATCTAGGAATAAGGCACTAGTGGTTTTTTATTTGGCAGTATTGGCAGTGCTACCTGGAGCTGATAATCTCATCTTCCTTTGTAGAAACCTGCTGTCAAATTCTTTAAAAGCCAAACTGTAAGTGATCAGGTTGAAATGTCCTGTATCAGGCATCTCCCCTTTGGGTTTCTGAGAATACGGCAAGGGAAGAAAATACAAGCATTCCCATTTCTTCATCATGTTCTCCCAACAAGTGAGGTATCTAGTAGTTTTTGAAAACATGCCAGCCCTTCCATGCCTCTGAAAACCAAACTGAAACTCAACACCAAAAAAACCTTTAAATATATTTCTTTAAATTTTGCTGGGGCTCTGAAAACTTATGCAAACTCAGCTAAATTGTGAAGCCACAAAAATAATGTTGTTCAGTATATGATTAGTAAAAGCTTGCAAAATAATTAATCCCTAAAAAGCACACCTCACCCCCAGTATCTCTATGCCAGGTGAAAGTACTGTAATTTAAATCTGCTGCATTTTTCCTGTCATTCTCTCAGCATCAAAACTGGAAATTCAGAAGAATGTCTCCTTCCCAAAGCTTATACGACATCCAGTGCCATTGGGGGAAATTGGAGGATGCATGAGACAAAACACTAAAAGCTACAAAACAAGTTAGGAAAGCAGAAACCTATTCTTGAGTCCAATCACCAGCAATCATCTAAATCAGTTCCTTTTTTCCATAGGTCTGTGGACCTCATCTGTCAGGGAGCCGGATTTAAAAACGGCAAAATAAATTAACAGGAACTACACCCAAAGGTAAATATTCCCCTTCCTAAAACAGAACAAACCCTTGGCACTCTCCAACCAGTATAAATAGGTTGCTCAAGTATTTGGATTGCGCTAGTTTTAACATCTGAGCTTTAAGCCGTCCATGTGTAAAAAGACACTAATGCTACAGTTTCTATCTACAAGGGTGTTGTAATGGTAACAAATTATTCCTCTGTGCATGGGACTGGCGGCTCTAGTACGAAAAATTCTCGGGACTCTCCTGGAAATTGACAGTTCTTCAGAAGACTTTGCTAACACGCAGTGAAGTGCAATCTGTCATAAACTAAATAAATGAATGCTCAGTGAGATAAATCTCAACTATCCATTGGCACTGAAAGAGGAAAGGGTCTCAAAAAGAATAGAGTAATAAGACTATTGCATTAAAAAAAAAAAAAGTAATATGAACTAGTTCAATTATTAAACATTTAGTATGTCCAAGTGCTAGGATTTTTAACACCACTGCTCTTTGAACCTTTTCTTAACTGACCCCAATGTGAGGGCAGCAGGACTGCATTATTATGACTATATCTTAAGACCCACATACAATATCAAATTTTTCATTCCCAATGCTGATTCAAGTCAGAACAAAAGTAGGATCTCCCTTCTCCAGTTGATAAATATGTGTCTATGACTGATATACACATGAGCTAGCTAAGAATTAAATTCACGGATCACTAAGAATTCTGGGGAGATGATACAACTTCTGTTCAACCATAACAAGCTGTGAGAAGATACTCAAGCAAGGCTGTGGTCACTGAGCATTCTAAAGACCTTCAATATGGAAGGAATACTGATGCCAAGTCAATGTTTTTGGGGTTTTGTTTACACAACTGTCACAGCTTAGATGTTACTTTGGTAACTACAGGCCTAATGACAGACAGAATACCTGCTGTACTGCAGATTTAGGATTTGTCTTTCTATTCTGCAGTTTTTTTTCAATTCCTTTATGCAGTCTGATGTATCCCCCCTCAGTGACGGAACGCTGGCGAAGTTTGCTTTTGTAAGTATCATCCTGGCTGGAAGTGAGGCTTTCTGGCTGCGAAATGGAGCTGCTCTGCTCGTTACTTGTTTGCTTGAGTGTCTCTGGGGAGTCTTCCGAAGCAGTGTCCACATGTGCTTTATCACTTTCACTTTGAACTGTCTCAGTTTCCCCTTGACTCTGTGTGTCCATGGCTTCCACAGCCGATGGCTCAGTGCTGTGTCTGCTGTAGAGGCTGTTTGAAATGCCCTCCACCAGCTGGATCTTGATGTAATTTTCAGTTGTTTCACACTGTTCCACAGGCTTGGAAGGATCACCCACAGTGGTCCCCAGAGGCTCTGGGTGCAGGAGGTTAGGCTGGGCTGCTGCTGCCTCCTCTGTCCCAGCAGAGGAAGGAGCTCCATTCACAGCTACTGGCACTTCACTGGCTGTGAGCTTAGGTTGCTCAACACCATCCACAGGCTGCATCTCAGCTGCAGCCTGCTCTGCTAAGTTTTGTGTTGACTTTACTGTTTGAATATCTCCCTTTTGGTACACTGTAATTTGTTTCTCTTCCATCTGTTTGTGCACATTCTCACAGATTTCAAGGACCTCCGACATGAAGAGATGCCGGGCGAGCATGGCCACTTCTGCCATACTACAGAAGTCAAATGTTAATTCTGAAGTGTAAGCAAATTCCAATAAAGGCAGGAAACTGGACTTGCAGAAACCTACCAGGAATAAAACAAGATTTTAGAGCAAACACTGATGATCCAGAATTACACCAAAATATCCCATGATGAATACAACAGATCATTTTTTATATAGTTAAGCCTGAAATTTAGAGCAAAACACAGTTGGAACTATCACTTAAGCCCCTTTGCTGGGACTCAGTTAATTGTCATTTACACTGAAGCTTCCTCCTCATGTAGCTTCTACGTCTAAGTAAGCTCAGACAACTTTTCCAATAACTAAGTAGAACCAGTACTACTTAGGCAGTTTCACAATAAAATTCTGTGATGAATGTTTCAGGATGCTGGGAGAGCCACAATACTTTTGGAGCAGATTAATTTAACCAAAGTCTTTCTGGACCTGCTACATTCAGAAAGTACTCAAGTCTTAAGTAACAAGTGATGTGGCAGAAAAATAAGACAAGAAAGTAGCTATTAAAAATGATAAAGATATGGATATATAGATAGAAATGCTTAAACATAAGAATTAGGTATAATTTTCCACAGTTGCATAAATAATAAATCAAATATTTAAGTTGGGAAACCTTCTGGACCATTCTATTAGAAATTCATTGTTCATGCATGTCTACTGCTCATGCACAGACAGACAGTTAATAAATGAGAAAGCAATGCAGAAGGCATATACAGTATTCTTCATCACTACAAAGCTATTTTTAGAATATTTATTTTAGAATTGTCTCCTATCTTTAATGTATCAGGTCTGAGAAATAAGCAGACGTATAATTCTGCTTCACAGAACTATCAAACAATTTAGGATTTGTTAAGCTAAACAGGTCTCCAAGCAGCTTGTCAACATCCTTGCTTGATGTATTCAGGCATTTGATTTTGTTCCCTTTTTATTGTTTGTGACTAATACAAAGAAGAAACATGCCTAAGCAAGGTAAAAATTCATCAAAAGCTTCTCAGAAATTTTTAAAATAAATACCACAGTCCATGGAAAATCAGATTAGGCAAAATCAGAGTGATCACTTTTGCACTAAGACCCACACAAAATACTTCTAGATTAAGAGAGAAAAAGCAAAAGAAAAAAAACTGGTTGTCTTCAACACTCAAAAAAGACCGAATTAAATACTGTACACCTTACTTAGGATATTATGATTTCTAGCCATGAAACCCATAACAATTCACCTGACAGATCCACTACAGCTTCATGACTAGTGACAGCTCCCTTTTCAATGAAGAGCTCTCGGAAGTACTCGCTGTTGGCTGCCAAGACAGATTTGTGAGCTTTGTACTCCTCTCCTTCAATCAGCAAAGTCACATCACAGAACTGATTGGAAAGCCTCTGCTGATTCAGTTGGTTTAAGACTGACAGACAATGTTTGGAAGATGACTGCTTCACAAGGCCCTTACTGTCAACCTGTCATAAACAACATTATGAGAACTTCATTACTTTTAGATTGTGCCTTTTTAAGCATTCACACTGAAACACAGAAAAGGATTATTTTCTGCACCCATACAATCAGTTAAAGCCTGTAGAATATAAGCTTAACTTTACTATTGTTTTCCTTCTTTAAGTTTCACCCTCCCTCCAAACACAGTTAAAACAGACAATTGGAAAAATGGGAAGATACATTCAAACAGTTCTGTGACTCTATTTTTCTATGCTACAGTCTGAAACAGTTTCTAGATTCAAGAGTCTTTACGTGCATGTGAGCCTGCAGTTATGAACATGAATTTTATATATCAGTATAGCATCATTTATTAAGGAACAGATATACAGCCCACAACAATCTTGTGTGTGATGTTTTACTACTGGCAATTTTGCCATTCATTTTATCTTAGATTCTATATGCACAATATATAGGGTGATTTTATTTCCCAGCAATGATGTACTATAATTAATTTAATGACATCTATACCAGTAACCCATTCCACATATTGAATATCCTTGGCAAAATGTATATTGTCTTATTATTACAAGATTATCACAACAATGGAAAATAACTACATGACTGAGAATGTAGTAACAGACAATGCAAATCCATTCAGATGTAAACAATGGTACTTACAAATACAAGCTCATGCTTTGCTATTGGCTTTTTCTTCAAAGGCTTTGGGGATGCAGCTGGGATTGATGCTGTGTTACTCAATTCATCATCTGTTTCATTAATGTCTTCTTGAGATTTTGCATCCAGTCCTAGTTCCTCCAGCATTTCAGAAGGATCTGAGAGAGATCTAGAGCGATCTAGCTTTTCCTGGCACTTGCTGCATTCTTTAATGTAATCTTTAACCTGCTTAAGAATACCTAAGAAAAATTAATGGAACTTGATTAGGCTTCTAATCTCAATTCAACTTACCTTAAACACATAACTAAATATGTAGGTGATTAGCAAAACATTGATTATTAATAATCAAAAATATTACATACTAACCAAGAAAACGGAAGTCAGTCACCTACACTCTCCCTCTCTGACTCATTAGTACCAGTTTTGACTCTCTCACACTATTGCACACTACTGTTGTGACTGTTAATTTGAGATAAAACATTTAGAATGTCACTACATCAAACAAACACATCTAAGATTTTTAAGTCTAGAAAAAAAATTGTGATATTTAGACATTTAGCCTAATAATCCCAAGATAATGAAAACTGTAACATAATCCTGCATTTAGCCCACGCAAATGGCTTGTTCTTACTGAAGAGAACAAGAATTGGAATGCTCACTTAAGGGCTTTTGCAAAATTGGGATCAACTGTGTTCTATGCAATGACACTGATATGTATTATTAACATTCATTTAAATCACTTGCTTATAATTTTGGAATTTAAATAAATCAATTTCCCACCAGTACTTCAACCAGTGGAACCAAATATAAATGACAAGACCCAAGAAAATGGCCTGAATTTGTGTCAGGGGAAGTTTAGTTTGGGTATCAGGAAGCGGTTCTACACCCAGAAGTTGGTCAGGCACTGGCAGAGGCTCCCCAGGGCAGTGGTCACAGCACCAAGCCTGACAGAGTTCAACAAGCCTTTGGACAATTCTCTCAGGCACAGCAGGTGACTCCTGGGGATGGTCCTGTGCATCAGGGATCATTGCTGGTCCCTTCCAATTCAGCACATTCTATGATTCCCTCATTCTGTAAATAATTTTAGATATTCAACAGGTCCTAAGCCCAGGGTCCTCTTCTAGATACCAAGGCATTTTCCATGCATGGCTTTCAATCCAAGTTCATTTTCTTCACTAGGACAATATAAAAGCACACATAGCAGCTGGGCCTCTATAGCTCAAAATCCAGCACAGCTCAAAAGCTTTGCTGACACAGACTTAGACTTGCTTGCTCACACCTTGTCAGAGCATGGCATGCATTATCATTACAAACATATCTCCAAGGACCAGGAAAACACAGACTTAAGGCAACCTAAGACATTCCAGCCCAAGACATTCATGCCTATTTCAAACATTTGTACATTTCTTTAAATTTCATCTGCAATCAGAGCTAGACATGACAGGAGGTCTCTGCCCTTCAAACCACATTTCTAACACCCTTCCTGGTCCTGGGCCATACTCCAGGCCATTGCCTCCCAGTGACAGAACAGACACACACCAGGTTGATGCCATCTCAGGATGACAACTGGGGCAAAGCTGCTGTCCACTAGCAGCCAAAGAGTACTGCAATGCCAGGGAAAACAATGTTTTAAAGGAAACACAGGTAAGAAACACAATACTTAAATTGAAAGCATGGAATGAATTTTAGTGCTCTCAGTGCAGGAGAAGTAAGAGAATATACAGTGTGCAAATAAAGGTGAAAAGTAAAATCAAAAGAATACAGAATGCCCTCTCCTGGCAAACAGATGCCACGTTGAGGCCCACGGAAGAAGTTTCCAGCATAGGATGAGAGTAGATGCCAGAACAGTCCAATGTTGGGCAGACAGTGAGAATGCAGATACAGGCTAGGAAGGAAACCACCACCCAGAATGGATCTATCAGCTCTGAGATGCCAAATCCTTTTCACACGAAAGGATCTTCAAGTCAATGAGATCTGGACTGGAGGGATGGGCTGCACCTAGAGCAAAACCCCTCCAACTGAAGATAGGAAAAACTAAAGCTGAAATGACAGACTCACTGATGGATGAAGAAAATAAAACAAGGGAAGCAATACAGACACACACTAGGCCCATGGCAAGTGAAAAGCAGGGTATTTTTTTAATGGATGCCCAGGACTAAAAGTAGAACACCAAATCCTAAGGGAACAAGATATTAAGTCATTGCCTCAGCCAAAAGCAGCTCCCAAGTGGGAATTACTGCTGTTCATGCATGACCATTTATAACAGCTGTGATATATGAGAATTAATCTGGTCTTTCCAGCTTCTCATTGCAAGAAAAATACAAATACAACAATAAATGCCAGGACTGCCAACCACCCCAGGCAGCTGCAGTACTTAACAACGAACACCATCCCATGCATGGATGAGGTTCAAAGCTAACCCGGGTCACGTGGAATGGATTACCACCCTATACAAGGGCACAGGTTGAGATGTCACTGTCTTAAGCAGGCTGTGTGCTAGACTCGGAGGGGACAGCTGTGCTCCAAGTTTACATATATTCAAGGTACCACTGGTGGATAAGAAGCCCTGGACAATTTGCTAAGCAAGGTGTACTGTGCAGAGTGAGCCCTGCCTCTCGGGGTGTGACACAACGGCACTGCCCACGTGCTTCCAGGCGGCGTTTAAAGGCACTGGTTACTCAGCAAGTGACAGTCCCCTCCTGGTCCCGCCAGGAACGCCACACAGACATCCCTTCAGTGCAAGAGAGACAGGGAGCTCCTGGAGCAGGTCCAGTGGAGGGCAACAAAGATAAGTAACGGACTGAAATCATCTCTTTTACAAGGAAAGGCTGAGGGAGCAGGGCCTCGTCAGCCTTGACACGAGACAGCTGAGAGGGGACCACGTTAATATGTATAAATATCTAAACACAAAGTATCAGGACGACAGAGCCAGGCTCTTCCCGGCGATGCCAAGCAGTGGGACAAGGGGCAGAAACTGATGCAGGAGAAGTTCCCTGTGAACACGAGTGAAAATTATAAAGGTGGAGTCTCCCTCACTGGAGACATTCCAGACCCGCCCGGATACAATCCTGTGCCATGTGCTCTGGGATGGCCCTGCTCGAGCAGGGAGGTTGGACCCACCGTGGATCACTCTTCCAACCTCGCCCAGCCCGTGGCTCCGTGCCCCGGCTGCCGCCCCCGCCGCGGCGCTCACCTCTCCACCAGTACTTCTGCGAGAGCCCCTGCCAGGTCTGCAGGCGGGTGCGGTGCGCGCCGTCGGGCGCCAGGTGCGCGGCGCGGATGAGGCGGGCGCGGCGCTCGGCCTGCAGCACCACCTCCAGCTCGGCGAAGCGCTGCTGGTCGCGCTGCCGCCGCTGGTAGTACAGGGTGCCCCCGCGCACCACGTAGCAGGCGGCGGCCTTGCGGATCTTCCGCTTGGCGTTGCCCTCCGTGCCCGGCGCGTACGGCTCCCGCTCGTTCGTCAGGTACCGCAGGATGGCCAGGTAGCTCTCCTCGCTGGACATGGCGCGGCGGGGGCGCGGCAGCCGCCCCCGAGCCCTAGGAGGCGCGCCGGGGCTGCGGAGGAGCTTCCCGGGATAAGGGAGGGGGGTCGGGATCGGCCCCGGCCCGGCGGGAGCCGCGCCCGGGGGGGAACTGGAGTGTCGCGGCCCGCGGCGGCGGGAGGGAGGGAGAAGCTCGGGCAGCAGCGGCGGCGGAAAGACAAAATGGCTGCTGCACAAGCGGAAGTGACGTCGGGCCGCGCGCGCGCAGGAGGGCCCGGGAAGGGGCGGGTGCGCGGGGAAGGCGCTGGGGGAACGGCTCCGCCATCTTGGAACCGGGCAAAGCGGGGGCCGGGCGGGAAACGGGAGCCGCCATGTTGGAGGCGGGCAAAGGCTGCGGTGCGGAGCGCGGTCACGGCGGCGGGAGCCGGGCACGCTGCCGAGTAAATCCCTGTCCGGCCCCGGCTCCGCAACGAGCGGCTTCTGCTGCAGAACTGAGAGATTAGCAGGGTCACCCGTGCCGACCAGGAGCAGCAGCAGCGCGGGCGGGGCGGTGCCGCAGCCACGCCTCGGGGCGCTCGGTGCGCGCTGGTTTATTTGTAAGAGACAAGAAGGAAAACCCTTTAGGTTTTACACCCGTAAGACACGAGAGGCAGGAGCCGCGGAGTGTGGCGCCGGCAAAGCGCAGAACAGCCACCCTGCCCGGGAGCTGAGCACCTGCGGGACGCGCCGGGAGCACCGTGCTCCGCAGATACCGAGCAGATGGAGCGGGACTGCCCACAAGCGCTAGTTACATAAAAAAGGGCGTCTGTATTTAGGGTTTTTTGGGGGGTGTTTATTTTATTTGACGATGGGGGTGGTCAAATACTAGGTTGCCCTACGTGGAAGCTCTGTCTTTGGATTTGCGTTCAAGACTCAGCTGGATACTAAGCAAGGTGACGTAAATAGACATGCTTTGAAGAAGGCATCAGACTGGATGTCCTCTGGAGATCCTTTTTAGGCGAAATTATTTTGTGTGTCTGTAACAAATTTAGGTACTTTATTTTTTATGATAAATACTTGATAGCTAATCAGTTGTATTGCTTTAGATAAACACAAAGGCTTATACTAATTTCCATGTTAATTCATTCTATTACATGTGTGTTTGAGTTGAATAATGTGCTGTTAAAGGCCCTGCGCTGAACAGCCTGCCTCACTCTCACTGCATAGCTTGTGAGAGGAGTAACCTGATGGGCTGTTACTCTTTACTTCTTTTCACTGTATCAGTCAGAACTCAGGAATAAAAAACATCAAGAGCAATTGTGAAGCACTACTGCGCACCATTGCAATGACGCCAGGCAGCCAAAGTCTGCAAACTTCAAAGCATTAACAAATTATTAATTAGTCCCATCTGCCAATCAATTTCTATATATATCATTAATGGTATTTCAAGCAGATGGTAGCATCTCATTTTGTCAGCTTCTTATCTGGAAACACTCACAAGGACACATTCAGGGTACCAGGTTTTCTACAACACCCTGATGTGAGCAGGATTTATATAATCACCACTAGCACAGGTAATTTTCAGTGGTGTTTTCAGGCCTTCCGTTTTGAATAATTAAAAAATTCCTTACCTTGCTGACTAGATGTCAGAGTGCAGGATGTTGGCTGCGAAGTCCAGCAGCTGCAGAAGTCTTTTGTCATCAGTTAATGTGGGACATTAAGAGAGATTAGCTGAATAGCCCCTGGCAGGGGCAGGAAACTGATACTGAGGCAAGACTATGTCTACCTTTTGTATAGGTGATTAGCAAGAGAAATTAAACAGAGATGATGGCGATCATCTCTGACATTAAGAAAGCAAAACATCTAACGGCTAAAGTTATACTATACTTTGTAACAGTATAAAACCGTGATGTTTCTGTTCAATAAAAGAGACTTTGCATGAACCAGGCTCAGTACCCAAATAATTCACCGACAACTACAGGCAATTTTTCTTCCTCTCTTTCCCCCTTCAGTTTCTGACTCCTTCACTTCCAAGTCTGTTAAGCAGTTTAAAAGCCATCAATTTCATTTTAAACATAGTTAGCTGTTTTTTATTTTAACAGCAAAAAGCAGAATTGCTTGGAAGATCATGATGCAAATTCCATCAATATAATCAAGCCAGACCTTTTTTTAAACAGGTTGCAGCCTTCATGCAGACCCATATCCATTTTATTAAAACCCAAACAAGGTATAACTCAAAGTGTAGCCCGTAACCCACAGTGCCCATTACAGCCACTGTGTTTCTGAAGCCCAAAAGGACTGCAGGAAGTCGAACTGTGGGAGCACAGTTGGCTTCCTGACTGCTGTAGTAAGGTAACAAACCAAGCCCTCAATGCTAACAGGCATCAAGATGTTGCATCAATAGAGAAGTAACGATCCAGAAAATAGTGACTGGCTTTTGTTACGGTTGTATTAAGTCAGGACATTGGTTTGCCAAAGCTATTGCTGTCCAGCAAAACTATGGCAAGGTATGGGCATGCTGTCGAACAGGGCAGTTACTTAAGCAGAGGAACTCTCTCCCTATCTGCATTCAGCAAGTTAAATATGAACCTAAATGAGCTTTAACTGTATACCATCAACTGCATTTGAAACCCATTCAATCTTCACAGGCATCCTTTTCCTGACAACAGCTTCTAGCAATCCATCATTTTGTAACTTCATGACCCAGGAGTTGCATCTGAACCTTTGTGTGTAACAGCCATGCCGACTGTGAAACCATCCATTCCCTTTTTTAAACTTTTTCCTTATTTCATTTTCTGTATCTTGCTACATGCATTCCACAACACAGGACCTTTGTAAGTGACTTACAGATGACACTGCTTCACGCTCCCTTTAGCTTGCATCTCTGAGTTTAACAACCTCTTTTTATGTCATCTGTCATAGATGCAGGATAAGCTTAGGTGCTGTTCTGTCCTTCAGGCAAGAACACTCCTCAAACATCAGCTCCATCTTCCCTGCCACCTGAGCCACTCAGTAAGGACTGGGGAAATGTGTGCTAATACAGCAGATTGTCTGAGAAACCACGTGTTTTACGGCAGGAAGATGCTTTTCACTCTGCAAAAACCAGACATGGATATTTCATAGATTCATTCCCTTCAGTATATCTCACACAGTTGAGCAGACCATGGCACAAGTAATGGAATTCCATCAGATGTTTATTCAGCATGACCAAAAGTTTGGCAAGTTAGCGCTTTCCACCAACACGGGGAGCAGAAACCTTGACTGGTTTCACAATCTTCTGCTTCGGTGCTGCCTTTGTAGGGGCCTGTAGAGAAACAATGAAGTATGAGCAAAAAGCAGCTATTTATCTGCAGTCCTAAAAGTGTCCCTGTATATACTCTTGAAAGAAATCAAATCAGATCAGACTAGAATGACAATCTCTAATACTGGGGTCATGTTAACAGATGTTTACACACAGAACACTAGGCCAACGTATGGTTTAATGCATAAATGATAATGAAACACATAGCAGCATTCATCAATATATTGTAACCAAGTTCCTAGATAGTGAAGATGTCACAGACAAATTTTTATCTATTAATTATCTCTGACATTAGCTCAGAAAGTTGTTTTACTGTAATATTTACTTATTCTGTAAAAAAGATTCATTCTATGCAGCTGTTTGGGTATGCTTAACTTCAGAACAAAAGTCTAGTCAAGGAGCTTTCACATCAAAAGATATGCAAATACTTCCTCAAACCAGAAATGAGAATTTCCAATGAAGTGCCACAGCAGAATGTTCTGTGTTGTGTTACAACATGGTGTATTCCATTTCATAGTTTCTCTTTGCCAACTGCATCTTACCTTTGCAGCAGAAACAGCTGTTTTCTTGGTCGCCTGCTTAGCCTTCTTGGCTTCCTTTGCAGCCCTGTTAATTCACAGAAAAAGAGGAAATGATCTGTGTCTGCCAGTCGCTATTTCCTTGTCTCAGCACTGTTAAGAGCTCTCGAAGAATGGAATGCACTACTGCAGATTTCTCCTCTAAATTCATTACTCCTGGGGAGATTTCTACAGAGACAGCAGAACTGTGTGTGACAAAAGTACAAAAGGAGAGGGCAAGAAGAGACCTCTCTGCTGCTACCGACTCTTGCCAAGATTACTCAGTAGTACATAAAAATATACAAATTAAAAGCAAACAAAAAACCCCACAAAAAGTCTTATAAAACACGGAGCTCACCTAGAGTTTCAGCTTTTGTATGAAAAGTACTGTAATCTTTGAAAAGCTTAGGATAGCTCCACTCATGTCTGACCTCTCACCTAATAGCTTGTTCCCTCTGCGCCTTTCGTACTTCAGGCTTCTGGTTTCGTTTGGCCATAATCTCAGCTAGAGATGCACCAGTGATGGCCCTCTGAAACTTCACAGCACGGCGTGTGCGCTTCTTCTGGACCTCTTCCTAAAAGGGCAGGAGGTGAACACAGACAATTGGCATCATGAGACATTAAATAAATGGCTAAAGACAAACACAGAAACAAGCTGCTATTGACGTTGAAGCTATTTCAAACTGTACATTGAAGAAGAATTTTACTCCTCACTTTAAAGAATCCTTCTGTTGGGTAGAGAGAAATGCTGCCCTACCTCCATATGGCCCCTTCTCCAGCCACATCCTGTACTTTTCATAGTGTGTTATTACCAACAATCCTTGGTTGGCTCCACACCTATCCAGCCATCACTATTGGAGACAAACACATTAGCCCTTATATCTCCTAGGCTTCTACAGCGAAGTATCAAAAAAATGCCATCATGTATCAACTTTCTTTCTTCAATCAAACTGGCAAGAACACTGACTTACTGCACTTACATAAGCCTTTCTCAAAGCTCTTCTGCTGTGCAAGTTCAAACAAGAGCATGGGAGATACCTTATGCTACATGCCTTCGTGATTTATCTTTTTCATGCAATAACAGCTACACAGGAAAAGACCTCCTGCTAAGCTGCAGCATGAAGTTTTCAAGAAGAGAATATTAAGAGTGTCATCCCTGCCCCACTAACCCCCAAAACAGCTCCCTATGTTGTCCCCATTCAAGAAGTTTGTAAGACCAAACTTTTAGGAAGTCTATGTATTAAACAGCATTACCCACCTTCCCTAAAACTAACTTTTAAAAACATATGCCATTCCTACAATTATTAAGATCTACTGAACCTACTGTGGCTCCCAGTGGTCCCTAAAAGAAGTGCTACAATACAAATATAATGCTTTTGTTGAAGTGCTGCATGAACTCATGTAACTGCACTCACATTTTCACCATTAATGACCAGTCTTCATCCTGATGACCTGGGTCACGTTTCTGCTGAACAGTGGCACACTCGAGTGACCTCTAACAGACCAGTAACCACATCTTTTGGTTGCCAACTTACAGTGCCATTAGCTGGTATGTACTTACTGACTGTCCCTTCTTGTGCTTACGCCTGTACAGAACAGTCCAGTTGATCTGCCGGGGGTTTCTCTTGGAAAGGAATGCAGACTCACATTTTGCATTCAAGAACTGGAAAACCTGGGAAGGCAAAGTGTTTTGTGTAAGCTTTGTTTCTATGCAACACATTATCACAGTTGCATTAAATATTCTTTGAATCAGTGTTTGACAACAGTGATACTTTTGTATTACTTTAACACAGCTCTGACTATTAAAAATTTTAGAAGATAATTTAAGAAATGTAAAGTTTTGGATTTTGTTACATTGGTCAAACCGGTATCTTGCATTCTGAAGCAGCTTCATTTTTCTGAAAAAAGTTCAAATTACCACTTGCATCCAATGCTGCTATGTATTTCAGGCACAGCATTAATAGCTATGTCCAGCATCATACTTTCCAAGTGCCTGTCCTCAAGCAACAATGTACTTCCTGTATGTGGGAGTGACTCAAAACTTGGCCTAGGGAACACAGGGAGACCCGATTCCTTCTTGCCTAGTGACACTAAACTGCTTGTCTAAAACAGGCAGAATGAGCAAGCTGGTTTGTTATTAGCTATATAACTCAATTTAAAGTACAGCCTAATTCCCAGGAGCGCTCACAAGGATTCAATCAGTCCATCTCCTGGTCATTTTGCCAGAGCTGTACTCTCTGTACATTTTGCCTCGAGCAAGACGCCTGTACTGGGATACTCAAAAGCTAAGCCCTCCTTTGGCAAGCAGGGACAGTCCTGTCTGCATATGACATGACAACATGAAAGGGCTCTCCACTCTATCTTAACCCGAAGGTTTCTACTCAATTAATTTGGCAGACCAGCTGTTGGCTCCAGCGAATCTCAGCATTAGATGCAGGATGTCTAAGCAGCCTTTTTCTACACAACTTTGGTACTTTACATCTGCTGCTCTGAGACGCCCTGTGCAAACCGCATCCTAAATCCCAACCCCAAGTGACAGCACGGCACGGATCTCCAGCGGAGCAGCTCTGACGGCAGCCACGGCACCTGGACAGCGATGCTGTTCTCTTACGGCTCCATACGAGCGACTCGGGCAGACGCCACACCAACGCTACCGGAACCTCCGGGCAACCCCAAATGCGCGGCCTGCGCTCCCCGCCCGGCGCCTCTCCCGGGCGCAGCGCCCTCCCGTCCGCAGGGTTCCCTCCGCGCCAGCCCCGCCGGCCTCACCCCGGCCTCACCTTCCCGTCAGTGCGGGCGTAGCGGCGGCCATGGCCCGGGTAGATCTTGTACCCACTGAAGCTGCACAGCTCGACCCTGCGCGGGAGAGAAGAGTTAGGGGAGGGCGCGGGTGGCCGGGGGAGGCGGCCGGGGCCCCGCGGCGGCCTCCCCGCGGCGGATGGGCCCGGATGGCGGCGGATGGGGCGCTCACTTCATGATGGCGGCGGCTGCGAGGGGCCGAGAGGCGGAGAGGACGCCGGGAGGCGGTGTGGGGAGCGGCGCGCGGGGCCCGACGGGAGCGGAGCGGGAAGGGGAGGGCAGGGCAGGGCCGGGCCGGCAGCACCGCCCCGCTCCGCTCCGCCCCGGCTGCACCGTGGGGCTTCGCGGAGCGCTCACCTGGTAGAGCTCTCCCGGCACGGCCCCGGACGCGGGACGCGCCGTTCTACACAGGCTAAAAGGCGCTGTGCTCCCGTAGTGGAGCGGCCTGGCCCGTCGGCGCCTGGCGCTCGGTTGCCTGGCGGTGTTGTCAAGCGCGGGGCATGGCGGCCGCCGGCTCTGCGGCCAAGGCGGGGGATGAGGCGGCCGGAGCGGGTAAGGGCAGCCCCGGACAGGTGGCGGGGGCCGGCGGGGCCGCGTTTTTGGGGGCTGCGTGTGCCGAAAGGCGCCGTGGCGCTCGGAGGGGCGCGGGGGCTCGGCGCTGTGGGGGCGGCGGCGCCCCTTCCTCTGGGGCTGAGGGGCTGGCTCGGCCTCTCCGCTGCCGCTGCCCCTGCTCCGCTGCCCCTGCCCCGCTCTCAGCCGCACCCGCGGGGCTGCGAGCGGCCGGGCAGTGCGGGGCCAGGCGGGCGGCGCGGGTAGTGCTTCCCGCCCTGAGGAGCGCGGCCCGCTCGGGGCAGCACGGAGCGGCTGTCCATCGTGCTGGAGGATCCTGCAGCCGGGTGGAACCCTTACAGGCCAGGATTTGAATGAAATAGGGCCTGTTTTCCCTGGAGGGGAGGGCTGAGATGTCTTGGAGACAGCGCCACTTCTGAGGGTGCAGTTCCTTGCTTCCTGCCAAACGAGAAATAAGCAGTTCTGAAACGTTTTCCTGGGTCCTGGAAGCCTGTTAGGAAAATCTCGTTTTCCAGGTTTGACATCAATAAGTGTCTGTAGTACGGAATCGTATTAATTCCTTAGAGCTGTGCATGTGTATAGAATTTACGCTGTATACTGAACTGCCATGCTTAAGCAAACTACAGGACTACAGCTTGTTGCAAGCAGGAGAAGGACAGACTATTTTGAAAGAGGGACCTCTGCTTCTCTGAATGTTGAAGGTGCTCATAAAGAATACCCCCAGACAGGGGAGATAACTCCAGCATCCTAGCTCATTTAACACCTCCGTGAAAGCTTCCCTTTGTCTGGCATCATGGAGAAGTGATAATAGCAAGTCTGACTGCAGGGACGTCTGGATCAATAGACAAGCAGGTGGATGATGTTGCCATAGAAATACAGGTTCTTAGCAAATGGTTGTGTGTATTCAGGAGCACTTAGATCATGTTATACCTGAGTGCTGGAAATCTATGGGAACCATGTGTAAAGCCACATTCCGAATCCCCCAGTTTGAATGGAACACCTCATGTACATGAATAAAAGGATTACTCTTGCAATTCAGTGCTGCAGGTCCCTGCCTCTCTCCTACGTTAGAGGGGCCAGTTGTGAATTTTTGTAACAAACCCCTGGATAAACGGGCAGATGCGAAGTTTCTCAGTTCAATTAAAGTGATCCAGTAGTTGCAGAAGTGTATACTTGAGTGAGAAACAAGAAGTACTTTCTCCCTGAATGTGCGAACAGAGGAATGTGACTGTTGCTGGCTCTGCCTTGCTGCTCTTCAAAGCTCTTGGGGTAGCTGAGGTTTTGAGAAACAATGGAAATGTAATAAACATCATCAGACATCTTTCTTAGAAAAGCATGTTCTCTAGTTGACAAAATGGTACACAAAAAAAGTTTGTCTTCATCCGTAGCATAACTAAACCCTAAAAAGCCGTAAACTGTAAGAATATTAATATGCACAGCATTTTAGGGTGAGAACACTATTTGGGATATGTTGCTGAAAAAGGCAGCATTATTTACTGAACAGATAGTAGGACAAGAACAAGCCCTACAGTGATGTTTATACATCAAATACACGGCAGATGCTTAATGTATGAAAATTACTATTATTATTATCAGGTGTCACTGTGGGTACCCAGTGATTCAAGCTCCCTGTAGATGGCAAATGTTTGCCTTTTAACTCTATGTAGTAACCGTTTTTGCATGGAACATTTTAATTGTTGCATTAGGTAAATGGTATGCTAGCCTATTTACAGTTTTTCCTCCCAGTGTCCCCAGTACTGTAGTATGGCTGCATGAATGGCTTACTTTAGATAAAATGCTTACACATAGTTACTTGTCAAGCTGCTCAAAACTTCAAATCTCTGAAGAATTTTGAAATTTAGGCTCTTTTGAAATTTGGGGTTTTGAGGATCGCACCTTTAAATTTAGCTACTAGAATTTTGCTCTGCATCTCACTTCAGATGATCTGTTGTGACTTTCCCAGAATTCTGCCATAGTTCTTAACTGGGACAGGGTCTGGCATGTATGTCTTCCAGTAACTGGATCAGTTACTCTTACGGTGTTTGAGCTGAAGTAGTTTGCTTCAGCTTTACATGGAAAAGAAAGTTAATCTGTATTTCCAAATTATCTGCATCTATTATAAAACAAATCTGTTAAACTAATGTTGCTTTTTCAGTCCATGTTCTTGTATATAAATTTTGTGGTGCTTTTTTTGGTTTTTTCTCCTTTTTATTCTTAGGCCTGGTAGTCAATTGCTCAGGTCAAGGATTGCAAAAACTGGGTCCAACCTTGCCCTGTGATGCTGATACTCAGACTCTGATTCTGGACAAAAACCAGATAATTAAATTGGAGCACTTGGAGAAATGCAGGAATTTGATGCAGGTCAGTGTTACTTGATTTAAAATTGCACTCAGATAATGGTGCTATGATGTTAGCATCTTCTGCCTTAAGGTCATATTATGTAATTAAAGTAAGCTAGCAGATCCTGTCTTCAGAGGAAAATAAATGATGGCTAACTAAAATAGAAAGGGTTGTTTTCAGTGGAGGTCTGCAGCTGATAGTGGAGGAGGCTGTTTTGTGATTTACCCAGGTAACTAAAAATGAACTAAATAAATCCTAATGCGGGAGGGGCATCATAAGAACACTTAGAAAAGTCACTGATAATTCAAATATTGATACTTCTTAGCTTTTGAGCACTTGAGTTTTGTAAAAATAACTATGTATTATCACTGAAACTGCCTCTCCATAGACTCCAGGCTGCCTGATAGCTTCTGCAGTCAAGCTACACTGAGTTGGTAGAGGTGGGGTTTGTTGCTACAACAAACCTTCACCTCACTGCTAGCTTGGTGATTATGTTACTGAAGTGATAGCCTAATCAGGATTTACCCTTTAAAAAGTTTGTGATTTACAGTAGCACAGGTCCTGTTTGAGAATTGTTTGAAATGTGTTTTGTCCTCTGCCATATTGACAGTAAGTGTGATTTTACACCAGGAACAGGGCAACAATTTGCATAATGAATTGGCCATTCTGATATTAAAACTTTATTTTCATGACACAATTCCTCATTCTTTTTCTTTTATTTAGCTATTGCTAGGACAGTTTCCTCTTAACTTTGTGGAGTGATTTGTGAAGACTTATATTCTTTGATCACTAATTTATTTCCAGGCTCTGGTAGGCTTTTTGTCTGTGTTATTTACTTGCAAATGAAATACGTAGACTGAACAAGTATCTGTTGGAGTAGATTTTTAACTACTAAAAGTAGAAGCTTGTTCTGTCTGTGTAGTTAAAACTGTTTCTTTTGTGTGTCCATCTGCAGCTCTCTGTAGCCAACAATCGTTTGGTGCGAATGATGGGTGTAGCAAAACTGACCAATCTCCGAGTGCTCAACTTGCCTCATAATAGTATTGGGTACGTGGAAGGGCTGAAGGATTTGGTGCACCTGGAATGGCTGAATTTGGCAGGAAATAACCTTAAGGTAAACTATTTAGTCTGTTGCATTTTCCAGAATCTTGTGTTACAGAAATTTGGAAAATGTTGCAAAGAAATCTCAAAATGTTTTGATTGGAACAAGAGTTTTAATGTTTTGTGTCTACTGGCTTGTGGAATAGAAGAGGGCAACTTTCGGAGTAGAGTTGTCCAGGAAAAACATGCAAGGTTTGATATCAAAATGAAATGAGAATAAGGAAAGAGTCTCCAAAATAGGAAAAAGAATTATCATCTTTAAAATAAAAGTGTATTAAAACATGGCTTTTACTTTTGGTTACTTAGCTTGTGCATTTTTTAGCTTTCAAAATAATGTACAATTATTTGATACATAGTTTTATGTAGTGGCTAAAAAAGAGTCACTGTAATTGACTTCTTTGTTTTTGTAGGTCATTGAACAAATGAATTCCTGTCAGTCTCTTCAGCATCTTGATCTGTCAGACAATAACATAGCTCAATTAGGTGATCTCTCCAAGCTTGCCTCGCTGAAGGTAGGTGTTATTTGCTCTCTGGTTTTGTTGCATTCTTTACATAAAGAAATTTGTTTTGGAAACTGCTGCTCTTAGACATTCGCTATTTGAACACTAGCTCTTTAGAGCATTTTAATTAATTAACTGTAATTTCTAGAGGGAAGAGTGTAAGAATTCTCTTCCTTGTTTTCAAGTTGCAGGAACCGAGGCTGTGATTTTTCTATAAACACTAATGATTTTGATAACAAAATGCTGGCGATATCTTTTTCATAGCTCTTTGTTCTCTTATCTCCTATTATGAATCAAGGCAAAACTTATTGTTAACTCTTCTGGCATGTACACTGTAGAGAAAAATGCTTCCAAGTGCATTTTTTGGTAACTGTGACCAGAAAGCCTTAATTAAAGTTCTTTTGCATCTATTTTTGTCAGACAATGTCTGACAAAGAAATTTGGGGGTTTTGATCAAGCATTCATTTCATCACCATGTTTTTGTTTTATAGACTCTGTTGCTACATGGAAATATTATAACTTCACTTCGCACTGCCCCTGTTTGCCTACCTCAGAGTTTGACTGTTTTGTCTTTGGCAGAAAATGAAATCAGAGACTTAAATGAGGTGAGCTGCAGAAGATAGATCACCTGGTCTTTATGTAAACTGAAAGAAGGAAGCTGAACAATTTTTTTGAGGTTTTAACTGAAAATGGGCTCTGTTCTTTGAAACAACCCAACTTTTAATAGTCTAATTGTGTATATATGATCATGTTTGCATTAGCTGCATGAGCTAGGTGATACCTTTTAAAATTTAGTCTGGATAGAAACTTTGCCTTTTTTCTATTACGTTTTTATGTTATTCAAGGGTGTTACTTTTAGGCCTAAATTCGTATTTTTTGTGGTTGTCTGAAAGTTGAAAGCTGAGCTGATTAGCTGCTGCAGAGAGCTTCTGCAGCTGCTTTGTTTAGAACAGAGGTTTGAATTGCACTTGTTGCCACTGACCTACTTTTCAAACACTGTGTAAGAGAAACAAATAACCTGCCTGTGACTTTTGTCTTTGTTTGCTTGATTTATTATAAGTAGCAGCCAAAACTCTTGGTTGGGATTTCATGTCACAAGAAATTATTTTGTTAATAATTTCTCTTCAGGACAGTGTTTCTCCAGCTTTTTGGCTTCTTGTGTGGTTTTTTTTTGGTTTTGTTTTTGTTTGTTTTCAAAATCCATCACCTGTTGTAGTAAACTGGAATCATAGCAGTACTATACATTTCTATACATAAAGCACCCTTCCCAAATTTTAGGAGAAGCTAATACTTTCCAAGGACCAGTAGAACTTACAGAAGAATTAATAGGAAATGGCGGTACTTGATAGAAGGTGCTTTGTGTTCAGAAAACAAATGTGATTTTTGATGTATTTGTCTTTCTGTTGTTTTGGATGAGCTTTTCAGCTGTATCTAGGAGAAATGTGGTATATTCTGTTCAGTTAACAAATGTATCTTGTTTTCTCAAGGTTTCTTTCCTGGCCTCTCTTCGCCAATTGGAACAGCTGTCAGTTATGAACAATCCTTGTGTGATGGCTACACCTTCTGTCCCTGGCTTTGACTACAGGCCTTATATTGTCAGCTGGTGTCTGAACCTTAAAGTTCTCGACGGATATGTGATTTCCCAGAAGGAAAGGTGACGTAATAGTATTATTGAATCTCTATTAAATGAAGTTCGGCTAAGCTAAAATTGCTTCAGCTAAATTTTTCATCTGTTACACTGGAATTATTATGTAAGATCACAGGTTTGTTTAGATAGAAGTACGAAGTTAAGCTTTTGCTTTGTTACTCAGCTCACAGAAGCACTTCTACCAAGCAAAACTCTGGTAGCCATTCATCAGTGGTCTGTTACCCTTTACAGCCTCTTTGACTTTGCAGAATGTGACAATCAACAGGTGATAAAGCTCCTGTCTTGCGTGAAGCTCAAACGTGCCCTTATGTAAAGGGCATGATTTGCACATATGTTTCTAGATTTGGGTTTGGGGTTTTTTTGTTATCAATTAGTTGAATATTATTTTGCTCAAATCACTTGTTACTGTATCATTGTGGTCATAATATCACTCTGATGTCTTCATGATAAAGTTCTTGACATCAGACCAGTCTAAGCATAAGTATTATCCAGTATAAGCACATTCTATTCAGCACGTGACTATACTCTAGGAAATTAATGTCCTTTTTTCCCTGGTACTAAAATGAAAAGATGCCCTATTCTGGTCAAGGGTAAACCAATCCTACTTCTGTTTCACCATAACGTGTTATGACTTCCCTGAAAAGTTTCCTGTTAGAATTTTAGGCTTTTCATGACTAATGGGGTTTTTAGTATTAACTGTATTATTACACAGAGATGTATTATAGTAAATATTCTCAGACTGAAGTGCATTTAATTCAAAAACAGATTTCTGGTGTTGAATACTTCTGGCAAGATTTGCTCTCTATGCCTATTTTGCATGTTTGTGTGAACTTCTCTGTGAAACTTCTCTGTGTTTCTGTGAAAGCTTTGCTGAGAAGTTTATTGACACAAATGTTTGTTTTCAATGCTGAAAGACTGCACACAAAGCAGAGACTGCACAGTTTTGGACAAGTGGGGTTTTTTTTGGTTCGTTTCACTGATGCTTAAGTCAATGAATATTTTATTTATTGTTTTGGTAATGACATTCCCAGTTCCTCTGGGCACTGCACATGTTCTAAGTTTTGATTATGTTAGTGTTAGCTCTTGGGTACCCCTAGAAGAACAGTAGTGAAAACAGAGTTAGTGGTTTTATGCCATTCATTAAAGGTGACCATTTTGCCCCTTCTGAACAGCTTGAAAGCAGAATGGCTCTACAGTCAAGGGAAAGGAAGATCATATCGACCTGGGCAGCATGTTCAGCTAGTTCAGTACTTGGCTACTGTTTGTCCTCTGACATCTGCATATGGACTCCAGACTGAAGAGGATGCCAAACTGGAAAAAATACTGAGTAAGCAGAGGTGAGAACTTCTTGTTTCTTTCTTAGAGAATGTAATTGAGAGCATAATTATCAATTTTCCTATGTGTTCGATATAGTAAGGTTTCATTTTAAGTATTTCAAAACAACAGTGAGGGCTGGAGATGCAAAGTGTAGTGGATGTACAGGATGTGTCCTAGAGGGGAATGAGAGGCAAGCAACAGCAGCAGGAGTGTTTTCCTGCTTTCTGGGCCATCTAGGGGAAAATTCTTTATATTTGTCAGTTTCTGCACTGTAGGACACTGAAGGTAATTCGTGGTCAAACTGTGACTAAAATAAAGTATGTACTGGGATTTTCTTTACCACATAAAAAAATGATGAAAACATCAAAAAGGAGCTTAGCTTAACTTTTGTTCTAATTGTAAATGAGGAGTATTGTGGTACACTGATGTATTAGCAGCTTTTTTATTTTTGACATGTTCTTTCTTGGTTTTAAAGTTATGGTTGTCCTCTGAAGGACACTGTTCCCAGTGGTCCATTTGTCCATCTCTGTAGTTGGTCTCCAGGAGGAAATTATAGAAGTGTTGTAGCTGTTTCTGAGCAGAAGGTGCAGTCAAAGGATCTTGACCTTGGAATCTCTAGCTAATTGCTATCAATTAGAAATATCAAGCACATGATATTTCTGGGGAAAATTCAGGAAGTTGGTCTGCTAAATAAAATTCTTCAAAATTAAAAAAGCCTCAACAAACAAGCCAAAAAAGCCTTGCCAGAAAAAGCAATCCCCCAAATCCTCACCCATATATATGCACTTGCATATATGATTTATGGAACAGTTTGACTTCGACCTCTGCCTCATGATCTTCTAATTTAGCTGGGCTGAAACAACATGTGTGCTGTCTGGGTTTTAAAGGATGATTTTGTTTGTGGCAAAATTTGTTGATTTGTACTAGGATTTTGTACCTTTAGTAACAGGAGCACCTATTCCCTGATTCACTCACTTTCAAATGTAAAAGATACTCCCATCATTCCTCAAACTCCTCTATACTTACGCACAGAATGTATTCCCCATTAGACACTTGAAATATCTGCATGCCTTCCTTGCGTATAGAAATACCTCGTGGTTTTCAGTCTATAGTCAGAAATGCATGTTGGGCTTTTTTTTTTTTTTTCTTTTTGGATACATGTAATGAAGAAAGAGGGGCATGAGGAAGGGGAGCAGGAAAAGACTGCAATCCCCTACTTTGTGAGTAGTTCTATTAGTGTCTTGTAGGTGTAGGGGTCTGCATAACTAGCCTCTTGTTTGGAATGTTTTGATCACTTGTTTCCTTTAAAGTAGTTCATAGTTTCTTTTAGCTGTTTTCTGTACAAAAGAAAGTTTAAAAGAAACATAAAGTCTGTTGTTGGCACTCTGTGCTTAGACTCCACCAGAGGCAGTTGATGCATGAAAACCAAAATGAGGAACCACCTACACCTTCTGCTCCCAGCAAAACAGTGCCAGTTGCTCATGGGCACAGTGGCCTGGCCCAGCCATCACAGATGGTTCTTGAAAAGGGTAAGTAGCTTATCACACCTGTGATCTAATCTGTAGAAATAAATATTTTTCATTTGAACATAGGGAAATTTGTGGAGACAATTTAAGAACAAGGCCCTGTTGTTCTTTTATTCTACTGATCTTTGATTTTCTCAACTGGAGTTGTACTTTGTTTTCTTAAAATCCAGTCCATGTTTGTTTGTGTCTTGAAATGTTAGTAGGTTGGTTAGATGAAAAACCCAATCCAGCAAACTAAAGGGTTACTACTTTGACTTTTCCATTTTATACAAGCTTTTTCTCTGAGGAAGTGCAGTTTGTGCAATTTCCTGTACCCAGTATTTGCCAAGTTTGGATGTTACTGTGGTAAGTATTGTCCTGATACAGAAATAGTGCTCATTATTACTAGCATGTTAGATCAGCTTACCCACCCAGGTACTAACTGTTAAAACCAAATTGTGAATCCCTATGAATTAAACAAACTATTACTATTACTGAAATACTCTAACACTAGAATGTGACTTTCTGTCTATCTAGAACCTGTCATCCAGAAGAATTCTTGGGTTGGACCAAGTGCAAACAGTGATCATTCCTATGCAGTAAAGAATACTTTTCTTCCTGAAAGAAGCTTTCCCAAGGAGCTACACCTTGAAGATGTACAGACAGATGAAGACAAACTAAACAGCAGCCTTTTATCCTCAGAGTCTACTTTCATGCCAGTTGCTTCAGGATTGTCTCCAGTGTCTCCTGCTTCAGACCTGAAGCTACATGGAATCAATTTGGGCCTAGCAGATAATGATGATACAATGACTGAATGTGTGACAGATGTTAATAGCAGAGAAACAGCTAACAAGCAAGAGGCTTTGTCTGTTACAGGAGAGCACTCAAATAGAGCAGCAGGAAGGGTGGAAACACAAGCGAATATCAAAGAGATCCAGTTGCCTACCCCTGATCCAGTAACAGCTGGCCTGGCTTCTAGGACTGGCAACCCTTTAGGGGCCTCTGAAGGCCAAGTTCTGCACAGTCACCCCAGCACCTCATTAGGGGCTGAATTGGGAGTAAAAAGCCTTTGTCCTAACCAGATGACAGAAGAAAGTTCTGGTTCATTGGCTGTGCAAGGTGCAGCAGCAGCTGATCAAGGTGGAGCTGAGCTGCAAAGGATGACTGAAGCAGCTACCAAGCTTCAGGCTTCCTGGAGAGGATTTTACACAAGGAACTACCATCCTCGAGCCAAGGAAGTGCGGAATGAAATTCGACTGAACAGAATGCAGGAGCACATCATTTGCTTAACTGCTGAAATAGAAAAGTAAGTTGAGGTCATGCTGTGTATTTTCAAGTCTGTATGAATATAACCATCATTCCAGAGTATTTCAGAACAGATGTAGATGGGCCTTGACATAACTACTTACACTAGAACCTAGCATCAGAAACATAAAACTGATTACATTAGAGGATCACTTCCTGTAAGGTAAACACAGTTTTGCCCGTAGCTGTTCATACTCTCAAAGTGCCAAAGTGAATTGGGTTAGAACACATTTTTTTATTCCTCTATTAGCAGGACTTGCACATTTCAAAATAGAAATTGCTGAGTGGGATTTTTTTTTTACTTGTCTCCTTGCAATTACAGTCTATAAATCAAGTGTCTATATTGAGAAGTTGTTCGTCTGTTTTTGGTGAAAAGAAGAATTTCCTCTACCTTATATGATATGATTTTAAAATGTGACTCTGTGTTAGGTTCTGTTTTAATTTTTGATCTTGTGATCCATGTTTGGAGAAGATCATGATCAAAGCTCCTCAATTTGTAAGACAAAAAGTTCTGGATTTACTTAATATCTTTCTGTATCAGCCTGCAGCTGTCAGTCTGGCAAGCTCTTTTTATTCACTGTCACAAGTGACAAAAGTTCTATGAATCAAGCTGAGTGCTCAGTAAGCCTCTAGAAACTCCCAATGCTTGCTCATCATAGTCCATCCACATAGCAGTGGGGAGAGCATAATTTGAAATGAAGAAGCACTATTTTGTGGGGGGGGGTGATAGTTGTGCAGGAAAAAGTAAGAGCTCAGGTTCAGTTTACAGAAAGATACATTACTGGCAAGCCAACAAATATGCTGCAGTAAAAGGATGCAGAATTTAAATGTAACTGAAAAAGAAACTGTAAATCAGCAGCTGGGTATTTATGGCAAGCCAGGCTGCAGTAATTTCTTAATGTTAGCCTCTTTGGTATCTTTCAAGAGTGCTGTTATATAAGTAGGCATTTTTATGTATTCTTGTTGTTCTTGTTACCCAAATGTTGCTTATTTAAGCTGCATAAATTTTGGATGTGTGTTCTTGCAGACTAAGAAAAGAAAAAGAGGAAGAGAAAATGCAGAGGCTTGTACAGGAAGAAGCTGTCAAATTTCTTTGGAACCAGGTAAGTAATTTTAGTCCTCTTGTTTTTCTGCTTATATGTGAATTTGAAATTTGAATTTGATTCTGCTTGTATGTAAATCTGCATTATTTCATACTGTAGATCCTGAAGAGACAGTCAATATGGTTCAGTTTTTCCAGTGATGACTAGAGTGGTTTAATAGAATCTAATTGCTGTTGTTTGCTATACTGGTATTGTGGAGGAAAATAACCTTCAGAAGCATTAGTGCAGGAACACTGCTTTTATTACTAAAGACTAAATTGTGGCCTGGTGTTAGAAGGAGGACAAAATGCAAGAAAAGCTAAATAAACAGAAGCAGAACTGTGAAGAATGATGTGACTGGTAAATGCCTATGGCAAATGAAATTATGTCAAGCTGTGTTGCTTGTGAGCAACTTGTTTTTGAAGTAGGAAAGTTGTATTAATACATCTTTTAATAAGCTATTCTTCCAAAAATAAGCCTGTTTTCTTAAAAATGGATGAATCCTTTCTGGTTTTAAGAACAGATTTCTTTTTCTTCAGGTACTTGAACTGGGAGCTTGTGTGCTCTGTCAGCATTTGGCATGTAGGTTTAAAAGCCATGATTTCGCAGTGGGAAGAACAAAATTTCCCTAAAGATACAGCAAGCCTTTTTTTTTTTTTTTTTGTCACTTGGTCTTTTGTTTTATACTAGAGCTTGGTTGCTGAATGCAAGAAATTCTCTAGAAATCAAAATACTTTGTATTTCATAATGAATTTTTCTCTATACTTCACAGGTTAAATCCCTTCAACAATGGCAGCTTTCAGTGATGCAAAATTTAGGTGGTGCTGGGATCCCTTCAGCCAGTACTTCATGTTCATCCAAACCACCTATTCAGTCATCCACAGTGGAGCAAGAAACCCCACCAGATGTTAGTTCTGCTTTGTTAGTTCCAGCTAGTGAGGAGGATCTTCAGGAAAAGTCTTTGTTGCAGTTCCCAGATTCTGGTTTTCATTCTTCTGCGGCTGATCAGACTCATGCCAGTGACCTGTGTAGCTCTGAAAAGAGTTTAGCTGAAGGGACCGAGAGCTCCCTTTCGATGGAAACCATCAAACAATGTGGCAATTCTGTTTCAGCATGTTCTTCAGATGTAGAGGATGACCCTGGGGAGTGTGAGCAAAGTATAGAGAGTTCTAGTAATGAGCAGGACAGCGGACTGATACAACAGTATTTGAAATCTGTTCAGCAGCTGGAAGAGGCTGATGAAGACACAGATTGCAATGAGGAAACAGAGGGCAGCTGCCTACAAATCGCTGCGTCAGCAGAAAGCCGAGATTCTTCCTCTGACACTGTCTCTGTAGATCTCCCACAAGATACTTCTTCCCCTATCCGAGGCGAAATCTGTCAGACACCACCAAAAAGCTACAAACTGAATTCAGGAATAATAGAAGTGAAGCAAACAGACTGTGATTCTTCATTTCAGATGCTGCATGTTGGAATAGCTGTGTAATAGGCTGAGTTCCACAAAGGATTAGAAATTCCATTTCACTTTCCTTTCTCTTTCTTTTTCCTGTTTATTCCAAACTTATTTTTCATGTGTGCTGTTTCAGATTTTGACTCATGTTATCAATTTATGTTGTAATTAGTATTTTATGGCTGTTGCTGAGGATTGACACTAACTATGCTAACCTGAAATCAGCAAAGTTCTCAGCGGCAATCATTATGCACTTTATTTTCAGACATAAAACTGTTATCCTAATAACTGGCCTCCATTAAATTAATTCTGAAGACCGGGGGGGTGGATTGCGGTGGTGGTAATGTTTGCTGTAAATTCACTTTGAATGTTTTAGTATTTGTTTGGTTTTTTTCCTACAAAGAAGGATTAGGTTCTTATTTTGCAAAGAGAAGGAAACAATATGGGAAGAAATGGAGTCAATACAGGCAGTATACCCTGTCACAGGCAGGATACAGCTTGCTGAGAAACACAGAAAGTTGCTTTTTGAGCTTCTTTTGACTTTAACAAGAGTAGCTTGGTCAGTGTATCAAAGATGCATTCCAGAAAACCAGTGTCTGAGTCAGTGACTTTTTTTGTAAATAACTTGAAGCTTCTGGCGAGGAATTAGGTCATTTACATACACACTGAAACAAGGACTTACAGGAGAGAGACCCCAGGGAGCTTCAAACAAGCCTTGACCTTTTTTTGCCCTGGGGTTGAATTTCCCTGCTTTCTCAGGTAAGACTCAAAGTGGAACCAGTAGCAGCCAGGGCTAAATAAGAATTTCAAAAGGGTATGTGATTTGGGAACATCATTTCCTAGACTGCACTGCTGGGTTCTAGCAGCTGACTTGGTGGCATGTGTTTTTCTCTACAAGGATGCTCATGTCCTTGTGAGATTTGGATTTGCATGGCTTTCAAGACATTAGTGAGTTTGATGGATCACAACTACGTCTATCTAAAGGTATAAATACTAAAAGCAAATGCTGTGACTTAAAACTATTTCCTGATATCTCTCTTGGGTTTCTTGTTTGGTTTTTTCCCCCTGTATGTCCAGTATTTGACATTTTAATCAGATGTGGATAAAAAGTTGTATTTCTTCCCTTTTAGCAAATATGCTGAGATACCTAGGCTGTGCTTTCCACTTAAACACTGGGAAAGCAACAGGGTTTGTATCTTGCCTAGCCATTGCTATTGGGTTTTTAATGGAAAAGGATTAGGTATCTTAGTATACTTCAACAGTGGCAAGGGAAATCTGTTTTGCCATGTGATTTGTGATAGACACTAGTGAAATAAAAGTTGGTGTTGTGATTTACAGGGGTCAGTTGCGTTTGCCGATGCTGCATTTTGCAATGTGTACTGGAAGGCCAGTGTTGCAGTAGTTTGCTAATGTTTACTTCTCAGTTACAAAGACACATGCTTATTGTAATTCTCTGGATCCACAGGTTAACTTCTGGTGCTATGGTGTCACTAAAACCAACTAGTACTCTTTTAAAAGTGACTCTTATAGCCACGTTACCATGTAAAATAATTGTGTTTTTGTGAAAGCTTTGGTTGCATGTGTGCTTTAGGTTCCAAGCTGAAATTTACCACCACTCATGAGTTTGAGGCCTTAAAATAGCCTTATTTAGAACATATATGGTGTAATGGACTTTTACAAGCCATGTTCCCAGTGGTAAAGTTCACCTTGGAAGAATAAAGCTTGCCTCTATATAGAGTAGCCATCATCTCTTTTTCTCCCACCCCAAAAAAGTTCTAGGGCACCAACTTCTCCAAAGAGCTGTCAGTGCAGTCAGACTGACCTTTGACTGTGCCTTGCATACATGGGAGGAATTAAGAAAACCCAAAACAAATGAAATGGTGAGTTCTTAATGTGCTGCCTTTCTAACTGAAGGTAGTTACAGCACGTTTGTAGCAGGACCATATTCATAATTAGATCTTAGAGCACAGTTGTGCTTGGGTATTGAAAATGGCACAGGTGCATTAATGTTTCACAACATCTGATTACCTGGGCAGTGTGAACTCCTCATGATCATGCCCTTGTTCTCTGAAGGTTCTGAGCTTGCCTTTAAATCTGCCATGCTTGGGGGAGCTGCAGTTCATAGGACTTAGCTCTTTGAATGTCTGTTATATAAAAATCTCCAAACTTCAAAGAGACTTTCTTTGGATTTTGAGAGGAATTATTTCAGTCTGTGAAACAGTTGTTGGATCTTGCACTTGAGGCAGTGGTTAGGTGTAATGAAGCAGTAAGTTCACTTTCATGGCAGAGTGCTTTATTGCAAGACCTGGGAGAAACTAGACCACTGCCTGGATAACAATGTTTCGCTTACTGAAGACACTGAGGGAGCATACATATTTTGCTGGTTTGTATTTTCACTTTTGCTGCACAGTTAGAGGTAAAATAACCTCCATTTTGGAGGTATTGAAGGGGAAAAACTTGGTGCAAGTAAATTTTTCATGGAAGCCCTAGATGTTTTTTGACATTTCCTTTGTTAGGACTTGCAAGCACAAAGATGAGGCAACTTATTTTAACTAATGCCTAGGTCAGCTGATGTCCTTATTAATGTGTAACTTGTATATCCAAAAGTGGGTTTATGCAGGTACAGCAAACCACGTACCAACAAAAAATCAGCTTTATCTTACTTTTTTGGGGAAACTGTGAAATATAGAACATTTGTTCCTGATGTTCTGAAAAGTATCTTGCATGTGTAGAAGAGGAGTTGCCTAAATATAGAGAAATCAAAGAATGGTGAAGTTTTGGATTAGTTTTTACAGGGTTAAATGTAATTAGTTTGTATATACAGAAAATATTTTCATCCTGACCATTAAAATACATACAGGGAAAGACATAATGAGGGATACAGTGGAAAGATAAGGAATAAAAATAAAAATAGTCTTCTTTCAGTCCTGTTTTGAGCTCTCAAAGAATCATGATGTGGAAGTATCAGTTTAATATATGGCATAGCATTTACTCATCTTTGTTTAGAAAAGTTTCCTTAATCTACTTATGTGATATTCTTTTACCTGAATAGGGATGCAGTTTCATTTGGAGATGATGGAAATTTCATCAAGGAATTGGAAGGCCTAAAATATGTCTGAAACTTCCCTGTGTTAATATTGTATTCTTTCCTTTTCCAAGGCTTCATATTCAGCAGAAGAATATGCTTCGTAGAAGAAAAGCTTATCTCTTGTGTTTTGTCCTGGGCTGATCCTCCAGTGTTAGTAGGAGAGATAACTTGGTTATTTGCCAGGTAATGTTCCAGCTCTGTTGTGAGTACAGTTCAAATGCTTCTTTAATTTGCTTCAGAAAAATTAGATAAATATAGCTCAGACTATTTAAACTGCACCACATAAGTAGTTTTGCCCCAAATGAGATAGGTGTCACATGCAAGCATATTTCCAGCTAGTCTATGCCACAAATTCCTCTTTTGCCTCTTTTTCTGAAGGCTGGCACAAGTGGTTCTAAATACCATAAAGCAAGAAGGCATTAAGACTGCAAATTTTATTTTACTGCTTCTGAACCACAAACATCCTTCAGCAAGTATTTGAGAAGGTCTTCGCTAAACTAAATTGCAGAAGCCTAACAGTTGTTGATAGTTAAGTTTCTTAAACATCCATAGGTTCTGCTATTTGCATGCAGCAGTTTAAATAATGCACTTAGCAGCCAGTCTCATATAAAATTTGGGGCTTTTTCTGAATAATGTTTATGTTTGAGCTTGCAAATTGTTCCTGTTTTTTTTAATGGATTTGTATATATCATCTGAAGAATTCTAGTTTTTATTTCTACTTGTAGTAGGTTATTCCAACAAAAATGGAATATATGTTCCTTTGAGACTACTTGGGTAATTTTTACTGAACCTGATGTTCTAGTGTGTCTCATACAGATACACTTTTTCCTGAGATGATAGAGTTGTAGCAGTTAGTGGAGGCTGATTGAATGACAATATAATGTAAAAAGTGGTCAGTTCCCCTGCTAGTGGAAAACAAACTTTTTTTTCTTTTTAGCCCTGTTGTATTAATTCCCTCCCCCCTCCTTGAGAACTGTGCCACCCAAATAAATATGCATCAAGTATTCATAAGGTCTTTCAAAATGTCTTCTTTTAATAGTTACACTTTTTTTTCCCCGCCAGATTGGCTTTCTAGGACAAGTTACTGAAAAACGCTTGTTTTCTATATGCCTACCAAAAAGCTGGGACTCTGTCTATTTTTAAATGTTTTCTTTGTCAGTAATGGAAAAAGCACATGATCCCTTTCTTGCAAAAACATAAGCCAGTATTTATCAGGAAAGGTGCTTTATCCCTTTGAAAGTGCCATGCCAAATTTTATTGTATAAGAGCTCTCAGTAAGAATCTTTTTCTCTGGCTTCATTAAGTTTATAAGTATATGGGCCAAATTCATTTGTAGTGTAATTCTACTGAATTAAATTTTTTTGAGACTTTGACAGGAGTATTCTACCTCTAAACTAGAATTCGAGGAAAAAAGAACAATTGGGTATTTGTCTATTTCTTGCTGTTTTTTGTGAAGAATGGTGGGTGGTTAAATTGGTACAGTTCATATATTTTCTATAAGTGTTTACATTTTGGATTTATTGTTTCTTAAGTATTTTGTTTGTATCTCTGAGTTTTGAATTTTAAATAAATGATTTGTACATTTATTGAAAATTTTAAGGTGTGCTTTATATTGACTCATGGCTATAGTCATAATTTTACAATTGGAGGGTTCTTCTGGAGATGGGAAGCTCAGGAGTAGAAGGCAAGTGATGACAAGGTAAGCATTAACATTCTTTACTTGGTACAGCTGAGACATCTGATGTCTCTTTTTCAGTACCTGGGACACTAAGTGTGTAGTAGGTTACTTGAAATGTGTTCACCAACGATACTGAAATTGGTCTTTGTGATTTACAGGCCTTTGTTTCTATTGCTGGCCCTCTCTTTTGTGTTCTTAATTACCTGCTGTGTTTAAATGAAAAGATGTGGCAGTGTTCTGTATAGAGTTTTCTAGAGAGAGAATTAAGACGAAGAGCTTATCAAGAGAAACACAATTGCAATGTATGGTGTTGCCTCTCCTGCTATTTTGGTTTGTTCAGATAGCTGCTCTGTTCTTAAGCAAATGAGGAGTAATTAAACATCTTTCAAGCTTTAACAAAAAAAAAAAAACAGCCAAGGAGCTCAGACATATATGAAAGTCATGTTTTACTGTAACAGTTCTCTGGAAAGGTAAAAAAAAACCCAGCAATAACAAAATCCAAAACAACAAAGCTAACTTTGTTTTGCTTAACTCATAACACATGGAGGTTAGTGGACATTTTTAAACATTTGATGATATCTTTCTACTTCATTTTACCAAAGAAGAGATTTTTAAGTGGGTCTCTTTCTCTTCTGTGAAGGTATTTACTGTGAGGGTGGTGAGGCACTGGAACAGGCTGCCCAGAGAAATGGATACCCCATCCCTGGAAGTGTTCCAGGCCAGGTTGGATGGGGCACTGAGCAGTCTGGTCTGGTTTCCTGCCACTGGCAGGAGTGTCCCTGCCCATGGCAAGGGGGTTGGAACTAGGTGATCTTTAAGCTCCCTTCCACCTCATTCTAGGACTATTTAAAGGACTGAAATAGGCATAATTAAAGTAACTCCAGGTCTGAAAAGAGCAGTGCCCTTTTCGAGTAAAGACCTTAAAGCTGTACTACTTACTTTAAATGCTGTGTGCTGTAGCGAAAGTAACCATAGCACTTCCAGAGCTCAGGTTGAAGGTCCTTCTTGTCCCTGGCTTTTATTCATATTTGTAATAAGATCAGACATAAAAATCTTTGGCTAGATTTGGAAAATAAAAGGATGTCTAGTGCATGGACCCATTTTGTTCACATGGAAATAGTTACTTTCAGTTTTAAGGGCTGAAATCCTTACACTGTGCACCCACAGCCCACTTGTTTGTGGTGTGGTATGAGAAGCAGAAAAGCTTTTGGCTGTGTGTAAGCACTGTTCAGCAGAAGCTAAAACAGCCCTGTGTTATCAACACTATTTCCAGCACAAATCAAACACAGACCCGCCATAGCCACTGTGAAGAAAATGATCTCTGTTCCATCCAAAACCAGTATAGCTGCTCTTTCTGATGTGTGCAAGATGATATTAACTAAGGGAAGGAATATCAGAAAACTGTTCACAGGATGCCCAAATCAGGTCACAAGCTTTGACTTCTAAGATGCTTTAAACTGTGAAATCTGAGAAGCCCATGATCATAAAGGATGCTCTGGAAAATGTAAAATCTGACACATTGTGTTTAAAGTGTTCATGTATTGGGCTTGAAAGCAATAAACCATTATAAAAGCCTAAACAGTTCTCATACAATGTACAGCTGTGAGGAGCAGCAGTCTAGCAGTCAGGGCTGTTTGCTTAGTATTGTGCTGAACTGCCCAACAGCAGCCTTTGGGAAATCTCTTCCTGTCCATTGTTAGATCAGCTGAAGTTATCCAGTCCCATGAGCATTTGCAGCGTGTTTTCTGATGTGGGAAGTGCATGGAAGATGTCCTGAGCAGGTTACCACTACTTGTGTGTTAGAGTCTTTGGGACCTGGGGAGAAATAGGAGACACTGAGAAACTCTACAATCAGAACTCACTTTTTTTCTTTCCATCAGTAGCTGCTACAGCCACCTCAGCTTGAATTTTAGGGCAAATGTATGCCAATGTTTTCAAGACTGGCTCTCCAGCTGTTTTGTACTGCTGAGCTCTCCAGGATGGAGTTCATCCACTTGTCCTCTCATTGCAGCTTGCTTGTTCCCAGGCTCAGTACTTTTACAGCAGATTGGCTTTCCTTTTAGTCTCTGGTTCTTTTGCTTTACTAACAGATACTGAAATTTTTAAGCACATGAAACAGGTATTATTTTACTAGCAGGACAGGGAAGCTACCTTTCTCACCTGCTTTATCATATTCCTAGCTGCCTGATGCGTCTCTTCCTTTATAAGCATTAGATTATGTGAAAACCATCTGGGTGGCACCAGGTCAGCAAAAGATTTTTCAAACAGTTAAATAGACCTTAACTATTGCTATGCCTGAAACCAGGGGACATGCTGAGCTTGTGTGGAAGATGAGAGTGAAACTTGTTGTTCTAAGGGCTGCAGGACAGACAAGACCACATGATTGTGAAAGTGAAAAAAGATTGAAGAAGTGATACAAGGGTAATGTAGCAAAAGGAGACAGTTCAAAGATATCTATAGAAAGAGAACAGTGTGGTTGTCCTCTTTGCAGACTGAGCAATGCATTGTTAAATCTCATCATACTTCAGCATAAAAGCATGTTTTAGTTTGCCTCAGGGAGCAAACCAAAACATTCCCCAACACTTGCCTATAATCAAGAATGGGTTCAGTAGTCCCATATGTATTATCAAATATACTGTGTTTTATTGATTATTCTTTGCAGGTAAGGGAGAGAAGAGCAATGGGGCCCAGGGCCCAGCATAACTTCATCTTACTGCATATAATTCTGGAAAAAGAAAAAAGGAAAGACTGATTATTTTTCATTGTCTAGTTTTCTGTACTTATCTCAAAATAATTGCCAAGTGCTTCTGGTATGACAAACAAGAAGGGATGGGATGGTAAGGTAAGCAACAGCTGCTGAAGCTGTAGTTTATTTGGGACTTATGACATCTAGATGTTGCATGTGGAACAGACCTCACCAACGCCATTGACACTCAATTTATAGCCAAACAGCCTTTTACGTGGTGCTTTCTATAGAGCATGATGGCAAACATTCAATAACCAGTTTCTGGCCTCTTTATGCAAAAGAGCTTATGATGTTAGAGATTAGAAAAGCATAATGATTCATTATTAGGCCTTCATCAAGGCTAACTACAATCATAACTGAAGAATTTATAGAGAAAAGTAGTGTGGGGATTCCTTCCTATCTCTGAGGGTGGTGAAATGTAAATGTAAATAGCATAGCAGCACCTATTTCCTTAGCAGTGAGAGGTTTTCTCATTGTTGTCATTTTCTACACCTTCACCACCAACATCACTCCAGATGTATTAAGAGATGGAATAATGCTTGGCATTTGGCACACTAATTAAACAGTTTTGCCTTAGGTTGCACTTCGAGCTGGAGAGTTTGTAGGAGAATTTGATGCACTGTATGACTCATGAAGAAAGAGCGAAGAGAAATGAGACTGCTATAGAACTGATAGACTTCACATATTGAGAGGGGAAAACCAAATCAGTATCAACTATCTTTTAAAATACTGTCTTAGAATGTTCTGCTTATACAGCCAGATGGCTTTCAATTCTTGACCTACAGTGTATAGTACGGGTGCCTGTTGAGATTTCACTTTCTATCTCTACCAGGTAACCACTATTCTAAGATGCAGAAAGGAGGAGAAAAGTAGAGGTAATATCACTTCTTCAGAATAGCTGTGGCTGATGGGGGTGGGGGCAGGAGACAAGAGTAGGCAATTAATATTTATAATGGCTAAAATATTGTGTTTACTGGAATATTCCGGCTGCTCTGTCTTGTTTTGGGTTTTAAGCAACCCACATCTTCCTTAGTAAAAATGAGCTCAAGCCCTTGACCTGTACTCATACAAAGAACTGCTGGCATGTGAGTGTTCTGGCATTGCCAAACTTATGCAATGTTTACGAAGCTAATTGCAGATGTCCAGCAGATTGAAAGTGCCACCCGGCTCTGGTGCAGGGTGCAAAGCTCAACACGGGCTGCGTGCATGTCCTCATCGAGCATCTTGAAGTCCTGCTTTCACTGCAGGTGCCTTTGCCCAGTTGTGCTGTGCTGGGCTGTGTGTGTCTGCCCCGCTCAGCCCCTGCACCTGCTCTGTGGCCAGGCTCTCCTTCCCCAACCTTCTCCCTGTCCCAGACGGCGCCTCTCCAGCTCCCTGCTCCGTTCGCCTTCAGGCTCCACAGCGTTTGAGCGACGCTGGGTCGTGTCAGAGCCTTCTCTCTTGGCCGGGGCTGCGGCTGGGGACCATGGCAATGCCATCCAGGCCAGAGTTCCCGGCGCCGCGCCACCCTCCCCACATCCTGGTTTCTTTGGTTTCACTTAGGGTGGCTCAAAAACCGGTGGCGTTGTTTCTGTGGGGTTTTGCGCCTGTTTGTTTTCCTTTCGCTGCCCCTTCTCAGCGCAGAGGATGCGGCAGCAGCCGCGGGTACAGAGCCGGTAGCGGCGCGGGGCGGGGCGGGGCGGGGCGGGAGGTGGCGCGGCGGCCGCCGCTGTGCCGGGGGCGGGGAGGAGGGAGGGGCGGCGGGAGCCGGGCGTTTACAGCGAGCGCCTCCGGGCCGGGGGCGAGGCCGCCGCCTGGCCCGGGGGAGCGCCGGGGGCTGCGGTGAGGGGGCGCGGGCGGCGCGGCCTGCGCGGCCGGGCTGGGGAGCGCGGGGAAAGCCCGGCGGGGCGGCCGGGGCGGCGGCGGGGCCGGGGCCGCTGAGGGAGGCCCGGGGCGGGAGGCGGGTGAGGGGTCCCGGGGTCGGCGGGTGCCCCGCTCGGATCCCCCGTCCCCGCGGCTGGGCCTGGCCACCCGCAGGGCCGCCCTGCTCGCGTTTCAGCGCGGCGGCGGCTGAGGGAGCTTCCTGCCGGTCCGGGGCTGCCTGGTGCCACTCCCCAGGGATGCTGGGGCTGCCTGGTGCCGCTCCCTGGGGATGCCCAGCCGCGGCACCCTAACGAGTCCCTTTGCAGCAATAAACACAGCTGTGGGTTTGCACTGCCCGCAGCAGTGCTTCCCGCCCGCTGCCCCTGTCCCTGGCTCTCGTGGGTGCGTGTCGCTGCCCGTGGGGAGCGGGAGCTGCCGTGCTCCCCGGGCGGAATCCCCGAAAAACAGCAGCAAAGCTGATCTTCCGTGCTGGCAGCCACGCGAGCATCCAGCCTGGAGCCCTTGTGCCCCAGTGACATGGTTTGGGCAGCTCCAGAGGTAGCGGCTCCTCTGCCTTTGCGATTTGCATGACAAAATCGGAGCGGTTGCACTCACATCTGCTCTTGTAACGCTGCTGGCTTGGAGAGCTGTGAAAAAACCCAAAATGACAATCCTGTAATGAAGCACGAGGCATAATTTAATGACGTGTTCGTAAAAATGTCATTAAAACGGTTTTTGTTCTTAAATCTTGGGTAAGATGGGGCTTGTGATAACATGGAACAAAGCTGAGAGAAGAAATACCAGTAAATAGCAGAAAATTCAAAGGCATAGGATTGAAGTTTAACATACTTGAAAAAAATCCCTGGATTATTGTAGAAACAAAAGTAATTTTACAGGTAAAAAGTCGTAATTGCCATTTTATTTTGTGCCACTGTAAGCAAACCACCAGTGTATGAATTTTATTAAAAAATACTTGTGTGTGTTTCTATAGATTTATTTTTTTTTGATGTATTGTTTCCAAGGTTATCTGGCCTTTTTTGTGGATGGCTTCCGAGAACATTTCAGGAGTAGGGTAAGAACCTAAGGCTTTTTGGTGTACTTACGGGTTTCCCTTGTAGAAAAAACAAATGGGATTGACTGTTCGCGGTGATGAAACTGGCAGTATGTTAAGCCTTTAGTGTAAAGAAAGCTCTAAAACTGTGCAATTGAATGTTTTAGGGCAAGTGACATTTACAGAAGTATGGAAAATTTTGAATAAAAATACATGGGAATAACCTTTGTGGCCTTTTTAGGCAGCTGAAATTACATTCTATTAATTTTCAGTGTCTTGTGCTTTTCAGTGATAAGCAAAGAATTCTCAGCAACTCAATTGGAAATTCTCTTTTTATTTAATGTGTTTGTTTCTGTTCTTCTAATGGACATGTATGTCCTTAAATTCATGTATTTAGGTATATTTATTATCAGTCATTGTTAACAACTGAAGTTGCTATTTCCTGCAAATCTAATACTTTATGTTAGCGCAGAACTGTTCCAAAAAGGCTGCATTTTTGTGGCATTTTAATACTTTCACTTTAATGGATGTCTTGCTCTTTCAATGTTTGTTCATTGGTCAGAAATATAATCTGTGTAATTCTCAGCAAAGCATTTGAAGTTATAATCCCCTATAATCCTTGTAAAGCAATTTGATGTGTGGTCTATTTTGAGGTTGTCCTGGTTATACCAGTAATACATTTCAGTTTTCTAGCCTATGTTCATTTGATAAATAATTTAATTAGTTAATATTGATATTTAATATGTTTCATTTAAATTTGCATAGCATTTTTCATATAGTCTTAACAGTATATGTGCTATGGACTTATACTATCTTAATAGTATAAATTCTCAGTTATACTATTTATCAAAGGTTATACAAAGTTTATATAATCATTTGATTATGGTGTTGCACTTGGTGGATGGTTGTATGAGTAATGCTGCTTTGAGAATATTAGGTTTGGAGAGATTGGTGTCTTTTGACTGTCTCTCCTTGCCATCTCTTTTCTGTTTCCAAGTTTAGAGCTTCTGCAAGAACAGTACCCTTTTTGCTTGCAAAATGTCTGCATCAAAATTGTCCTCCTCAGAAAGAAAGGAAGGTTTAAGAGTCATACTGAGCAAACATTAACCTGTGAGAACTTTATCAATGGCTGTTAAGTCTGTGATTTTATGGCAGATCAGCTATCAAGCAATGTTAAAGGAACAAGATTTTATGAAACTTAAAGTTTATGGAAGACAATACTATCATTAGATTTAAAAAAAACAAACGAAAAACAGAAACTCCAAAACCCAACACATTATATTCTTCCCAGAAGTTAATTTTTTTTTATTTTTAGAGCTGTATATGAGTCCGTGAGATAAAAGGAATGATAAAAAATCAAAACAGGGAAGATACAATGTAATGTTATAGGTTATGTGTGAAGTTAAATTTTAGTGCTTTCAACTTGGATATCTCGTCTTTAATGCTACAGTTGTTTTTTTTCCCCCTCTTCCCCAGCAGAAAACTGGCGGAAGTATCTTTTACCTTGCTTATCCAAACTTGTTTCAGACCTTAGTCCTTCATAACAACTTACTGGAATGTGTAAACAGGTAAACAGGAGATGTCTAAACCCACAGGTTTCTGCTGTAAGTCTCACTCTTGTGATGTTTGGAGTGTGGTGGTGTGGCCTAACAGATAGCTAGGGTGGTGGTTATTTGTTTTGGTTTTTTTGATTGCCAGAACGAAATCTTGAACTCTTCTTTTGCCTTTTCTTTTGTAGCAACTGTGGTTGAGACCAGCTTTATGATAAGGGTTTGCTTTGACACGTCCAAGAAAATTACATAACGTAATAGATAATGCTGTTCATATTAGTTCCACAAAAAGAAGCTGTTTTGAAAGTTCTGTTGTACTAGTTACTGCCCTGCAAAGTTCCACCATTTGTATGCTTTCAGTGTAAAACTTGACTTCAGTTCTACTAACATTCTGGGGACTTAATACAGTTTTTGTAAATGCACTTGCAGGAATGAAGTGGAAATCAACTGAATTCTCTCGTGCTCTGCTGAGACGAAATGACATTCATGTTTGTGGTGAATGGAAGTCATGGCAACGTCTAACATGGGAGGGAAAGACACGAATGGACCATGTGGCGTGACTCGTTCAGACTGCAGCTCTTCTGCCTGCTTATGGCAGTCCTGGCTGTTGTGGTGCTGGTCCATAATTTTTTTCAGTTAGAGGTAAGTGGAGCCTGTTTATTCTCTAAGATGGCTTGAGCAACATTATTTGTTTTTGAGTGTAAGGTCAGAATTGTGTTTGAGTGACAGCATTTAGCCATAAATTGGAATCACAGAAAGATCATAGTGGAAGGGATGTCTGGAGGCATTTAATCCAACACCCTCCTGTAAGGGCTGGCATCAGAGTTAGCTTGGATTGCAAGAGGGCATTTTGACTTTTTACAGTTTCCAAGGTCACTCAGATTTCACAACCTTCCTAGGCAGCCTGTTGCAGTGCCACTCGTTAGAGGGAAGGATGTTTGTCTCATGTGCAATAGGAAGTTGCCTCTTATCCTGTTAGTGTGCACTTTAGTTCCTCTGTAACTCCCCTGTAGGTAGTGAAAGACTGCAGTTAGATCCCCTTTTGGTCTTCTCCAATTAAAAAAAAAAAAGGTTTTATTCCCTTTGTGTTGCTCCAGTTCCCTAATCATCTCAGGGGTTCTTAGCTGGTGTCTCCAGTTTTACTGTGGCATGGGGTATCCAAAAACCAGACACTATGTTCTGGGTATGACTTCACCGTGGTCAAGTGGAGGAGAACTATAAGTTTGCTCAATGAGCTGGTTAGGATCTTGTTAATTCCTTGCCACAGTGCTGTTCTGCTGACACATGGTGAGAATCCCCGTGTCTTTTTCTGCAGAGCTGTTGGCTGGCTTGTTCATCTCCAGCCTGTACTGATGCAATTTTAATTTGCCTTTCCATTATTCCCTCTGCTGTGTCTGACTTGGATATTTCTTCATTTTACTTATCACTTTAGTGCAGAGGTGCTTTCAAGCTGCTTAGTCAGTGACCCCAGATTCAAGTCAAGGCGGATAAGGATCAGTCTGACGGAGCCCTGGAGGCTGACCCTGCCCATTGGCTGCCTGCCTGGCCAGGCATTCCAGTGCTGCATTTGGTGCTGCATTTGTAACACTTAGCCCAACACCTTGTTGAATTATAGCTATCCTTTGTGCATGTGAGCCAAGTAGTAATTGCTTTGTGCTTCTGCATTGTGTATATGCTGCTTGCAGAATCTTCCTTCCTCCTGGCTAGTGATGCCCCAATGAAATGATCTGAAACAGGGGCTGTAAAACCCCCTCACCCCACAAAAAATACAGTTGAATTGGAAGAGGATGACATAAGGGTAAGGAAGATGCTTGAGAAGTCTAAAATCACAAATGACTCAGGATCAATAACTGAAGAATGAGGGTTTGTTACCTATTCCAGTACTAGTGGACACATTAAATAAAAACTGCAGATGCTGATTTTAAAGGAAGCAGGGATTTCTTTTTTCTTTATGGATTGCAGCAAAGCTGCAGAAATCCTTGTAGCAAGACTGTAGTTACTAAATATATTGTAAACAATCATATATTCAAACAATCTGGATGAATGCACAAAAGAGAAATCCATTAGAGGCTACTAGATCTTAAAGATGTCTACCCTAACATTTAAGAAGTCTAAACCATAAAGTATGTTAAGTCTACAGGAGGAAATAGTACAACATGTTTGGTCTGTTTTCTCTTGCCACATACCTGCTTTGGAAACTCTTGGCAATCAAAATACTGTGTTTGCTTGACTTTTGGTTCAAGTTAGCATGATACGTTTTGTGTTGCATAGGAGCTAGCTTTTGTTTTCTCCTTCTGTGGTTTTATTCTGTTTTGATTTTTGACCTAGGATATTGCCTGAGGAGTGTTGATATTTAGAATCTTAAACTATTTTATTTCTATTTTAAAATGTTTCTTAGAGAAAAAGGCTCTTGGCAGTTCTTCAAGAGTGAAATGGAAAATGGAGGTTGGATGTTCACTCTGTGCTTTTTCTTGCCACCGTCCATGATAAGTGTCTCTGTGGCTTTGTTGCCCTTTACATATCTGCTGTTCTAAACTCATTTGAGTATTGTCTTGCTGGTAAATCCTTACACTACAACATGTAACTCTAACCCCTTCTGTTGTCTTGACTTTTCTGAATGGACCTGCTCTGGTTTTTGTCTCAGCGCAGTTTTCCAGGCAGTCCAGTATAGGCATTTACGCTGATTCTTCTCAGTCAGAGATCAAAGACAGAAAAAGTCTTATAAAGCTTTCACAGAATATCTGTAACCAAATCTGTTCAGGCTCCGGAAGGAGAGCTTATTGTTGGTTACTGTTGAAAATGTGTTTGTAAAGGCATTGGAGATACTTCTTATCCCCAAATCGTCCAACTTAGCTGGCTAAAGCTCAAGATCTAAGGCAACTGTTAGTTATGCCCCCATCTAGTCTCCCTTGTTTTTCTTCTTAGAATTGTATAGTTTTTCATGTTGAAATGTCCCTTCTTAATTTCTTAAGCTACTAATGATACTCTCTCACTGGTTCTACCCATGTCAGGATTTTACTTTCTTTACCTTGTGTTTAAAAAAAAACAACCAACCAAATAAGCTGTCCACAAAGCATTTGATTGTTAGTTTATTATTTACTTTGCTTTTTAGTGTGGAATAACTACTCTCTGGAGGTCACATAGTTGATCACATAGTACCAGAAGAAATGTGGATTTATTTCATTATATTTTTTTTCTGTGAACATAGCCAGACAGATAAAATGTACAGTAATTTTTTGTGAAGCATTGGGATGTTGCCCAGACATCATGCCTTCAGGATGCAGGAGAGTTTGTACCAGTGGCCTTTAGAGTGACAGAACCACTTCAGGATTGATTGTAAGCACTCTTTTATTAAAAGCACCTAGAAGAGATAGTGTATGGGGGGAAGGGAAGTTTCTTGCCAGGACAGTGTATGAAACTTTCAGACAGCTGAAAATGAATGAAAGAACTGTGTAACAAAATTTTTAATTCTTGCTGCTCAATTGCAGGTGCCTACAAAAGATAACTTTATCTTATTCTGATTATTTCTGGAACATTTGTCTGTCCAGTGATGGCTTTTTAGGACTGCCTTTGACACTTACAGTAGTTTAGCAGCACTGAGTGGCTTAGTGCAAACCTAGGAAGGTTTGCAGCACTTGTTCAGAATGTACCAGTACAAGGCAGGAATTAACAGCTGATGGAAGATACTGAGTGTTGAGTTGGAGTTCCACCTTCTCAGCAGCAGTGGAATTACTCAACATTTTCATCAGCCACCTACATTGTGCTGTTTAACTGAGGACAGGTGTTCATTGCAGATCTACCCAAGTACTCTGTGACCCTTCTAGAATATCTTTGAGAGCATTATTGCTTGGGTTGATCTATATGTTGTATATAATTTTTGCTTAGTTGGCAGTGAGAATGCCAAAAGGACTTGAGCTGAGACTTCAGTTAGTTGTCATAAAAATACAGCTTCCTTTTTCCCTTTTTATGACATCTCTTATGCAGGAACCACTAGTTGATTTATTTGTACTTAACTGAAACATAATCTTTTCTGTCCTGCCTGTGTTACTTGGCAGATATCCATTAAATTACTTTGTGGTCACATTTGGGTTCTGGTTAGCTTCAAAATGCAGTAAATTAAAAAAAAAAGGAAAAAAGCCTAACAAAGAAAAAAAAAACAAAACAAACTCCTCCCACTGAAACAAAAGTCTCTCAAACCCAGCAAACAAAGCCCCTTGGGAATTGCACTTAGAATGCATGACACCTTGAATGGAGTATACTGATACAAGTAAAGCAGGTGTTATCCAACATGGAGCCTGTAATGAACACTAAAAGAATCTGTGTCATAAGGGAAGAGCACTCTTGAGAAATCCTCTTTATCTGCTTTTCATAAAGGAATTTTATTTAGTTTTGGCTACTACCTACAGTAGAAAGCCCCCAGTTCTGCACAGTCTCAGTATGACAACACAGCAGAGCTAGAGAAATTTGGAAATGCCAAGAGGGAGTAGGAAAAATGGAGTGGGGGCAAACGAAGCTAATTATTTGCCTCGGGGGCAGGCCTTGTGTATCCAGAGGGGCAGGAGAACTTAAGCACTTGTTTGGAGCTGAGCCTGGGAAACACTTAAGGAAGGAAGATGGTTTGGAAAGCTTTTCTGTTCCAGTCAAGGATCTTTGGTATATTAATTGCCACTGAAGCTTTTTCTGCCTTTACTGGCAAAGGGAATCTTTGCAATATTTTCTGCTGTGAATAGCAGCATAAGCATGGTGTAATTTATTTTCACACATAAACTTATAACTTGGTAACAATACATGGTCCTGGTTGGGCTTGAGAGAGGGCTGTAAAGGTGAACAAAGATGTTGGAGAAAGAATGGTCCTTCAGGATACCTTTTACCTTCATGGAGCTTCCCCTTCAGGCCCTCTGAAGACAGAGTGAGGAAATATTTGTGGTGTGATCTATTCTGCTTAGTGGGTCATAAGCTGGAGATGTTGAAGTGACGGTGCTTGTCCTTGTTCTCAGCTGCATACAAGTGAAGAGCTTTGGCCTTGTGCTTTGCTAAAAGTCTCTGCAGGTGGACTGATTGGGAGACATTGAACTATGTTCTGTTTTCTGAATGAGTTTGTTGGCTTGGTGTTCTCTGTGCCCTTTCCCACTGAAAAAAATAGGTATGCCCCTGGAAAGACTTTAAAAAGCCTCCCAGGCCAGAAATGGCATCTTCTAAGTCTCTGACTGAAAGACTGGGTTAAAAACCCTGAGGAAATTTATAGAAGATTAAAAAATAGGGATAAGTCAGTTTTTAAGCTGTCTTAGATAGTGCCACAAATAGCCATCTCTTCTTAATTCGAAAGGATTTGTTTTTCCCATGTCCGCCATCCCAAAGTACCAGCCATTGAAGAACCAACTGAAATACAGAAACTTCCTCTTGGGAGTTTGCACTGCAAACAACGATTAATCATACACGCATATTCTCCCTTTCCACCCCTCTTTAGGAAAACGCTTAAATATTTTTGGTGAGACATTGCTACCAGCTTATTGGATGCATCAAAATGTATAGCTAACTTCTAAAAATATTTCCATGCAGTATTTTCTGTGTTATATATATATGCATGAGCAAGTGAAGGGAAGAAGTTGTGAAGGTATCCAAAAATAGAAACTTGGCTTAATTCAAGAATGCATGTAGGCAAGATTTAAAGTAGAACTGTGCCTGAGATTCACTCTCAGCTTTGGCTGAAATTTACTGTACTAATGCGCTGGTTTTGCTTGTAAAAGTAATGTGCAGCTTGTAAAAGTAACGTGCAGCATACATCTGCAGCTTTTCTTGCTGTGATGGAAAACAAAAATAATTATGAATTATTTCAGATGGCCTTCAGGGGAAGTTGATTAAATTCTGGGTGGGAATATAAAACAGAAGCAAAAGCTTCTATTGTGGTGTTAACATCTGGTGTATAGATGGGTATGTGTGGATTTACATTCTAGAGTTACAGCGTAGCAGTTTACAGTTTCAGGTTTTGTAGTTAACTTGGATATCAAACAAAGAGGATTTTGTGTATCCATCCTACATCCTAATGAGCTCATCTTCTTACTCTTAAGCTGATTAAACCGAACTTCTTATGTCACAGACTTCAAAAGCCTATGTGTTTCTGTGGCTTGTTAGGTTTACCTTTCTTCTAAAAAAGTCTGTTGACTCTCAGTGTGGTTGAAATAATTTTAATACACTAGTGATATTTCCATGGACTAAGAAAGGTTTATAACAATGAAAAAGGCTTCATATGGGTGCTGTGGGTTTTAGTACATTACTGAGCAGTTAGTTATGGAGGATGTAAATGGGAAACACTGGGGTATTGGTTAAGTGCAGTATTTTAAAAGATTTCAAATAATGTAGTTTGAACTTTTTAGCAGTCTTTCAAATCTAAACTAGCATATCATCTGATGCTATGTGAATGGTACACTGTATAATTTTAATCTGTGCTTGAAAAATTATTTTCCTTCTTCATGAAATAGAAGTATGGATAAGTTCTACTATATATACACCTGATAATTAATTGTTCATTAACTGCTGATTTTGTGTGTATTTGAAGAGTATGTTTGGATTTGCTGATTAGAAGTCTCATGGGTAGCTCTGGAGTCTTAGACTGTGCTATTTTAAAAATTTTCCTAATGCAAACCTGCAAAATTATGTGATGTCATAAAGAATATGGTATCTGCAGTCATTTGCATGAAAATACAGTTTTGGACACTGATGTCAAGTCACAGCAGAACCCCCCTCTCCTAGTCTAGCATTGTATTTAGCTATTTTGATTTTTAAACACTTGTGTGGAGTAGGGGATGCTTTACTTGCTGTTTCATTTGGTGCTAGAAGCAGCTGTATATAGATTTTAAAATCTTATAAATAAGCAAACAGGTTTTTTGCCTGTTTAGTTGTAGCTTGTCCTACACTGTTCTACTTGCCAACCAGCTGAGGAATTCATTGTCCCAGTAGGATCTGTGCTTTTGTTCTTTTCTTTCTTTCAATCTGCACATTACAGGGAAACACACATTTCAGATAATTAGCTAAGAAGAGATGTGAGTGTGACCAGATAAATGACTGCAGCTGCTACATGCAGCAGACTTCTCTAGAAGGCATGTGCAGGGGGTACATCAGCTTCATCTGCATCTTGCACCTCAAAGAAATCCTATTTCCTTGCTTTACATTGGGCAGCTATTAGACCTCATGGTGCTCCAAGACTAAAATACTGCTGCAGAAGAAAACAAAACATCAGCTATAATTTACAACTTACTCATCCAACCTTTTGTCATTTTTTTTCACATTGCTGATACTTAGAGAATATACTGGTAGCTGAAATACTGCCATAATTGGACGTGACCTATTTAAAAGCATGTTTGCCAAGCAGGGTAACCACAGGTTGCCCACCTGATTCCTTAGAAATCCCATGGTCAAAGCAGTAGATTTGAGTCTTTGAGTGAAGTTGTTTCATTTGGTCAGCTTCAAAGCTCTCTAATGCAAAGCCCAGTTCTTGGGATCATTTCCTGACAAAGCATCCATTATTCATGGTGCTTCCTTTCATAGCACAACTTCAGGTAATCTTTCTCTCCCCAGCACCTGGATGATGACACAGTTTCAGGATCAAATTGGATAACAGAAAACAATGTCCAGCATTCTCTGTCCCAGACAACCAAAACTACCAGGAAGCCTTACTGTGGGTACACACAGCAGACCTTGTCCAAGAGGGAGCAAGCAGAGCAGGAATCGTTGCTTGCTGCAATCCAGTGGCCAAAGCCCCCTGATGGCAAAATCACCTTTGCACAAAGCACTGATCCCACGCAGAGTGACTTTGTCATTGTGAAACCCAGCAGGTTCTTCAAGGTGGGTGATCAGTTAGAGGTACTCGTTCGTATGAAGGATTTCCAAGGAAAACCCAAGCAGTATGGTGGAGACTATTTACAAGCACGAATTCACTCTCCTGTGCTGAAAGCTGGAGCAGCAGGAAGGATTGTAGATTGCCAGAACGGCCTTTACAAAGTCTTCTTTACCTTGCTTTGGCCAGGAGAGGTCAAAGTTTCTGTGTCACTTGTCCACCCGAGTGAAGCAATCCAAGTCCTGCTGCGTTTACGAGAAGAAAGGCCAGACAGAGTCTATTTCAAAAGCTCCTTCAAGTCTGGGAGGTATTCAGAAACTACTGAGTGCAATGTTTGTCTGCCTGGAGGTCTCCCAGTCTGTAACTTCACAGATCTCTACACGGGTGAGCCATGGTTCTGTTACAAGCCTCGAAAACTGTCCTGTGCCAGCCGAATCAGCCATGCCAAAGGTGGATATCTGAAAGGCCTTCTGACACAAGAGGAAAGCCTATTTTTCCAAAGGTTTGTGTGTTGTTGAATTTATGTAGGCTCAGTCAAGTTGTTTTGTTTGGGGTTTTTTATACAAACTTTAGCCTATTGGTTAAATTTGACACGTTGCCTTAGAGGAGGAGTGTATCTGCAGGACCAGGTGTTTGATGTTAGTTGTTGAGTAGTCTGTTCCCCTCCATTCAGCTGTGCAAGAATCTTAGACAGCAATCTTAAAGAAGCTTAGCATGTAGTTCTCTTTCTGTGGTTTGAATTCAACCCTGCTGAATTTCACCAGAGCATGCTGTCTAAATCTGGTGGCAGTTTGGGGGACTGTAGTTTTGGGGGATTGTATTTTCTGTTTCCATACCTACACTTGCAATATCAGTAACAATGCTTTGAGAATTATTTTTGGCCAAATCTAAACTACTTAAAAAAGGTCCAGGTTTTAGGCTTATTTTTACAGAAATTACCAATTGCTTTTGTCTTCATCAAGTAATCTTAAATGTAATGCAATGTGTTCCTTGTTGCTCAATATGACTTCCAATTCTTAGAAAAGGTTTTAAGTCAGTCATAAAGAAAACACCTGGTAGAACAAAATGCTGAGCAATACCCATGCAAGTGGAAATGGTCTGTGCATGTTATTTCAAATGTCAGACTAAATTAGTTTCATAGTCATATTTTATTTGTGCTTTCAGCATTTTAAAAAAACGCAAACCGTCTCTTAGTGCCTGGGTAGGTGTGACAAAACTGCTTCTGTATGAAATTACACAGCTGAATTTAGATGAAGTTAGTTACTGTGTAGTGTCAGAGTTGTAGTTGTAGGCTACTGCCTTGCTCTCCAGCAGAGACATTGATGGAAAGTATTTTGGCAGTATGTTCACTTGAGGCCTAAATTGGGAAAGATTTTAGAGTAGCAGCTCCAAATAGTTTAATTAAGAAAGTATGTGTGCATGTTCAAAACCAAGACTAGAAATAAAAAGTAAGCATCAGTGGATTTTTTTTTGGCTCTTCTCCATCAAGTTTGTAAGTGGGTCTTTTGACTTTCTGTGCCTCTGGCAGTTCACTTGTAAAATATAGCCCACACAATTTATTGGTGATGTTTCCATATGGGAATGGGAAAGGTATTTTTCTTTGTTTTGTTTTGTTTGTTTGTTTCATTCAGCTCTGAGATCCTTGACTGAAGTGGCTTATAGAAATTCCAAATAATTTATTTCTTAAATGGAGAAAAAAAATAGACAAGGATTCTCTCCAAAACAGTGGCAAAAGACAGAGCAAGAGCTTTAGTATTAATCATCTGGGAGATGCTGCTGCAGCCACATGCTCTTGCAGTTCCCACATGTTCTGCAAGCTGGGAGCATCTTTGTGGTAAATCCCTGACAGCTTCTTGCAGGCCCCTGACAGCTTGACTGCTTTATTGAGGTTTGTGTCAGTACAAGTGTGCACAAGATCTGTGTCAGTGCCATGAAGCTTTGAATTTGGATTCAGAGTAGTAATGGTGGTCTTGAGGAAGTTAATGTGGAATGAATTCAGCTATAGGAAGTAGGGTAAACTTCAATAAAAAATTCATAGTACTGTGTGCTTACTTGAAGTGGATTAAGAAAAAAATGAGATTAATATTACCTTCAAATTTTACAGTAAATTTTACAAATATTGCTGTGTTCATTTTTTGTTCAAGTGATGTGAATATCAAAAGGCCGATACTCTCCACTGGACCTGATTCAGTCATTGTAAAGCCCAAGGCATTTTCAGGTAAAGTGAACTGCATAAGATTCTTGTATGTAATTCATAATTAAATTCATAAAAAGAACAACAGACATCGAATAATTCATTTGTTTTCTGGGCATGGCATAAAAATCAATATCAGATTTGCATTGAGACAATGAAGGAAGGATTTTGGGTGTTAACTGTAATACAAGTTCAGAAATAATGAAATTTTTTTTCTAAAATTACATACATAAATGGGATTTTCATCAAAAAAAGAAATCAAAAGAAGAGAGAAGTTTGTTCTCTTGCCAACGTCTTTTTTCCCCCTAGCATTTACTCACACTGTCTTAGACTAACTGCTTACCAAACTCTCAATCTAATGAAAACAGCTGTGTGTTATTTCTTAATTTCTTTCTTTCTTTCATAAGAATGTTGTCTAACAGATTTTGATAACTTGCATTCAAGTATTACTGTAATTTGTGTTACCACAGGATGTCAGAACCTACAGTTGTGTACCTGAACCTAGCTGTTCTGTGCCCTTTCCAAGAACAGAACAAAGACAGTCTATGGTAAAATAAACCTAGAGGTTTTATCTCATTCATATCCCTATGCAAGCTTTTTATGCTTCTAAAAAGTCTGCCTAAAATGTGATACACAGAGAATTATTTCTTAAATGAAAACGTCTCATTTTTTTTTTTTCATAATGTTTTAGGAGACTTTTAAGGTAGAGATACTGATCTGAGCAGTAAGTCTGAACAGAAAGCAACTTTGAGCATTTCTTGCTTTTAGTTTTACTGTTCACTAAAAAAATACAGTTTTACTACTAGGCTAGCAGCATTTTACCCCCCATCTGTTTTCTTTCTGCAGATCCTTTAGGTGATGTTTTTTTGTTGCTTTTATCTTGTATATTTCCTGACAGAAACTGCTGCAAATTCAAAATTCGATTGTCACCCTTCTTTCAGGAGCTATGAGTGATCAAAGCCTGCCTACATGTCCTGAGGATTAATGCAGGGTTAAAAAGGGTTGATAGGAATAGCACATTTCCTCAGGGAAATTCCTTCTAAATACAGCAGTCTCTGAATAAATAAACTTAACTTATTGGTATAATGCATGTGCATATATAGATTTGTTAGGATTGATGGTACACACAAACTCATTGTTCTGCTGTTGTTCTTTTTGTACATGTTTTTCTGTGGGGTGGTAAATGTAGATCAAGTTTTTTTGAAACTTTTTTTTTCCTGAAGTACAAGTTTTTGTTTCTATCCTTGGTTTGTGACTTCAGATTGAAGCTTTTTTCTATAAAATCTCAAAGTAAAGACTTTCTGAATTCTGGGCCAAAACTGGTATGATACTATACACAGACTCGAAATGCTGATTTACTGTGGACAATGCCAAAAAGTTGTTCTAGTACCATTTAAAAGGTAAAAAAATGGAAACGCTTTTACATCAAAACTTAGACTCAAACTCAAACTGAGAATTCACATTATGAATTAGTCTTTAACTGCATGACCATGTGAGAGCTTTATTTTTTCCCCTTTCTCTGTGGGATTCCTGTTTATAAATATTGGATGAGTCCACATTATTAGTTGGGCTTTTTTCTCCTCCTTCATTGTCCCTGCTGTCAGATTTAAAGAATCATCCAGAGATAAAATTTTCTAATGGCTTTTTTCTATGGTAATTGTGATTATTTGTGTTACACAAACAATGGTAGTTTGCCTTTTACAGTGTGCCTGTGAAGTCTAAGGAGATTAACATCCTCTAACCTCTAAGATGAACATCTACTAATGCAGCATACAGGGGATATGTGTAGAAAAAGAGCAATTAAAAATGGAATTAGGAATTAAAAATTAAATTTTCCTAAAATTATTAGGAAATATGCTTATGGTTGGCTCTATCTATGTTATAATGAAGCATCTATCAGAGGATGTTTTTGGGCCTTGGAATTCCAGTGCTTGTACTTTTACATAATTAGAACATGGCATGATTTTGGCCATGGCAACGTGTGCTTTATCAAACAGCTGTAAGTTATGCCTGGGCATGGATTGCTCCTAGCAGTCTCCACACCAAGGTGAGTAAAAGTGTTTAAACAGGTGGAAGTGTCTGCTCCATGCAGCTGGTGTTTGGCCAGGGAAGATCTCCATGCTTGTTCACAGTGTTTGAATACGAGTGGCAGAGGAGGAACCTGAAACAACCTCACCGAAGTTTGATGTACCAATATCACACTGGTTACTTAAAGAAATATGACAATATTTGGCTGATACAACAATGAGATTGCAGCTTCTCTTCCTGTAATCTTCTGTAATCTTGATACCTTTGCTTGCATGGTATCGCTCAACATCTGCAGGTTAAAAAAGCATCCTATGGAACAAAGCTTCCCTGGTGTGTAGTTTCTCCTCAGGGGGCTGCTTGTTCCAGGTAGTAAATGGGGAGGGGGCTAGATAACAGAGAAAAAGTACAAAATCCATGGAATTAGAGACTTTCACAATTACCATATTCAAATGGCACATAAAACGTTTTTGGTCATAGCTTTAATTTTGGCATTTTCTGGATTTGGAGGCCTTATGGCTCAGGCTTCACTCTTCTAGAGTGTCGGGGAATATGTTATTCCAAAGGAGGAGGTTTCTCGGCGTTTGTTTTGGGTTTTTGGTGGGTTTGTTTGGGGTTTTTTGGACGTTTCTTCGAGTGTTCTCAGGGTCGGTGTCCCCGCGGAGCAGCGCTGCCGTGCGCAGGCCGGCCGCTGGGGGGCAGCAGTGCGCTGCGGCTGGAGCGCTGGGATCCGCAGCAGGCTGGGCGAGATGCTCCTCTCGCCTTCCTGCCTCTGCTCCTCTCCACCTGGGCAAACACCCACCGCTGAGCACTTCTAGCTCAGTGTGGAACGTGCCAGATACGTTTCTACGTCAGCGGCAGAGATACAGTCTAATTTACACCAAGTTTGACTGTAATCGGCCACCCAGCTCTTGTCAGCAGTCACTGACTATGTGTCCGTGAAGATTATGGAGGCTGCTTTTGTTGCATGTTAATTTACAAGGATTTTTCTCTTTCAGACTCCAGCAGTATGGACAGAGCTGAAGATCCCACAGCTTCCCCTTCTGGTTATTATTATGAAGACCAGTGGAGGTCCAGAACACACTGGATCCATAATTTTAACAAATCAGATGATATAACCGAGTGCTTACAAGGAAAAGTAATCCACTTGTTTGGAGACTCTACAATAAGGCAGTGGTTTGAATATCTGACAGCTTTTGTTCCAGGTAATCTTTTTAAATTTGGATTTGTCCTTTAAGACCTTTGCAAGGCTTTATTTCTCACGTCTCAGACACAGAGCTGATTTTACGGAGTGACAGTGACAAAACAAAGGAAGAGGAAAGACAAAACCTCATCAGAAGCCCTGGCAGTTAGTCAAATATTTGAGCACACACTGGAAACATTTACATGTTGTAAATGGGGCTACCAGATACCTGCAGAGTTGTCCTTGTAAGAGGATTGCTGCTGTGGCTGTGAGTTAAGGTGGCCACCCCGGGAGTCATGGCAGGAAGTCACTTGGGTTGCCTCTGCAAGACCTTGCAGCATTTCAGTCACAGGAGAGATTTTGGAATGAAGTAGCAAATGACCTCTATTCCTATTTGTAGGTTTTTGGGCCCTTTTCCTTATTGAAGTTCAATAGCAGAATTTCTTAAATATTCCTGCCTTCCTCATCCGTTTCCCCTGAAGCACTTCAATTGTGTTGGAATACAGACTTTGAGCCCCCTTAATTCCTACAACTTGAAGTCATCTTTAAATTTAATGGAGTACTAAAGTTACTAGAAGGGTTCTTGTGAACACTGGATTCAGAGGGCAACAATGACTTCTCGGAAAATTTCTTTTTTACAAGAGACATGGAAATAGTTGGGGAAACTTGGAAAAGGCATTGACAGCCTTATGAAGTCCAAATGTGGTGTCTTGCAAATTTCAACACCCATAAACTCCACTCTGAAAAATGATGCTCACCTTCTGTTTAATTTTAGAGTTCTTAGAATAATGTTCAGATTACCTTATCTACTGAAAGTTTTGCCCTGTGGTCCAAGCATCTTATTGATAGTTTGAAGCTCCTGTGCCATCTCTCACTAACACTCGCCCTTTGCTTTCAGATCTAGTGGAATTTAACCTGGGCAGTCCCAAGAACGTGGGCCCTTTCATGTCTGTGGACCTGAAGCACAACATCCTGCTCAAGTTCCGCTGCCACGGGCCGCCCATCCGCTTCTCGACGGTGTTTAGCAGCGAGCTGCGCTACATCGCCAACGAGCTCAACGGCATCGTGGGCGGCAGAAACACCGTGGTAGCCATCACCATCTGGTCCCACTTCAGCACCTTCCCCGTGGAGGTGTACATCCGGCGCCTCAGGAACATCCGCAGAGCAGTTATTCAGCTGCTGGACCGCAGCCCCAAGACTGTGATCGTCATCAGAACCGCTAACGTGCAGGAGCTTGGGCCAGAAGTGAGCCTCTTCAACAGTGATTGGTATTCCTTTCAGCTTGATTCTGTCATGAGGAAAATGTTCTCAGGAATTGCTGTGCACTTTGTGGATGCTTGGGAGATGTCTGTGGCTCATTACTTGCCACATAACCTGCACCCTAATGAAATAATTGTTAAAAATCAAATAGATGCATTTTTATCTTATGTGTGCCCTCTGCAAACTTAGCACAAGTGGGTATCCTTATGTCTTCTTTTGCTGTAGCCGAAGTTGCTCTTTTGGGCTATGGAATGATGTTGGATGAAGTAGAGGAACTCTGGGTACTGTATTGTGTGCAGTGTAAGTAGGGTGGCCTTAACTCTGGGTAGTTGTGAAGGGTGGTAAAGAGGAGTTGACTGTTCAGGCCATATCTTCCTGCAAGGCTGATTCCTTCAAGATTATCAGTCATACCTGAGATTATTAGAGAGCACCTTAAATTAAATTGGCAGGATTCAAGAAGAAACTATTTGGGTTATTAGCTTTACTACTTGTCTGCACTGTACGCCTAATTTAATCCATATGACACTGATTCTGTTGCCAGGGTCTTGTTGCTCAGAACTGTCTGTGAAACCTGGGAAAGATTTTGGGAATGGTCTTTCTCTCAACATTCCAGAGTTTGAGATGTCCCCTCTAGTTGTGTGTCAGAGAAGCACAGTGTCTGTTCTTGTTTCAAAGTCCTAATTAGAAACATGAAGGGAGTTGTACCAAAGTCACTAATAAGGAAGCACAATCACAATATCTGTAGAATTAAGTCATGAAGAATTTGCTGAAATCTAGTAGGACACACTACTTAGGCACCTTTGTTGTTTACAGACAGCTGCTAAATAGTGCAAATAGCCAGTGTTTTACTTTGGTTTCCTATACTACTGAATTTCTTTTGAGCTGTGATACACTGTCTACTTGTTGATTTACCGGTAATGATGATATGTGTGTTTTATGACCTCAGTGAAAACAGTCTCAGGCAGTTTCTGCAAGTTCAAGTTGCAGGCTCACCTACTTGAAGCTTAAAGCATTTGCCAATGAAATTTCCCTTTCCTGTGAGCTGAAGCTGTTCTGTTGTGCTCCTGCAAAGCCAGGCTGCCAGCAGTGGCTCTGGTATGTCCTTCGTACGCCGCGGCTGGGTGGAGAGGCCGAGTGACCTGAGTGGTGCAGTTTGGCCGTGGTGGTCAAGGCCATGCAATGACATGGGTCTTCAGGGTATGGCAGTTCTGTCATTTATTCATGAACTTCACTGCTGCAGTAAAAAAGGTGGAAAACCCTGCACCCAAAAGCCAAGTGCACCCAGGGTTGCCTTCATAGAGCTGCTTGGCACAGACCCAGGTTTGCTGGGGTGACAGCTGGTGGCGCTCCAGCCTCCTGGCCTGGCACTTACTGCTGCTTATTTGATTGAGCCTGTCTACAGTTTTAGCTAGAAGAGCTTTGAAAACAGTTTTGATTAAATTCAACTCCCGAATTAAACAGCAAAAAAGTGTTCCATGCTGTCTCGTGTCTGGTCCCACTCAGGCCAAAGCCAGTCTTCACTGGGAAATGTGTCAAAACAAAGTTGAATCTTTGTGAGCAAACTGAGAAGATTAATAAGGTCAGTTGTCAGGTTGCACAGAACGAAATAATTGAAGTGTCTTTATGTTAGAAATGTTTTACCTTTAGTCAGGTTGCTGTTCTCTTAAGGAAGCTTGTGCTCATATTGCCAAGGCCCCTTGAGAGGTGATGCTACCAGCTACAGCAACAGTGTTTCTTGTTGTGTTCATTTTAAAGGGCAACTGAGAAGTGTTTTAAAAACAAATATAAATTATTTTAGCATGTAAAAGGCGTCAGTACCATCCATCCATAAACTTAGCAATTTAAAAATGTTTAAAAATGTCTGGAGGAATTGTGTACACTGAAATAGCACCTATTCTTAGCTTTTCAAATCAGAATTAAAGAGGTCCAGTTTGCTGATTCCTACTGACAACTGCCTCACATAGCACCTGCCCATACATCAGCTTTAGGTAACTATTTCTTACTTTAATATGGTAATGGCAAGTTATCCTCTGCTAAAAAGAGGCCACACCAATCCAGGTCTGAGAAAGTAAACTACTATGATGGAAAATGACCTTTCATCTTTTCCACGTGTGATTTTTTTAAATAGGCAAAGACTTCCATCCTGAATAACAACTCTATCCTAATAATGCTAATGGAAATAGGACTTCAGAATTTTACTTTGAAGGAAACTACTTAATTTGTGGACTGACCATTAGGTTTAACCCATAAAGCCATATTGTGTGTGAAAATATTGTGGCTGCATGTGTCTCTTCTGGGTGTTGTAGTGCTTGCCACTGCTCCTCAACAGCAGCTTTATGTCACTGTCAGCTACCAAGCACAGAGACAGAAGAAAATATTCTTTTGAATGCTTTGACAGTGAAGGGAAAGAGAACAGGACTGCTCTTAGCAAAGGTGTCTAATTGCCTTTTGGTAGAACCCCATGCTTTAGATTCATTAGATGAATTTTTTACTAACAGATTAACTAACTTATCTGTAATGAACTTCAGGGAAATTGTCAGTTGATTTGGAAAGAGGATCAAGATTTCATTTCTTTGGGCTCTGAAATAGACAGGGAGGAGAAATGAAGAAACTGAGGGTTTACCCATGTTTGGGGTCACTGTGCTTTTAGATGTCATTCAGGTGATCTATAACTGATTTTTCCTTTCTATTCTCATCTTGTTACTATTGCACCAGTTGTGTATGTATGGCATATGCAAACATAGAAGCAATAAAATATTTTTAGATAATCTTCTTTAAACTTCTAAATGGATTTTAGTAGAACTTAAGTTAAGAGGTTGAACTTACTTAATGTGAAATAGCACTGGAAAGGAATTTCTCAATGTCTGCTAAGTATCTTCCTTGACACACAAAAAAATAATTCACAAGATTTTTCGAAGCGCATCTTCCTTTTCTGTCCATTTTCTTCATTTGAAAGGAAGAAATTGTATTATTTTTGATATTTTCATTCTTGTATTGAGCATTTAGATTATTAATCTTTCAATACAGATAATTTTTCTTTTTAAATTCTTCAATCAAAATCTAGCTCTCCCAAATTCCAGTGAAAGAAACTACATTTATTGTATTTATTAGAAGATTTCAGAGCAATTTATTTATAAAATAAGTAAACTCCATTTTATATCTATTAGTCTTGCACTGTAATATTTTGAGAATCTTGTTTCTCATGTATATCTTCTTAGGCTGATTTCTTCCTTCTAGAAATTTAGTAAAAACATTAGTTGAATTGTTGATGAGAAGAGGGTATAAAAAGCAAAATTTACCCCTTTTTTCAACTTTTCAGTTGCTTCTAATTTCATCTGCAATGCAGCACTGTTTCATGAGATTTAAAACACCATTTTTCATTGTTTTACTTGTTAAAGGTAAGCAATTTAAAATGGGAACTTTACTTACCACAAGTGTCTGTACAACTTTTTATGTACTACAGGTGACAGTTCCATGTGTACATGACATAAATGAAGTTGTCTTCTTGGAAGGGTGGAGGATATTAGGGTTTTGCTTTGGTTTCGTTGCAGAAGTGTGGGCTAAAACATTCTTCCATTCATGACAGTTTAAGTAACAGCAAAAAACTTCAGCCACAAATGTGTATTTCATTCATAAAGCACTTACACCTTAAGTCCAGATCATTTCATTTATATTTAGACTGTTTGGAAGGCTCTCACTCTCTGTTGGGAGCAGTGAAGAACTCTGTCTGTATGTTAGAGAAAGAACTTGTTTCAAAGAACTTGTTTTTTCCTAATATATGTATGTTATTGTAATGCTTACAATATGCAGAAGGCTCTACTGTCTTATTTCCTCATGTGATCAGAAAAACAATTTCAATAGCCAAAAAGCTCAAAGAATGAAAATTCCTAATAAAGAGGGCAAGTTTACTTGAACTGTTTAATCTGATTTAGTCTCAGTTTATCGTTTGCCTTAACCCCACATCCTTTATATTTGTATAGCTGCACCGTAAGTAGTTCTCTTAGTTTTGTCTTGACACATTATGAAAGCTTGTACATAATCTAGGCTTCCTTCTCTGAGAGCTTTTGCAGTCTGGCTGACCCACAGGAAATCCTTAAGCCACTTCATTTAAAAAAAGCAGGGTGAAGAGCAGAGGAGATGCAGCGTGGTCATTGCTTCTCTATCTTATGAACAGTTTTTACTTAAGTAATGGAAGAAAAATTTTGGAGAGATGTGACCTATGAGTCAGTCGGAGTGTTCAAGGGCCGTAGGGCATCCTGTGCTGGTGGGCTGTGTGTCCAGTGCCCCATGAGCCCAAGGGTTGTGTTTGCAGGGTGAGGGGGAGAGGGAGAGAGGGCCTGGCACAGACTGGGCAGTCTCTGGGATGGCCCAAGGGTGGAGGAGTTGGGGGATGCTACTGGCTTGCCTTGGAGTTAGCTTGCAGCCAGGGTTCACAGCTGGGAAAGTAGTAAGCAGGGTGCAATGCCCTTTGTGCTGATTTCTGACATATATAGCCAAAAATAGCCTGTTCAACCGTAAAAATCCCTGAATGACAAATTTCTGCAAACTAGGAGAGAGTGCTGAGTCAGCACTGCCAAGTGTTTGTTCCTTTTTTCTGTTCCCCTCTCACTCTGCTGCAGGACGCAGGGTAGGTCAAGGGCCAGGGATGCAATCTGGGGTGCTGCTCACCCATTCCCCCAAAGCACTGAGCTGGGATCAGACCCCAGCCTGCTCTCACCAGTGCCACCCGAGAGCCCTGAGGGGACAGGGCTAAGGCAAAGCAGCTCATTCCCAGCACTTGGCTCTGGAAACTAGTGAAGCGTGCTGTCATCGTGTCCAACCTATGTCTGCCTTCGCTCAGCCAAAAATGAAGGAGAGAGGCTGCAAAGCATGAGCTGCTTTCCAGTGTGGTGTTAGATCAGGGCCTAGGCCTCCTTAGAGGAGAAGGGAAAGTGGGGAGTAGGACAAAGAGGGGAAGCAAAAGAGTAGGATGCAGTTAAGGAAAAACAACATGCAAAGGTCTTGCTCTGTGACACCAAGGAGAGGAAGAAGGTCGGGGATTTGGTCATGTGGAGATTTCCAAAGGCAATGCCAATTGTGTGGGACAGATTCACTCATCTCAGCACACTGAATGTACATAGATGTATTGCTCCATGTGTTTTAAAAAAGGAACAGCTCTTCCCACCCAGGCTGCTCACCCACCTTTTCCGCTACTCCCTCCTGACAGTGATGACACAGCAATCATATGTTAGGTTCTGTGCCAAACTCTGCTTACAGTTGGTTTGAAGCCACATATGTTGTGTTCTCACATGACTGTAGATGTGACAGATGTCAGAGCTGGGGAACTTTTTAAAAGAAACCCAAAGCATTTATAATCAAGATAAGGAGGAGTGCACAGGCAGGTTTTCATTGTGTGCCAAGTGCTCTTCAGAGGCTGTGGTGACTCAGAGGAGGCATGTTACTTGCCTGAAATGACATAGGTTGCTTGGCAGGGCAGGGGCTTGAGCCTCATAGCATCAGACACAGGGACAGGAGGCTCACCAGGGCCAGCAAAGAGCTGAAACAACATGGTGTTGGATCTGGTTGGAATGGGGCTTGTGTTCATTCCATCATTTAGCCCTGCTTCCCCAATTAGCAGGGTTTTAGATAACTTCTAACATCAGCTATCCAATTTACAGTGTAGGATCAATGTATTTGAAATCAGGGAAATGTTTTATTATGTCCCTGAATCTGGACTTTTGAGTCTTCCTGAATTGTTGACGTGCTGCAATGTTTGTCACTCAGATCTGAACTCTCATGTAAGGGAACCTAGCTTGTATCTGGGTAGTGACTTTCTAAAATCCTGTCCAAATTGCTGTGTCCACCTTTGCTGTTGATGTTAACTATCCTCTTGTGGGCATATTCAGTAGCCTTCTGGGGTGATTCAGGCTGGTCTGCTCTGTGAGTCTGCCATGGTGACTTGTACAGGAACTTCTCTGCTTGGAAAAAGGAGGCTCAGGGGAGACCTTATATCACTCTCTACTATTCCCTGAAAGGAGGTGGTAGCCAGGTGGGGGTTGGTCTCTCCTCCAGGCAACCAGTGACAGGACAAGAGGACACAGGGTTAAATGGTGCCAGGGGAGGTTTAGGCTGGACATTAGAAAATAAAATTCCTCGCAGAAAGAGTGGTTGGACATTGGAATGGGCTGCCCAGGGAGGTGGTGGAGTCACCATCCCTGGAAGTGTTTATAAAAAGACTGGATGTGGCACTCAGTTGATAAATTGGTGTTGATAAGGTGGTGTTACATCATAGGTTGGACTTCATGATCTCAAAGGTCTTTTCCAACCTCATTGTTCTGTGATTCAGTGATTCTGTGGAGGGGAAAGAAGGATTTTGTGGGGGAAAGCTAGAGAATTAGGAGTCTATGTGTTACTTTCTGTGAGCCCCAGATGCGGAATGAGCACGTCACTAAACCTAAGTGAAAGTGCAACATGCCCTCCCCCACATCCTGACTCTGTCAGCTGGCGTGGGCTTCATAGATTAGTGAATCCTTAATGAATGTGGCCAGAAGAGGGCTTGGAGGCACTGAAAAAGAGTCTGGGATGACTCTCAAATGAAAAATATAAGCCACAACATATCTGTCTTGGTGGTGGTTTGTTTTCTAACTCCTACTTAGTTTGTGTTTTGAAAACAAATGTCGCAAATACCACTCAATGAGACTCTTTTACTTGAAGTTTGTTTTCAAGTGGAATCAGTTGATGGCATATATTTGATAACTCTTAGATTGAAGACTATCCTTCAGAGGATAATTTTCCCCCCCAAATATTCTTTTAAATCTGGTATTTTTTTTTTCCTAAGCCACAAAGGATTGAGAGGAGTAAATTTTACTGGGATAGAACAGTACATCTCAAATTAGTTCTTTCTGCAACAGAGAAAATTCAGCAGTGTCTGTGGTCTGAGGGCAAGAAATGCTGTGGCAGTCAGTGTTCTCTGGTCAGCCATCCATTGAACATTTTGTCCCACCCCTCCAATTTTAACTCTCTCCTTCCCTGGTCAGTTCTGAAGATAGACAAGTGCTTTTTTCCCTGTGCCCTTGTGCTCGGACCCTCTGAAAGTACCTGTTGTTTTCTGGTTCAGTTTGGTTCAGGGCTCTCCCTTTTCACTCTAAATGTCTGCTGCAGGCTGTTTGCAATGACCAGGACTAATATGACAAGGACTATTCCTCTACTGTGGTGTGGCAGCTCACTCTGAAGGATCTCACAGAAGAGTTTTCCAGGTGGGACATTCCCATGGGAGTGCAGTAGGAGAGAGGCATGGCACAAGGACCTGCAGTGAAAGAACCATGACAAACGACAGGGTTTTTCCCCTCTTGCCATCCTGAACTCAGTTCTTTCCACTCCTTCTTACCCTTTGGTTTTCCCTGAGCGGAGTGAGTCATGCTTTCCAGTTCTGCCTGTCCTCTTTTCTGAGTCAACGTCTCTCAGGGAATTGTCTCTTGGCAAGGCAGCTATTTCTGTCTTTAGCTGTTTCTTCCTTCTAAATGGTTTCATATCTTTCTGTTCCACATTTATATTTTTCCCTGTGTATTAGTATTATTATTTGCTTCTGCTGTGCCTTGCTTTTGCCCTTGCTTTGATAAGTAAAATTACAACAAAGAGAGTTTCTTTACTGAGAAAAAATCCTGTCTTAAAAATCCAATTAAAAAAAAAAAATCAGGAGCTCCAGTAACAAGCAGATATTGTCATTACTTTGGATTGTTGTAAAATGTGTTCAATATATGTGTATCTCCTACTCCCAGAAGTTTCATATCTGCTTGAAATGTTGAAATGTAGGTTCCCTATGTTAACACATTTCTTCCTGATGTCCTGTTGCCCCTGTTCCTGTGCGCAACAAACGTTGTTACAAGTAGATATTTTAATTTCTGGCTGGAGTCATGACTTTTCATCCTGCCCTGCCACACATCAGCCATGGCATTTTTACTTTTCCCTTCTTTTTTTCTCCTGTCAGACTTGGATTTTCCCTTTCTTTGCAGCAGATACTCACCTGTTTGCACAGGTGAGCGGTGCCCAGGAGGGGTCTGACCTCCATCACATATTCAGCTGGTAACAAATGTCTCCTGTGATTTTAGGAGTCACAGCACCTGAGCTGCCCTAACTCCAAAGGCAGTGACACCTGGGAGAAAGGATAAACTGCGTGGCACTCCAGGTGTTGCTCCTCTGCCTGTGATGTTGGGCCATCTGTGCCTCTTTGGGACTGCAGCCTCCCCTCTTTGCAAAGAGAGATCTTGATGCCTTGTGAAGGCACCCAGAAGCCACTCAGGTCCCCAAAGGGAGCAGGTTTTGCTCCACAGCTGCTGCGGGAGAGAGCAGGGCAAGGGTCTGGATGAGGCACCTCCCTGACACGCATTAGACAAGTCTGAGGGCACCACGGGCCTTCAGTGAGCAAACAAACACCAGCCCCAGCTGGAACAAATCATCCTTATTTCAAAGAGAAGTATTGAGCCCATCGAGATTATCAGTTGAACATGTTCCAGTGATATAATACATCTGCGAACAGGAAGGGGGAGCCCACGCAGTGTTTCCTGCCTGCAGGGGAAAGGTTTCAAATTTATCACATTTGGGATGGAGATGTTCTCTCCTACCTCACTCCTGTAGCTTGCTGGGGCAGGGCAAGGGTGGGGATAAAGTCTGGGGGTTTTCTGTTTGTTTATAACATCTATGTTCCAGTGCAGGAGGCACTGGGGACACCATGGGCGGGGGATCAGTGGTGCAGTGCTTTTACCTTGTTGGTGCCAGCTGCTGGAAATTGTATGAGTTAACTGCATTTGGGGAGGGGTAACACAAGGCACTGAAAGTGAGGGGTGTTTGCTCTGAAAAGATTTGGGTGTCCTGTCCTTGCTCACCGTGTTTGATATGCATGCTGAATCCTGGCCCATGCCACAGCTGAAAGGAAAAGAAAAGAAGAAAAGGGAGCATGATTCAGAAGGATCTCCTGACCTTTTTGGAAAATCCAGAAGATTTCTTTCATGCTGAAGGTTATTTTTATCTACTGGAGCAGGTGACTATTGCACATCTGATAAATCTGTGACAGATGGGACTGCTTTTTTCTTTTTTTTTTAATTTTTTTTTTCTTTTTTTTTTTTTTTTTTTTTTTTTTCACATATCCCCCTTCCCATTTTAACCAGGCTCCTGGCTGTACAGAATTTTCACACTGACACTAGCCCTCTGAAGTTCATTCCAACCTTTCTGAGGGCAAAGTCCCACTGAAATCCAGACAGTTGCCAAGGAGAGGTGTTTGTCCTGCACCACCTCCCAAAGGCTGGAGATTATTTTTTTTTCTGTGGGACACTGCATCTCTCTTGCTTCCATGTGAATGCTGCGCAGGCACCTGCTTGTCCAGTTTACCATGTAGTACCAAGATAGAGAAGGGATACAAGATGCAGCTTAATGCCTGTAGCCATGGAGGGAGCAGGTGGGCAATGGGGAGAACCTGACCCTGGCAGGGAGGAAACCCCACAGCGTAGTACCCGCAGGTTTCTCTTCACCCCGTTATTGTACAGCACTTTTTCATGATTCTTATCTCCTGTCAGTGTTTTCTAGACCTTTTTTTGGCAGTGTTACGCCAGCCTGGGATTTCCTGCCAGCCTCTTTGACAGGGAATGTCCTCAACCAGGGCTTACCCCACCTGGGAAATTCCACTGTGTAGAAAAAGTCCAGGGAGCCACACTCACACCGCTGTCGTCCTCCACCCTGCTTCCTCTCACATGTCACAACGTTCCCTTCCGGTTAACCAGAGCCAAGAGATAAGTGGTGTGTGACCACTGCAATAAAGGTACCCTGTGGGTACTCAGCCCGAGCTGTAAGGAACTTGTAGGGTGTTATTTTGGGGTTTTTTTTTTCTGTGACCAGCAAGCCGAAGTAAGCAGGACTTTCATGAGGGAGGGGAAAAAAGTTTCCTTACCACTGCTTCTCTGTTTTAAACCCTTTAAACCTCAGAGGAACTTCTCAGTCATTCACACAGGCATGGCCATAAGGAAAGATCAGTTGCCAATGGGGTGTAAAGGACTGGCTTGTTTTCCACAGAACTATTTCTAACTTTACTCCTCCAACATGAAGGTATGCTGTTATAATTTTATTTGATTTATTGCTTAAAAAAATTGTAATTGATTGAAACAATATTGGCTTGTCATTATTTTTTTTTTTTTTACTTGTAATAGCCTTGCAAATGGCTTGTGCTATAATTATTTGTGTGTGTTTTGGGGTTGAGTATGGAAGAATGGTTGGCTTTTGGGAAAGTAATGGGTAACAGCCAAGAGCAAAGAAACCACAAAGAATGGTGGGATTTTTGAAAATCCTCAGTGAATCTGGTGGTAAAATACTCCTAAATAGCTTAGCTGTTTTGGGCAACTCTCGCTGAAACAGTCTGGTTTTTTTTAGGGGAGGGTGTAATAGTTTTCCAGAGGATGGATGGATGGTTGGAAGGAAAGCTAAGCTTTGAGAATACTGAATGGAAGAAGCATTGTTAGTGAAAAAAAGGTGTTTTGTATAATCTTGATTACAGTTTTTTTTCCTGGCAGCTCATCAGTAATTTTGGAATAGCAGAGCACGATCAGCATATGAGCCTGCCAGCTTCAACAGGACAGGAGTAAACTGTCATGGTGCAGTGTGAGACCACACAGGGAAACATGTAAAAAGAGGGATCTACACTACTTTCTTGTAATTCAGGAAAAAAAACCTGTGGGAATGAAAAGAAGTAAGTTTAATGAGCTTAAAATTCACTTTAAATTTTGTTATGCTAAGGGGTTTATTAAACCAAACCATAAACTTCTTTTCATGGCCTGGCGAGGGTTTCCCTGGCTTACCACATGAGGCTGATTATGCAGCATCCTGGTTCATTAACCGTGCCCGTGTCTGGCAGGCAGGGAGGGCAGCTCAGCACTAAGCATCTTGCAGAGGATAAAATGGGGTCTGGTTTTCAGACCCCAAATATTTGGGGGCATGTGTGTGCCACTGGGGTGGGTGGCTCACAAATACTTCAGATGGAAGGCAGGTGACTTCAGCTGGGACCTGGTGGTTTGCTGGAGGCACACAGAGGGTAGGGAAAGGGAGATACTCTGGGCTCTCCCTCAGCCAGGCTGGGTGACCAGCAGTCAGGGACGAATGTCACCTAGGGGCATTGAAAAGAAGGCCACGTTTATGCTCCAGAAAACCCTCCAGTATCAGCTTGGTGATCACTTTCCAGCAAGTGGTTTCTTTTTTGCTTGTTAGACCTTTTATTTACTTTCTTTGCAGCAAACCACATTTCCTGTTGCGTTTGATGGCAGTGGGTGGGAGTAGGGTGTATGTGGGGAGGAAATGCCCTCTGTTGTGGGGGGCCAAGCACCAGCCAAGCCCTGGGCCACTTGGGGCAGCTGAGCAGCCTTGCACCCTACCACCCTGGAGGTCATGGCTGGGATATCATCATCATCGTCATCAGTTATTGGAAACAGGTTTGCAGCAGCTTTCCCTGGCACTGGAAAACTTCCTTTCCCATCCCTGGGCTGCTTGGAGCAGTGGGGTGGCAGGCACAGCCCCATCCTTTCCTTTGGCTTTGCCTCCTGCTGCAGCCCAGGTGGTCTGACCTGGCTTTGCTTCTCACCTGGACTTTCGAGAGCAGCAAAACTCAGTCCTGATGGTGCTGCCAAGAAACCCTGCTGAGGAACCACTGTGTGACTTCATGTGTTCCCAGTCACAAGCTCCTGAGACAAAACGTGCAAGGCAGAAGCAAGAGCTGCCTTTACTTTTGCTTTCTTCTTAAGAAATTGGCAGGAAATTAAAAGGAAACTTAAACATCCATGGGCTGACTTTTGTGGAGAGCAGCGTCCTGTCAGACAGGATGTGTCTGGCTTTGGTAGGTGTCTTTTCGCAGCTGGGAACTGGAGGAGGGAGCCAACGCCTGGGAACAGAGCTTTGCACAGTGCCCCACCAAATCAAAGAGTTCATTTTCACCTTTCTTGATGTTTTATGCTAACTCGTGCATGATTTACATATTACTGTGAACTTGTCATTACTGTCATGGATTTCTTTCTAAATGTGTAGCAGGTGGCTGTTAAGTCTGTAGAAAGCAGAGTATTTGTATCCTTTCCATGACATTAATATCTTTTATGCAGACAAAGGACATCAGTGATTGAGACTTACGTGACAGCAAATTCTGACCCGTAGGTGGAGAGGTATTGTCCCAGCTGTTCCAGCACACATTTAACTGAAGATAAAACCTGCCCTGGTAGATGCAATTCATCCTAAGCACCAGGAAAATTTTCTTGTTGCTGTTTGGAAGCGACCTAACATTTTCCCTACCGTAATAAAATTTTGTCTGCCTTGAGTTAGGTGCTTTTTTAAATGAGAAAATTTCCTGTTTATTGAGATTTTGTCTGACTAATGGAGGACAGCTCTGCAGCTGAGTTTCAGGACTTTCCCGATGGTCAGACAGACATGTATTTTGAAAGCTGGGATTTCTCTAGTGAATGGATGTCTGAACTGAAGGCATTTAAATGCTGTAAGCTGGAAAACACAGTGAAATAAGATAAGACATTAGATGAGGGTGTTCCCTTCAATGATCTCTACAGTATAAACATGCTGCAAGTGCTCTTTACTGGTTGTCTTGCTTCTGCCTGGACTTTCCTGCTGGTTTATGTGCACCCTTGAGCTGATGGTATGCACACAGGATGTGTAGGATTGTGCAAATCAGTGCTGAGGCTTCCTGCAGGTGTTGATTCTGCCATGCAAGCACAGCACAGGTGGGCTGTATGAATACTGACACTGTGCCTGGGGTTTCTGGACTGGTCAGCTGCTACACCTGCTGTCTGGTAGATGTGACTGTTTTGCCATGTCCAAGAAGAGCACAGATATTCAAAATCTGCCTAGACAATGTTTTTTAGAGGAAAACCACATTTGGGAAGCCTGGATATATGGTAACCTTAATCTTAGATAGGTTAGCTGCTTTTACACATAAACTGAGTCTAGGAATGCAGGTGTCTGGGTAGATTGCAGTTCAAAGAATCATGTTTTTCTAGGTTCAAATCTCACGTTGAGAGTTTTTCCTCCCATTCCTGTACTGAAGTGTTGAGTGGTGGTGTGCATTGGGACAGCTCTGCAGTCCCTGTTAGAAAGTGGTTTTGTTTTACAGGTGGTTGAAGTGGTCTTTGTTTGTTTGTGGAGGGTAGGAACACTGACATTGAAGTACACCAGAGCCTAACTCACCTGCTGTGCTTCCAACACATGCTCCTGCATCTGACAGCAGAAAATAAACTAATGTGAGCTATGAATGTCAGGTTTTGGCCAAGGCTGGTCACCTGAGTTGGGAGGGAAAATGTCTTCAGCATGAGCGCCAAGGAAAACTGATGCTTAGCCCTCCAAACCTACACTGAGTCTCCCTAACAGTGCTGAGAAACTGCACTAACTCCTTTTTTAAACTGGAATACCATTACAAGCCACGTGTTTTGAGGTGGGAATGTGCACTCTCTACCTCATCTATGTGTACACAGTATCCTTTATAGGCGACATGTGATGTTGCCCTTTGCTATGGGGAAACGTCCTTCTGCTCCCTGTTTACATGCTGTGACATCAGTGGTGTGTGTATTTCTTAGCCATGCATTCCTACTGCAAGGCACTTATGAACTAATGAGATATGTAAGCTTCTGAGAAAACATGACTAACCAGGGCAGTGAGTATGTTGGGAGGAATGTCCCCAAACATGAGGTATATGTACAAGGAAACTGTTTATTTTCACAGAACTCAGATCCACCTGGCCAGCTTTGCAACACTTGCTAGATTTAGGGTTTCTTTTCTACCATACTGATTTCAGGTGCTTTATATACGCAGTGTTGAAAGAGCTACTTAGGAGCAACACTTTTTTATTTTTTAAATTTATTTTTTCTGGTTTTTTTTTTAATATCAGACAGCTTGAGAGAAAAAAATGCAGAACTGAGGGTATTCTCTGGATCAAAGGAGTAAGGCCCAAAAGAAATATGTTAAATAAAAAGTCTGAGATTTTCTTTAATATGAAGAATTATACATGCCCCCTTTTGATGTTTAGGTTAATCCCAGAATGTCAGTCTTGGAGACCAAAGTCTAGGAAAAATGTAGCAATACAAGTAGAGCAGAAAGGAAAGAAACACTGACTCCTCTGTACCAGCTTTTTTGAGCAAAACTATGTCATGGACCATTTCCAACCTGCAGACAAGTGTTCTCCAGAGCCGTTAAAGCAAACATGGGTACAGACCCCAAATGCCCTCTAGGAGTGGATTAGCTACTAAGGTTTTGCCTCTGTTTTTCTCAATGCCATTCTAAAAGCAAGCCTGGCATTATACTGGATGGTTTGGGAGGTGTTGCAGTTGGAAATGCTGCTGGGGTACAGAGGTGTGGCAGTGGTGTTCGCACACCTCAACTCACAGTCTGCAGCAGGAGTCTAAATTACACCCAGCGGAGAATAAGGCACACTGACGTCCACACAGCAAACATTCACTTGCATGAAGCAACTGGATTGTAAACTACCATTCTTATTCTCAGTTTAAGAAACAACACAAAGGTCGCGCTGCTCCAGAAACATGTTGCAAAACCAAGTTCTTGTTACTAGTAGTTTGTGCTCTGATACCCGACCTAGAGGCTGACCCTTATCCCATGTTGCTGCTTAGGAGACAGACTGAGAGGAGAAGTTTATTCTGCTCCCATCCCTGCTGAACCATGGGCTGCTCTGAGAGCTGGCATGTTCCTTACTCACAGAGGGAGGCTATACACTGTGCCTTGCAGAGTGACTACGTGCTGCTCTACAGGGAAGGCAAAGCTCCACTTACTGGGCTTGATTTATTCATTCATTTATTTATTTGAAGCCTACATCCCCTATAGCGTTCACCCCAGCATGTGCCCCAGGGACTAAGCAGTGCAAACACACTGCATCTTTTCTCTGTGCTTGTTCTGATTAGGATAGCAAAGGGGATACACATGACCTGGGTTAGCCTAGATGTTTAGCTGGTGGTAAAAGTCTAAGGTGTTGGCATTCAGCCTGTTTGATTTCTGTAATGAGACCCCTACCCAGCAAGTGCAAGCTTCAAGGCAACTGGATTTTGGTTTTGTTCTGAACTGAAATTTTTTCAGATTCCATTGAAGTAGCTCATGGGTGTGCACAAGTCACATTCTCAAAAGCGATTTCATTAATCGAGTATATTGTATTAACCTAAACCAAGACCGTTTGCTTTTAATGCTACAATACTTGTCTGGGCTGTGTTCTAAAGGAAGGATTGAAGCAGGGCTTTCAGAAACAAGTGCATTCTGTCTCTTTTTTGTTGCTATTTGAGATTCCAAGATAAGCCTATCTCACTTTTTGCAGGTGTAGAGACGAGGGGTTTCAGGATAAATGCTGCTGATAATGGCCACTAGTTGGCATTATTGATACATCCCAGGAAAGGGAGGTGGAGCAATAAAAACTGGGAAGACAGCACGCAGGGAGCTGAGGTGGATGCCTCCTGCTCACCTCGCAGCCTTCTTCAGCTCTGAGGTTGGTGGGTTGCACTGAATTACAGCTCGGCCAAAGAAGGCTGAAACCAACTGGATGGCTTCCCAAGGAGAAGAGGCGACAAGTGCTTTTTTTTGGTCACCACCCTGCCCCCGAGAAACTTACTTTGGTTGAAGATGCCTCACGGGGTTTTGGTCACCACAGATGTTAGTTACGCAGTGTTTGGGCCAAAACCCAAAACCCATTAATGTTCAAGGTCTGCAGCATTAATAATTACCATTTGTGGATGAAGCAATAATTTACCAGTAACTCTCATAGAAGCACTTGGAGAACACAAGGCTGCTGCAAGCCAGCTCATCTTGTGCAACCAATGGGTGTGTGCATATTTTTGAAAGAGCCTTTTGTTATGGAGCTTGGTGGAATTAGACTTGTCTTAATCTGCTTTGACTGGGAGTAGATTTATGCCAGGAGACCTGATAAATAAGATGTCACTGATGAAACAAGAATGAGCTAAGGTATCAGAGTGTTGCCAGAAGTGGATTTTGCTTGGTAGATGGAGAGCAAGCCAGCAATTCAACCTTCAGGAGAGTAGAGACTTTGGAAGAGAAGAGAAAAAGAAATTCTACACCCTCTTTAAGAAAAAAAACAAACACAAACTCATTAAATTGTTTTATAGAATAGTTTTCATTCATACGTAGAGATTAATCTCCAGTTAAATCCATTCCAAAATTTGTGAGAAAGGTGCTACCTGTCCCTGCCTGCATGTGATTCAGGGACCTTCTACAACACAGAACTACAATGAGAGAAATCCCCTTTTGGTTTGAAATATCTTTTGCTCTCAACATTTTAAAGGGAATGGCAGGCAACTACAATGACAAATCTAATTTTCTGGATTATCGACTTCTCAGACTCACCATCTGCTTGTTGAAAGAAGAGATGCATTTTGCAGTAGTTGTAGACCCTCCTGTGAGATTAAAATGAGTGGCTTTCTGGGCTACCTGGCAGGGATGAGAATGCAAAGGTCCAACGGTTGGATCCACTTTGGAAAGCTGAGTTGTGGGTCCTCCCCACAGCCACCGAATGTGCAAAGAGCATTCGTGGGCTCCAGGATATCTGAACACCAAGTGCTTTTCATTGAGGAAATACTTAAAAGCATCCATCTAAGGTTAAGGTATCATAACTGGGGTCTAAGGCTTGAGGAACAAGAGAGAACCATCTCTTTGCATGTTTAAAACACATGGCCTGATTTCATAAATCCTCACTTGCGTAAAGGGCTTTGTTGAATGAGGGAGAAGGTGTGCTTGGGAGAGAGTTTCTGCTCAAGGAGCAAGTGAGGTTTTACCTTTATTGCTGTATTTCTGGCACTGTTTGGCATCTGATTTCATTTTATGGGTTTCACTTGCAAATATCACTCTGACTGCATAAATTCAATCTATGGTGTAAAACAGCAGTCTTTGGAGTAGAAAACTGCCTAGGTAATTCTCAGTGAAACCCTTCCTTCACTTGACAGTGGTAGAAATATTTGAATATTATAAAGCAATTCCCTCCTACCTCCTTGTAGGCTGGTTAATATAATTTCATATTGCACCTGTCCCATGTTTTTCAATACAATTAAAACACATAAGTTATAGACCTCCTATTTGCATAATATACTTTAGAAAGACCATGCTGTTTTACTACATATTTTTTTGAGCAGCCACAGTGCTAAAAACGTCCTAATCTCAACCTCATAGGCAAAATTGCTCACTGTATTTCAGAAGGTGGTGACCTCAGTGGAAATGGGAAAGCAGAAATATTTGTTTGAAAAGTAGAAATCTGAGAAGTCTCCCCTGTGAACATTGGTAATAACTCAGTGATGTTAACAGTAATCGCAGGCACACGGTTTCGCCCACTTTTTGTTTTGGCATCGCGTTGCTTGCCCGCTTCTCCCCGCCGCCCTCAACCGAGAGGCTTTGCCACCGCAGAATGGTGCAACCTAGAACCAAAATAACTCGTTGTGTGCCCCTGCCTGCCCCACGCTCCGGTAAGAGGAACAGAGATGACTCATCTCTATTGTAACTGCTCACGTTCCCTTCTCGCTGGATGCTGCTCACACCATGCACAAACCCAAAAAGTATCCGTACGTCCATGGTTGAGTCCTGGAGCCGAGGACTGGCAAGCTTGGGGCGAAGGGAGAGGGATACCCCTGCATGGGGACGTGAGGCGACATCAGCAGCGGCAGGAGGCTGAGGGGGATGCTGCTCATTCCCACCTCTGCGGCTCCCTAAGAGGGTGCAATTACTGGTTGCACGCGTTGTGAGCGAGAGCTGCCAAGGCTGGTTTGGACAATGCTCTCAGGTTCACGTGTAATTCTTGGGTTGTCCTGGGCATGGCCAGGGATTGGACTCGATGGTCCTCATGGGGCCTTTCCACTGCAGGATACTCAGTTCTTCTGTGAAGGGCACTGGGCCAAGCTTGGAGGCCAAGGTGTGAGGTGGCATCCCTGACCACCACTCCCACATACGAGCTCCTGGGCAGCCCTAGTGCCGGTGCCCGGTCCGCGGCGGCTGGAGGGAGCGGGGTCACACCCCCAGCCCGCCGGTGCCACTGCCCGCCCCGCGGCCGCGGCTCCTCCCGCCGCCCTTACGGGAAGCGCGGCCCCGCCCGGCGCGGTCCCGCCTCACAAGGGGCGGCCCCTGTATAAGCGCGGCCGCGGCCCGGGGCTCCCAGAGCCGCCGTGCCGCCCGCCCAGCCCTGGCCGTGCCCGTGTCCGTGCCCGCTCCGCCGCCCGCCGCCCCCCGCCGCCGCCCGCCCCGCCGCACCGCCATGATCGTGGAGAGCAGCCGGGACGCGGCGCCCGATGGCGGCGACGGCGGCGCCCTCAGCAGCCCCATCAACCTCGCCTACTTCTACGGCGCCTCGCCCCACTCCAGCGAGGGCAGCTGCTCGCCGGCGCACTCCTCCGCCCCGGGCTCGCCGGGATCCGACTCGGACCTCTCGGTGAGCAGCCGCGGCGGCGGCCGGAGGGACCCCCGGGGCGGCCCCCGCCCCGCGCTGCAAGGTACGGCGGGTCCCGCGGCGGCCCCGGCCCGGGGGGTGGCGGGGGGACAGCGGAGCCGCGGGTCGCTCCGTCCCGCTGCGGCCAAGCCGCCGCTGATCGTTTCCGGTGTCAGAGCGGCCGAAGCGATGGAAAGCGGATGCTCCGTGCCCGGCGCCGGGGTGTTTCCATCCTTGGAGCGGGAGCGGCAGGGGGTGTCCGGGAGGAGCCGCACGCCCGTGGGATGGCGAAGACCCTTTCCCTGGCTCCTCTCTGCTGTCTCGGGGTTTAGGTGCCTTTCCGCAAGAGTTCCTGGTTTGTTTGTTTTGGTTTTGTTTTTTTCTTTACTATTCTTTAAACGGAAACGAAATCGGTGGCTTAAGTTCGGGTTTTGTTTTCGTGTCTCCGCAGTTGAACAACACATGGGGGGGGGAAAGCAGCACAGAGGACCTTTCCAGGGGGTCCGCGTGAAGAACTCCGTGAAGGAGCTCCTGCTGCACTTCAGGAGCAGCAAACAGATGTCCTCGGGCCCTGCCACCGAGGAAAGCAAGGTAACCGGCAGCTCTCTGCAATGACAGATTTGCGTTTAATGGTTACTGAAGCTGGGGAGAGAGCGCTTTGCGATAACGCTAGAAATGAGCTTCTGCTTTACTGTGGATGGAGTCAGTGTTTTTTCTTTTCAACACGTAATGGAAGAATACAGCTGGGAAGAAATCAGTAAGAAGGTTTACTTAGAATTAGAGAGAAGGAGCCACTTAAAAATGTTCTTATTAAGCTTTATTTTCTAAAGGGAGTCTGCATCAAGATATGTTTGTGTTGCGAAACCACAGAAATTCCGTGTTAAATGGAATGAGATCATTCATTGGAAGGGTTAGGGATTCTTCTCAGATTTGTTTGTCGTGCTCTTGCGCCTCTCTGTGCAAAGCACGCAGTGTAAAAGTATGCCCTTTCAGTCTGAGAAGACAAAAAAATTCAGGAAGTTCTGAGAATATTAAAGCGTATCTTTGGTTTTATTAGATAGTTATTCTGAGTGTGTGTTTGAAAGCTTCCTAGATAAGTGTTGTCACAAAAAGATTTTTGCATAGAAAAGTTCATGGCATTGAAGAAATGTAAAATTGGCTGGCTTATTTGTGTTTAAAAAAAAATCCTCAGGTCTCAGGAAGGAATAGTGTCTTTCTCTAGTTTTTCTCAAGTTTTGTGGTATTATAACAAATGGCTTGAAAAGCCTAAAGAAAAACAGTGGGTTTTACTTAAATTTCGTTAAAGTATCCCCATTTTTCCCCCTTAATTAAAAGCAATTAAGTTAGGGTTAGACAACCCTGTACTAGAATTATTCCAACATATATTCTGTGTTTATAGAAGGAACTCATTGGTGCTTTCTTGGGGTTGGTTGTTTTTGGGTTTTGGTTGTTTTTGTTTGGTTTTTTTCACCCTGAAATAACATCATAATAACAGAATAATTTGGATTTTTCTTAAAAGGCACAAGGAGGATTGGTGAACTACGAGCCATACACAGGTAGACCATTTTTTAATACATACCCTACAGTAATATTTTAAATCAATTGTAAGAGTAACCTCTAAATGGATTCTAAATTTATTGTATTTTCAGCAGAACTGAAGAGCATAATAGGCCACAGTGGCAAAAGAAAGGCTCCTGAGCTCCTTTCTGATGGACCTTCTTTTAAACGCCAAGCTAATGTCCACCCACATCTCCTGGTAAGTTTGTAGTAATTTTTTCTGTGCCTTTATTTTTCAGTTTGCCTTGTATAATCAGAAACTGCAAGACACAACTATACCTCGTAACTTTCTGGGGCTTGTTTTGATTTGTCTTTTTTTTGTCCTGTCAGACACCACCCCAGACACCAACGTCTATGGATAGCATGGAAGAGACACATAAAACTGACCCAAAGCATGACAGCAGTTCTGATCTGCTTCAGAACATTATAAACATCAAGAACGAGTCAAGCCCCATTTCCCTGAACACGGTGCAGGTGAGCTGGCTGCACTCTGTCTCCAGCCACGGCTCGCCCGCTGAGCAGTACCAGGACAGCCCGGGAACACAGGCTTTCTCCCCATCCCAGAAGTACCAAGCATTCCAAGACCACACCAGCCAGCATATGCTTGATGCACCCCAGCATTACCAGTTCCCTGCGTCCCAGAACCAAGATCTGTCACACAGTTACCCTTCAGATGCCTCCTTGGACTACAGGCCGTTTGTTGCCAGTGAGCAGTCTCCTGCCTACCAGCAGAGCACCTTTGAGAGCCATGAGCTGCAGTACTGCCCGTCGCAGAGCTTCTCTTCCCTCTTGAATGACTCAGACGGCTCAGACAGCATGTCCAGTCCCCTGCAGCCACTGAGCAGTGCCCACCCGCAGGCCGAGGTTGCCCCTCACGGCCCGAACTTGAGCTTGCTTTCCAGCAACCCCTGCAGTAGCCTGGAGTGCAGTGTCTCTTTGGCTACTCTGAACGTCTCTCTGCCTGACCAGAACATTGCCAGAAGCACGACGCAGCTGGGCAAGTCATTTTTTCAATGGCAAGTGGAACAGGAGGAGAACAAACTGGCTAACATCTCTCAAGACCAGTTCCTTGCAAAAGACTCTGATGGAGACACGTGAGTGCCATTTTTCATGGTGTTGCTTCTGTGGGAGGTTGGAGAATGTTCCTGTTTGGGTTTTGGTGGACCGTGGGTTGTCGTGAAGCAGTTCAATAGCAACGTTTGTGTCACAAGTGCAGTGGTTTGGCTGATCAGATGAAAGGTGTGGTGTTCCTGAGGCTGTGATGCAGAGCTGCAGCACACTTGAGTAGCTGTATTGTCTAATTTCAGGTGCTTATTGTTAGACTTCGGTAAATGGGGAGGAGAACATTCTACTTTAGATGCTTTAAATTGCCCTGATAAGAAAGTACCCATGTTCCTGTCCTAGTCACACAGAGGAGGTCTGAAGTTGGCAGCATAACACACCTTCCATATGTTTGGTTCTCTGCTGCCTTGAGCCCTGGTTTCTGTCTGGTAGTGTAACTGTTGCCCCTCTTTCCTGCAGCTTCCTCCACATCGCAGTTGCCCAGGGCCGTCGAGCACTCTCCTATGTTCTTGCCAGGAAGATGGCTGCCCTGCACATGCTGGATATTAAAGAGCACAATGGCCAGGTGAGCTTCTGAAAAAAATCTTTGCACCTGCTTTGTGCACCTGAGTGCTTCTGCATGTCTGGACCTTGAGAAAGATGTGGTGAAATGCTTATTTAATATTAACCCCAAGATTTAGCCTGCATACTAATATTAACCTTGAGCTATTAATACTTCTTGGGATCACCTTGAGCTGGTAAAACTATGTGCTCTGGTTCATTTGTCCTGGCTACTATTCATAATCACTGCTTAAATAATACCAGGTAGCTAGGGTTTTTATTTGTTTTAGTTGCTCTTTCCTGTTAGAGATCAGATGACTAATAGCTGAAATTTTCTTCTTGATGTTTGCAGAGTGCTTTCCAGGTTGCTGTGGCTGCCAATCAGCATCTCATTGTGCAGGACTTGGTTAGCTTGGGGGCTCAAGTAAACACCACAGACTGCTGGGGTAGGACGCCGCTGCATGTCTGCGCTGAGAAGGGGCATGCCCAGGTCCTCCAGGTAAGAGCAAGGCAGGCACAGCTCTGCCCCGGCCATTGACTCTTACACTTGGTATTAGCTGTCTTGGGAAACTCTGGAAATACCACTCCTTCCTTTATCTGTCTCTCTGGGTAGCCTTGTGAGTCTGTCTCAAGGCTCTACACATGGAGCTTAAAGTGGGACTGAATTTCTCATTAAGGTTCTCATCAACATTCTTCAGTAATTTGGGGGAATCCTCTAGCTTACCAAACCAAAACAATAAATAAGTCTCCTCTTGATCATAGGATCATAGAATGGTTTGGGTTGGAAGGGACTTCAAAGATTATCTAGTTCCAACCCCTCTGCTGTGTTCAGGGACACCTTCCACTAGACCAGGTTGCTCAGAGGCTTATTCAGCCTGGTGTTGAACACTTCCAGGGATGCCATTATTTATTGCAACTTTATTGCAATTACTGCAGTAAGACAATATACAAATTTGAAGCAGTATGTGGTTTGGATAAAACCTAAATGTGTACCTGTTCCCACTTTTGTAGGCAATCCAGAAGGGAGCCATGGGAAGCAATCAGTATGTGGACCTTGAGGCAACAAACTACGATGGTGAGTAGTTCAAAGTTTATAATTTACAGAGTTACTGGATATTACAGTGTTCTACAGCTACTGATGGGAGTGTTAAATTGCATTTTATTGCTTTTCAACCGGGGATTGCTTTGTCAGATAGAAATTTACAGGTGCAATTGACATTTCTGTGAGATAAAAACATGATTAGTCTGTGTCAGGATATCTTTCCTCTTGCATGTGATTGCTGTGCTTGGCATGGAGAGTGTAGGTTGTAACTGGCCATTGTTTAAAGCATTGGAGTGCCAGCGTTGTGTCAGTAGATACAGAAACCAGAATCTGGCAGTAGAGAGCTGTTTTGTTTGGACCTCTTTTCCATAAAACAGCTCTTTTTAACATCTATTTTGTAAAAACATGTATTAGAAATTGATGGTTTCATCATCTGCTGGCTGAGAGCTCACAGTAGGCTGCTACTTCATTCCTCTGGTGATGGACAATCCAAATCTCAAGATGCTTGGGAGTGGTCACTATCACCTACAAATATGGAACCATCCCTGGGCTTAATGGGGGTAGAAGCTTCTTCATACAGCCTCTGAAACAAGCAACTAGTCAATATTTCTGTATTGCATTTGTTCATTCATGATGATTTTTATTTCTTTCTGATGTTAAGGTTTGACAGCATTGCACTGTGCGGTTCTGGCCCATAATGCTGTGCTGCATGAACTGCAGAACTGTCAGCCACCTCACTCCCCCGAGGTCCAGGAGCTTCTGCTGAGAAACAAGAGCCTGGTAGAAACCATCAAGATCCTGATACAAATGGGAGCCTCTGTTGAAGCAAAAGTAAGTAAAATGCCGTGGTCTGAAGTGCCAGATCCAGAGAGAATGTGAAAGCAGAACATGTCCCTTTCTCCCACGCTGCAGTTCAGCTTTATTACAAAGGAAGTAGACTAATTTGAAAGCTTCCCTACAATTTAATTTACCCAGACGGGATGAGAATGTTGCATTTATTCAGAGCAAGGTATTATCAATGCAAATGAACCCTGGAGAAAGAGGGAGGTGACAGTCTAATTTCCAGATTAAGAGTGATGCTACACTGTCTGCAGTGAGCAGTGTTGTAAAAGTAAGAGTATGTTTGGAGCACTCTGAGGTGCCTGTAGTAATAGGGTGTTGATGACACCTTGTTCTTGAACTGCACATTTTAATTAAAAACTGCTTACCTGTGCAGTTCAGGTCTGTGCCTTGCCAGACTATTACTTAGCCAAAATATCAAATCTTACATTATGTAAGCTTACCTGCAGATGCGATCAGGTTCCATTGTTCATTAGATGTTGATATTAAAATATATATATTCAGATTGACTTTTGATGAATTGTAGTGCAGGTATGTTTGCTCAACACTCTGCAGTTACTTTGCTTTCTCCTTTTATTTGTCTGCATGTTCCCCCTGGATAGGTGAAGCACCTGCAGGGAAGACTAAACAGTTTCTTTTTTGATAGGATCGCAAAAGTGGTCGCTCTGCTTTACATTTGGCAGCAGAAGAAGCAAACCTGGAGCTCATTCGTCTCTTTTTGGAGCTGCCCAACTATCTATCTTTTGTTAATGCAAAGGTAGGGTGATCTTTTCATGATGCAGACAGAGGGAGAGAGGCTCATGCCCCAGCTTTTCCTTCATGGAGTTGCTTTGTCGTCCCTAGGCTTACAACGGCAACACGGCCCTGCATGTGGCTGCCAGCCTGCAGTACCGCGTGAGCCAGCTGGATGCTGTGCGCCTGCTCATGCGCAAGGGAGCCGATCCAAGTGCCAGGAACTTGGAGAATGAGCAGCCAGTTCATCTGGTTCCTGACGGCCTTGTAGGGGAACAGGTAAAAAAATCCTAGCAACCCTCTCCTTCCGTCTGTTCCTATCCACGCAAAAGCTGTATTCCGCTCCAAAAGTTTATTTTGGGTTTTGAGCTGCAGCTCTCAAGAAAAGCAGTTCAGCGAATTTTATTCTTCAGATCTTCTGTTTTAATGTCAAAATTGGGCAGAATATACAGACCTGAAATTTTAGGTTTCACTTGGCAGCTTTTATTTTTTCCATCTCAAAGGCGTTTCCCTGTTGAGATAGGCTTTGTCTTTGTAAGCTTGCAGTATGCTGGAGGCAATACTCCTTCTCTTGCTCATCTCAGTATGGCCTGAGTTCATGCTTTTATTGCTCTTGTTATAATTAGTAATGACAATTCTTAGGCCTGAGTAATAGATGAAGAAAATCCCTTTTTCCTAGGAGCTATACAAATACCTGATGAAAAAGGTGACTCTTGACCTAAGACTAGTAAGTTAAGCACAGCTGAGTTGCTGACTGTTGCCTGAGTTGCTGACTGGTTCAAATGCTGTAACACAGGATCAATCAATTTTGGTGTAACTCAACTCAGGACCTAGGCTTGGATGAGTGAGGAATGCAAAACTGGGTCTGGGGTGGGTTTTTTTCAGATTCTGACTCACTTCAAGACAATGAATACTCATGTTTTTGTCTTTTTCTCTTCTCCAGATACGACGTATCCTCAAAGGGAAGGCGATTCAGCAGAGAGTGTCGCCGTTTTAGGCTCCATGTTTCTTGGAGTTCAGCAACTTACACTCACTGTCAGTCAGGCAGTCCTAATGAATCTGTATATAGAGCATTTGCCTGGTGGGGGCAAATGTTAGTTGTTTCTATGAAACAAAAGTATTTTGTTCACTATTATATAGTGGGTTACATTAGAGTAAAAAATCCCCAAACCCAGCAATCAAATTCCTCCAACCAAAAGGGAATGCTTCATTCCCAAATATGTGGAACATTTTCCTGGCTACCTGTATTTCCTGTATTTCATAGCTATGGTGAGACTGATTTTATTTAAACAGCCATACAGATAACTTCTCGACAAGGGCAGTTCTACAGATTTTTTTTTTTTTTAATTTTAGAGGGGGCTGATACAGGTCAAAATTGCAGAGACTGTTGTGTTTTTAATAACACTTAAGTGCAAGAGAAATGAAATATTTTTGAAGTTGAACATTTATTTATGTAACTTTGTGGCTTAGTTCCAGTATCTTGTGCAGGATTGTATATAGTCACTGACATTATTGTACAGCTGTATAGTTCTAAGAATATTGATGACTTGGAGAAGGATCTGAATAAACAAGTTCTTGATCTTGAACTTGCAAATTGCATACCGAATTTTAATACTATACTGGTGCAAATTGGGTAAATTCTGTTGTTTTGAAAGACTGAAGATGGAAAGTGAAGACAGATTGTCCCTGGCACTGATTTGTGCATGCTTTTGGAGTTGTTAATAAAACGTGAAAAGCCATGCTTCTTCAGGGGGCTGTGTCAGTTTTTCTCGTACCCAGTAGGGGTTTTTCTTTTGATGGAGCAATAGATTGAGAGAGAAGGCAGGCATGATTTTTATAGTATGTATGTACCTTGTGCTTCAAGGGATGTGATCCTGATTCAGTGCAAGTGTTTAGCATGTACTTCACTGTTGATGCATGCTGAAATCTCTCAATGTTGATTATAGTACTTCACCATGTGTAAGCCTTACTAGTGTTGGTGGGGCCTAAGCACATGCTTAAGTAGCTTACTGAATTGGGCTCTAGTTAATTCTAGAGATTTTATGTTTTCCACCTCCTAAACAGAGTTAGTCCATTTATGGTTTTACCTTATAGGTATAGTGGCTAGCAAAGTAATATTTGAAGTTAATGTTTTTTCTATTTTTTAATAATTATTAATGGAAAATGTATACTAATGATGCTGTATACTTGTGTTCTGTTGGAAAAATCTTCCTCCTATCACTTTCTGAATGATCATGCTGGCCTGTAATCCAGTAATATGTTCTCTGTATGGTCTTTGCTCATAAACTGTTTTTTCATCACATACAATTCTCTGTTGTAATCATTTAATTAGTCTGATTGTGCTGTTTCGGCAAAGTATGTCTTGTAGACAAGCTAAATGAAAAACTGATATGCGAAGGCTTAGTTGCAATGTATTTCTTGAAGGGTTATGTGTAACTTGTGTTTGAATAAACATGCTAATTAAATTTTGGTGGTTACTGTGTGTGATACAAACAATGATGAAGTAGTCAAGCTTGAGGTAAAACTGATTTAGCATGGTAATACTGTGAGGCTGAAAGGCCATTTGTTAAGATGAAATGAAGTCTTGCCATCCTGCTGTTTGTGCTTTCTCTTGTTTGATGCTGGTGTTTTGGGTCAGGCACTGTGCTGTTGTATTGCCTGTGAATTTAGTGGGCGTGGCCCAAATTGAGTTAATAGTCCCCACATTGGAACCTGAACACTTGTCCCTGCATACTCAAAAGAATGATAGCAGTTCTGACAATGTTGTGTTCTCCCCATGCCTTCCTTGCCTTGGTCCTCAGTTCTGGCAGCTCAGGCACAAGTGCCACCCTAGCACAGTGGCAGTCTGCTACTGGCAAATGGGTCTGGACACAAGGGGATGGGCTGTCCTCACTTCACAGGTGGTGATAAGATGGCTCTGAGCTGGCAGTGACCCTTCAGGAGGAAGAACTGTCATCACAGCCTGTGCCAGCTGGAGCTGGAACAGCATGGAGCTGGAGAGATGGCAATAGTTGAGATAAAAGTGGATGCAGCATTAGGATCTGTAGGAAAGGAAAGGAAAAAAAGGGCTTCTATCTTACTGTGTGAACCTGCTGTCCACCTGCCGTACTGCTGCTTGTGAGGGTGAATGTGAGGGGACTGGAAGAGGCCCAGAGGGGTCGAGGAGCTTCCATACAGGAAGCAGCAGAGTAAACTAGGACAGTCCTGAAGAACCATGATGGGCCAGAGAACCTGGGGATGGACTCTCCCTTCCACCATGAGAGCTGGAAGCTGTTGAAGGTACCATGCCCACAGCAGGCAATAGGATGCGATTCCTTGAGATAGTGGAAGAATGTGGTAGAGACATTTGTTGATACAGGGAGGGCCTGGGTGCATACTTAGAAGAGAAACCTTTTTGGGAAGAGTTACTGAAGACATTCAGCATGAGGCAGCCCTCTGTGCTGAAGAGTGAGGCTGTGCAGTGCAGGCTTGCCCTGCATGCAGCTGTTCCCTGGGGACTTGCTAATGGATGCTCATAGGACTGACAGCAGACTAACTTAGTCCCTTCACTCAAGTCACTGTGGCTAGGCTGTTAGTGGTTCTTGGCTTCAGTCTGACTTCACTGATATTGGTTGCACCTCTCATGAGAAGAAACATAGCAAAATCACCTTGCAGCCAACTGAGTGCTTCAGGGGAGTGCTTGCATATTCTCTGTTCCTGCCCTATGCAAAACCTTATCCCTGGGAGCCTTAAAAAGTGCCTTTGGTGCTGAGGTAAGGTGATGGAGAAAGGACCTGTACGTTGTTTAGCAGAGAAGACTGGGAAATTATGGTGGAGACTGGAAATGGAATTGAATTTCTTGTTAGGATATACAAAGATGAAATGACACCTCTTTATGTGAGCAGCTAATTGTGTCTAGATTGTGTTGAAGATGCTGTCATCTGCATCTCTCACTGCAAGTGATGCTGCCTTGGGTATATACTTTTTATTTGTACAGGGAGACCAATAGTACTGTTTTCAGTTAATTTGCTTTGTAAAAGATGATTACCCAGGAAAAAGAGTTGCTGATGAGATATTCTGGCCCTTCAGATCAGCCTGATCTGACTGCCTGGCATTCCTTTCTGGGTGGCATTGACTGAGTCATCTCATATAGTGATTAAGTACCCTGGGCTTGTAAGGTTGGCAGAGCATTGGCACATCTTCAGCCAGTGCTTGAGCAGTAGGTGAGAGGCATTTAGCAAGCAGTGTGGTGCTTTCTGTGGCCCTTGTGACCTTCTGAAGGGGCACTTCTGGTACTCCAAGTCAGAAAGTTCCTAGGGGGAGGCTGAAGTGTTTGAAGCTAACTTAATCTGCCTGGGGCATAATTTCATTGTCTGGAGAGTTCAGTAGGTAATTTCACAAGAAAGCATCCCAGCTCTAACTGACTCATTTTTCTCTCCTGTGATCTTGGGAAGGTCTGGCATATCTGAACCAATTTAACTAGCTGTTAGAAACAATCCCCTTTTACTGAGGGCCAAGTGACACTAAATATTTAGCAGGCTAATAGTGTTTCCCTGATAACTTACGGTTCTCAGGAAGTTCTGAATAGCTTTTATTGATGTGGATGTAGGCACACCATTTATTTCTCTGGTTGCAGTAGAGACAGAAGAGACTCTGGCTTGGGTCCGAGTAGAAATATTAAGACACATGGTGCTTTGTTCCCAGGATGTTTCTGATTTGTTTGTCTAAGTAAGCCAAACCTCAGTAAAGGGTTGCTTTTTGATTTTTGTGGGCTACTCATCTGGCTGGAGTTGTGGAAGGTGGCAATCCATGATTTACAAGAATTCTGTTCTGCTTCTGGAGATGGAAAATGTACATTTCCCAAATTTATTGCTCATTTTATATTTTTATCAGAAGGCAAAAACATAGCCAGGAAGTGCATTGTTAGAGAGGTTGGGTGTGGTAGAACTGACTGCAAAGACATGACATGAACAGCCTGTTCTTTTTACTTGACCGTTTGCTTGTCTGGTTGCATGTCTTTCAAAAATATATATGCTCTCCTGTGTAAGGCAAGAGCTGAGGATGATTAAAGTGCAGTGAACATGTAAAGATACAGAACAGGTTCCTGCAATTAAGTATCTGCCAAAAATTGATCTAGAATTTCAATGCATTGAAATCCTTCCATTGTTCTATTGCTTATTCTTGAGTGTTTGGTGATAGTCTTGGCCTGAGATACTGATGTCTTAGGAGGGAATGCTCATCTGTACACAAAGCCCATATGGTCAGCTTTTTTTCCTGGCAAAATTTCCCAACTGCTGTTGGCTAATGGACCATTGTCTAAAATCCCAGTATTAGATCTAATTGCTGATAGCAAAAAATCTCAAGGCAGCACTAACTAAATTGGGAACCAATTGGAAAACACACAAGAGTGCTACACCTGAGGTTGTCTCTTTTGTAATACTGGAATTTGGAGGTTGGTTTCTTCTTCAGGCACCTATCTTGGTCTTGCTGGAGAAGTGTAGTATATCCTGGGCTGCATTTTCTTAGTGTCTGTTTGTTTTCAACTCTTGTAATTGAGACTGTCTCAAAAAGTCTTTGTTTTACCTGATAATCCTTACTCTTGGCTCTGAAAATGTGATCTACGCTTTTTTGAGAAAGTGATAGCTGTATTAACTAACCTATACTTCACACGTGTTTTTCCCCTTAGTTTCTGGTGAAATTTTTCCCTTCCCCTTTGCTAGTCAGAAAGCCTGAGGGAAAGATGACTAAGGTGGTGCTTTAGATTTAGAATGGGGAGCAGACGAATGAAGTTGCACATTGCTTCTGTAGACATGTCTGGGCTGCAAGGCAGACTGAAGAGTCTGAGTGAACTGTCTTGTGGGCGCAGTGCAGAGAGGCTTAATGAAAGCCTCTGTTTAGATGGTCTTGGTCACATAGGTGACCTTTTGGTACCACAGTAGGTACCATCTTTTTCTAAGGTAGGTCATGGTAACAAATGCTGTGTGTTGGCCCCAAATAAAAGATCTCTTTAGCAGTGCTGAATTTTTTCCATTGACTCAACCTGGGAGAGAGATAGAACTTGGATCATTTCAGTCCATGACTCCTTAGGACAGCCTACAGTCCATCTTGAGGCTTTTGTGGGAAGGCCCAAGCTTGCCATAAGAAAGGACAGGGACTCTGAAAACATTGCTATTCATGGCTAGCCAATAAGCCCTGGAGAACCGAGCATGTATGTCTTCTTGTTTATCCACAGGCACAACACAGGTCCTTACCCAAGGACTTTCGCTCCACTAAACACAGCCCAGTAAGTCATTCCAATACATTTGGGGTTTCTCTAAGAAGAATTGGAAGTTCGAGGTCACAGTGATGAAAAATCCCAAGAGGTGCTTTTGGTGCTACCTATGTCCTCTGCACTGTGCTGCAGTTGGATGTGCTGTGTAGGAGTAAGAACTGGGTCACCAGTGACAGCCCACGTTCATGTCAAGGGGAAGTGTTTTAGGAGCAATTTGAGAGAAAACATCAAGATAGTAGCTTGCTATTATCATTATTCATCAGTGGATTTCCAGGTGGCTTCAAAAGCCAGTAGTAATCACTAGTCCCATCGGCTAGATAAGAAACCAGAAGCAGGGAGAAGGAAAGAAGCTCATCTGAAGATACTCAAAGAACCACAGGAGCTCCATCCAAAGGCTGTGTAGGCTTGCAATTATCCTTCTAGTTGCCAGCTCTTTCTAAATTTTTCAAATAACACAGTGAGAAATGACTGATCTGTCAGTCATTCATGATCCTCTGTAGGTCATTCATGATCCTTCTGTAGGTCATTCAGGTTGAGTTCATGTGTTTTGCATGCTCAGTTTGGAGACCTTGCCTGTGATACTGCTTTTGCTCACTGCCAGAATTGCCAGGCTGTTTGGAGCGGCCATTGGACATAGACTCAAAAATGAGCTTTTTTGCCTGAAAAATTTAATATTTCTAAGCCCTGATTGCTGGAACAGGAAGACAAAAAGCAAACACAGACCCAGACTAGGGAAAAAATGCACCAGAGCAAATTGAGTATGTTATGATGGAAGGGAACTCTGAGCTAGACCCATGTCTCTAGACTCACTGCATTTTGTGAACATTTGAGGCAAAACTAGGAAAACCTTTTTTAAGTGAGGGGAAATCATATAAAGACATTTTAAAAAGCTGGTCATGAAACATGCTTGGTCATTAATGGATTTCTTAAAAAATAAATAGGGGAGATGAGTCAAACTGAGGAATAAGCCTTTGTCCTAGAGTTTTGAGCTTTGAGCAGCACTTAATACATCACGATGTATGCTCTGACGAAGCTATACGAAATTAGTCTTTCTAGTGGGACAGAGGTGTGGAGATTCAGGACATGTGTGACTCATCAGGAGGTAACTATGCCACTGGGTCAGCGGCTCCAGTGCTCAGGATAGATGGACTTCTCTTAACAAAAACAAACAAAGGAGGAAAAAGAAAGTCTTTAAAAGTTAGCAGATAGGAGAGGATCCTTTACTGCTTTTATATGGCTTTTTTTTTATTTTTACACAGCTTTCATTCACTTCTGTTCTAGCCCCTGGCTCTAGTCTCAGGCTGGCATGGTTATTCATTTTCTCAAACTTTCTCACACATGTCTGTGAATAAAAAAGATGCATATGTAGAGTAAGTTTATAATATGGATCAATTTATTTTTGTACTCTGTATGAGAATTGTATGTATATATATGCATGCAAAATGTAAGTATGTAAAATGTATTGTGTGGGAGTACATAAGGCAGCAAAACTCTTTCAAGAAGATGAATCTTTTTATCCAGGAGTAATTCATTACTTCAGAAGTTTTTACCTTCTTTTGTTAAAAATAGAAACTTTTCCCATGCTATTCTCTTGAATTTGCAAATTGAATGCACTAGTGAAAACCTAAGTACTATGAAGAATAAAATTCAGGTTTCTAGTGGTTTTCTGTCCTGAGAATGAATGCCAACGTAGGCTGTCCCATGCCTATAAAGGATGAAGCCCATTCCTTGGCTGTTGGTGAGCACTCTAATGTCCTCCCTGTTTCTTGATAAATCCATGAATCTCGATGTTTGTGTCAACTAATAAGTCTTGCCATCTCTGCTCTCTGTTCCCATAAGGAGAAGGACCCCAGGAAAGTTGTTTTGCATGCACCTTGTGGCACAGAGGGCTGAGTTAACCCTGCAAAGGCTTGGTCTGCCACCTGGAAACCAACATACAATGCACCAGCAAGTTCTAGTCCTCACCCAGGGCTGGAACCTGTCTGTGCAACCAGTAGTGCAAAGGCAGGTACCTTTGTACTTTATTATAGACACAGTAAACAAAGAATTTTTGTTTCTTCTTTCTTAGCTGTCATAATGAAATTCTATTATTGTAGTGGTTTTATCTGCCTTCTGATGAGCTTGAATGTCGTTAGCCTCTTTCCCACGGTCTCTGCATCCATGTCTCAAGGCGCGTCTCTCGATTCCACGGCGGCCCCGTCTTTCCATGCCTTGCGTCCCCAGCTGGCAGCGCAGGCTGGGCTACGGTGACTGCGGCTGAACCTGGGGACAGCCGATGGGAGGGAGCGCTGGAGCATCCTGACCACCGGCGTGTGGTTGCTGGCCACTCGCTCCCTTTGAAGCAGTCTGAGCTCAGGAGTGGGATTTTCAAGCTTGGATGTGGAGAGCAGCAGGATGGGTGTGCACTTCTGTCTGTCTGGCTTTGGACACCAGGCATGAGCGAGTGAGAGGTATCCTTGAGGCTGCAGGGACAATAGCAGTCATCTCCTGTTTGTCTGAGCTGGATAGAGCAGGAGCACCCAGAAAATGGCTAATAATGGCACTCCATGTGCTTTAGAGAAAGGTGCTGTAAAGATGGAGTAAGAACTGTGGAGAAGGCAGCCTGCTCCTCCCTCCTTCCCACTCCCAGGTGGATGCCTGGACTCCTGTTTCCCTGCTTCCATGGGAGGATGGTCCTTTGCTTCCCAGGCAGGTGCTTGATTGTAACTCCTTAGCTGGGGCTGCAGCTATAAAGCCCTTTTGCCCCTTCCTCGTGCTGCCAGGGCTCTGCAAGCCCAGCAATGGCATTTTCCTTCAGGGATCTACTGGCGGCTGCTGCCTTCCCCCAGCCTTGTATCCATTCTCACCCTGTCGACCCCATGTGTGGTGGGGATCTTGTGACAACCTCTGCCCCAAGAGCTCTGGTTTGAGATGCTGGGTGCAAGGACAAGTGCAATGGGGGCCCTACTTCAAAAAGATGTGTCTTCCCTGATCATTGGCTTGATGTCTTCCCAAAGGCCTCCTGGCGCAGATGGGTGTTCAGGGAAGATTTGAATAAGGAGAGGGAGGAGGCCTGACAACTTCATCTGGGACTCCATCAGCCGCTTGTCATTTGTGTACAGAGTTTATGCACTGCTGTGGCATTGTCCTTGTTATCATGCTGGTGGCTCTGGTTCTTGCTCTGCCTGTTTATTTTTACTTTATTGTTGAATATACTGCTCCTGAACTCTTTATTCTTTTTGGCTCCTGATAAATTACTGTCTCTTATTAGCCTTACATTACTTCCTCTTAACAACCTTTAATTATTTGCTGCCATCATATCTTGGTGCTACATCCTCTTAATTAGTGTTGCCATACTAGCAGGGACTCTTCTGTGCTTTTGTCAAATCCATTAGCTTTGCTTTTGGCTTGCCTTGGCCATTGTCTCATCTTTTCCTACTCCTCCTTCTCCATCTCCTTGTGTCTTGCATTGATAATATGGATCATCCTTCCCGTCCTTCCCTGTGAGCCTTTATGGTCTTACTGCGACCCTCTTGCCTTGTACGGTGCCACCAGGTCCCTGCTGCCTTGTTCTTTCACAGCCTACATCACACTTGCCTTTTTTGGGCACTGGAGAGTGTTTATTTTATCTATTTCTTTTATTTTCTCTTTCTCTCTCTTCTCTGTTTTCTTTGAAGTACTCTGTCTGTCCAATTTCCCCCATCCCTCTTATTTATTACTTTGATAGTGGATTTTTTTGGTTGGTTTTTTTTTTCCCTCTGCTGGTGTCCCTATTACTTTGGTGGGATACACTTTGCAACTTTCTCCTCCCCTTTGCTGACAAAATTCATTTTGAGACCCGTTTTTTTTTCTCAGGACTGATGCTGCTGACTCTTTGGTGACCCTTTTCTTGAGCACCCAAAAGCCTCTATGTTACTGTACTCAGTCCACCACATCTATCTCTGGTATTTGTTTACCATAGAATCATGGAATGGTTTGGGTTGGAAGGGACTTTAAAGATCATCTGGTTCCAGCCCCTGTGCTATTGGCAGGAACAACTTCCACTAGACCAAATTAGTCGGCCCCATCCAACCTGGCCTCTTCCCCATTTTCGGCTCTGTTTCTGTGCTCAGGCAGTCCGATCCTGCCTCTCCTGGGGCCTTGGAGCATTCCACCTCTGTGGAGCTTAGGCTAACCAATTTGTTACAGCATTCAGTGTCCATCACCACGCTGTGTTGTGCTCTGTGTTGCTGTTCCCAGGGCTGCATCCATTTCCAGCCTCACCATTGCATCCATCTTCTCTCCTGACAGTTTTCTGACTTGTGCAAATCCTACCAGCTTTCCTTAGTAGCACCACCAACACATTTCCTTTTGTGTTGGCTACTACTAAAGTGTTGGCTGTGGAAAAGGCAGATTGAAACTTAGGAGACTAGAAGGGGAAGAAAAGTGGTCAAAGCTGGAAACAGAGAAACTTTGCCGATGAGCCTAGAATTAATCTATTCTACCACCTTAGTCTCCTTTTCAAATTCCTCTGGACATAACCCATTTCTGAAACGTTGGGTGCCTGCTTCTCTCCCCCATGTGAAGGTCCCAGCATGTCCTGCAGCCCCTGTGCCTCTCTGTTCACCCATGCTGAAGGCTGGCACACCCTCCTGCCCACCCTGCAAATGGGGCTTTGTCTAGAACAGCCATTCTGACTGGCTTTTCATCCTGCCTCTCAGCATGGGGGCAGCAATTGCCATGGTGTTGCCCTTTCTTCCCCAAAACTGGACCATGAAAATTTCCAACTGCTGTCTGTGTTTACCCAGAAGTGTTTTCATTGCCATGTCTTCGTGGCCTAGGCCATGAGTTGTATCAATGCAGTTGATGGAGGCTGGTGGTTTTTTGGGTTTTTTGCTGGTACTGCAGTCTTCTGCAGAGCAACCCTTGTTCAAGAGCTTCATTCACCCCAGCTAGTGCTGTCAGTTCTCAGGACCTGTCTGCTTGCTCCAAGCAGTCTGCAAGATTGCGGGAATGATTCGGTCTATGTAAGTCATTAGTTTAACTAATATTGTATCTCTTTATTGTAAAAACGTTCTTTGAGGTTGATTAATGTGGAGTGGGAGGAGATAAAATGAACTCTGGTTTTGCAGGTGAAACACCATTCCTTTAAAACAAAATACTTGTAATGTTGAAAAAAATATAAACCCACTTAAAAGAAACCTCTACTTCTTCCTGTGGGGAGACTGTTTCCCACAGAAAGTAGTACTTTATCCCCCCCACCTTTTTTGTTGTTGGTTTTTGTTTTTGTTTGTTTTTAGCAAGATATTTCCTACATGTCCATATCTGCCCATCTTCAGTCTTTCTCTTAACAAACTGATAACATCTTGGATCACTAGGATGTATGCTGGTGGCTTGTCCCTTCAAAACATATCAGGTGCATAACATGAGGTATGGAAATGCTGTGATATCTCAGAGTGGGGGACACAGCTTTCTGACTTTCCTTCCATAGTGCCATGGCAACTGCCAGCTACATCTCACTGGGCCTCTTGCACAATGTGTTGTTGACTCAACCATAAATCTCAGCAGACTCTCAAGATGTCCATGTGAAAATCACTCTCTCTGCGCAGAAATGTGCCCGAGGGTGAGTGTGGTGCCCATCTCTTCCTGTGGTACCCCAACCGTACCTCAGGAGATGGGAGGCTGCTGTTGCCAGCAGCATCCTTGTGTACTGTTGAGGGGGTGGCACAGCCCCTCTCTGTCCAAAAACACCATCTTCTGCCAAGGCTGGCAGAGACCTTGCAGACTGCAACAAGCCTGGGAAGAGCTTCCTTAGGTGTGGTTCCTGTCTGTCATGTCCTTATCTGAAAGCCGTGGGGAAGTTTGTGTTAGGCCTATTCTCTTGCTAAACAGAAGTTCTTCTTCCAAGTCTGTCAGCCCAGCTGGAAATGCCATTCCAAGCGAAGGTGCCTTAGGGGAAAAGCAGTGGAGAGAGACCCTGCAGCTCTTATAGCCTTTCTTGTATCCTGTTTCTAATACCACCACATTTTGGTGTGTAGCTCCATAGCACCCTGCAGTACCCATGGTGGTGGGGGAGGAATTCCTGCTTGGCTCTTGTAGAGGTCACAACTGCAGCACTCTCACAATGCTTTGTGTTCCCCAGTTGTGTTAAAGATGGCCTTTTGCTGTTTCTCCACAAGACATACTAACCAGAAAATAAGGCCCTACTAAACAGATCTGGAAATACCTGGTCATTCGGATTGTACAAGACACAATGGCCTTGAAAACAACCCTGCAGCATCAGTGTAGGGTGCCCTTTTCTGCAGCTGCCTCATGCTGGTTGGGGCGCGGATGGGCCGTGAGATTGATCATTTAGCTGCAGAAGAGGAGACTGGGCTGCTGAGCAGAAGATGGATGAATTTGCTTCAAAAAGATCTGTGCTTGGCTGCAGCCCAGTGCCTGTGTGCCTTGGCATGCTGTGCTGGGATGGGCGAGGAGCAGGAGTGGCAGGCGTGAGGGAGAGGCCTTGGCAGCAGGGCAGAGCAAGCGGCACGCCTGCCCGACGGAAGCGGGTGGGAGGTGATGGGAACCTGGGAGCTCTTGGTGGCATGGCTCAGCATGCTCTCTTCTGCCCTGCCAGGCCGGGGCCCTGGCTCTCTCTGTTGCTATGCTCCCATTCAACATTTTCCTTGTTGCTTTTCTTTGCTTTCTGGTGAGCTAAACCTAGTTTTGGAGGGGCAGGGAGAGTGGTGCAACTGAAAGAGATCTTCAGCAGTGGGGAAAGCAGAGACTTGTTATTAAAACTTTCTCCTGTCTTTTCTACCCTCAAAGGAGCAACAAAGCACTTCCTGTGTCCATGCAGAAGCTTGCCTGGGATGCTGGCACCAGGAGGATGCTCTCAGACCCCAAGGTGCTCTCTTGTGACCCTGCTTGCCAAGCTGTCCAGGCAAATGTGTGTATGAGTGCATGGGGAGGGCTAGGGCCGAAGTGCAAAAACATCCTGTTGGCTCTGCGAAGGAAAGCTCCTCATGACACACAACCCAGCCTGGAGCTGTGTGCAAATTCCTGAGGCAGGCACAGGGATAGAGGTCTGCATGATGGAGGCTGAGCTTGGTGTTAATCATCACAACATCACAGTAGACTCCCTGTGTCTTCAGTGCAGGGATTTTGGAAGAGTCACTCTCTGGGTGCTATCAGAAGACATGTAAATGCATGTAGAGCCAGCTCATGCACCCAGCAGGGAACAAGCCCTCCCTTGAGGAAGGAGTGGGTGGGCCTGCTAGCTGTCTGGGCCTGAGAGGTAGGAAACACCCCAACGTCAGTCCTGGCTCCAGAAGTAGGCAACACAACTGTGTTGGTAATTGCAAGCTGTGCGGGGATTTTTGATGGCCCTACCCCACACTGGTTCATTCCTGTCTGGAAGGAAAGAGATGTTTTTCTGCAGTGGATGAAGGGGAGCTGTGGTCTCCTCTCCATTTTGGTCCACATCCAGTTTACAGCATGAGGAGTGGCACTGGCACAGCCATCCTGGGGGGATGAGAAGCCTTAAACTCATTCTTGACATTTCTTTATACATCAGCTGTCACCTTTGTGGCATGGATGTAGTAAGGGAGTCCTCTCTCAGGAGAAGTCACAGATAGCATGGGTAGCTCAGTATTTGGGAGAGTGGGGGATGCAGGGGCTCTGCTAGATCCCCTCTCCCTCTCTGGGAAATGCTGCTGAGGTGCTGGGTGCCAGCAGCACCATCTCTCTTGGGTGCTGGACCCTCGGGCTTGTCTGCTTCCCTTGGCAGCAGTCCAGATGACTGCTCCAGTGCTGTCCCCATATCGGTCCCACACAGCTTCTTGTGGGTGCTGGTGTTTGGGGCAGTTCAGTAATGGGTTGTTTTGGGGAGGGACATGGTGGCAAGCTGCCAGCACGTGGTTGGGGAAAAGTCTTGTTTCCCTGAAGAGTTTTTCTCTGAACAGAGTGCCCTTCCCTTAGGCAAAGACCTGTCTCCATCGTGGAGGACTTGACACCAACCCCTCCAAGGTTTCCAAGCGCTGGTGCCAGCTTTTGCAGGACAGAGGACATCAGAAAGTGGTGGGAATGTACCCCAGTTCTGACTCCTCCAGGGATACAGGCTGAGACACTAAGTTTTGCTCCATCCTTTCTCATGCCCACTCCCACTTATTGCCACCTCCTTGGCTCTGCCAGGTGTTGAATGGCCTCAGCGGCTCTTCCCACACACTTTTATTTTTTTTAAGGGGTTATTTTTAACCTGGACCCCTTTATGTCTGCTCACAGGTTTGATCCCATGGACAACTTTGGGGTCCCATTAAGAGAGACAAGCCTAGCAGCTTAGGGATGGAAGAGCAGCAGCATAGGAAGGATGGTGACAGGTAAAAGAAGCTGCTGTGCTGCAGCCACCTTCTCCCAGGTTGCACAGTGAGGGGGTTGTGCTGGAGATTGTTTGGCCCCATTGAGGCAAAGTGATGCTGGCTCAAGGAGCATTGAAGCCTCCTGGATCTGGGTAGTGGTTTGAGATCTGCTCCTGATATGTTGAAATCCTGAGAGCCTTGTGGGGTTGTGAAGGGAGGTGAGGTTTTTTGACTGGCTGTAGAAGGGTGTGGAGGACCTCTCTTGTGTTTCTGAGAGGTTACAGCAAGTGCAGAGGGTGAACAAAACTAGTCAGTTGGTAAGACAAGGCTATAATTAAAGCCTTCCAGACTCCTTGCCTGACCTAATTTCTCTTAAATCGAATCTTATATCCTTTTTAGCTTTTCCTTACCCTAGGATAAATGCAAATAATGAAATTAGGTTCAATAAAAGAACAAATGGTAGAAAACTGATCAGTGATAAAAATCTGATTTGATCTCCTATAAAGTGATGGTCTTTCTGCTGCTTCTGTGCCATGGCAAAAGCTCAGTTGCCAAGGGGACCTTTGCCTCATCTATCACTCAAAAATATAATTCCATTTTAATTTTAACACCCAAAACCTCCAGCCAAGCAAATACTTAGTGTACACAAAGCTTACTTAGTGTACACAAAGCTTACACCAAACAAACCAGGACAATTTCCCCACCATTGCAATTAACTTCCAACACTATTCCTCACTCTCAAATAGCTGGGATATTCTTGCAAAGAGACTGTGGTTCACCGGAGCCTTGAAGCCTCATACAGTGCTGCTCTGCCCATTTTTCCTACAGCAAATCTTTTCTTTATTCCCCAGGAAAGTATTCCATTTTAAGTGTGAGCACATGTCTCCCTGAGCAGCGAGGGCTCACCTCTCCCTGTGAGAGTGGAGCTGGAACTGGCAAACCACTCTCCTTGGTGCCCACTTGTTGGAGGCACAACATCATAAGGTGTGGGACATCCCTTTGGGTAGCTGGAGTCAGACATCCTCGTTGTGTCCCCTCCCAACTTCTGATGCACCCCCAGCTCACTCATGGGCAGGGCAGCCTGAGGAGCAGAAAAGCCCCTGATGCTGTATAAACACTGCCGAGTAGTAACTAAAACATTGGTGTGTTCTCAACAGTGTTTTGGTCACAAACCTGAAACACAGCACCATATGAGCCTCTGTGAAGCAAATATCCCAGTCAAAACCTGTACACCTCTTATTTCCAGTGAGGAGGCTAAGTCAGAGCTTTTATCCTGGTATGTTGTCACAAAAGCACAAAAGGTGGATGAGATTTGTAGGTAAAGCTATATATCCTTTTATTAAAACCAACTGTTATAACTACAAAAAATTAGGACACTTTTGGGAGCAGAGTCATTCTTTGCTTTTGGGCTGTAGGCATGACAACTGCTTTTTTCCCCTTGCACCAATTAGTTTAATAAAAGATAGGTTTGCAATTGTGTACTCACAGCAGGTGACTGCTTGTGTACTACTGAGGCTACAGCAAGGTAAGAAGTAAAAAGCAACACCTGAAGAGGAGGAGTCCTGCAAGTATACAGTGAGTGTATAAATCAGGTCAAAGAAATGAACAAATTAACCTGTCAAATTCAATAACTCAACATGGCATGTAATCCAAAGTTCAACTTTGTATAGGCTTTTATTGCTTGCTCAGGACCTGAGCAACTGCTCCAGTATCCTGCTGCTGTTCGGGTTTCTTTTGAGTTTGAATGTAGGCACTGATAATTCAAAGACGTAATAAAACTTCAAGAACTGGACTTTGAGTTTACACTGTTTGTGCTTGGGAACCGAAATTTTTTAATGGATTTTGTCTTTATCACCTACAGAGAGAGTGTGTGAGAGAGAGCAGGCAAGAGGCAGATTTTTACATATCTACATCATCATGAATTTCAAAGGGCTTTACAAATCCTACTCTTCCAAAATCTACTAAAATGCTGGGCTTTGCATATGATTATATGAAGCTCATTAGTAAGAGTACTAATGAGCCTCTACACACCCGAGGCAGATAAATGAGGTTCCAGAGTAAAATGATTTGCTTAAGGCCAGACTCCTGTAAGTTGACAGCAGAGCTGGAAATAGAAACCATTGTTTCCCAGTCCCTTGTACCATATTCCCACGGATGGAATGTGTTGTGCTTTTTTTTTTTTTTAAGATGAAAACACTGCTGTTTGTTCATGCTGTTTCATTTCTTGTGTTTTCAATGTAATCTTCACAAATGCAAATGTCCTGACCTAGAGCTATATAAGGCCTTCATTAAAGCCTCTCCACAATACCAGTCTTCACGCAATTGTGTAAAGCAGAAGGGGTAGCCCAATTTAACAATTCCCACGCCTCATAAAATGATTGGCCTAGTTTCTTTAAAGTGGGTTTAAGCCCTAGCCCCCAACGTGATTTAACACGGAAGCCACACTATTAATTGTCTATCTTTTGCCATTAAGGTAGTGAGTTACTGGAAAGTGAGGCAAACAGTGTTTGTCTTTCGTGCACTAATAGACAATTTTGCATGGTTTTTTATCTTTATTTTCAGTCTGCAATGGAGCACACTGACCTTCTTCCTCCCTTCTCCTTTGAGGAGCTGCAGCTGGGATGGGGATGCATGAAGGGAGGTGTAGAACTGGTGCTGCACAAGAGAGGTTCCAGTGTGGCCATCATGGCTCTGTCCTGGACATGGGCAGCCACTGACACACCCTGTGCCCACATCCAGAGAGAAACTGGGAATAGTGTTCCCACTCCTGGAATGGAGGCAGGCTAACAGTTTTTAGAGAGCTGCCTAGAAACTCCTGTTTACCCCATTGAGAGGGTACTGCACCTCCATGCTGGTGTGCTTTACCTGTGAATGGTGAAACCTCCTCTATGCTCTTGCCCTTCTCTCCACGAATGCCTATTCTTCCCTGCTGTATATACATGTCTTTTCCTCCTTTTGCTGAACAGCTGTTGCTCTTGTCAACAATTTAGAGTAAGGCCAGTGAAAGGGGTTTTGGCAAGTCTAGGCTTACAGGAAAACTTGTGGCCCAGAGAAGAAAATATTTATGCACACACACATATCTATGTATGTATACATACATATATGCATATATGCATATACATGTGAGAGAGAAAGCAAGGGAGCAAGCCTGCCAACGAGCCTCCCATGCGAATATATGTGTCTACTTTTTGGCAGGGCATATATGACTTTGTGCCTGCACATTTTATACCATTCTATTCCTACGTATTCTTCTTATCCTGAGCCCACTTTAAGCCTGAATGTCTGGGGACACCAAATCATTCCCTGGGATGGTAGTGCTGAGAAAGCCATCGGCACCCATGGTCATGGTTTGCCTGTGACCAGCCTCTGTGGCACTCGTGACATGGATCATCCATCCCCGGGCAGATGTTGTTTTCTCCACCAGCTCTCAAGCCTGCACTGGCAATGCTGGCAAAAGCAGCAGGGTATAAAAAAGGCAGAAGTTTACTTGTTGTATAAACCAAACAGATGAACATACATTCTCCTATTTATCTCAGTAGGGCTGAATCAAATGATGGCCACAGAGTTCAAATACCTCCCGTTGATTAAAACTGGGGTTTTTTTGTTGGTTATCTGAAAACAGATACTTCAATGCACTCAGACAATAGCAATAAAAGCTGTAAAACTGTGTTCTTCTTCTGGCACTACCCCATTGTAAACAGTGAGCTACTGGGCTTAATGAGGCAATTCTGTACCATCACTTTTAATAACTGAATGTTTGTCTCCCGGCTATTCAGGTGGGCTATTACTGATATTTAATATTACTGGCAATGTTGTTATATATTTTGTGCCAGTGCTGGCAAAGAACAAGGTGATTCTTCCAGATAACAGCCTTGTAATAGTATTTTTCTGGTTTTAACTGAGCGAAAGGCCAGGCACAGCCACTGCACACTTGTATTTAGCTTTGTCTTTTCCTTACAAACTTTATTTCAAACATTGAAAGAGTTAAATGAAATAATTACAGGCATAAGCATGTTGATTCTAGCTTCTGTTATGGCAAACACAAAAATGTATTGACCTAAAAGGTAAATGTTGATTGAAGCAGTATACTGACGTCAATATGAACTCCAAAGTATTTTGTATCTTGATGTTTGGCACATGAACAGCATAGTGTATATATAGTGTGAAATACTTAGGCTTGTTTTAATTAGATGTATGATAAACTGGTGATTGTGGTTCTCATTTCAAGTGTAACAATTTAAAGCATGACTAATTCTGCTGAAAAACCCAGAATTGTCAGCAACAATCTGGAGGGCTGAGCAAACTGTCAAATGACATCGATGGAGTTTTCAGAGAAAAAGATTCATATACTCTGCTTAGTCTGCCCAAATTTTCAGGGTGATTTTTTTTTTTTTTTTGACTAGAATGTTTTGTACCAATATTTCCTCCTCACTCAGAAATGTGCTTGATGGAGATCAGTTTGTGGTGGAAGATGTAGATACTTAGTTTCAGCACCCTGACTCCCTCCCCTCTAGATGTCCTGGCGCTGGTTTGGGATTCTCCCCCTCCTCTTGCCTCCCACAGCCCAGACTGGGCCCCTTGTGCAGGGAACCCCACCATCATCAGCCTTTCGTTGCGTGAACCAGTGGACCTGAGCTCATGTTTTTCTCTGTCCTCAGTTCTGTACAGAACTGGATTATCTCCTGAGAGTTTAGCAGCTCTGGGAAAGTTGGTCTGCTGAGGACAGGGTGGCAGCAAGGCTGAGTCCTGTTGAAGCATTGTGGGTGGCTCAGAGAAGTCCACCAGTGTGTTTACTGGTGGGTCCAACAATACTTCCACCATGTACAAAATGAGGGCAAATTTTATTTTACTTTTCCAGTAAGTCCCCACTTGCAGAGAGCAAAGATGGGCTATAGCTGGTGGCAAAGGGGGAGTGTGGGCTCCTGGAAGCTCCTGGCTCCTGGAAGCGAGGGATGGGGCTGGGTCCCAGACAGTGGAGGCGTTCACAAGCGCTGGGTTGGAGCCTGGGGATGCAGGAGTACTGGGACAAGAGATGGCCAGGAGCTGGGATGGTTGCCTGAGGGATGTGAAGGTGGAGCACGAGGGGGTGGTGTGCCTGCAGCTCTGCTAGCGGCCATGCTTGAGTAAACTCCACTTAGAATTAGACTTGTAAATGTCCCGAGAAGCCCTTGAGAAAGAGCCCATTTTGATTCACAGGGCTTCCCCCCGTCTGCACCGCCCTGTGTGCAAACCCTGGCCAAAGCCCTCACTGCCCCTCCAGCCGTGAGATCTGCGTGTTCAGCACCTGTGTCTGGCACTGCCACAGGGCCTGCTGGTGAATCCTGGTGTATCAAAGCCCTCAAGCATGGGCTCTGCATCTGTGAATTGACTAAAGCTTACATTCATTTTTGTGAGCCCCCAGCGGGGGCCATAAGCATGGAAAATGTGTGTGTGCTCCAAAGAAGCACCCAAAATCAGAAAGGCAAGATGGAAGACAAAAAAGAAAAAAGCCCAGCTCTTTCTTGGTTTCTTAAGAAGATCTGACCTCATACATAGGCTTGTGTTTTTTCCCATTTCTTTTTCCTCACCCTGACATATAAATGGAGAGTGGCTGGTTTCACAGAGAGTGCTGATCTTGCTAGCCCAGTATTAACCCAGGGTAAGCTTGAACCTGGGCTTGGGAGAATGACTTGATCTGAAGGCAAATTGGAGCAGTGCTTTTTTCCCCCTCTGTTTTTAGAGTATCCCCATGTCCCACTTTCAAGCATTTTTTTCCTTTCAGAAATCTAAAGGAAAGTAACTTTAATTAAAAATTTTAAATTAAATATAAAAGAGGACACTCTCAAGATGCAGCCTGATTGTGGTAGTTTATGTCTTAAGAAAGAGATTACTGACTTGAGACTTGAAGTGTTCTCCTTTTTCATAACTTGTCTACGTTAAAAACACTGCATATGTCTGTAGATTTCCTTGGAATATGTTCAGGATCTTAATGAAGAATTAAGCAATTGACTAGTTTTCCTTGAACCTTGATGGATAATCTGCAGGTTTTTCTTTTAAAGCAAGAATACCCTTTTTTCTCAAGTATTTCAGGTATTTGCACTATGCAGCAAAACAAGGTCTCCAACAAGCAGTTTTTTTCTGCTTTGGAAGTTTCTTTTCTTCTGTTAGCTTGGCTACCTTCAGGGCAAAATGTGGCAGACAAGACTGGTGTTTAACAGCAAAAACCAGCCGGGGAATCCCACTGCCTCCTCTTCTGGGGAAAAGCGAGACAGACATCCAAGTAAAAAAGGAGCAAACTAGAGAACTTGCATTTTCCTTCCTCTTCCAGGTGGCTTTTGACAAAATACCTTTACGTGATAGTAATCTGTTGCTTCAGGCCACTGGCCATGTATGTGGGTCTGGAGGGAACCAAAACCAGACACTTCAGAGGAAATTTTATAGTTCATGGTAACTCAGCTATGTGATGTGGCACACTCAGGGTGAAGAAAATAGGAGAGCTTGTTTCCATACCTGTTACAGCCTCTCACTTGAGGATTGAACATCCAGTTTACTAAGAAATCCTGGTGACAAATTATTTTAATTTCCTAGTGTTGTGCAAAGCACAAATTTGGTCTCCTGCATTTTAATGGGGTGTTTGTGACTGCTTTTGTGATTAATATCGCAAGGTAAAAAGCATCTGGAGGCACCAGAAGGAGGTGCTTTAAATAGAAAGCAGTCAAAAATGAAAGGCTCCTTACATGAGGCATAGCTGTGCCACCTGGATCATCAGGAAGGAGCCTGTCCCAGGGCTGGGTGGTCTTGCTACACAGCTGTGGCTGAGCTCTGAGCTCAGGGTGCAGAGTGTGCTCAGCATGTTGCCTGTGTCTGGTCATGCAGACTTATCTCTGTCACCCAAGACATCTATTACACTCTGACTCACTCTGCAGAGACACAGCCTGCGGAGGGAAGGCAATTTTTCGAGGCAGTTACTTCAGAATAAAACCACACTTGAGGAAGCCAGTTCCTTCCCATCAATGAGCTCAGCAGCTCTGCACCAGCACTTCACATCACAAATGATGTTTGGGGGTGTTTGCCTGAACAGCACAGCCTGTTCAGAGAGGAAGAGCCCAGCCCACTTGTCAGAATTTACCAATAAATCAGGGTTTCATGTCGTTTGTGAATTAGGTGATTCATCCTTCTCTTGGTAGGTGGATGATGTTCCTGTTGCTAGACAGGGTATTTCCCTGCCTTCAATACTCATTCTGTGCCAAACTCATCATTCTCATGGCTCCTCAGCACGAGGAGCACAGCTGAGAGTTTGGGAGTCTTCAGGCACATCGCTGCGTGTTGGGAAGGATGACAGGGTGCAGTGTGTCAATATGCTGGACATCCTATCTATTTGGCTTTCTAAAGGTTTAGAGATCTGCTCCAGTTCTCACATGGACTCCAGATGCAGGATTCCTGCTCAATCAGCATGCCTTCCTATTTGCTTTTCAGGAAAAACTCAGCAAAGCTGCCATGTACAGGTCAGCTCAAGGCCTCAAAAAGCTGTGGCAGAAATCATAGCTGCCTGACCAGTGTGATGGCAGGCCATTTTGTCATGTCACAGTGCTGGCTCTGCTGCTGGCCACACACCACTGTTGTATTTGGTGGCTAGGATAATTTGGTTGGAGACAAAATTCTGCATAGCTGGAGTGAATCACAGGCTGCAGGAGCTGCACAAGCACCAGCCGTGTCTTGCAGGATGAGCTTGTGTTTTGAACAGCTCAGATGGTATCTTGCCCCAGGTTCTTTCCACACTGTCAAAATCAGTGCTGCTGGGTGATTATGTAGATATCAGAGTATAGATGGTTTGACCTAATTGTCCTAGTTTAAAGCAAATCAATGCCTTTTATGAATTCTTGTTCTGGTGTAAGTCTAGCTCATTTCTGCCCATTCAGACCAAGTAAGTAGGAACCTTAGGAGTTTACATATTATTAACTTGCTACACATCCATCTACAAGACTGATATCCAGTGTTTGTATTTTCAAATGGCCAGCATGCGGGATCCAGCCGGGGTAAAAAAATTGAATTATGAATTATGAATAAGCCCTGTCTGTGCTCTCTGCTGGATGTTTCTAACAGCTCTTTAGCTGAAATAACATGCAGTCACATAAATATTTGGATTCTGCTTCACAGCTGGAATGGCAAAAAAGCCAAGAGCAGGTAATGTTATACAATCCAATATAATCCAAGCTACATCTATATCTTGAGTAAGGCAAGTGTTTATATACACTTACATGTATCTGCGTAATTATATTGTTACTTCTTGAGGTGGAGCTGCTACTGTGTGTGATAAGCTGGCTTGATAAACCTTTTGAACTGAAGTGGAAGAAACTACTCTTTTATTTGCAGAATAAAAATATAGTGATAATAAACTTAATTCTTTGCCTTTGCTTTCCTGAAGACATACCATACTGGTTTTGCTTATCTTTTATGGTGATCTTTTGTTTGGTTGTTTCCTGTATTGATATGGTTTTTCCCATTTCAGCATATACACTTCTGGATTCCTGTGCTTCTGGTTTTCTTGGGAAATAGAATGCTAGCAAATACACAACATCAACTCCAGCAACGAGTCAGCCAACACCAGTAAAGAAAAGATGATCCTCAGCACTGCTTGTGGGCGCAGAGCATGGCTTTGGCTGGGCACTGGTGTGCAGCCTGGCCACTGGGAGCTTTGCTTTTGGCAGACCTCAGGCTGGGGGCCCCAGGCCACACACAGGGAGGATTTGGGTGGCTGGTGTGCGCTTCAGGTCTTGTCAAAGGAGCATTGGGTGGGCTCTCATTCCCACTCCCAGGCATTGCACTGTTTTCTTACTGGCTAGCTGATGTTGGATGCTGGGTGCCGGTGGTGGGGACCTCTGGAGGTCTTTGCCCACTCTGCCCACCAGTGTGGGAAGCTGATAAAGCTTTGCTGCCCTCCTTAACTCCTATGTTCTCCTCGAGGCCAGGAGCTATGAAAATGAAATATATAAAGTCTGTTTCAATGGTCTGTTTCTCTGGTGTCTGTAGGCAGCCTTATCTGGTGGAAGAGGAGGCAGAAAATGCTCACTGGTACTCCAGTCAGTTTAAGCTAAGCAATTGCCCACCCCTGCTCTCACCCTTCTTTTTTTCTTTTTTTTTTTAATTAAAAAAACCCAATTTTTCCTCTTGAGATATTTTCTTTTGATTAGAAACTTCCTTTTCCCAGCATTTCATGCTCTTCTTCATTTCTGGCAGGTCTTAATTCCCGATTAAAGCATGGTTTGCTAACAGCTTACAACCCTGTAATGGAAAAAAGTTTTCTTAGATGGAAAAATATTTACCCAGAAAGAGCTTAGCTCCAGGCTTAGAGCAAGCAGAAAAAGTATGCACAAGCATTGTGAGTGAATGAAGGTCATCCTTCTCCCTTGATAGTTTGCTTGAACTGGTAAATAAAGATTTGTTCCTTATGGAAAATAGAGACATTGGATACTTGAAGGGGCAGAGTGCACTTACTGCTTCTTATGACACCAAACCAATTGTTGCATAAAAAGACAAGATATCAAGGATGTAGTGACTAGTAAAATCTCGATAGCTGAAAACCTCTGAAAATCTGTGGGGATATATGCAAAATGAAAATAAAAATAGCTATGCTGGTTTGGAAATGCAATGTCTGGTTTGTATTTCTTAATAGGGGCTTACATTTGCATCAAATGAATCTTATTACTTGCTACTGAAGAGATCTTCCTAAGGGGCATGCATTTCCCCCTTATTAGCTCAGATTAAGTCTTCCTTCTAAGTAGAGATCTCTCTACACCTCGATAGGTATTGTCTGATTACTGTAAATGACTTGATTTGTGACTCTGGGCATGTGCAGCTGTCTTGAGTATCAAGGCAGGGCTGCAGTGGACTCCATTCTTATTGCTTGCTTTTTATTAGCTGCTATCTTGTTACTTTACCCCAAAGAGTCCAGAGGTTAGAGGTGATGTTTAGACACATGGGGGCTTGTGAGACTGGGCTTGCAGGTGAGTGCTACCATTAACCTGCAGAGAGATTTTCTTTTGATGGTAAGTTATGTGGATTTATATTCTGAGCTCCCCAAACACAGGCTTTTGTGATGGGAAGAGAACAGCAGTGATAAAAAGTCCTCTCAAGAAAGGCACTAATAGCTTAGTCCAGCAGCTCTCCATTCTCTTTCTTTCCCCTGCTCTCTCTAAAACTTCCCTATGTGGCACAGAGATACTTTTTGCTCCCTTACCATACACCCTCTCTGTCTGTTTCTCACTTGCCTGTGCACCCTATGGGCCAACAAGCCTGGTTGGCACTGTCCTCCACCCTGGCTGTTTGCTACAGTTTTGCTGCCTTTTGGAACTGTGTCTGGGTGTTAGGATAATGTAATTGAGCCATGGCAAAGCAATTAAAACAAACAGTTTATGTTCTGGCCACATCCTACAGTTTTGGTGCCTTTTGGGACTGGGTCTGGGTGTTAGGACAGTGTAATTCAGCTGTGGCAAAACAATTAAAACAAGCAGTTTATCTTCATGTTCTGGCTTTTGGAAGAGGGATATGCCTAACAGTGGGAAGTCATGGTTTACCTAAAAACAGATGGAACCCAAACCACGGTAGTTGTGAGCTCTACTTGGCTCCAGACTGTTACATCAGCAATGGGCTTAATCCATAGAAAACATCTAAGGGTTGTAAGTATGAGGGATTTGGAATTAATATGTCCACATTAATAACTTTTTTTTTTTTTTAAATTTGGAAGTGATTACTGGAAAATGGTGGTGTTACTAAGTAGTTGGTTTTTCTTCCAGGTCTGTAGTATTTGTATTCCTTTGCCTTATTTATTATTTTATGAGGATTTTTTCCTGATTTTGTTTGTAAACAAGAGAGCGGATGCCAGGACCTCAAAACTATTAGAGATGTAATCCAAAATCTGTGAAAACTGGGATTATCTTGCCTATGAGATTAGATGACTAACAATCTAATAGTTAGGGATTATTTTAAGACCTGAACCAGAGACTGAGTAACTCTTCCATTTATTTACGGCAGTAATTCTGACTTTGCTTTTTATCCATATGGACTAGACAGTTGATCCTTTGCTCCTTCTCTCCCACCAAAACATTTTTGAATTCCAATGGTATATAATTTTTAATGGGAAACTGTGAATTTGAAGTTAAATAAACTTTACATGAATTTCAGTTAGTTGCCAGTCAACTTTTGATGTTTTGTTGTTGAGGAGATAAAAAGCAGTATCTGAAGAGTTCTGGTTTGTCAATTCTGCTGCGTTCAGCCTGCTGAGAGCTGCTGTCCTTAGCCTGCCTCACCTGCTCATATGCCTCTTGTGTCCTTGATGCACAGTGATGCCTTTGCATCTGGTGTAGTAAATCCTCTGAATGTCTCCCCTAAACCTCCTCATATCTAGAAGATAAGTTCTGATTTGATCTATCAAACTCTCTCCAAAGGGACATTTGCTGGAAATGGGGGTAATAATATCTTTTCCTGCCCTTTTTTTTTTTTTTAAAAAAGTTGGACATAAGTTTGCCTATGTGTATGATTTAAAAATACTTTTCTCTGTGGTAGGGCTAAAACAGTGGTCTGCATGTTTCTTGGCCACTTTGACAGCAGCAGATACAGGAATGATTCCCTCAGAGCCAATGGTTTGGCAGGCCTTTTCTGGTTGTAAACATGTCTGCCTGATGGTAGAGGAATGAATAAATGAGAGCTGCTGAGCCAGAGAGACACATCATGTCTCACAGATGCTATTTGAATTGGCTGACTAGTGCCATGTAATAGAAACGTTTCCCTTTGGATCTAGGGTGAATCATGAAAATGTCTCGTTACAGAGAATGTCAAAGCATTTTCCATAATGGCCCCAATTTAGCTACCTTATTGCTCTCCCCATTTCAAGAAATGGCTTCTCAACAAGTTTGATTTGTGAAGTGCTAAAAACTAAGCTGGCTAAAGAGCACCCCAAATGTTATGATTTCTACTGGCCAAAGTGAGCATCAGCGAGCTGTGGAAATTTCATCTGTGAATGTGGTTCCCTGTCTTTATAAGCCTCTGACTGTGGAAATCCCCAGCCTTTGCACACTGGCAGGAAGCGAGTTGGCCTGGTGTCTCTTCCGTGCAGTCCCAAATCTGTGCTGCATTACCCTGAGCAGCTCTTTACCTTGGGAGGATGTTTTTCTCCTCCAGCCCGGCTGCTCTTACGTGACGGTGCAGAGTTCACTGCAAAGCCCCGGTGTTGACATCAGGAATATGACAGCCCTTATCCGGCCACAGACGTTTTCAAAAGCGCTGGCTGGTGGCCCGAGTTACCTGAAGCAGTTACTAATTGTTTGGTGATGACGCAAATGAGTGGGTCCAATTTCAGCCCTGCTGCCGGCTCCCGGGCAGGAATGACCTGCTCGACTATACTGCTCTCCATATCCTGGTGGAAGGCAGGCCTGCAAATTCCCCAGGTGTTCAGCTCCTGCCGTAGGTAGGTTATACTGAAAGGGGTGTTTCATTTCTTTTGGCTTGAAATACTCTTTCCTCTGGTCTTTTTTTCTGATTCAAACATGTGGAGCTTTTCCCCCCCACTCTTATTGTATATAGAAACTTCCTGATGCCTGTCTAAGGATAATTTCAGATACTTTTGCTATTATCCAAAACTGTTTAAAATCATATTCAATGGCTCAAAGACTCTCCTTTTTTTTCCAGGTACCTGGCCTAACTCTCCTGTGGCAGGCACATCATACAAGGTTGTTTCACCAGAACTTGTGAGCTCTCTCCCTCATTGAACTGGAGTTCTCCTCTGCACTACTGGCAACGCTTATAGAAAACCACTGCAACAGCCACTCAATATCACTTAATATGTTTTCATAAAAATTTTCACTTCTGATTTGGTCATTTGTAGCAGATGCCATCTCATGTTATTTGGGCAATGGTCAAAGCATAAGCTATATCCCAGGGATTAGTGGTGGGAAGCACTAGACCACAGTCTTGGCTTCCTACCCAGCCTGATTCTGTGACATGGCTGTGCCTATAACCCTATGTAAAACAGGATAGTAATGCGTGGATAGAAAAGCTCATGGAGTCCATCAGCCTAGCATCACCTGCCATTTAATTCCCATGATTAGCAGGAGAGAAGTCAGGCAGAAACACAGAGCAGAGGCTACAGAGGTCCCCTGGGATCACAAAAGATGCACCAGTGGTCTTCTGTGTGGGGTCAGTGCCGAGAGGCAGCAGGCAGGCAGCTGAGGGAAGGGGTGTTGCATGAGAGGCTGAGGCTGGAAGGATCCAGGATGACTGTGGGAGAGGTTTTCTGTCTACAACCCTGAGAATATTTTCTGTATGGCTTTGTCACCTGTATGGTTAGTCAGTCCTGTCCAAGCTTTTTGCAAAAGAAGTGAAGAGAAAAGAGAAAAATAGCTCCTTGTTTTTAATGGTAATGTTTAAAAAGAATATAAAACCATACTCAGTGGCCAAACCACAGAAATTGCCATGCAGATCCAAGAGCAGGTGTGCCTCCTGGAGCTACTGGAACAGCATCAGAAACCTGCTAGATCCCCAGTAGAAAGTGTCCTCTTAATTCTGGGTCAAATTCTGCTCCAAATGTGGTTGAGAGCAAAATTCCTATTTACTTTAATGCTTGCTGCCTTTCATCTGTTGTTTTTGGAATAAACTGGGATCAGACGTGAGAAGTGCACACAGCTATTGTCTGTTAGGGCAGAAGGAAGCAGTGATGTGCTGGGAGAGGTTTGGGAATGAACTGGTTGGTATGTCCACATTCTTGGGATGAGACCTTTCAGGAGTGTAACACGGCAAAGGATATTCCTGGTCTTTCAGTGTGGAACTGAAGTTATGCCTTTCCATTTTCACTTCACATTTTCCTTAATTTCACCCACAGGCTGCTTTGGATATCTGCAGCCAAATGCCTGTGTGGCACTCAGCTTAACAGGTCATTTCCACAGGGTTTGTATGTTGCTCCCTTCTGCCAAACCAGTGGCTCTGGGGGAGCCATCGCTGTATCTGCTGCTGTCAATGTGACAAATCCAGCAAAACAGCTCTGAACCTGGCCTCAGGTATTGAGCTGTCCCCCTGCATTACAGTGCCTGAGTAGGTGTTTATGCTTAGCTGGCTTCATGGAGCTTCATGGACTTCAAGCTTCATTCAACAAAATGTATCTAACCTCTTCAGCTTGGGACATGAAGAATTTCAACCGTTTCTTTGAGCCATGGAAGTCATCCCATCCCCTCAAGAACAGCAGGTTTTCTGAATACGTTCTTGTATTGTGATGGAAATAAGGAGAGAAAGAAGATAAGTTGTGTTCATAGGCTACTGCAGGACGTATTTCCTAATTCAAATTCCTAACCATATAGCCAGTCCAGTTTTTGAGTCAGTTTGATTTGAGATGCTAAGTCATAGTTAATGCAAATATCCACATAGATTCAGACCTTCCAACATTCTTCTCTCTATTCATATCCATCACAGACTTCAGAGATAATTGACCTATTATTCAGTGGGAGAAGTCCTTTCCACCCACTTTCCTCCCCCCCGTTTCCCAAACCATTCCCTCTCACTTAAAGCCTTCCAAAACTTTTAAGACTTGATACTCCAGAGTGCTAAGCACCCTGGCCCTGATTCAGTAGAGCACTTACACATAGGAATAATTTCATTTGAAGTCAATGCAATTATTTGCATGCTTTAGTTGCTTTGGAGTGAATTGCTCCATATTCAATAGGGTGGAGTCCATCGAGTCCTTTCCTGGCTGTGTCCCTGATAGACAGAGAGGAAAGCTACAGTAGCTCTTTTCAGTGCTTGCCCCACTGGAGAACAAAAGGAAGCGGCACCTAGAAAGGGTATTTCTGGGCAGGATGGGGCTGTGGTTCACTAATGCTGTGTTGTAAAAGGCTTGTTCTGATTGTAGTCTTATCAGAGCCTGAGAGATTATTCTTATCAGAGCGTGTAACAATATTTTTATCAGCTTGAAAGATGATTCTTTTATGCCAGGGTGGCTGTAAGCCTCTTAGGGCCTTTCCTTTTATTTACTTCTCTGCTACACTTCTCTGCTTCTCTTCAATTAGAGTTTGCCCTTTGATATGAAAGCTCACAATAGATTGACATTTGACATATAACACTGTGCTGGAGGTGTTTTACAGTGTGATGTGCCTGGGTATGTGATTTAGACCACTGCCTTGTAGTTGTCAAGTATAAGCTCATCTCAAGTAGGGCTCCAGTGCCTGTTTTAGGAGTTTTAGCCTGAGATTTTATCTGTGTTACTTCAAGCTGTTAGTTTGTGCTCTGGGGTGAGCTAAACAGCTCTTTGGGACAGAAACATCCTTCTATTATGTATGGAGTCCAGAGTAAGATGGTACCTTTTAAACAACAACAGCGATATTAATGATAAAATGATAATAGCCCTGCCAGTTCCATCTTCTCTGCCAAAACCCCAACCCGGCCAACATGCACATCCTTGTATTTTGGTATCCTAGTTTGGAAATCTCAGCAGTCTCCCTGTCCAGTCCTTAAAGGAGTGGTGATGGAGGGGCATCAACAGTTGCTTCAGGCCTCTTGTGAAGCCTGTTTGTGTTGCCAGGGCGTTACCTTAGGCGTCAGCAATGCAAGGGGCTCCGTAGGATAGTTTTTACTCTGCCTGCTAGAGTAAGAATTATGTGTATGTCATCTCAAAGGTGTCACTGCAGCCTCAGAGCTGCCAGACAGGGATGTGGGCTGCAAAAGGCTCCTAAAATGGTGCCCAGAGGTCCCCATGTAAAATGCCCAGCACAAACACAGAAGGAAAAGAGTTATGTCTGCACCAGACCCAGGAGCAGGGCCAGAGTAGGCTCAGGAGCACGTCCCCCAGGCAGCCACTGTGCCTCACTGCCAGTGTGGTGCCTTGGTGAGAACACCCTGGCCCTGGGGTAGCAGGGGCAGTGCATCCTTGGGGGCTGTCCCCCAGGGCAGTGCAGCTGGGTCCCAATCACCTGGCCAGGGGGAGAGAGGCTGGCTGTAGGGCTGCAAGCCATGCTTGGCCTCTGGCCCTGACCCCTTTTGTTTCCTAGCTTAACCAAAGTCAAAGAGACCGGCCTTGGCTGTTCATGTTTGCAGTGTAAATGAGGACACAGAAAACAGTGTGAGTGCTCAGTGGTTTTTATTTTATCACCTTCATGCTCCACTACTCCCTTCCCACAAGCAGCCTGTGCATGGGGGTTTGTGTGCTTTTGTTGGTGCTGCAGATGTGGCAGGAGCAGCCATGCACTGAGTGAATGCCAGTGCATAGTACATGGCCCAGTCCAAACCACTTGGCAGCTAGGGAAGGTCTGAAACGTCCCTGTCAGCGGCAAAACCCACTGCTGCACCTTCCCTCTCACTCCAGCCTTACTGTGCCACAGCCAGAAAAGGAGCAGGAAAAGTGCCATGGTGAAGGAAAAAAGAAACACTGGAAAACAACTGAAAGTTGTCTGGAGAGAACCACTCCTGCTCCTCTCCAGAATTATCAGCAGGGATGTAAAAATCATAGCTTGTTTCATAGCAGAGATGGGGTATAAGTGGTGTGAATGCAAGGCACATGTGTAAGGGACCCGACCCCAGGTTTGCCTGGCTCAGGGACCAGGATGGTGAGGTCAAGCCTTCCTCTCCTGCAGTACACAGCTTGAGGGAGCAGCCTGCACCCCACTGCTGCTCCCCCCATGCTCCCAGTACTGTGGCCAGGTGCCAGCGCAGAGCATCCTGGGGAGTGTGTGTGGATCGGGATTGTGCCCCAAGAGCAGTGAACACTGAGCCCAGTGCTGCCCAGGACACAGGCATGGGGGCAGACACACGATCCTCCTTGGCAGCAAGGGCCTGCATGCATTTTTGGAAGTTATTTGGGACTATTTCTCCCATGGGCTGTGCTGTCTGGGTGCAGTGCAGGCAGTAAAACCCAATGGCAGCAGTGCTGGTGGGGTCCTCACCCCATGGCTCCCTCTCCACTCGCTGGCAGTGCCATACAGGGAGTTGCAGCTGCTGGGTGATGCACCCTGAATTTACATTGCCTAACCCTCCCTATTTTTTGCCTGTTCTTGGCAATTTTTAACTCCACCAACTTCCACTGAGAAAAAATGCCCAGTGGACCCCCCCTCTCCCTCCCTTTCCCTGTAGGGCTTCTTGTCCACACATGGAAAAACATGCTGGTGCATCCCACACAGCCATGCCAACTTCTGTAAATGGGGTCACAATTCCCAGCAGCTGCACCAGGCTGGATTTGCTCATCTTTGCTCCCTGGCACTCCCAGGGTTTGTGCTGCCAAGGAGCTGCTGCTGACCAGCTGCCTGCCCCACTCTGCCTCCTCAGTAGGAGCTGTGTTGGCCCTCAGGGTTGTGGTGAAAGCATTTGGGGTTGTGGCTGGAAAACTCCCCACACTCAGGCACCTGGAGGGAAACCAACCAGATGTTTGGTTTTTTGATTTTGTTATTTTTAATTTTTTTTTTCTTGGAGACCTGAATTTACAAGCTAACCTAGTGGGGATTTTTTTCAGCTGGTATGGGAAAGATTTGTACGGGGGAAGAGGAAAGGGACTTGTCCCTAATTTCTGAATACTTACAGCTGGTGAAAGTGGCAATAGGAATGTGTTATTCACCATGATTGCATCTATCACTCCTTCTGATGTAGGTAAGTAGGTCTCCTCCACAAAAACATGGGCCTGAGCTGCTTAGGAAGAGGCTGTTCCTTCCAGAAAACTTCACAGGGATTTAATGAGGAGCTGGATCAAACTTTCAAGGTAGCTTGTATAGCTTTTTTTAACAAAAACCAAAATCTAATCTTGACATGATATTGCAAATTGATATTATACAAAAGGAATGACAAAGCATAGCAAAAATACCCTGTACTTCTCTAATCTCCAGCTCTAACTTAAAATCCTTGCTTCTCTTGGAGTTTTGCTAGGACAAGAGGCTATGGACAGAAACGGGAACACAAGAAGTTCCACCTGAATATGAGGAGGAACTTCACTGTGTGGGTGACTGAGCACTGGAACAGGTTGCTCAGAGAGGTTGTGGAGTCTCCCTCCCTGGAGATATTCAAAATCTATCTGAACACAATCCTGAGTAATGTATTTAGGGGACTCTGCTTGAGCACGGAGGTTGGACCAGATGACCTCCAGTGGTCCCTTCCAACATTATCCATCTTGTGATTCTGTGACTGTGGTACCAGCTGGGCTACATTTTGCCAGAACCAGTTGCATCATGTAGATATCCCAACTGCAGACTGACAAGTTCTCTGGCCAAAACCCCCCCAACTTGATGATATGTACCTGGCCTGTGTGATGCCACCACAAGGAACCTCGTCATTAGTGTTTTATGCAGATATTTATATTTGCATGAGCTTCACAATCGCATTTGAAGCCCTTGAGCTGCTGGGGCACTCACTGCTTGCTGTGAGGGGCTGGGGCCCTCAGCAATTTACAGGGTGGAGCCCATCATCTGGCTTTAAAGTAGCTCCTTATGAATGTTCTAGACTGAGAGCAGAGGGACAGTGGCACTTCCCACTGCTTGTACCCAGGGGAATAAAGGGAAGTGGGATTAGTGGGAGTTTTCAGAAGCCTCTAACTCACCAGCAGCACATAAATATCTTCAAGGGTTTGCCCTGAGGTGCTTCTTAAAAAAGCAGCCGGGTTAAAGTGGCTTTGCTAAGTTTGTTCCCATGAATATGATTTTCCCCAGGCACACTTTTTACATATACCTGTTAGATAAAAGCTACCACACAGTAAAAGAAAAACAACACACAACCCTCTTAATTAAACATATCAGGGCAAGGAGGTTCCACAAAAAAAAAAAAAGAAAAAAAAAAGAAAAAAAAAAGAAAAAAAAAAAGATGTGGCTCTAGTTTACAGAGCCCTGAGAAATAAAGCTATGGTGGTCTGCCCTGGTTCCTGCACAGAGCCTAGGCTCAGTGAATGCTGGTAGCTCACTGCCCAGTGATGGCAGGCATTAGAAAACCCAACTTAAAAGCTTCTATCAGTCTGTTTTATGGGGCTGGTCCTTCTGGGTGTACCCTGCCTGCAGCCTTGTATCTATCTCCCTGCTTAAGTTGTCTTCCTGCCTATCCAGTCCATGCTGGGATCCCAGCAGCCCCAGACCCCTGTGGGCTTTTCCAAATGCATGATATATTTTGGAGGATGGGCTCCTTTCGTGCCAGCGATGATGCAACGCTCTGTCCTCCTTATCCCCTCCTTGTTCTCTGTAGGGCTCCCCTGCTTTTTTCTTTCTCAGCACCAGGTGAGGGTGGGCTGTCCAACTCCTCTTTGGCAGAGGTGTGACCCCCTCAGTGTGGCAAGCAGTAATTTTTACATGGCTATTCCTAGCTAGCCAAACATGGGCTGTGGAAATAATCCTAAGGTGCTCAGGACCTGGGAGAAATGAGTAGTTTACTTTGCCAAGAGCACAATGTGGAGGAAATGGAAGCAACAACTACTGCCAGCAGAAAAACCAACTGCTGGATATGTCTATTTTGTGCCAGTCAATGCAATTATGCCGACAGCTTACTTTGATGTAAACTCATTGTTGTGAACAAGCCTGCGATCTTGTATTTGAAAGCCAAGAAAATTCTCTTGTTGAAGATTTGGAAGCTGCAAAGGCTTTTGCTGGGGTGTGATGACAGTATGGACCCACGAGATATGCCTTTCACAATACATCAGTTTGGGGCATTGTGGAGGGAGGGAAAAGATGGAAGGGGGAGATGCCTTTACCAGGTAGAGGCTGCTAAGCATTGGGTGTGAAAAACCAATGTGTTTTGTTGGATGAGTTTGTGTTGGATAAGTTTGTGCTGTCCTATCTGCCCTGCTGCAGTCTGTGCTCACAGGGCATTTTTGGGAGGGACATACTGGTATGGACAAAAGCAGTGGTCTGGTGCCCTGGCAGTGGAGCAGTGGACCTGACCAAAATGACTGATAGAAAACAGAACAAGAGTGGCGTGTGAGACCCGGAAGATAATCCAGACCTAGCAACCCCTTGCGAGAGCGACAGCAGCAGCTTATCTCGCTCTGCCATCAGTCTGCTGCTCATGGGAACCCATGCAGCGCAGTATTTATTCGGAGGGCAGTTGTGTAGGTGGCCGAGCCTGTTATCGCAGGAACGCAGTGTTAGTCATGAGCGCTGACTTGCCAGACATGCCTTCTGCATGCGCCTTCTCGCGCTGCAGCAGCTTTATCTCCTGCCGGGGCGCGGGGCCTGCCAGCTTGGCATGGGAATGCGGCAGGATGGGACTTGATGTGAGGAGTCTGCGAGGGAACCCAGCGCTTCGGCTGCATTTCCATGTCTAATTCACGTTTGAATTAATGCGGCGCACATGGAGGCGCTTACAGCTAACAAGTGGTTGTGGTTTTTGTTTTGTAAATCGTTATCTCGCTCTCAGATCGATGAAACTGCTCTGTGGCCGACAAACAAAGTTAATGTTCTACGGCTTTCAGATGAGCGCAGCTCTTAGGTTGGGTGCCCAACTTTGAGTAAACTTTCAGTGGCTCTTGGAGACACAGATCCCCTCAAGGGTGATGAAAGTGGGTGCAGGAAAACAGAGGGTCCAAAGTGAAAAATTCCTTGTGTTTAAACCTTGAAATCTCATATTTTCCTGCATGTGGGAGAAGTAACTAAAAATGAAGGGTCATGAAATTACACCGTGATGAGCCCTGGTTTTAAACAAGCATGACTGAATACAAAAACTTTTTCGCCTGTGAAGAATAATAAGAAATGTCATGCCAGTTGCATGGCTGCTAAGGTAATTTCCCCTCCTTTTGGCTGTTCCAGTAGCATTAAAGCAAGGAAACGTAGTATAGACTTTTCAACACAAAAAAGTGTAGGGAAGTGTGCTCTGCTGTGAGCAGGTTCCCCAGAGCAGCTGTGAAGGAGGGGCTGTAGGACCCCATTGCAGGGAGCTGTGAGGCTGTACTGAAGGAGGCAGAGGCAGCTTTGGTGGGTGACACACATCTGAAGCCTGGTTTCACCAGCACCCTGATTTGTGAAGGCATTCCCATCCTCTGCCACGCTGTTAATTTACCTGCACCACAAGTTGCCAAGGTTATTTAACTATCATTTTCTTGCTACATATTGATTTTATTCTATTGCCTGAAGGTATAGAAATAATTAGCAAAAGAGTCTTCCCACCGCATTTACTATGTAGTTAATTAGAAGTTTTATCACATAGAGTAGTCATGTGAGAAAAACAGCGCTGTAGTAACTCAGGTGCTCTCTTCCAGCTGATGTGAAATGGCAGGTCTCCATTGACTCCTTGTTGTTTTACAATAGCAGCAGGAACATAGCTCCAAAAGACACAGGAAACACCAATGGCTTTTGTTTCATAAACTCTGAGGCCCAGCATGTGCTCCAGGGAAGTTGTCACTATTTAAGCAGCTTGTTGGAGGGTTAAGGAGACTTGTTGTAAATCAGTGCACTCCACAGTTTTCTTTCTGTCCCGTGGGAGGAGGCTGGCAGGTCTGTGGCATTTCTGCACTCTTCGCATTCACCTAGTGTTTAGATGGTCTGGGACAGCCAAGATAAAAGTTTGCCTCTGGGTTCAGGGACTTTGGGGCTTACCATAGTCATACCAAATGCCCTTCAGTGCATATCTGCTGAGGTTTTTCCTGTGGAAGAATGGGTTTCCCTGCATTGACCAGCTTTACCATGGCAGAAAAGCCTTTATTGCCTTACAGTGCCAAACCTCTAAGTCAGATAGACAGTTCAAGCCTCCTTCTTCTCCTCTCTTTCACACTCGGGATCCATGCAGATTCTCACAGGAAGGTGGCATTGGGTGCTGTGCCTGCCTCAGGAGGTGGCCAGTTGGTCACCTCCACTGACATCTCTAAAATGGTTGCCCTGGTAGAGTCTGGCAGCATCTGGCTCGTGGCTCATGGAAGGGCAGAGACTGTGGGGTGGCATTTTGTGTGCCACACTTGAGGGTGACAGTCACTGATCAGCTTGTGGGTGTCATGAGCTGCCTCATGTGTGAATGCTGTCTGTGAACTGTGCTTACAGGTGCTGCTGGAAGTAGCAGGAAGGAGCTGTGATCATGTGTATGTGTACACAGCAGAGATGAAAAGGAAACTTGCACATGCCAGTAGGTACTTTGGGCATTGATAATGAATCTCTCCCTTGTAACTGAGTGGCTTAAATCCAGCCTAGAGAGAATAATGTTTATTCCTGAAAAGAAGGCTCTTCAGCATGTTTTTCTGGCTGCAGTCCAACATCTGATATCTGTTTCTTAAACTGGGATAGGTACATGTCAATCCTGGAAAGAAACTGGGACTGGTGGTTAGATGAAGGTATATCTCAGTCTCACCCCCTAAAAAGTGGCTCCTGTAAATCTGGGAGGAAGCATATGCTGGCTTGGCTAGTGTTCCATCTGTAGAACCTCATCTCCCTGGAAGAAGTGATGTGCCAGACAGCTGGTGGTCCTCTGAAGCTGCTCCCATTGAAGTGCTTGTTCCATATTGTGGCATGCAGAGAGCATTTGTGCTTTGGCAGAGAAGGCAAGACCGGCCAGGAGCTGCATTCGAGACAAGGACTGCTGCTTTCTGCTGAGAAGACAAGGTCTCAGCGCTCAGTCACATGGACTTAGGGGCTGGTGGCATGACCCTGGAGAGGTCCCCAGTCAGCAAAGTCAGGGTGGGTGGAGGTGCAGAGCAGGACATCTCCCACCAACATCCCAGGGAGGACTCTGAGCAGAGACCAAGGTTTCAGCAGCTTCAGGCTCTGCTTTCAGATCCCCCACTGTAAGGTGCTGTAAGCAATGTGCCTTTTATTTCTGTAATCACTGGTCTACTTACATGGTACCTGCTCTGGGGCTGGGTGCTATGCATTTTCCTGTTGTTCCCTGCAGCCTTGATTTAACTTGATGCTCTTCTAGAGGCTGGGAGCTTCTCTGCAGAATCACAGTCACCTGAGGTGCCCCCTGTGCCAGGGGTGCAGGCAGGCTGCCTGCCTGGGGAGGCACAACCCAGTGGTGAGCCCTGGGGATCTGTGTCACCTTCTGGATACTCTGCTGACTACCTAGGGCTGGTAGCAGCACCTAAGTTAGATGTCTAAAATTAACCCAAGACTGATGTGTGATGGTCCTCCCCATGCCTTCACAAACACACTGTTTTTTAACCACATTCACATTTCTATTTTGCTGATGGCTGGTTTTTCCAGCTGAAGGCCTTTTAACCTACAGTCAGTGTTGTGAAGTGGCTCATTCCTAGGTGACTGACACTGGGTGTTGTGTCTGGCTCAGGAGGTGGCCAGCTGACCACCTGCCCTGACATCTCTGAAATGGCCTCCCTGTCAGAGTCTGGTGGTGTCTGACCTATGGTTCATCAAAGGGCAGGGGCTGTGGAATTTTTCGTGCCACTCTTGACAGTGACAGTCATTGATCAGCTTCTGGGTGTCATGAGCATGTGGAACCTTGTTCTGCAAATCAGTGTTGGGGCCTGGAACAACAGATCATCTATTTTGTGCACCTCAAGACTGTGGTCTGAGATACACGTTCAGCTTGGACAATATTAGGCAGTACTTAAAAAAGCAATTCGTCTTGCATCAGCAGAAAAAGAGAAATTGTGCTTGCCAAAATCCCCGTCCTCTTAGATATTTATCAATGTCTTGTCTAGCTTAGATAATATATTTGCATCATAGCACAAAGCTAATATTGTGTTAAAAGTGATGGTTCCATCTCAATCTTGCAAAAAGAACCTGTAAGTTCAAAATTAATAACTTCAACTTTAATCTGTAAATGTATTAGAAACAGCTGGGCTAATTTAATTGGTTCTTCAAAGAAGGCTTCTTTTTTTTTCCTTTAAATATCTTGATAAGAAATATTGCTTGCTCAGTTATAATTTAAGGCAAGTTCACGTTGAACCAGCTGTGCTAAAGGAAGATATTACCATTGCCTGCCCACTGGTTTCTGCTTCTGTGCCAGAGGGAGGAAGCTGCAAGAGTGACAGCCCACTCTGGTGTGTCGTGGTGGGATCCCTGGGAGCACTTCCCAGGCACAATCCTCCTGCCTAGAGCAAGCAGCTGGCTCTGGTGGTTTGAGGGTTTGCCCTCAGCACGAGGTGCAGGGCAAGCTACTGGGCAGGAAGACAACGTGAAGCCCTGACTCGATCTGCCAGCAAAACCACTTGTTATCTGTAACCCGCTGGAGATGAAAGCAGCTCTGTTTACCTATTTAAACTCTTGGAATGAGCCCATTGTGGCTGCAGTATGTTTGGGAGGAAAGCAGGTTATGGGCATGTCGTGGTGGTAAGCTGTTGAGCTGACACAGCAAGATGTGGAAGTCTTGTCCTTCCATAACTCCAGACTTAGAGTGGACTGTGATGCGTGGCAGAGAAATGTACCCCAAGCAGTTTTGGACTGGAAACAGGAGAGGCTGCTTGTATCTGCAGCCATGGCAAGGTGCCGGATGGTATTTCCAAATGGTGGATGAGGAAAAGGGCAGCAAATCTTCAAGTGCCTATCATAATTAAAGTGGACCCTGAGCTTTCAGGTATTTTAACTTGCAGAATGACTTTGCATCTGATGGGAAGCAACACTGGTGTCTGTGTTTGGATTCCCATGGGCTGCATGAAAACTCTATGGGGAATGCCAACCAAAGCCATTTCAATTCTTCCCTGTGATCTTTATATATTATCCTTGTTTCAGTGTCAAACAAGACATTTCACAACTCAACGTTGCTTATCTTGTTTATGGTGAAACCAGTGATTCAGTTGCTGGAGAGCAGAGAATTTGTAGTGTCTCACTATCAAATATATAATTTCTGGGGTTGATCTTTGAGCCTCTCTGATTGTGAAGTGCTTGGGAGCTACCATACCTGTAGCTAGCACTTCTCCCAACTGGTGTTCTTGCTGAGGCTTTCACAGTCAAGTTTTAGCAGGAGGAAAAAAGGGGAGAACACTGGAATTTCCCTCTGCAAGTAGCTAATCAGGAAGCAGTGGTCTCCTTGCACGCCTGACATTAACCTGCAGGTGGGAGATTCCCAGAGTCCTTTCCATCTAGCAGAAGATATCATGGTTGGAATCTGTTATCTTCTACTCAGAAGCCATGTATTAAGGGGTTTCCCTTTCAGTAGCTGCCTGGAATGCAAAATTTTGAAGAAAGGTAATCATTTATCACTACAGGAAAATACATTGCTTGCTAATTGAATTAAAATCAAAACTTTTCATGCCTGGCTGCTTCTGAGGGAGAAAACAAGCTGGCCATAGTAAACTGGTATCATCCGAACTAGCTTGACATCAGCTTAACGAATTTCTGACTTGAGGATGAACTTTCCTCCTACAACACACACATCTGCAAACACACCTGTGAATGTGGCAGGTGGAGAGGCTGAAATTCAGCATGCTGCTCTGGATGCAGATCTGCCTTGAAGCAGTGCTCAGGGCTTGATTCCCTTTGACAGCTCTTTCAGTGACTCTAATATTTCTGGGGATCATGAGGCTGTGCTGAAATGCCAGCAGCATGACAGAGAGGGAGGAGTGGGATCTGTCAGGAGCAGAGGATGGAAAGAAGAAAAGGCCCAGTGGGATACCAATCTCATTCTTCCACTGTTTCTGACAGGGATGGTGTTTGTGGGGTGGTTGAAGGACGCCACATCTCTCTCTGGATGTGCATAATGTGGTTTGCAGGAGCTGTTGGTCAAAGCAAGGCCAGAGGACTTCACCCTGACTTGAAGAATTGTTTCCATAAATGTTCTGCTGACTTCCCAAAGGTGGTGAAAAATGCTCTCATCCAAACCAGATCTACACAGTAAAGGGATCAAGTTTTGCAAAATATTTAATCACTGCAGCTCATACATCTGAGTAACTTGCCAGATAATAGCTGTTTTCACATTCTTAACTAGAGCATTGGCAGTTGTATAACTGGAGAGGGAAAAGGAACTTGGAGCAGCAGCTGTGGCAGCTCTGGGTGGGGTGAGGACAGTGGCACCAGGGAGGTGTGCAGGGGAGAGGAGCCAGACCTGTGCAATGTGAAGTGAAAGCTCAACCCAAGCCCAGGAGCTGCATTGTGGGCAGTTCCTATTCACTTTCTGTTTCTGATTTGTTTTAGTATCAGTCAAGGGAGCTCCACACAGGCCCAGAGTTGCTCCAGAAGCCGTAGAAACCTGCATGGTGGGGAGCAGGGAGTACTGTCCCCCTTCACAGTCTGGCTCTTTGCCTGGCATGGGAGCTGCTGCTGGACCAGGGGTCACTTTGTGTCCTGCTTCAACCCACCAGTTCACCCTGAGGTGTTTCTCTTCCTCCTCCCTTACATGGGAAGGGCTTTTCTTTAGCTCCCTCTTAGAAAAAGGATTGGCAAGGTGCACTGTGGACAGCAAGCAGGAGCTCCCACGTTTGAGGTGACAATTCCTTCCTCACAGCTCATGCTGCTCTAGCACAGCAGTGCTGGAGGTGATGCCTGCTGACTCACAAGAGCCACTTCCTTGGTCCTGCTGCGCAGAGGAGTGAGGCACTGAGCTGAGGACAGCCAGAGACAGGATTTGGCAATGGAATGAGCCTCACCATCTTCTTTTGGGGGTGTGCAGAGCAATTCCCACGCATCTGCTGAGTCAGTCCCATTTGATGTGCTTGGGTGCTGGCAAGCCACTGCTTGAGGGCAGGAGACTGGCATGACACAGAGGCAGGTGCAGGGAGAAGGAGGAGAATTAGGCTGGGTGTGAGGTGCCAGTATGGGCACTGCCAGGCATTGAAGGGCTTAGATGAACTCCTGCATGAGAAGGACAGGGCTCAGACCCTGCAGCCTCTTACCCATACACCAGCTGCCTTGCTATGGATGCTGTGCATTAAACCCCAAAGCAGATTGGTTCAACAGTATTTTTTTCATTATTGCACTTACCCTGCCTTTCCAACTCACTCCTTTTCTTGTGTTTCTAATGAGCTGGAGAAGTGCTTTGTATGTAGACAGGTTCTACCTCCCATAAGGGGCTGTTCAGGTTACTGGGAGATGCTTCTTTTTCCCCAGCTCCAGCTGGCTTCTTCAAATCCAGCACCCACTGGAGGCTGTTTAAGTTACACAAAAAGGAAAGAAAACCACAAATCTGTGTGGTTTTAACCTTTTAAAACAGGCATTATCCATCAATTTAAAAACGAATAAATTCCTCCAAAAGAGGAATTGACAAGAGCAAAGGGGAAATCAGTGACTTTAAAGATTCTTGGCTTGGTTGAATCACCCAACCTGCATTTCTGAAGTTAGCTTCCTAAGCTGCTGAAATCACTCGCAACAAAAGTATCTTAGAAAAAAATGAGAGTGATCTTCTCGGTTTCTCTCTCTCTCTAAAACCAGAAAGTGCTCTTTGACAAAGGACATCACTACTACGTGACGTAGGAGGCCCTGTTGAGCCGTCTTGCTACAAACTAATTTGGTGAAGAATTACTCAGCGAAAGCTCCCTTGAAGCAGGTGAGACATACGCACTGAAATCGGCTGCTTCCTAAAAGCAAAATGAGTCTGCACGGTGCTTTGAGAAGAGCTGGTTTATGAATCAGGGTTTCCCCAGAGATGAGTGGCTCTGATTGTCAGGGTTGCTGCTGGGAGGTTGTTTGCTTTGCTCAGTCCTTGCTCTGGCTGGGCCAGGTTGAACTGCCGTGGCTGGAAGCTTCACAGAGGTTGTGCTCACAGTTTTAAAGGCAAAATTATCTCTGCCATCTGATGGATGTAAACAAGCTGACAGTGTTTCAGTGCTGACTAGGGAGCAAACACATTGAAGAGGGATCCTTTGGTAGAAATATCTGTTGGTGTGTGGGCTGGCTGCAGTCACTACAGATGCCACCCCAGCCTGGAAGAGAGAATTGCTCTCCAGGAACAAGCCTGTGGGACCATGGGCATGGGCCCTGTCCCATTTCCTCTTCTGATCTTCAAAAAGTGAACCTGGCCAGAGTATGGCTTTTGTTTTTAGGATAGAAGCTGGTTTGGGGTATGAGTCCTGTAATCTGTTTTTCACAGGTTGATCCCTAACCTGCTGCACTGGGAAGAGGACCACATATGGAGCAAGACACTGCAATATTTGCTGCCAGATGCTGGTGCCTCCTGTGCAGTGCTAGATCTCTACATGCAAGTCTGACTTGTGGAATGTTATCATCAATGTTACTATTTTTCTACCTATTCTTTCCACTGGTTGTTGGTGTGAGCACTTGGTGCACACTGGCTATCAGTCAGAGGTTGAGCTGAATGGAATAAATCAGATTATCTCTGGCTCCTGGTGGTGTATGTCACAACCCCAGCTATCCATGGGATGTTTGCATTGTGCCTCATGGTGCTGAAATGGGATTTGTCAGTGTTAGCCCTAAGACCCCATGGGATCGGAGCATCCAAGAGAAGCAAGTCTGTGAAACAGAAACTTTCCAGCAGCTGCTGCTTGGTGTGAACTGCTGGGGAGGAGTTCACCTCTGATTCACTGCCCGCCATCCGCAGGGCTGGTTCCTGCCCAGATCCTTCCCAGCCAGAGGGCTCTGCTCCTTCCCTCTTCCCATCAGGGGAGTAGAGAGGTCACTGGGTCTGTACAAGCTGCTTTTGAACGTGTAGAGTTGAAATGTTACTCAGGAATATATTAAATTGTAGTGAGAAGAAATGGAAGCCACCCAAGGCTGAATCAGAAACTGAAGAAAAATACAAGACCAGTATAGAAACAGTGTCTTTCCACAAAGCCTGTTAAATTCAGTACACTTTAAAGCAGTGAAGAATTTTGGAAAGCTGCCACCAGGTCCGGTAGTGTGAAAATGAGTTGAAGGCAGGGTGTGGATTATGTAAGGAAAGAGAACTTTTAAAAAATTTATTTTTGTCCTTCTACTGGAGAAATTAATTCCTGTGCACTGGATCCTGTCACTTTTTCCCTCTTGTTGAAATGTTTCTAAGGAGATAATAGGTTTCAATTTTCAAGTAACCTGTGGCTTTAACTCATACTTTCCAGCCCAGTTGCTGTGTAGTTTGTAGTGATATATACTGAATTTCAGGTACCAGTGAAATTATTTCAGTGAATCTGCAAATGTAGAAAGAAGCCAAAACTTTGCCTTGATGCAAAGGAAAGCAAGGAAAAAAATAATAAACAAAGGACTTTCCCAGGCTTATTCCATCTCTCCTTGATGTCATTTCGTCTAACATTTATTTGAAAATCAAAACATGAAAGCATGTGCACTTCCTGTTCCTCACACTAGTTATTTCTGAAGGAGAGGAAATGATTGTTTCCCTATTCTGTTACTACTTTTGTTCTGATTCAAATGTTAGCTGATCAACACTGGATACAGATCTGTCCAGATATTTCTCTTTTATTCGTCTTCCACTTTTCCAATTTCCCAACCTGTATTTTGCTTTACAGTCTGTAGCAGGCAGGCTGCTGCTGTGGGCCCAGAAACCACAAGAGTGTGGAAGAGTAACAGAGCACACACCACACACATGCTGATATTTTTATGAAATCAGGTCAGTTGTTTTCAATCCCTCTGGCCAGCAGAGGAAGATGACGTCTTGTGTTGTGATAATTCTGAAAATCCCCTGTCGCTTTCAGCATGAATCAGAAGAGAACTGTTCCTGTTTGTGGGGCAAAAGCAAAATTCAAATGTCTGTGTGCTGTGGTGAGATGAAGTCAGGTGGGCAACCTCACTGCCCCCAAACACAGAAGCCAAAAATCTCCATCGGATAGCTAAGGTTTATTCTTACAGTCCTCCTCCTATGAGATTGGGAAGGGCACAAGGCAAATGTGAGTGAGCTGATAGTGGCTGACAGGGTACAGCTAATATTGACTCAGGATCTCTACCCATGAGCTGTAGCCCTTGGAGATGTGTCTGTTCTCAACTGCCTATTCTGAAACGTCAGTATTTATATAATAAATAATTCTTCAAATTGCTTCCCTAATTCTACTGTTTAACTTGAGCTAAGAGTTTCACATTTGGTAATAAATGTCCAAGACCTGTATTAGAGGTGTAGGTTTGAAACCAGGACATATCCTATTGCTCATTTTCTGCCAAAAGTTAACTTGCAGTCCAATTATCAGATATCTTTTTAGCCAGCACATGTTTCTGGCTAACAGGTTACTGTGAGTATGCCTACCAAAAATCATGCAGGTATGTTTGTCCTGTGGGAACTCTTCCTCCTTTCCACAGACACCCATGTGCTCCTGCTGACTCACGTAGCGTAAGGAGCTGTCCCATAATTTTGGTGAGAGTGCTGCTAGACTGGGTCTGGATCAGAGGGATCTTGCTATGCCATTAGTTATGGTTCAGCAAGGGCTTTTCCTTTTCTGGTCTATTTTGCTCTGGGGCCAGATGGATTGGAAAATCTTATATCTGATAGCACTGGTACCAGTCTTCTTTCTTGTATAGTTAAAACTGGGGGGATGGCAAAGGACTGTGATTTCTGAGAGAAGGCTCCTACATGTTTTCAGAGCTGACTTCATGTTGCCTCTCGGTGGCAACATGAGTTGTTTCTTGTTTTGGAAGTATTGCAGACAAAAGGTGCCTTTGCCTGTGGCTTTGCTCCGGTCAGGGCTCCTTTCCATGTCCTTGTGGTGCCATGCTGTCCCCAGCATGACCAAAGGGAACCAGGTGGGCACGCAGCTTGTCTGCCAGTGTGCCGAGCACTTGCCCTTTCAGTGCGTGCAGAAAACACTCAACACTTCTGCAAAGATTAGGGCAAGTTCTCTAAGGTCACAGGGAAGGTCAGGGGACAGAAAAAGAAGTAAATCTAGATCCTGATACACTACACTGGTCCAGACCTACCTTCTTCCCCTCTCTCCTGTGCTCAAGGAAACCACCTTCTTCCTTTGCAGAGAGCATTTCCTCCTGCACGAGGCTTTTGAAACCGTGGGATCATTGCTGCAGGTCTCTAAGCCATGTTTGTCCTGCCCTGGGGGAGGCTGCCCTCTCCCTGTGCTGGCCAAAGGATTGACCTGCCTCCCTATTTTGCTCTACATTCCTTTCATGGTGAAACTGTTACTAGATGAATTCTGGCTGGGTTCCCAATGGCATGAGCTTTGTTTTACAAAATTCTCACTAAATGTCCATGTATAGGAGAAGTCACAGCCAGATCTTTCCAGGAGGTCTTGGAGAACAAGAGGGATGAAAGCCCATGCTGCCTCCCTAAGTGCAAATTAGGGAAAAACTCCTGATGGGCAGAGGCAAAACACAAGCTCAGGGATGGTGTGGCAGCTTCTTCCCCTAGGGCTGATGAAGGACTGGGAGCACATACATGACCCACAGAAAAAGATGTTGATTGCCTGTGTCTGTCTCGCCTGTGATGCAAACCTAGCGGGGCTGAGTCTGCACAGGCTGGAGCTAAGCCAAGTGATGTGTGCTTGGGGTGGCTCACCAACAGCAACAGAGCTGCTGGAGCCTGGCACTGTCCTTTCAAATCTAAATATTCTCTGCAGTGATGTGATTGATCAGAATAAGAGAAATGGGATGGGTTATGGCTGGCAGGACGCCATGTCTGCTCAAGAGTACCTGGGAAGCTGATGGTGGTTGCCAGTGCCAGGTCAGCTCTCCTGGAGCTCCTGCAGGATTGCGCAGTGCCTGGACGGAGCAAAGCTATGCCACGCCTGGGGCCTCTAGACATTGTTGTCCTACAGATAAATAACAGGGCTTGAGCTGCTGATGTTGCTTGTAATGTTGTGAGTCAGGTTTTCCAAAGGGCATGGTGCTGAGCTATGGGAAAAACCAGCCCTGTGTTTAGGTGTCTGCTGGAGTGCTGAGTTCCTGAGAAATTTTGGTGCTCTGCTGCAGGAGCTGCATTTCTTTGGGGGCCATGGCTGGTGTCTTCTGCTCAGGCTTGAGCCTCCCTGGCCTCCCTGGCCCTGTCCTTGGTGTGATGGGCCAGGTCTAGCTGAGATCACAGGGACCAATGTGGTGACGCCTCTGGGGAAGTTCCTGCCTGTACAACTAGGTGAGATCAGGGAGAATTGGCTCCCTTGTATACCAGGCAATTTCTGTGTAGGACTCTATGTTTGTTTTTAAGAACGGAAGTACAGCTGTATGCTTTTCACACTGCATCAGTACCGAGAAAAACCGCTGAGATGAAACTGTCACAGGACAAACCCCAAATCTCCTCAAAATGATTCCAGCTGTGTTTCTCTTTTTACATAACATCGTGGTGTAATATTTTTACTGCTTTTCTGTTTTACTTTTTGTTTATTTGTTTTTTTTGGTTTTGCTTTAGGCCATGGACAAGGTTCAGTGGCAAATTTCAGAGCAAATACCGCAAGTCCAGCGGGCTGCTCATAGACTTCCCCATGCCTACAACAGCTAGTGAGCAAGACTGCTTCATGCATATGTGGGGATCAGCTACCCTTTGGGCCACACCTTTGCTGTGTTGTGTTTTCCCTTACCCTGTATCATATTTTTGTGTCCCATTTTGCCCCCTTTTTTGCTGTGACTTTTAAACATTGTTGAGCGATGGATAATGCAAAGACTCCTTCTCTGATTTTTCCTCTTTTTTTCTTTTTAAAATATGATTTAAAAATCTCCCCCCCACCACCTCTTCTTTCACTTAATGCTGCTAAGACAATATACAGTGAAGCTGGGATCTGGATGGTGGTTTTTAAGGCGATGGCTCCTGGAAACTCTGTGAAACCAGCAGGAATGTTGCCAGAAAACCATCTGCTCACTACCCTGCGATAACAAGCTTAATGGTCATCCAATTTCTGAAGATGTAATTGAGTTATGATTGAGATCACCCACATGGCCCCCCTTCCACCCCCTAATGTAGCAGTAACCCTAACACAGATCATACACCTCCTCAGGGAGAGAAACTTCTGCTGTGGTTCCTCTACCACCCTTCAAGCTGCCCATGGACATAGGGAGAGTAGCTTGACTTTTTGCGCAGCTTGTTATTTTCTCTGAGGAGAAGGCTGAATTCCATGTGAAAGCTACTTAAATGAAATAAAAAGCAATGAGCTGTTTGGGATGCCAGCCATGAAGGATGGAGAGCTGCCTAGGCTCACCTCCTGCAGGCTCTGCAGTCCCTGCCCAGGGCTTGGCTGGACATTTCAAATCCTGCTTGTGGAAATTGTGAGGATTTAGGTTGTTATCATTTGGGGTGTCTTTCTGAAACTGCTGCACAAAGGTCTGAGCTCTTTGAACAATACTTCAGACTACCCCGTAACCTTTTCTGCCAAAAGAGAAAATTAAACTATTTAGTTTTGTTTAGATGAAGTAAATTGTTGTGGTTTGGGTTTTGGTTTTCATCTTTAGGTTGTGTAATTTACTGTAGTGTGTTTCTATGAAATTAACAGAAAATGCATCATTTGGAAAGGAGATTCCTCAGCAGTTTGGCTGGCTGTGACTGGGACATGGAAAATTTTGCTGTTTGAACATTTTTACCCTGACCCAGGGTATTGTTGAAATTGAGGCTGAGCTGTCAGGCAGCAAAGCAGCCCCACTACAATATTCCAAACAAACCTAGTAGTTATCTTTGCAGTGTGGGAATGTAGTATTTGTCTTCAGATTTACCAGATGAGGCACAGAGACTCTTTGGCCCAGCCTGCAAGCCTGCTTAAGCACTTAAACCCAACTAATTTCAGTGGAAATGGTCTGACTAAGCATCCTTTGAATGCCAGGTATGGTCTTAGCTAAGAGGATGTAGACAGCTCTTGAGGATGCAAAGAACATCCTCTCTGAAGGATTGCAGCCAAGGTACAACTGCAGAACGAGATAGCACTTGGGATGGACTCTAAACAAAAGACATGGCTGGGCGTTCTGTGCTATGAGGACAGGCCAAACTGATGTGAGTTCTTTTATATCACAAAAGAAGGTGCTGAAAGCGTAAGGAGAGTAAATGGCTTCAAAGGTTAAATAAGTTCAGTGTCCTGCATGAAAGGAAATCTGTGAGAGGGTGAAATGCCAAAGCAAGATGACACTAAGTAATGATTTATCCTGTTCTGCAAACCATGGTTATAAAATGTGCTGGAAACGCTGTTGGCTGGTTTGTAGTGATGCTGCATGACAATGTCAGTGTGGAGAGTCATCTCTAGTGAGTGCGTGCTCCTGGGAGGATAACATAAAATGCAAGTAGCACTACAAGTTCATGAGAATTCAAACAAATGCTGAAGCAATCGGAAACCATTTTATTTTCTTTGGCAAGATGAATTGTTGGGCAGATGTGAAAGTAAAGATCCTTTTGATGGAAGGAATAAAACTCAGTGTTTCAGTCAAATTTATATTTTTTCTGTTAATCTTTTTTCCCAGAAAAGGCAGGAAGAAAGGACTGAAAGTTAAATTTGCAAGTTAGCTGTTCAGTTTTTGAGCAGTTAGAAGGAAAAATGCTCTCAAAGAAAGATACTTGTGAGTGTTGCAGTTTTTGCTCACATTGTTCATAACATTGTACACCCACATTATGTCAGTCATGATGAGATATTTCTGTTTTTAAGACACTCAGTTGCTCAGCCAGCAGACTAAATCTCAAGGAATCAATGAGTGCCTCCTCTGCATCCTGTCAATGAAAAAGATGTTAATATAAAGAGTACATAAAGAGTGTAATTGAATGAGATGTATGGACTCCTAGTGGAAAGAAAAGGTTATTTTCAATTAAATTTATTCTAGTATTTGCCTCTTTTCAGCTGAGCAACTAAATTGACTTGTCACTCTGAAATGTTTATTTTTATGTCAGTAAAATAATGCAATAAGAATAAATTTAGAGCGTATGAAATTGAAATAACTCTTTTAAAAAATAGATCAAAGCCAGAATTTAAAATATTTGATGTTGGGACAGGTTTATAGGTGTTAACCAGGGAGCATAAGCCTGGTAGATTATTCTTTTCGTTTCCCTACCTCATGTGTGGCTGGAGTACTGTGGGAAGAGGATTACTTATAAGGGGAGAGGAATGTTCAATGTATGGGCAGAAGGGGAGCAAGAAAAAAGAAAGAGGATTTGTCCACTATCTTGTAGTGCCTTGACATGACCCATGTTTTCTTAGTTCCTAATATGTGGCATTCAGCACTTGAAAATCTGGTTTTGGAGATTATTTTTTTATTTCACTCAGCCCCCCCACTCCATGGTTCTTGTTCTCATAGCTTCTTAATCATTCTCCTATGTCTTGGCTTCCTGAAAGGAGCCCATCTGCTCTCTTGCACTGCTTTCAGTCTGCACTGAAACCACAAAACTCAGATTAGGCTCTTCAAAAGCTTTACCAGGCTTCAGGAGCTCCTGAAGCAAATCTGGGCCCGTTTTCATGCAAATCCAAATACCTTTTATGGTTTCGTTTCAACTTGACATTTTGATTTTGAGATTTTTTTGAGCTTCTCAGACCCTACGGCTTTATGTGAAACCCAAAGGGCGTGAACTTACATGAACTAAAATGGAAAAAATATTTAGATGAACTCACTGAAAACTGAAACTACGTTCCCACAACTGTGCTTAATAAACTGCTCTGTTTTTCTCTTAATTGCAGAAGTGGCAACTACTGTTTCACAGCTAGGAGCTGCAGCTAGGCTGAGTTTCCAGTTTATGTGCATTTGGTATATTAAATAGGGATCTTGGTAAATCACTGGTGGTTTGTCCTCTTCCAGTTTTCAGTCAGTAAATAAGGCACCTTCTCTATCTCAGTGTGACCTGAGCAAGGAGAAAATCAAAGTTTTCCCCTGCCAGAGTGTGCTGGCATAGGAGTGATGCAGGGTTTCTCGTCACAGTGGGCCACTCACTGCCACTTCCAGAAAAATTGCAGGGTGTCCTCTACCTCAGTCAGCCCAACTCTGATCATGGTGGGGAAGTCCTGGTACTGCTCTGGCTGAGCAGCTCCAGTATCTCTTCTTTTTGTTTTTTCCCAGCACATGGTGGCTGTGCCAAACAGCCATAGAGGGCACAGATCCCATTGACAGTCTGCTGAATCCCCCACATGAGCAAGTCTGAACTGACCCCTGCCTGGCTGCCCTATGCAAAGGGCAGTACCTCCAGTATTACCCCCGGTGCCTTCCTTCTCAGGCACACAGTGCTTCCAAAGCTGTTCAGGTCTTTCTGAGAGGACAAGCTAATACTGCTTCCCAGCCTGAGTGGCTGAGTGTAGTGCTGGGGAGCTGCATGAGATGCAGGTCATGGAGGGAAATGGAGCTTGCACAGGGCTCTGGTGACCTATGGTGTTATAGTGTCTTGGTGGACATCAAAAACAGGGAAAAGATCTGTGATCCAAAACACATGTCCTGAGTTACTAGCCCTGTGACTCAAAAATTGCAAGGTCCTAGTACCACAAAAGATTTTAGAAATGACAAATGTTATTATGGCATTCTTTCCCTGAGTTTTTCTCTGCAGCTCTGAACCACAGCAACTTTTCTCCACCCTCTTAATTCAGCTTGTCAGTCTGGTACACCCATCAATGTCTGGGGGACTGTCTCTCCGAGAAAGCTCCCATAGATGAGAGGAGCTGGAAGCTCTTGGAACTCTGAAGTTCCCTGTCCTTACGTTAAACCTGCTATGGGACAGGAAATTCTGCCCTAGGTGCTGCAGTGCACAACACGCCTTTCCTGCCCATGCCAAAACAGAGTGGGCTTTCAAAAGGAATTTTAGGAATTGAAAAGAAAATTTATGATACTATGATGAACCTCTCCTTCTCACTTGCTCAGTAGTCCAGACTGCTTTCCCTGCCAGAAGGGACAAAGACAAGTGCTCCCTGCAGGACAGCTGGGAGCAGAGGCAGAGCTGTGGGAAGTGGAAGGCAAGCCTGGGGAGCTGTCCTCACTTCTGGGCTTGGTCCTGCACAAGAGCTCTGTTAACAAGAACATTTTGTCCCTCAGGCTTTGAGCCCAAGATGATGATATGGTTGGCCCCATTAAATGCAATGACTGGTATTAGTGGGCTTTTACTATTTTTTTCATCTTCTTCCTTTTTTTTTTCTTTTTAAAATTTTAAAAGCCCAAAACTCTTGTTGACAAAGCTATTCTCAGGCTCCGACAGGGAAACCCCATAGCCTGTACCACTTCCATATACAGGCAAATAGTGATTTATGACCTTTTGACACCACATTCGTAGTGAGACTTACTGACTAACAAACATGGAAAAACCACTGTGGAGCTGGGGCTGTGAATGAGACTGTGCTCAGCCCCTGGTTTTCACTTTTTCTAAGAAAATGTGTGTGTGGGAGTGAAGGTCTGCCATTTCAAAGGCTGGCTCTGATTTTGTATGTCTGTGTCTATGGGAGAAGTGAGCCAATCCACACCTAGGAAAATGAAGCCTTTTGAAATGAAGCTTTCAAAACCATCAGTTAAGGCTTTTTATGTTGATTAAAAGATTAATATAATTGATTTAAAGAGCATGCAGATCACAGCAGCCCATTAGGGATGTGCTATCTAGAGTTTACATATGGTTACTCACTGCAAATACCATATGTACTGTGAAGTGAAGAAGGTGGTGAGGTTAGTCATGGGTGGAGTGGAGCAAGTTGTCCTCATTAGTTATCTTGTGGTAAAAAACACAGCCACCTTATCTCTTCTAGGAATTTACTATGGGCTTGCTAATGCTTGGTAACCAGCTTGTTTTTGTGTTCTCTTTCAATCCTCTCCCACCAACTTCTCCTGCACTAGAGGCTTTGTTTCTGAAAGTTACCCTTCCAAACCACACTTTGTCTGCACTAGGTCATTGCTGGGACTTGCTGCTTCAAAGCTTCTACAGCTGGTAATAGGCATAAGGAATAAGTGACTTTGCCAGGGTGACAGAGGAAACTGAGCTGGAAATTGAACCCAAGCATTCCCAGTTAAGTTACTTACTTAGAAGTGGTTGGTTTTGGGGTTTTTTCCCCCAGTCTCTCCACATCACTCTCTGAGCCTTTTTTCCCTGGGCCAAGCAGTTAGTTAATATACTAGCCCTTTCTCTGGGGCTCTAACACCAAAGTTTATATAATTCCCTAGCAAACTGGCTTGCTGCCTTTTTTTTTTTTTTTTTTCTTTTTTTTCTTTTTTTTTCATAGACAGGTGTCACAAATAGCAGTTAATCTTTCATGGTGTGGGGACAAAACTACTGATCAGTGTCTGTCCAGTAATTTCTTAAATTTACTTTGAACAAACCCGAGTAATGATTGTGGCTTGACTGTCTTTCTAAGAGGTTTACAGATTCCTCATGGATAGAGAGAAAATTAGGGGCTGCAGCTGTTTTGCTCACTGGCAGATATACGAGAGAGAGATAACTTCCTTAAGAATATTTACGAGTCTTTCACTCCTATTTCTATGTTCAGCTCCTATGCTGAAAATGTTTTGCATCAAGAATTATATGTCTGTGAGAAAGCACATGGAGAATTTATTATATGAACATGGGCTTTTTTTATTGTTCAAAGCTTCCTCTAGAGAAGAGGACCATTAACCTTGACTGCTCCTCCTTTTATAAATATCAGCCTGTTCACCAAAATTGCATTGCTTCCTGGAAGCTTGGTAAAGCATTGAATCCTAAAACAGCTTAGCACGACCAAAACATGGCAAGAAACAGAAACTTGGAGGATTTTAGTCATGCCTGATTGTCATCTGTAATGCCACAACTGCATTGCTTTTGCCATGGCCAGGCTGGCAACACCTTGGAAGATGCCAAGGCGACTTCTGGCAGAGGAATGTCTGTTGAGGATCAGCCTGTCTGTTGGGTTCCATTTGAATAGGTCAGCAAAACAGACAATTTGATTTTTTTCTTTTCCTTTAACCAGAACTGACTGAGTTTCCTACAGGTTTTTCAGCTTCAACTTATGGTTTTTACTATTGGAAAACGTGGTGCGTGGCAGTTTTGGGTGAGTCTCACACTTTCCTATCGTTGGCAGAGCCTTATGAGGTTAAAACTCCTAAAATCAAAGCCATGACTAATGTTTCCCAATTTCCCTTACATCCAAATCACAGGGGTGCTTTTCTGTGTTGCTGATTAAAAAAAAAAAGCCTTAAAAAGTTGTTTAAAGTGTTGTGCATGTGAAACACCATCTGATCATTTTGCATTGGTATAAAAGGCTGCAAAAAGGTGAAGAACTGTGAGCTGTTAGTCCATTCAGAGTGTTTTGCTTTTTTGTGTAGCCTTTTATTAACATTTTTCTGGAGCTTTGTATCTGCTTGGTAATGACAGATAATTTGTATAATGAGGAGTCTGCTGGACATCAGAGTGACAGGTCAGGGTGGGTTCTGCTGACAAATGAGGTGGGCAACTCCCAGGAGAGCGGCCGGAGGAGATGGCTGCCTGGGGGTGTTTCGGGGAGTACACGTAATGAGATGATGAACATGACTCCAATGTTTCTTTTTGGGAATGTAGAAATAATGATGAGTAAGTGCTGAAAAGCAAAGCCCATGAATCCTTCTTTAAAAACAGAGTACACAAGCCATACTCTTGTTTTTAGAGGCATCCTTTGAAGGCTTCAGTCATCTCAAAACCATGCTGTATCTCTGAGTGATATTTTATCCCTAGAAGAGGCCAAATGATATTCTATTAAACAGCACTCAGAAAGCTCAAGAGATGTTTAGATTTGAAATCAGATATCACCCACACATGGCAGATTGTTTTCTGTTTAACGTTTCATTGTGATTTTGTCATTTGTGGGTGCAACAAGAGGCCATAGACATTTATTTCTTGTGGAGACTTTGCTCATCCTGTGACAGTTTATTATAGCTGGCCTGTCTGTATTTTCTGAGCAAATCAGAAGGGGCTGGAAAAATAATAAACCGCCAAAACAGTTGCTAGGGTAGGAGATGGAAATCTATAGCCTCTGAAAATGGAAAATTAAAAATTTCAGAGAGCAGTGGAAAGCATTCATCAGTCAAAACAGAGGACATCATTCAGCTTCACAGTGAGTTGACAAAAACTGCTTACTTGAGACACCTACTGGATCTTGTTTCTCCCCCCTGCTCCTGATTACTTCTGTTTTTACTAACTAGCTGACTGCAATGGAATGGAGCTCCCTTAGCTTTACATGGAAGAAGATGAGGACTGTGCTGTGTTAACAGAGGACACAGTCTTTTATTGCAATGCTAATTTTAGCACAGGTGTGACAAAGCATAGAAATGATGTGGATTTACCATAGACATTAATTTATCAGGAAAATTTGCTTTTGTGCTTTTTTTTTTTTTTTTTAAGGCTCAGCACTGGATATAATTTCTTTTGCCTGACTTATCCAACTGCCTTTGGCCCAAGTTTCCAGCCATTATATTTCTAAAAAGTCCATGTGGAGGAGAGGAATCATGTGGTTCTTGCACTGGGCAGAATTTTGTGCTGCAGCTTGTGGGCATGATGTGGGATGGTTTTAGTCTGAGGTAGGCTCTGACACTCAGCCATATCCGCTCCATGATTATGGCCTTTATGTACCCCTTAGTGTCCTGGTGGTAGCAATGACGTGTTCAGAATTAATGTTCTTCAGAGGAAAGTGATCTGAACACTTGTTTGTTCCCTGCAAGGTAGAAGGATTGCCCACAAATTTGATGTGCTCAGGAACATGTTCAGGTCCTTCCGCTGTCTTGGTTATAATTTTGGCCCTCCCTGTTAGATGTCTCTACTCCCAGAGGTGGAGGCAGAAGCTCAGTCACCACTGGGCTGTAGCCCTCTAACCCCTAGTACCAAAAAAGCTCCTGCAGAACAAACATTTTCCTGCTCTTCTTTAAAACCAATTACAACTCCATAGTAGGTATGTTCCACTGCCAAAGTTGCTCAAGTCTATAAAAATTTCTGGGAAATGACAGCATCTGCTACTATAAGCACCTCCCAGGAGGTCTTAACCAGAAATAAGGATTTTTTTGCAGACGGCTCAATGCAGCATTGTATTGTGTGTGGTAGTCACTGAACTGCCTCCAAAACATTTACCAAATTTTCCTCTGCGTGGGGCTGTCTTTTGACAGGAGTGCTCACCTTGGCCTCTTATTCTCTGGTCCTGATCTGTGTCTGACAGGCCTGAAGAGCAGCATACTGAAGTGGCTGTACAATAAGCACTAGGCACTTGCCAGCTCTTGCTGTACCACATCTCAATAAGTGCTACATATCCATCCCCTCTCTCCATGCCTTTTCTCCTCCCTAAAACAATGGGGCACCAGGCAATGTTCATACAGCTGGGCAGTTTTGTTCTCAAAAGTGCCCTGGCGTCCCTCTCACCCTAGTGTTTGGTCAGCAGCAGCGGGAACCCAAGTGCCCTGCCCACACAGCAGAGCTGGTCTCGGTGGCAGTGGAAGCCCAGGAGGTGCCTCCCCTCAGCAGTTCCCACTGCTGCTGCCCAGGTGCACAGACACCATGTGCTTGCAGCCAGCTTGAAATGTGCCTCTCCCTAACCCAATTCCATGGTGGGTAAAAAATGGTTTCCTACAGCTCTGTGTCTCGTGGTTTGCTGTGCTGGGCCTGGGACAGAGCAGGTGACAGCCAGTGTGGCTCCTGCGCCAGGGAGGAGATGGTGAAGGGTTTAGAAAGCAAGTCTTATGAGGAGCAGCTGAGCAAACTGGGGGTGTTTAGCCTGGAGAAGAAGAGGCTCAGGGGAGACCTTGGCACTCTCCACAATTCCCTGAAAGGAGGGTGTGGCCAGGTGGGGGTCAGGCTCTTCCAGGCAAAAAATGACAGGACAAGAGGACCTAGCCTCAAGATGCACTAGGGAAGGTTTGGCTTGGCCATTGGGAAGAATTTCTTCATGGAAAGGGTAGTCAGGAATGTGCTGCCCAGGGAGGTGGTCCAGTTACCTTGGAGGTGTACAAGAAAAGTCCTGACATGGCACTTAGTGCTGTGCTCGAGTTGACAAGGTGGTGATCTGTCAAATGTTGGACCCAATGATTTTGGAGGTCCTTTCCAACCTAACTGATCCTGTGATCTGCTTCCTGAGCATGGCTGGCTCTGTGATGGTGCCCTTGGCTGGGGGCACTTGCAGGACACTGCTCTCCCTCCTGTTGTCAGTTGCCTCCTTTAGAAACTTCAAGCAAATTTCTGTCTTTGAAAACTCAGTGTTGGTGAAATTTGGCTGTGTTTGGTGATGGCACAGTAGGAGGATGGATGGGAACAGATGTGTGGAGTGACCCAGTGACAGCTCACAGCTGCATAATCTCACCCCCTTAGAAAACTAAATGACATAGGGGCTAAATGCAGTAAGAATATTATCTGGGTTGGGTTTTTTGTTCATACTGCCCTGCATAAGCCATCTCCATTCATAAGGGAACCCAATTCTGTCTCTACCAGCCCAATCTGAATTTGTAAGTGGTGAACCATGAATTTCTCAGCTATGACAGCATGTCCAGGGGGCCACTTTCAGCAAGCAGGTAGCCACCACCTGGGTTTCAGAGGGGGAGGCATGGCAACCCCATGGGCTGGCTCCCCTCTGTGCTGCAGAAAATGCCAGCATCCTACATCATGGCCACCTGTGTATCAGGTGGATGGAGAGGGATGGAGCCTCTGGTGACCAGCTAGGTACAGCTACTGGCCTTGGGCAAACCCAAACTTTGCTCCACTGCTTCACAAAGTGCCCAGAAGCTCTTAGGTAGGAAGCCTTTGAAGCTTCCTTGCTGCCCAGCCCTTGGTATGCTTGTTTGACCATATCACTTTGCATATATATGAGGTGGTGTTGAGTCCTGAAAGTGTTTCAATGACAAAGTACCTGCTGGTGGATTGATAAGATGGCACAGAAAGTCATCAGGGAGTCAGCCACTGTGTCCTCATGTGCTGCTGAAAAGAGGCAGGGCTTAGAGGGAGAAGTTGTTGCTCCAGACAGCTTGGGTTTTGCCTGCCTGTGTGCTGAGCAAGCTGTCCTTCATTCAGACAAATGCCTGAATTTGTGTGTGGTTACAAGCCTTTATTTCCATAGTCAGTGTGCTGTTATTTATTGATCATTATTCATACTTTTCCTTTCAGAACACCTCAGTCAGAGAGGCAGTAATAATGCCGTCATTACGAAACAGTTTTAATGATTTGTAAACATTGAACAAAAATGTTTTCAAACAACTGTAGAGCTCCAAGCTGTTTCGACATCCCTGTGGCAGAATAAACAGAGTGACTGACACATTCTTGGAAATCAGGACTGTCCCACAAATGAACTACAGACAGCAAAATATTTGCAAAATAGTTCTTTTCAGTCTTTTCAATAATTAATTTCAGAAGTGTCTAGTGCCTTGCTTTGTACAACTGAACTGAGCTGTGAGATGAACTCCATTAGAACTTTTAAAGGATTTTCTTAAGGATGCCAGTGGTTTGGGAGCCTGTCATGTTAATTTAGCAAAAGAACCATGAGGTGTATTTCATGTGGCTTGGTCACTTAGCATGGATGTCCAGGGCTCATGCAATGGTGCCTTTAGCACCACACCAGCTGTAGGTTTAACCATATCAGTAAAGTTACAGTGCTCAGCCAGCAGTCACCTACACCACAGGCTCTGCACCACATGAATTTTGCTGCTGAATGCAGGGAAATAGTTCAGCCAAATGCTTTCAGCAGGGAAATGGAACTTTGCCTCTTCATTTCATCATTTCCAGAAAATATGCACAGGGCTATTCTCATTTCTCTTGTTAGGAGACAGAAAGTTTAAGTTTTTTGATAAAAAAACCCCCACCTTTTCTTGTACCTCAGGTGCACTCATCCTTTTGAGCATATTGCTGAGGGAGAAAACTCACATGCTTCAATTCAAATCTTTTGCTGCATGACCAAGGCTGCACACAATGTTATGTTAACAGCCTTTTCCTTGATGCAGATGCCACTGGAAGTCCTGCCTGCCACCATGTTCCAGCTACCAAAGCATCATCAGGGCTCAGACCACTGTCACAAGCTGTGGTCCACCAGCACTGGGTATGAAATGTGTAAATTTTTTGTATTGAGAGTACTAAGTTATTTATTCTAGCTCCTCATCTGATTGAAAATCTTTCTTGCCTTTCCCTCGGGAAGGTGGTTGTCCAGGTTATTGGGATGTATATCAAAGGCCACCTTGTCCAGCAGTCCCTGCCTTAATTAACAGAGTTAGGACTGGTGTGAGGTGAAACAGAACAGGTTGGAACGCGGATAGTAGTTTTCTCTAAATACATTTGTTTTTCTTATACACTAGAAAAGGTTGAGGGAGCTGGGATCTTTAACATTGCCTACTGGATATGATTCCTTTGATGTACACAGAGTAGCACTAATCTAGCCAAGGATCAGACACAGGGTCTTTCCCCGTGGAACAATAACCCCATTAATTAACACTGCTGATCCCAATGTTGTGGGCTCATCTAACCTCCTGTGAGTTACACAGTTCTATGAATAATCTCATTGTGGTTTTTTTCCCCCACCTCACTACCTTTTAACAGGGGATAATGACATAGGTTAGATACTTCTGTATGAGATTGCCAGTATGCACCATTAAATTTGTATAGTGGTTGATTTGGTTTTTTTAGCTTTGAATAAATCACATCTATTTTATTTTACTCATATGAAAGCTCAAGTGGATATTTGCTGGAGCACAGCAAGAAAAAATATTTGGGTATTACTTAGGAAAATGAAGGATATTTAAAAACTCCTGCAATTGCAGCTGAAATTAAATATTTTAATTTTTCACACTTTTGTCCCCTTTTTCACACTTTTGTCCCCTTTTTTGTCCCCTCAGCAATTTCTGTTTGCATTGCTGTAAGTTGTATTGAGGAGAACTATTGAATGAACCCCTCTGCATAAAACCACAAATGTTTTCCATGAAGAGGAATAACATCAGATGGTTTTGGGGAAAGCAGCTTAAAAAGCCTCTCAGACCAACTTTTTCATTTCTTCTGATGAGAATCCAGGCCATAAGCCAAAATTACTGTTTGTTCTCAGGCTAAATATAAGTCCCAAGAGGGCAACTGCTTTTGGACCTTATAACTATACACTCCTCCTGGGTAGCCTGGAGCATTTCTGCATGGGGCTGAGGGCAGGAGATGTGCTGCTCTGGGCACTGCAGTGCCTCCATCATTGCAGGAAAGGCTGAAAAGGCTGCTGGAAAGGCTGAGCCATGCTCTGTGCTTTCCTTGTTCATCTCAGCAGAGAGAAAGTCTTCTCATTGTGTAAAATAAACAGGGTGATGTGGGCTGAACACCACTGGCTTGCAAAGAAAGAGGAAACAAGGGGGAAGTGAGGTTCTATTATAAATGTTCATTTATTTAATATATTCCTACATGTGCTAACTTCATCCTTTTTCCTAGGGAAACACAGGGGAAGGGGTGAGAGAATGCAGCACTGATGTCCTGTCTGCCTGATGTCATGGCTGGAGTGCTGGCTGCTGCCTCCCTACTCCCTTGGCATCCACCTGGGGAGCTGAGAGAAGGTAATTGATTCAGCTATGGCCATGTCTCTTTTGGGAGGGAAAACCAGGCTGGGAAATGGGGAGTGAGAGGAGAATGGGGCTGGCAGAGGGATCTTTGCTTCTGGAGCTGAGGACCTCGCAGCACCACTCCCAGCAGCTAATGTGGGCATTGTCTCCAGTGCCCAGCCTTGAAATCTGTTATTGTCCCTGCTCTGCAATCAGTGCTCAGCACTGACACTGCTTTGGGTCCTGCTCTCCTTTCACAACAGCTGCTATTGTGAAGGGACAAGCTGAAGAAAGAGGCTTAGGTTTGTTGATCACAGAGAGGATGCCGTAACAACCACTGTGTCTTCCTTTTCCCAGCTCAGTGACAATGATAAACTTGAATACCAGGTGAGGGTTTGTTTGGTTTTTTTTTTCAGAATAGAGACTGGGAAGTATTGGTACATATATTGTGGCATTCTTCAATGAATTATTTTTATAGCTTTGATTACCCATGCTCCAGAAGGATTAACTAATTAAATGGTCACAGTGAGAAGAATGTCATATCTTCCTTTGCAAGAACTGTGGAAAGAAGCTGGCTTCTGAAATGAATGATGAAACATTAATGATGAAACATTGATGATGGCTCCTTATAAATATGTTTTTGGGAACAGGGAGAGAGGGAACTATCACAGAGGGAGAAGAAGCATTTGAATTAAGTGACACTACTGGCTCAAACCCAACTGGCTAGAAATTGGTCATGAGGGAGTTCAGGCTTGAAATTAGTAAAATCACTCAAAGATGAACGTTCTGGATCAGTCCCTCAAGCAGTGTCATGGGGCCAAGGACCTCAATCCTTTTTAAAACTGAATGTACCAAGTTATTGAAATGATTGTGCAGCAGAGGAAGAAAATTCTCAATAATCAACAAGGCATGTTCTCAGATAACCCTGAACTAGCATGATCAAAGGGATTGGAAAGGTGATTAGGTCACCATTCACATTTCCCATATTACTAAACCCATGCTGGGGTGCAACAGGGATGTAGCAACCACAGAGGGCTCCTACACAGAGCCCACAGTGGGGCCTTTCTTATCTCCGCAACAGATGGATAGATAGGGGCAGGATGTATGGTGAAGTAAGAAAGTGTTCAGTGCTCTGATGGAGGGGTGGTGCACCCCATTTGTGTCCTCAGGTTTAATCTCTGGATTTAGAGCTGAACAGGAATTTTCCTACAAGCCAGGTGAGGAGTGCTTCCTTCCTGCCCTCAGCCCATGGCACAAGGCATGGTCCAAATCCAAGGTCAGTGTGGAAGCTCACTGTGGTACCCTCCTTCTTCCATCAGCAGAGAGAAACCTGCATTTTGGGGGACTAACTCATCTGACCTATATTACGTATTTACTTTGGGATGAGACAAAGAGTGCTCCAAAAATGAATATCCCTTCTTGTTGCCCACACTGGGAATTTAGATGGGTAGTTACATGCCAGAGGAATCCTTTTGTCCTGAGGACAGGGTATGGCAAGGAGAAAAAAGGAGTTTTTTTCCCAGAACAGCTGCTCTGATGAGTTCCCAGGGAAACAAGCATTTGTTTACGATGGGAGGAATTAAGTTCTTCAAATCATCAGTTTCCTTGGCTATTCAAAACTTTCATCAGCTCTCACCTCATCAGTCCCTCTCTTTGATGGATGTCAGCGAGAGCTTTACCACCAAGCTTTGTGGAAGGAGAACTGAGCTAACATGAAAGCAGTTTGTTGTGTGTGTGTCTGCATGTGGTTAGCACTGCAAAGCAAGACTACAAGGCCTGCAGCTTTTCTGAGATACACTCATTTACATTGAGATGTACTACCCAATTACTACAGGGTCCTTTTATGGCACTTTCCTTTTTAGATTGTGGTGGATCTCACACATGTGAACATTTATGTGTGTGTACGTGATGTGCCTGTGTAAGCCTTTGCTGTGGTATGGGAAGAGGAAATGTATTGTTTGCCCATTTAAAGAAGAGAGTGTCGGGGTTTTTTTTCTCATAGGAAGTGATCATGCTTTGTAAGCACATTTCTTGGAAGTAGGTATGCTTGAAATGTTTATACTTCACTTTCAAGAAGTAAACTACTCTGAATACAATCAGTTATACAACACCTGCATGACTGCATTATTATTTGAACTGATGCGGAAATTATTTTTAAAATCATCATTGCTTTCTGATGAAGTAACTTTCTTTCTGAGGTACCTGAGAGACACGAGACTGCTCTCACATTGGTGAGGTTGAGAGTAACTGAAGTGGAAACAAGGAGATTATTTATAGCTCAGTTAAAGTACTGAGATAGACCTATGAATTAAAGCAATCTGGAAGCCTCCAGAACGTCTTTTATTGCCTCTTTGTGTTAGTCTCCCTTCTCTTCAGGATAGCAGTAAGCTGCATTGTGAGGAAGCTGGCAGGAAGTGGCCTTAGTCAGTCATTAGGTTAGATGTGAATTTGTGAATCAGAGGCACAGACTGGCATTTTGCTCACTTCTGAATAGAGTAGATCTCCTGAGTGACACTGTTTGGGCCCATATGGTCAAGTGTGGGTGATTGTTCTTCTGCCCAGCTGTAGAGGTGTCATCTTTTACCAGAAAGCATTTCCTGGTTTTAGTATGTTTCCTGTGTTCTGTGCAATACAGCCTGCTGAGGTAGGAAGAAGAAACCTGTCTTTATAATCTATCTACATCTGTGAATGGACTCTACCCTGAAGCTGTTGAGGTGGCAGTCAGAGAAATTACTCTTGGCTTTGCTGGCTAACAGCTCCATCCACGGTGTCTGAATGCATTTGAATTGGATTATAGGGGGCTCAGCCTGGTGAAGGGTGGATGGAGGGGTAGAAAAGAAAAGTTTTCACCCCAGCACAACTGGTACATTAAAACAAAAGTTCAGCCTTGATTTATAGCCACAGTTGCTGCTGGTTACAACTTTTGTTAGCAGAAGCATTACAGTCAGCTCCTGTAACTTGAAGTTAGAATCAGATCCATTTCTTCACATGATTTTTGGGTGGAAATCAGGTAGAAGACTATGTATGTGTCCAAGAAGCAGCTCTTCGGGTGAGCATGGCTGAGCCATTCCACCTGGAGCACACATCAGCAATTCTCAAACTGTGTGGCTTTTCACCTGTCAGGAAGATGTGGTCTCCTGCAGCAGCTTCACTTTCAGCCAGCCAGACCTGCTGCCTAGGATACTTCCCCTCAAAAAATCCACATGATTGAGGGAGGTTTGAGCTCCTGTTCAGGTCTTTGTCAGAAATGAGGAAACTCAGGCTTAAAACAGAGTGTCTGGAGAGTTATGCAGCCTGAAGAAACAAATCCTGAATGCCTGCTGAGGTGGGATGTTGCTGTTCTTCTGGAGCACGACTTTGCCTGGTGCTCCTCTAGACCCATGTCAAGGTTCTTCTGCTTGGGGTGAGCTTCTTGTGTCAGCTCACCTTCAAAATCCCTCTCCCTCTTCCTTGAATTAGCATTCAGGATGGGAAAACATGTCCCTTTCCTCCAGACAGATCTTTTCTAAGAAATAATTCTTTTTATTATCTTGGTCTGTCTGGCCTTTTTCATAGTTGGCTTGGCTAAGGCAGCCTGTGCTCCACCACTGGCATTCTGAGAATAAAATGCAGTTATCAGGTTTAAGTTGCTTTATGCCTTTACTGGAGTTTTATATTCCAATCTGGAAGTTAAATCACAAAGCAAACATTTCAGAGAAGATTATAATAACACTCTGGGGATTTCAGTTTGACACAGACCTATTTCTCCTGTTCATCACAAGATCATCTAATCTCCCCATGTCCACCTATAATCACATCAAATGGATTTCACTGTTTTGATTGCTTTTGAAACAACACAGCCGTTGTGTAATAATCTGGGTGGGTGTGTGTGAGCTAACACTTCTTGAAGCAGGGAGCAGAAAAAGAGAAGGCATCAGAAGCTAGCTTGGTGAAGCCTTCTGTGGTTTAACCAGCAGGACTGCATGTGGGGAACAATGAGATACATTGTGAGCACTGGAAAGCTCCGTGAGATAATGTTTAGCAAAGTATTGTCACTGTCACTTCATGCCCCATTAGCTCCTGTCCCTCTGGTTCAAGAGGGCATAAAAGTCAAAGGTCTGCTCCCACCTGGGATATTTTTGGGCTGTCAGTCACCCCATGCGGTGAGGGTGGGTGCAGGTTTGGTCCATGTGTGGGCTGCTCCAGGAGATGGGACTGCACTGTGCCTTCCCCTGTAAGCCCTGCACAGGCTGCATTTTCCCTGAGTCAGCCCCATGCCTGTGTGCCCACAGTGACCTGGGGACAGTGGCCAGAGAGGGGGAAATGGGAGAGCAACCACCCTCTGCTGCCTTCAGTGGGGACCTCAGCACTGTTCTGGCAGGGCTGACTTGATCAGGTTATGATCTGCTGCTCTTGATTTCAGCTCATTCCAGCTCCTGTAAAATGTCCAGCCTTCTCTTTTGCTTCCCACTGTTAGTAGGTGAAGCAAGTTTCTATTTAGAACTGTTTTCATGGGCTTGTCAAGGGTTTTCTACCTTTTTCACAAACACAGACCAGACAGTGAGGATAAAAGTTACCCTTATTTTGCTGTGGCTTCAGCCATGGCTGCTCACTTTTCTTCCTACTGACACGTTGTGCAATGAACTTTTTGGACTAAAGTACACATGGGGTGAGGTATTAATCAGCCCAGCCAGTTGTCTCTGCTATCTGATTATAGAACGGTTTGGGTTGGTACAGACCCTTAATATCATCTAATTCCATCCCCCTGCCATGGGCAGGGATACCTTCCACTAGACCAGATTGCTCAGAGCCCCATCCAGCCTGGTCTTGAACACTTCCAGGAATGGGGCATCAGAAGCCCCTCTGGGCAACCTCTTCCAGTGTCTCACCACCCACATGGGAAAGAATTTCTTCCTAATATCTAATCTAAACTTACCCTCTTTTGGTTTGAAGCCATTCCCCCTTGTCCTACCATGACACGCCCCCATAAAAGTCCCTCTCCAGCTCTCTTCTAGGCCCACTCAGGTACTGAAAGGCTGCATTAATGTCACTCTGCAGTCTTCTCTTCTTCAGTCTGAACAACCCCAGCTCTCTCAGCCTTTCAATCCCAATTCCCAGCCTTTATGTGCCAGGTAAATGGGCTCTGCAATCTAGTACAGTCAGAAAGATCTGCTTTTAAACCCAAATCCAAGCATAGCAGAAGTTCATCTGGAGCATGTTGGCAGCAGGGGGTTAGGAGCTGGCTCCATGGATTTATGTATCAGCAGGGTGGAGGAGACACGCTCTGCTCCCAGCTTGGCTGCAGCTGGAGCAATGTGTCTCCTGCTTTTCTGCCAGCCCTGACAGCTGGCCTGCAGCAAACCTCCCTGCATGACATATGCTGAGGTAAGAGATGGGAAAAGCTCGGATCAAAGCTGTGTTTGAATGTTCTGGTAGGGTCTGATAGTATCTGGTAGTCTGACAAGTCACTTTTACACTCCTTGGGTATATTTCAGAGGGAAAAGGGAGAGCTATGCTTTGTCACAGGCGTGTTCAGCAGTAAACCTGCCAGCTGTGGAAAAGGTGGTGAGACGAGACAATGTGCTTTGTTAAGGAAAACCCACCTGGCAGTGTGCCACAGACTCCTCAAAGCACCATGCTCTCAGTTACCATGCCATTGGGAAGGATTGCACCCAGCCTTCCCAAACCCACACGTGCTCTGTCTCCTTGGCACAGCCCCTCTGCCAGTGCTCCCACATGGCTTTGTGTGAACCTTGCCTCCCAAGTGTCACATTTGGGGCTTACATCCCCACCAGCTCCTGGGAGAGGCTGAACAATGGCCATTGGCTGGCAAGCAGCAGTCCTGGTGCAACTTGGAAACTGCTGTCTAAGAGCTGTGTATAACTCCAGGCACTTCCCTCTTGGGCTTCCAGCTTGCAGGAGTATAATTTCCTAGCGGAGCAGCCGACACTTACCTCAACACCTGGTGGTGACTGAAATGCGTGAACTGGGGCTTCCGCAGTGGGGGCAGTGGGTATTTTCCAGATGATGGTATCACTTTTCTTCTTGCTCAGCCTGGCACCCCAGCAGGGTGAGAGAGCTGTGGGCAGGCAGTCGCATGTGCCCTCAGAGATCTGTGCCGCTGCTTTACAGGTTTTGGTGCCTCTGCAAAACTGGGTCATCTCTCAAGTCTCTGCCTGAGCTCCAGAAACACCAACATGTGTTTGGACTTAGGACAGGCAGGCTGCCTACAGGCTCACAGTTTGGGAAAGATGCTTGGGATTGCAACAGAGCCCAGTTCCACTGCTGTCTCCTAAATGGGATCTCCTGTTCCAGTTCAGGGGTTAGAGGTGCTGTCACAATGGAAAGGATCGTTTTGGTTGGTTTGTTGGTTTCTGTGATACTTCCTTTTGCAAAGCTGTAGTTTCCCCTTTGTCATGGTTCAATGGATAGCATTTATGGTTCAACCACCAACAAAAAATGTTATTGCACCCAGGTATAAGTAATGAAGGGCTTAACCAGGATATGATCAGGCCTGTGACTATGAATAATCCAAGCTAGACTGTTCTATATATAGGTTACAGTGATAAAGAAGGGAAACTGAAGACAAATAAAGTATCTGATAAAATCAATAAACAGAAGGTCTCAGCCAGAATCCAGACAGCATTGCTGAGTCCCAGAGAGTGACTTTGCACGTAATTTTTGCTTTTCTCCTTTAGCTGCCAGTGTGGTATGACCTAGTTCTGGGGGCAGAGGGAAGGAAGGAAGACCTGTGCCCCCTCCCTTCATAGCCCTCTAACCATTCTGAGCCAAAGGAGGATGACTGTTTCCATCTTCCACCACCTGCAGGGAGCAGTGGCTGGAGCACAGAGGGGCAGGACAGGGTGAGGAAGCAGGGCAGCTGCACAACCATGTTGTCTGGTGTTAGAACCATCTCTTGTGGGGCTGGAAGTGAAGAGGGGAGCTAACATCTGTTTTCCCTCTTCAGGTCCCTGCTGGGTTTAGTGGAAGGTGCAGGGTGGAGGCTGCAGTGCCTCACCTCTTGCAAGCACAGCTGCACAACAATGCACATCTCTAGCACAACCTTGTTCAAACCAGAATCTTAAAAAACCCATCAGCCTTGGACTTGCTTGGGCGCCTGGTATGAAAACATTGTGGTGTCCTGGTCCCAGCGCCCGTCAATGGCTGCTTTTTTCCTTAAACTGTTTACTTCTGTCCTGTGATAGGTGCATATATGTCTTGCACACTTGCTTCTCCTGGTCCCTTCTGGATTTTGTGCAATTTGTCCCCTTGGCAAAGAATTTTGAATGGCTGTGGGTGTGCAAATATCTCTTTTTATCTTTCAGCTACATCCTCCATGGGCAGCAATTGTGTACAGTACAGCACAGCTGCAGTCTTTAAAAAATAAAATGGCTGCCTTCGGGAAAACAGTTGTGCTGGCACGTAGAAAATATCAGTGAGATCCTCATATGCTGCAGGATCATCTGCCTTGCCCTCTTGTAAAGATATCTCCTTATTTGTGCATGGGTGAGTGTCCTGTACCCTGGTGGTGCCTTGCACCATGAACACCTCTCACTCATGTGAGTGGCATTCCATCAGGAAACAGGAGAAACACTGGGCAATTAAGATAAGCAGGTCACAATGTGAAATGTCACTGTGCCATTAACAAAAATGTATGAACAGCCCAAAGGTTGTAAATATTTTTCACATTGATTAATATTAATCTGCATTTCTGACTAATGACTGTGCAGTAAGAATAAGATGAGAATTAGAGCATAAGTCAACAAGATCAGGATAAAGAAAGTGCAAGAATGTGCAAAATTTTCTCGTAATGAATCATAGAAACAAGTCTCAATCTACTATGTAGTGATTAGCATTGGCACATACAATAAATATAAGGAGGTGGTCTGTGCCATGACCATAAAATTTGGCAAATCCAGGACAAACTCAAGGCAGTCCTCACAGTTCCCATTTGAGGATGGAGACCAGAAAACACGAAGGGGGAAATGAGGGCAATAGTGACCACTAAACCTTAACCCAAATTTAATTTGTCTTTTGATGAAAGTGCTGATATCAAATGTGCAACATGAGTTACTCAAACTTTTACTTTTGCTTTCACAAAGTCTAGGTAAACCTCTGATTTTGAAGGCAGTGGTATATTGTCAGTGTACTGCTCCACCCACAGCAAAAAACACAGTTCACATGGCTCTATCATGAAATAAAGAGAGGCTCAGTATCTGTCTAGATGACTGGTTGATTTAAAAAAAACCCCAAAAAACAAACAACAAAAAACCTCAACAACAAAACAAAACACCAGCCTCCATTTATTTTAGATATCTTCAGACAATAAAAGGGAAGACTTTTCTTTTTTTTTCTGTTAATTTACCACCTCTGTCACAGTACAGCATTTTTTTTTTTTGAGTTTGTGGTGTTGTTTATTGCTCTCATCAATGGGAGTGAATGCATTCCCATCTCCTTTACACAGTGATCCAGACCTCAATGAAATAATTTTCATAGCATGATATAGTTATTTATAAAAAACTGTTGTTTTGCTGGTCTCTGTGACTCTCTTCTGTCACGGATTTAGCCCTTATTAAAATGTCAGAAGCTATTTACTAAGTGCTGTGAATCTATACAGTGTTTGGCTTAAAATATTGTTTATTTAAGTTTACCAAAACAGTGTGAAGTTACGGCCAGCACCACAAGGATGAACGATGTTGTTAACTGTGTATTTCCCAACCTCTCAGCCTGTGGATTTTAAACCGTGATGTGTAAAGGAAACACTGTCTCACAGAGCAAATGCAAGTGGTGTTTACTCATTATGGGGTGAGGGGGTGGGGGCTGTAAAATGTGACTGAGTCATAAAATCCCAAGCTTTCCCAAAATTTGGGTGTGTTCAGAAGCAGAGTTTTCATCCCTGTGAGTGTACATGAGACAACTAACATGGTCTCATTTAACTCTGGAGAGATGCTTGAAAAACATCAGTATTTTGAACCCAGTTTCTCACAGGGCAAGATGATAAAATCTTTTCATTAACCCTATCTTACTAGCACAATCCCTCTCCCTAGGCATTGTGCCTTTTATTACTAAGGCCCATGGAGGCAATAACTGCCTGGGATTTGCCGGTGTGGGATTTGTCAGGCTGGGTAATTAATTAAGGCTGCTGCTCACTGCTGAAGTTCGCTTCCAGCTCTTGTTGCATAAAACACAGCTGGTGATCTCCTCGAGAAGACAAGCTCTGGCGGGGCATGGTCTTGGACACCCCTGAGGAGTCTCATCCCAAATCCAGCTCAGACTGACTGCCAGTGCTGAGCTGTTCATCCCTGTGGATGGAGAAGGCACTGGCAGCACAGAATGCAGGGCTGTGGGCTGCAGGTGCTGCTGGTCCTCTGTTGCCCAAAGAGCATCTTCCCTGTGCCAGGCCAGGGCCTGGGGGCAGCTGGGCTCATTGGGAGGAGGTGTGGGTGATGGATGCCACTTGCCATCTGTGCCTGGCCAAGGAAAATGCTCGACGCTGTTACCTCACCAAATAAGTCATTGTTCCAGAGGAGACTCAGCTAAAGGCTTGGAAAACACCTTTCCATTTTGGCATGACTTGTCTCTGTGCTGGGACTTCTCAGCATTGTGGGGAAATGAAAGAAACACAAACAACACAAACTCAGAGCTTTGGCCACTGCCATCCAAAATAAACAGGGCGCGAGGATGGTGATCCCTCTTGGCTTTTTTCCTTATCCTCCAGCCATGGCTGGGAGGGAAGAATTAACCCCACTCCTGCTAAGCTGCCCTGCCGACCCTTCCAGGAAGGAAATGGGTGTGTTGCTACCAGCATTGCTGCCGGTGTCCCTGCCAGCCACGGGCACAAGAAAGGGAGATGTCCCCTGAGGTTGGGTTCTCTTGCTGCCACCTCGCTCTGTGAGGTCCTGCTGGAGCTGACTGCATCCCACAGGGCTGAGCTCTCTGTGCAGCCTGAAGAGTGCCCAACAAATCCTGCTCTGATCCTGCCAAAGCTATGCAGAGTCCTCTTCTCCCTCTTCTCCCTCTTCTCTGTGCTACCTGCAGGTGCTGCCACTCCTGCATGCCCCATCTGTCCCTTCAGCCCTTGCCTGTGTCACCAGCAGATAAGATGGTGGTCACAGGTACAACAGCTTAATCAGGCAGAAGTGTTTAACCCTCATGGTGTGTCTTTGCTGCAGTCACCCCAAGGAGGGACATCTGTCTTTGCTCTGAGTGCATTGGGTGGCAGAGCCAAACTGCCACCCTAAAACACTTCTCATCTGCAGTCTTCTGGAGCAAGAACAGGGAACATTGCTGTTGGCTCCCCAAAATGTGGTATGTTTGTCCATCTGCAGTTGAGTTTTCTGACCTCTGGCAGTGCAGCAAGAGGAAGAATTGCAGCTGCTCTGCGAGAGCCTCTGGATGTCTCAAAATCCCAGAGGTGTGCATCCTGCCTGCCCAGAGTCCCTTGGACTGAGATGTCCAGGCTGACCAGGACTATTGCTGATGCTCTCTCACAGCTGAGATCTCCCGGGCAGAACTATGACTGTTTGCATTCTGTATCCTCATTTTTTTTGTTTTGTTCTGTTTTGTTTGTTTTTGCCAAGGAAGTTTACTATTCTAAACACAGTGGGTTTAGGTGCTTCATCATCTCTTTTTCTGACCTGTCTGGGTATTGTATTTCCACAGGTCCAGATAATGAAATGCTGCTCATGGCAGCAGCTCTGGGCATTGACAAGAAGGAGAAAAGTGTTTAAGACCCTAGAAGATTACGTACAAAGACAGGTAGCCCTCAGTAACCCAAATAACAAAGTTTTAATTTAAGAAGGTGTTTATTGAAGTCAGCCTGGATAGAAAAGTCTTTGGGGAAGAGGTCCTTTTTGTCTGGATTTTCACAGAAGACTGGACAAATGACTACAGAAAGTATAACAGTCCCAATCTGGCGTTGTGTGTTGTTCGATTGATTCTCCCGGAATCCTTAAAAAAAAAAAAGTGAATAAATAATAAATACAGCAGCTGTTAGATGGGCCATGCTGTCCTTCTCTGAGCTGGCTTCCAGGAGTGGACAAGATAACCTAAAAGGGAGTTTCTATTTCTGTGCTTTTGATGACTGTGTCAGTGTTTGAGCTGAACTGAAGAAATCCATGCTGGAAGCAAAATTAACGAGTCCTTGGCTTTTTGCCAGCCACCACTCTGGCTGTCTGCTTCTCTGTTCCCAGAACACCCCTGAATTTAAGGGTTTTATGGCCCAGGCTGTGCTAGGAGCCTGATGGTGAGGAGCTGATGAGGGGACAGAGACCTGCCCGCCCAGCACACGGGGCATGACACAGCCAGCTGCCAGTGGCCAGGGAGCCCTTGGCTTCCACACCACCAGTGAGTCACACTGCTGAGAGCAAAGAGACAGCGTGGGCAGATGTCCTGCTTCTGCAAACGGCTTGGCTGAGGTTTTAGAAAAGTGAGTGGACTGTATGTGACAAGGAGTACTGGAAAATGTTTTGCATGATGGCTTGTTCCAATAAATACTGGAGCTTTCTAGTATCAGGCAAGCATGAGCACTTTTAGCACCAAACCCGAGATTAAACAGTGGATTTAGCTGTTCTGTGTTAGGGTTTATGCTTCTATGCATGCAGTGATTAACACCAATTTTCCTGCTGGCTGACTCACAGCTCCTAAGCAATCAGGATGTTGCGGGCTTGTTATTTTTTCCAATATTCCTTTACCCATTCCTAGAATGTCCAACCAATGGGAGCACATTTGGACTCTCAATATGAAGCTTCTTGGAGCAGTTTTCTTGCAATTGGCCAATTCTTATAGGCTGGAAAAACAAACTCTGTAAGGATTTAGGCCTCAGTGATTGGCAGGATTTTTTGACAACGAGGGTGATGAGACACTGGAACACATTGTCATGAAAAATGGTGGATGCCCCAACCCTGGAAATATTTAAGGGCTCTGAACAACCTGGTCTAGTGGAAGGTGTCCCTGCTCATTGCAGGGGGGTTGGATGAGATGACAAGGTGCCTTCCAACCCCAACTATTCCGTGATTCTATAAACACTTTCTCATTCATGTCTGTGTTAACTCTGAGCTTTATCGGTGATGAGTGTGTATCCCACAATGCTACCATAACCCAGTGTTTCTAACACCAGCACACACACACAGATTAGCAGTTGAGCTTCTAAAACCAATCTGAACATACATGTTTTTACCAACTCAGGTTTCACTTGCCTTTGGTTTTGTTCTTAAAAGATACCTGCTTTGAAGCACTTCTGAGCTCTGGGAATTTAATTTTGTTTTAATGAGAGTCCAGATTGTCTTAATTGCATGATACTTGGCACTGCTAAGAAAAACAGTAACAATCATAAGACCTTTGATATTTGCCAGAGGTGCACCAGAACCTGTGGGTAATTTTATATGTGTCTTATTCTCCAGCCCAGTTTTCAGGTGTGGCTGACTATGGCTGCTTTCCAGTCAGTGGACATGAACTTTAGTCATGAGTAACTTTGTTTTCTACATCTGATATGACCCACAGTGCCTGGAAGTTCTGTTTATTTTTTAAGGATAACATGAAAAACTGCTTTGTCATAGCTGCCTGCCTCAATATTTATCACCAGGGCACTAAGCCCCATCAGTTCATTTAATGTGTGCAAGCACGTGTGTTTGTGGGTACACATCACTGCTAGCAGATTTCTCCTTCCCAACCCACACTAATTACTCTGTCCATTTGTTCAAAGTCTTAAAGGAGGGGGAAGGCAGAAATTATAATTAATAATGGACTGGAAAGCTTATGCTGTTTGATTTATAATAGTATGTGTAAAGAAACAGGCTAATTTTTGGTCATACTCCGTTGGAGCTGGACTCAGTACCCACTGGAGTCCATGAGCTTGGCTTTGTTGACTCCAGCAACACAGGATACAGCTTGTGGAAGTTAACCCACCTCCATCTCAGAGGAAATAGCCCCATCTTTAATGCCATGAGTTTTTTTCTGCAGGGCTGAGTATTTCCAGGCTCTCTTTCCCATTATTCCAACGTAATTCCCCTTTGCTCATTAGTGACCAGTACTTCTTTAAAGGAAGTGGGGTGAATAATGCCAAGTGGTCCATCTGGGCTTCATTGGGAAGGAGAGGCAGCAGCAGGGCTGAGGAAATTGGAAGAGACTGTGGTTTGTTACACCACAGTGCTGCAGAAGGGAGAATCACCTGTGAAGGAGTTAAGTGGGCTCTGAGGTGCCTCCTCTGGGTTATAAAAGGTCTGGAAATGAGTTATCCCATTTTCATTTTCTTGTCTAGAGGTGCAGAACAGAGACAGAAAGCTTTGATGGGACCTGCCCCCTATGGCTGTGGCCAGGAGAGTGTAAGTTGATTATCTTATTGGCTAAGAGAGCAGCTAGTGAAAAAAAGCTAACCAAAAGTTATGATTATTATTCCTCATATCTGTATGTGTTCTCCAGGAGTCAAGTGCCTCTTCTTGTGCTGATGCTGTGCAAAATTTCAGTGAGGTTTCATTTGTTTTTTTCCTGAATTTTTGTGAACAATTTGACTGAACTTAACTGCAAGTTCTTTAATGTCCTTGTTTTTTCTAATCCATCCATGAAGAGGTAAATGAACTTATGTCAGTGTGGCTTCTAAAGGAATATTTGTTAATTAATTCAAGCTGCCTTTATTGTTTGCCTGTACCTATTGAACTGTGAGTAGCTATAGACAGAGATAATGGTCCTCCCTGGGCAATTATAGCTTTATTTCCTTCTGACAAAAACAGCCCAGTTAAATAAGTGTTTAAAGCCTTGGTCTTGGTTTTGTTACCTTGGGTACTCTTAATATGCCTTAGTTAGTACTTGGTAGGAGCCTGAGAAGACAAATGGGATTTTGTAGTTGTGGCTGGACAGTGAGCTGAGCTAGTCAGCCTGGTAACTATGGACAGGAGCATGAATGGGACTGACCCTCAAAACCACCTTCATTTTGCAGATTTGTTTGGTGCACAGATCTGTGAATAAATCCTTCAGATCTAGACAACAAATACAGGTGTGAAATATTTTTTTGTGTGCTGCTTGGCTGCAGTCACAAAGAAGTTCTGTCCCTCTTGTGTGTGCAGAAGGGAATTGATTTGGCTTTCCATTACCCTATTTCTTATCAAGTACATGTAGCCATGGCATGCAGGACTTGACATACATAGCTTAAAATAACATTTTTTTAGTGCCTGTGCTTACAGAGGTGGCTATTCCTTCCCATTTCCCAAGTGCTTTTCCTCCCTTCTTCAGTGTAATCTTTCCTGCTGCTGCTTGCTTACCTAAGGCTTTCATTATCCTAGGAATATGACCTCAGCTGAAAATCCAAACCAAGATGTAAACACAACAGCAAGTGACAAAACTGTTGGTTTGGGGGTGTTTTTTTTTCTTTTGTTTGTTTGTGTGTGTGGGTTTTTTTTTTTTTTCCCCTTAGCCTATGTTGTCTGTTTCAGAAGAAGTCACCTTTGTGTTTAGCACCTCGTTTGAATTGCTGAGGTGTTCCCATGTCCTTGAAGGGTTACCCTGCGCTTGCTTGTGGTATGCTGCTCCTAATCACCTCCATCTATTGCTGACACGCACTTGGCTCGTTCTGTCTGCCTGCGATCTGGAGATGGGGCAGGAGGAGGGATTGTGGCTCTCCCTTAGCCTGCGATGGCAGGGAGCAGTGCAGAGCCCCACACCACCTGACAGGGTGAGGCAGGGCTGTGAAAGAGGCGAAAAGGAGGTTTACTAACTACAGCTCGTGTTAGAGCCACTCCTGTGAGTAACTGCACTGCGGTGGAGGAGTCTGGATACACACGGATGTGGCTGGCCAGCCGTGCGGACAGGGTGCCTTGTGCCAGCGCTGGAAGGGAGGTTGTTCCCGTTTGCCAGGCTCCTGCCAGCGGTGTCAGCGTGAGCACAGTGTCTGGGAGCCCCTTAGTCCCCTTAGCTCCCATTGTCCCTGCTCCTCACCTGTCCACGGAGCCAGGCTGGTGGCAGCACCCGTGACCGATACCCGAGTGGCTGCGGTGTGCAGGAGCTGCTCGGCAGCGAGGGCAGACCTGGGGCACTGAAATGCTTGTTGTTGCAACACCTGGTGTGTGCTGCGGTGGTTCCAGTTCTTGCACTCCTCCCCTCCTTGCTGACAAACACTACAGGAATGCAGCAAGCCAAAGTCTCTGGGTTTCTGTATAAATTTTCACCTTCTTTTGGACCTCTTGAATAAAAGCAGCTGAAGAGATGCACAGGTTCTGGGCTCCTGAATAAGACAATGCTGTGGTACTGCTGTATCTTCAAAAATTAGCCACAGAATTTTGGGTCTTACTATTACTACAGTTAGAGAGAGAGCTCCCTTCTCAGGGAGGAGATACTCAGCTCCCACAACTTGTGTCCAGCTAAGATACATTAAGCAGAGCAGCAAAAACATTAGCTGCTCCCAAAAGGTTAGCCTATGAATTTAAAATATGCTGTCCAAGAGGATATGAAGATTTGAAAGACAACTATGTTGTGGCTCCTGGTGTGATCTTCTAGGCAGCACAGAAAAGCAAACAACATGTTATGAAGCTGTCTTGAAAAAGCAAGTGCAATTCACATGCTGTGCTCATGTTTCTGGAGAGATTTTTCATAATTATTTCAGTGTTAGCCTGAATAGTTACTAAGCTTTCAGAGTGGGAACGTGAATTGCTACTGTGGGTTTTCTTTCTGCCTCACAAGTGGCTGATCAGTGATTTAAAGCCAAGTGAAGGCTGGGATTTCAAAATCTCAAAGGTATTTTCATGCTTGGGAATGTTTTCAGCCATCCTTTCTAACTTACTTACTTCTATAACTAGTTTTCTATAATTTGCTGTAGTGTTTTCTTGCCTCAGTCAACACCATCATTGAAGTAATGATGTTAAATTAGTCATGATTCTGTAACTTGCAGCAGGTTTTATTCCCAAATGGGATGCTTTGTCAGCACAGAGCACTGTATGTTTTAGATTTGCAGGGTTGGAGTCTGCACACTCACTTTATTTTTACTTTTGAAAAATAAATAGAACAAGTTGGGATGCTTTCTAAAACTAACAAAAATAGAGAAAGCAAATATGATTATTTTCAGGGTTGCAGCTCAAGTGGCCAAAGGTCAAAGACCTGCAATGGATGAGAGTTATTAATTAACATCTAGTTACTGGATTCTTCCTAATTTATGACTTTGTGTATTATAACTTTCGGTAAAACATCATAAACATGCCCATTGAGTAATCATACAGTATGAACTGACCAAAAAAAAAAAGCTTAGAACACAGCAGGTACAAATTAGTAGAGCCTCTTCTTGACTGGCGTGGATCAGAATTTACTCAGCAAAACACTTTGTTGAAAGAACAACTTCTCAGTTGTTTTACTAAAATGGAGGAATCCTCCTCTGTGCTGGAGAGGAGTCAGCTGTGCCAAGCTGTGCTCTTCGTGCCTGGGGCAGGGCATGGCTGCAGTGCTGGGGCTGAAGGGCATCCCCATAACTGGGCCAGAAATCAGCAGCATCCTTAGGGACACTTCATGTGGCTCCTGCCATGACTGTGCTCCAGATGTGGGTGAGGGCTCTGGTGTCATAGCTGAACCAACTAAGACACTCTGGAGGGCCCAGGGATTGCTGGCCAAGGTGGGGGCCCTCATGGGAGACCCCCAAGAGTCTTATGGTGATGGACACTTGTCTGTGCTTTTATTTAAACCCTGTTGTGCAGTTTGAACAGAATATTAAACCTGAAAATTACTTGGAGAGCATCTGCTTCCCCACTAGCCTGCAGACTTTAATATTTAACCACCCTTTATAACCAGGACATCATGGATGTTTGTATCCCTTCTAGCAGGAGGGCGAATGCAGAGGGAGAGAGAGGCAGGTATGAAAAGTGAAGGCCTTTTCTTTCCCTGGCAGCTGTATAGCTCTTTTGTGTAGGGAGGAATCCACAGTACATCTTATTCTGATTTAGCCATACTTCAATAATAAATGCTATTTCAGTGTGAGAGGCTGAAACCTGCCTAGAAATCAGTGTTAATTAGACAGTGGCCATTTTACTTGTGGGAGGTTTGATCTCAGATGGAATCCCCAAGGGATCTGGATCCTGCAGGAGGTGAATCTCCCTATCTGCCTGATTGCCTCTCTGCCTCCCATCATCATGGCTATTTGCAGTCACTAATAACCTCATACCTTGCCCGTAAGGCATTGTCTTTGCCTTATGGATTAGAAGCTGAAGTGCAGTACAGACAAGTGACTTGCCCAAGGTCACACAGGAAATCTCTGTGTGAGCCAAGAACTTCAAAACCAGTATTTCTGAATCATGACTTTAAGATCTCTGTAGCAGCTTTGGTTTGGTTAAGGCTGGGTCCCTGTGGCAGAAGGAAAGAGAGGAAAAAACAAAAAAAGCATAAAATGCAGCAAACCTCATATTCACATTCTTTAGCGAGAAACAGTGCCTCTGATTCAAGAATTTCTCCTATGCTCTGACCCTTCATATTGCCCCAGCTGTCAGCTACTCTAAAGAGCCTTTCCCAAGTGTTTACTTGGTCAATGAATAGACGTTCAGGGTCCCACAGCCTTCTTGCCTGCTGCCTCTTGGCTTTTTCTTTATTTTCTTTCCCTTTTGGTGGTGTTGTTAGAGGGCAGGCAAGGGAGGAACCTGAGAGGCAGGCAGCCAAGGGTGTGAGCAGTGCCAGGTTAAGTAATAGCTTTGCTGACATGGATTCTCGTAACTACTGCCTATTCCTGCCCTGCCAGGAACAGCCCATCAGGCGGCAAGTTTTGAAAGTCTAATCAGTCCAGACCAGTAATCTGTTGACCTGTACAGGGCTGCAGGAGAAACCCTGTGCATACGTGTGTGTTTTCTGAGGGAACTTATTAATTAAGTGTAATAATATTTAATTATCTTGGTAATAGGTGGCTGGGAGCTACAGGAGTCTGATGAAGCACATGTGAGAAGCTAGGGAGGTTGGTGTGATCAGGGTGCAGGAGGGAGGGCACAGGCTGAGCTCTGGGGAGAGGTAGGGGAGCTGTTGCCAGGAGTGCCTGACCCCAGGGGCAGGATGCTGACCCCTGGGAAGTGCTGCCTCGCTCTGCTCATATCTGCTCAGTAAAGAGTGTGATTCTCTCCTACCTTTTGCGTCTACCTCCTCTTTTGTTTATTCCAGATCTGCTGGAGATGGTCTGTAGGGGTGGAGTTACAGGAGCAAATCGTCTGTGTTGGTTGGAGCTTTAAACTCATCTGCCCAGACTGAATACACCCCTTTCTGATATCCACAGGATTGGAAACTTTATCTTATTTTCAGTAACTGCTTAAAATGGGGTGCTATCCTAAATTTGCTTCATTAAGCACAGTCCAGCTCTTTAACTGACTGATGAGGCAAACCCTGATATCTCATTTCTGCATTGTTTTCATGCCCACTTTGAGTTAATGAATTTATCCATGCCTCCTCCATGGCAGAGAGGCAGCTCAAAGCCTAGTGCTCTGATGGAGACTGTTAAAGGAAAAGCTTGATGGACATATTGAAGTTTAGGTATCTTTTGAAGTCTTCTACCAAAAAAAAGATATTAGGTTCTGAATGCCAAAGTACCATTATGGAAAGATTTTAGAGAAAACTAAAGGTTTCTTTATGGACTTGTTTTTGAATTATTGTATCTGTTGTGATTTGTAGTGGTCTGTATCTGTGATGGAGTTGCCAATGGTTTCCCTGACTGGGATTCTTTCACAGGCTGTAACACTGAGCATGTCTGTGCCTTTTTTCATGTTTTCTTGGTTTTAGGAAACTTGTGCTTTCAGCATTTTGGCCATTAAATGTGGCCACTTCCATAGGGGTGGTGTGAAGAGCAGGTGAATCACTTGTGAAGTGCTCTTGACTCAAGTTTCGCTGGGGTTTGGGCCTTTGCACAAAATCTAAAGCGGGGCTGGGAGGAATGGGGGGCAGAGGTGGAGGTGCTCAGTGAGCCTCAGAGCTCCTTCTTCTCCTGGGACAGACCTGAGCTGCTGTGTCACTAGGAAACAGAAGGGTTCCTCTGGGCCTTTTGTGTTGACAAATGGGTAAATGAATTTTGCATGGCTTAACTGCCTTATTTGAGGCAACACTTCACCTTGTGGGGAATGTCTCTGACATGACACCATGATTTTAAACATCTGCTTTGCCTTTGTGGGCTGCATGCATAGGGACCTTGTCCATTCCTCCTTGGTGTGAAAGGGTGGGCAAGCTTGCCAGAATCCAGCTTTCTATAGACACCAAACACAGTTGCTGTGTAGCACTTGTGGAGACTATCTCAAATCTTAATTTTTGCAGGCTGATGTCAGCCAATTCATACCCATAAACCCAGTAAGAATAGATTGCCATTCTTTAGAATTTTCACTTAATGAATTAAAAAACCCCTAAATGTACGCTGTAAGGAAGATTCTGATATTTCTCAGAATAGATAATGTGAGAGGTAAATACTTGTGACAACAAGAATGAGTTATACTCTTGGTTTAAACACCAGCTGAAACTTGCTTTTGATGTAGCTTGTAAAAGGAGCTCCACTCACTGGTAGAGCACATTTCTAGGCTGTTATTTGTGATGACTCAATCCTGAACTAAAAATATGTTGATTGGAGCAGCTACTCCAAAAGAAAATGTGACTACCCTACTGGGAAATTATGTGTTCACTGCAGAATGACTTGTTTCTTTACTAATTAACATAAAAAATATTTAATGGTTTACTAATTTCATGCATAAAAGCTAGTGTGTATATTGGTTTAGAGAAAGTATATCTATGGATGCAAAGGGAGTAGGACTGGAAGGTCTTTGAAGGCATTCACTGTTTTGCTCACTGCACGTGTGGCTGACGAGGCTGACGCACACAGCACGCTTTGGTTTCACTATGACTTAAAAGAAAATTCCATCTTTGACCAAGAAGTGACCAACATCAGTTTTGGTTGTTTTTTTTTCTTTGACCAAGTCATCACTTTTGCTTCCTCCTTTGCTCTCCACATGGAGCAAATGTCATAGAATCATAGAATGGTTTGGGTTAGAAGAGGCCTTAAAGATCATTTTATTCCAACCTCCTCTGCCATAGGCAGCAATACCTTCCTCTAGACCAGGTTTCTCAAAGCCCTGTCCAGCCTGGCCCTGAACACTTCCAGGGTTGTGGCATCCATAATTTCTCTGGGCAACAAGTTCCAGTGCCTCACCACCCTCACATTGAAGAATTTCTTCCTAACATCTAATCTGAAACTCCCTCTTTCAATTTAAAATTTTTACTCTCCATCCTGTCATTCCACTACCTGATAAAGAGTCCTTCCCTCTCTTCTCTTTAGGCCCCCTTTGGGCACCAGAAGGTTGCTATAAGGTCTCCCTGGAACATTCTCTTCCCTAAAGGCCAAGCAACCCCAACTCTCTCATACAGGAGATGTTCCAGCCCTTGTATCATCCCTGTGACCCTCCTCTGGCCCTGTCTGTCTTGCACTGGGGACCCCAGAGCTGGATGCAGCGCTCCAGGAGGAGTCTCATGAGAGTGGAGCAGAGGGGCGGAATTGCCTGCTTCAACCCACTGGCCATTCTTTTGATGGAGCCAGGGCATGATTGAGTTTCTAGGCTGCATTGGTAGGTCATGCCTGGTTTGATATCCACCTGAGCCTGGGGGGTTTGCTGTTCCAACAGGCACCAATTAACTCCTTAACAAAATGTTCACCAGTGATGGTTTGGAGACACTCCAAATTAAATGTTGTAGGCTTATCCATGACCATATCCTTCAGAAAGAGGCCATGGTTCGTGAATTACTGTGTCATACATCTCACACAGGACAAGGCTTGCCCAGTTACAGGCATGATGGGGCCATGTGTGCAGAGATGCCTTGGCTGGCTTTGCAGGAGCTGGTGCTGCATGACGGGGCAGTGTGTGCAGAGATGCCTTGGCTGTCTTTGCAGGAGCTGGTGCTGGCATGATGGGGCAGTGTGTGCAGAGATGCCTTGGCTGTCTTTGCAGGAGCTGGTGCTGGCATGATGGGGCAGTGTGTGCAGAGATGCCTTGGCTGTCTTTGCAGGAGCTGGTGCTGGCATGATGGGGCAGTGTGTGCAGAGATGCCTTGGCTGTCTTTGCAGGAGCTGGTGCTGGCATGATGGGGCAGTGTGTGCAGAGATGCCTTGGCTGGCTTTGCAGGAGCTGGTGCTGGCATGATGGGGCAGTGTGTGCAGAGATGCCTTGGCTGGCTTTGCAGGAGCTGGTGCTGGCCCTGGAGGCACTGTTGTATCAGCAAGGCACTGCTGGGGGGCTGGTCTGCACTCTGGACAGCACTCTGGACAGCTTTCAGATCCCAGCCAGGCATGAGCAGTGTGGGTGCCTGGAGCTTTCTTGGCTCAAGGGTCTCCTTTGTCTGCTCCTAACCAAGTAGAGACAGGGCTGTTTCTAGAAACAAGAAATGCTTTGTGCCCACACAAAACGGTTATGGTTTGATGTGTCATCCTTGTTACATCACCTGGACTACTCCACTGCCAGTGACTATGAACAAAGTCCTTCTGGCTGCCTCAGTCTGAGGCTGGTCAGTTTACCTGCTGCATGGCCAGTGGGTAGGAGGATGTACAAGCACGTGGTGTGCATACATGATGCTGTGGTAGTATGGCCTCAGGGTATCTTGTTCTTTTTTGGGGCTCCCGGGCCAGCAACTCTGGCTACATGCCCAAACTAGCAAGCACAGTCAGAAAAATGGTGGAAGTATATCTCACAAATTACAAAAATGAATTCTGAGCCTGAAATAACCGGGTCATGCTTCAGAGTATCTAAGCTGCAATTTGAATCTGATTGGATTTACTGCCAGTCACAAGAATTGATTCTGTCAGGAATAATCAATACTGCCTCTCAGTTGTCTTGAACGGTGTCAACACATGCCTGAGAGACACATTCTCTGTGTCAATGCATGACAATCAAAATGCTTCAGTGCAGGATGAACATGCTGAGGGACCTAAATAACACAAATATGTGTGCTTGCTCAACCATGGTGAGAATATTATCTGATTTTAGTTCTGGAGTGGAAACACCCTTCTCAGTGGCAGATGATCTTGTCAGTCCAGGTAGCTCTAGGCAGAGCAGATGTGCTTGTGTTATCCAGCACATGGTGGGGGGAGAAATTATGCTGGTACCTTGTGACCTGGATACCTCTGGGAGAGATGGAGCCCTTTTAAAATTGCAGCCTTGTGTAACTGTACTGTTTAAACCTGCCCTGCCCATATGTTGTATGAAAGTTGGTCATGAGGATTTCACTTGAAGGGCAGGATTAGAAAGTTTTCTGGGCAAGAATCTCCAGCAGTGCCATGGTGAGCACACCTGAACAGCCTCACTAGTTTGTCTGGACCCTGTCCTCTCTCTGGGAGTGGCCCTGTAAATGGGCACAGTGGTGGAAGGCAGAGCAAGGCAGGTGTGCATGTTACTGCTCCCCTCATGAAGGGGTGTTCGCAGTAACTTTCTGAAAGTCTCTCAAGACCTCCTGTAATGCACTTGTTTAGGGTTTTTACAATATTATGTGATCATGTGGCTTTACAGTCTTCTCTGCCTTCATGGGCAACACCCCATGAGTAAAGCCTTTAAGCAGCAAATAACTGCTCTGAACAATGCAATGTTCTGCACTTCCCTTCTCCCTCACTTTTGTGTCCCTGACCCTCAGAGCTGGGTTGGCAGTGACAGGAGGCTCAGCCCCTGGCTCTGATTCAGGCTGGCCATGGGCTGTACAAGCAGTTCAGTCAAGCCCACTGTTTTAGAGGCTGCAGTGCTCCAGGTGGGCTTTGGGACAGACAAAGTGGCAACCTCTGCTCTCAGACGTGGCTGCTGCTCCACACTGTAGATCTGGGACCTCGCTGTGCTGAGCGATGCACAAACAAATGTCCAGCTCCTGGCAAGCTAAAAGAATGCTGCCATGAGATCAGGTGGGAATATGAACTGACATATCTACATTCCTCTGGCTTTGCTAGCAAAGATTTGCCAAGTCACTTATGGAAGCAAAGCAGTTTCCAGAGACTCCACAAAGCTGCTTTGGCAGATATTTTATTAGGCATCTTTGCCAGGAAACTGAAGCAATACTATGATATGGTAAGGGACACTTAACTCACTTCCAGTGTCAACATAGTGTGAACAAATAGCCAGCTGACACATAGCTCTATGACAAGATAACCATTAAATAAATGCTTGTCTGTGATGGATGACAGATACATGTCATAACCTTAAGCATATAACAATATGTAGCTATGTGGACCAGAATAATTGTTAGAAAAACACTTCAATTGCATTCTGAGTATTCTCCATTTCAGTGCTGTTGAAAGCCATATTGTAGCCAAGATACAAATATTTTAAATAATTTAGCTTTGTGAATAAGAAAAAAAAATCTCAGTTGTAAAATGAAATGCTTGTTATTTTCCCCTGTCCCTTCTTGAAGTGTGAGTAAACCCCTTAGTACTGAAGATCAGCATTTTGTCAGCTTGTGGAGTTTTATACAGCATTCAGTGAAGTCTGGAAATTCTGCAGTTAGCTCTTTTTTAAAGCAATAGATTGGTAAATTAAAAGAAAACAGAGGTGCAGAGCTATATGTGCTTTAACAGTTGAGGCTAGTAAGTAGGAATAAAAAGTTACCTGGAATCTCTTGCACTCCTTAATTTGCATTCTGGGATTTTTAGAATAACTAAATATTCACCTTGTAAGGTGTAACTAAATTTCAGTTCACACAAAGAATGTCAGTGTTACAATTTTTTTTGTTTTGTGACTTTCAAATTTGCTGTCTTTCTGACAAAAGCATGTAACTTTTCACATTAAGATAGGCTCTCTGCTCTCTTCATTGTCTGAATAAAAGGCAGATGCTGCTGACACTTGTGTATTATGATCTTTACACTGATACACCTTTTGATGCAGAACCTTTTTTCTTTCCCCACTTAACTGGCAGCTTCCTTTAGGTGGTACAGAATGCTAGACAAACCCAAGTGATTGTAATACTCTTCAGATGTTTCAATTATGTCGCTTTTTCAGATTTCTGATGTGGAACAGGATCATCCAGCCTGCTTGAATAGCCACCCTCCTCCCTTTCACAACGTTTAAAAAATTTTCTTAAAAGGTGAAGTTGTTTCAAATGTTCTAAATGTTGACCCAAGAATGTTTGGGTAAATCAAATGGCAGAGATATCTCATTTATCATGAAGTGAATAAAGTTGCAGTGGATTCTTGTATTGTGAACAAACTGGTGGCCTTCCCACCATCCTGAAAGTGCCCCAATTTCCCAGCATATACCTCTGGGGCAGAAGGTATTCAGTATGTGAAAGTTGAATGTCAGTTGTATTTTTAACTTTAAAAAAATGTTTGAGGAGGAGCCGTTGGGCGTACTCTGATATGAAGGAATGATGAGCAGTGGCCAAGAAACATGAAGGTTCTTTGGCTTTATTGCCTGGCTCTGGCATTGTATATTGGGGCTCTCCAGGAGATGTGGGATCTGCCTCCAGGCATATGCCATTCATCTATTGGGAAGTACAGTTGCCTGTTGCAAAACTGTGGAAATTGGGCACACTAACTTGTTTTTTTGAGAAATGCTGGGGCTGCAGGGAAACAATGAGGCTTTCCAAAACACTGGGCAAAATTGAAATCCATGGGTAGTCAGGCACTGTGGCACCCAGAGCCTCAAAGGATTGTGATTCAGTCCCAGCTGCAAGCTGGCACCTGTGGAGGGGTGGCCAGGACATGGACATCACTCTGTTCACATCAGTCTGGCTGAAAGAGATGGGAGCAGCCGTGCTGTTATGTCTCACCAATGCCATTGGGATAGCTAGGGAAAGGTCCTGGTAATGAGCAGTACCTAGGCTTGGCCCTCTCCTGCCTTGTGCCACTTAACCCAGCTCTACCACCTCATAGTGTGCTCAGCTTGTGGAGTAGACTCTGCACAAAGAGCTCTGTCTGAATTCATGTTAATCGTGTTCTAAGATGGGCTTATCCCACTGTGTAGAAAGGATAGAGTTTTTTAATTGAAGAAGTAGAAAATGTGGTGGTTGCATTTTCAAAGGTGTAGCAAACGTGGGTTGTGGTATTAGGACAAAGAATGTTGCAGCTGGTCATTGTTGGTGGCAGCACTGAAGGAGATCCAGCTGGGCTGAAGTTCTGCCTTTTCCACCAAAGCAGATGCGTTTTGCCCTTGCATGGTGGGCTAACAGGCTGGGAGTGTTGGAGGCTGCTGATGGCCAGCTCTCTTGCACCTTCCTCCTTGAAATAATCTCTTTTGTTAAGGCACTGGGGGATACAATGAGGAAGTGAAACAGGTAAATATATCTTTTGTAGATGTATACTCATACTCCTGCTGCTGTGAGGGGAATTTGAATGCACTTTTTAAATCTTCATTGACTCAATTCCCCAGAGTCTGAGGTAACAGAGATCAACTTCTGTTGTGCCAGGATGTGAGCCTTGACATCAGCATGGCTGTGAGCCATTGGAAATATTTTATTTGGTATGAGGAGAGATGAAAACCAGGGTTGTATGGCAGGTCTAGCTGAATAAAGACTTCAGTTACTCTCTGCTGAAGATTTTCAAAGGGAAGTATTTCTCCTTGTGCAAAGTGCGTACTTGATATGTCTGACCTTGGGTGTTGTGTATTTATTCTCTAAAAAATGTGAGACTTGAAATGCTGCTGTTCTGATTTGCTAGGTTATTTTTCTTCCTGAGAGGAGCAGGTGTGGGTGTACGTCTGCTCTATTTCAGTATCTCATTGTCAGAAGTGAAAGCAAGCAAAGCAAGGCACTGTTGAGGGGTGAGAGAGGGGAGACAAGTGTGGTTGTGCCTGGAGCTCAAGCTCTAGACCCTGGAGTGGCTTTATTAGGGTAGGTCAAGGTGTGCAGCTGGCCTGCCGATCAACGCATTTCAAATGCATTTAAAAATGTAAGACAGAACTTTTCCCCCTAGAAATTGTACTTATAAAAGTGTGGACATGTACATAGGGAAATAAAAAGCTTTGGGAGAAAAGTCTATATCTGCTGGATAGCACTGTAAAAGACAGAAGTGCTTCGTCATTTTTATTTTTATTTTAAAAAAAAAAAGACCTCTATTTAACAGTTTAACAACAACTTCAGAATTATTTAGGTTATGGTATCAGAGCAAAGGGACCAAATTGTTGATGCCGAAAGATTTCACTTTGCTAGAAGCAGAGGCTGTGGCTCAGCCAGTGGGCTCCTAGAGACCTTATCCCTCTCTACAATGACCTGAAAGGAGGCTGTAACAAGGTGGAGGTTGGCCTCTTCTCCAAAGTCACAAATGATAGGATGAAAGAGAATTGCCTAAATTTGCACCAATGGATGTTTAGACTGGATATTAGAACACATTTATTGATGAAAAGGGTTGTCAATCACTGGAACAGGCTTCTCAGGGAAGTGGTTGAGTCACAATTCCTGGAGGTATTTAAAAGATGTGTAGATGTGGCACTTGGGGTTATGGTTTAGTGGTAGACTTGGCAGTGCTGGGCCAATGGTTGTACTTGATGATGTTTAGAGGTCTTTTCCAACCTAAATGATTCCATGATTCTAGTTCTATGCTTTTTCTGAAGGTTTTCAACATTGAAGGAAAAATTATGGAAGTGTGTGTGCACCTTAAATTTGAAAGTAAGGTCTCATGGAAGGGAGCAAGAATACACTTTGGATGTTCTTGCAAGTCAATTTTGAACTGAGAAACAGCAGTGGTGGGGAGGAGGACTCTGTTTTGGAGGAAAATAGCATCCTTATTCTCTTCTTTCCTGCAATCCAGGTCAATATTTGTAAGGACCTGAATGTTCAATCAGACTTATGCTAAAAGCAAAGCCAGGCAGTCAGGTGACAATGCATCATTCTGTGGAATTTCCTTGTAAGTAAAACCAGAAAGTTTGAGTTGATGCTTGTTATGTAAAGCAGAAAGGAGAAACAAGCTGTGAAGGGGGTGAGAGTCATGAGATTGCTAAACGTAACTTTGCTGAAACTCTGTAGTACTGGAAGAATAAAAAAGGGGGTCTTCATGCTCTTCATGGGGTGGTCCAAGCAGGCTGTAAAAAATCTGGGTGAAAAGGTTGCAGCAAAATGAGTGTCTTTGGTGCACACTAAAGAAAACTTAAAAAAACCATGGTTAGAGCGAAAAAGAAATGAATCCACTTTGATTTGGAATGGAATTTTCTCCCGTTTCTCAGGCAATGCTGGCATCATGTGGCCACTTTATTTAGCTTGCCTTGTACTAAAATATTTCTGAAAAATCTTTGATCTTTCTCAGCATCTTTCTGATTGGGATTCCTAAAAAGAAAGCTCATGAACACTCAGTTCAATGCTCATGGTGTGACTCCTGGGGATGTCCTATTCAAGGCTAAGAGTTGGACTTGATGATCCTTCCAACTCAGAATATTCTGTGACTGTGTGACTACTGAACTCAGCTGCTTCCCTTGCCTGAATGTCCTGGGACACTATCTCCATTTTCTAGAAGACACAAGGAGTCTTAAATTGGTCATTTGGGTTCTTTTACTTTCTGATCACTAATGATGTTTTTCAAATGATCAGACGGCCTCTTCTAACACAGAGAACATTTTTTAGCTGTGCTTGGCTTTTGCATCTAAATGAGAGGAAGAAATTGCCATGTACATATCTTATAATGAAGACAGAGCATATTTACAATTGCATAAAAGTACAAACGTACAGGGGAGGGGTGCATGCTTGTATACATTTCTGTATTTATAAACACTTTTGTATAAATATCGCACAGACACACTTTTTTTGGTGATGATTTAAAAAATAACCTTATACAGGTTAAAATGAAATGAAAGCATAAAATGTAAAATGGATGACAGAGCTGTTGAACCTTGTAAAACCAAACAAGTCTCAGTCATAAATAAGTGTCAGGTGTCTGGATGCCTGATAACAGCAAGTGCAAAGTCAGTTATTAGGAAACACATGCCCCATTCTAAGGTATGCTGTGCTTCTCTATAAATGCAGGCATTTGTTTAAATAAATATTGACTATAATTATGGCTCTGTCTTTATGGCTTTTATGAACTTTTTACTATGTGTTTAGGTGACAGGAAATCTTTAATCTGACTTGGTTCAGATTTAATGTTTAATCTTGTTCAGATTGTTAAAATATCTAGCTTGGATCCTGTCAAAACTTTAGCAGGGAGCAGGGTACAAAATTCCATAATCCGTGATAATACAGTTACTTGGGCATCTGCCTTGCAAAGTATAAAACAGATAATGTTTTTGCATTCTAGGTGAAAATTCAAATCAGATCACTAAATTCTTTCTCCTTTATCACTTGGACTATAAGTGCAGTTTCCTGGGAAAGCTTTCTTTATCTAGAGTAGACTCAGGAACTAGACTAATTGAACTCAGTACTGCAGATCCATGAGTCAAGTCTCTTTACTTATGATAGATTCTTTCTGCAGCTTCTATCCAAAAGGGAAGACACTTTTATTTCCTTGGCTATACAGGGTTAAATGTTAAGGGTAAAAAATGCACATACTTCTTCTGTGTGAGGTTTGCTAGACCATTTGTTCATAAAGACTTCTTTTTCAGCATTGGTTCTCAGAAGTGTTGATAAAAAGACAGTAAAGGTACTGTGTATGCTGCTTTGTGTTCTTTCAGTGCAATTTTGAGCAAGAGACTCTCTGCATTGTTAAAAGTTGTTGGATACACATTGAAATCACCAGTATGTAAAGATTTCACTGTTGGGAGTATGCCTTGCTGTAAGCTATTAAATAAATTTTCCTGAGTGTTTTGAAAGGGTATAAATGGCTGAAAAAAGAAAATGAGAAAGTAAATGTGGCTGGGGAGAAGAGAACAGGTTCTTCTGCTTAAATGTGGAGCTAGGGAAAAGGTTAGATGTTTGGTAGATTATTCTTTCTCTAATTGTGGCTCTGCCTTCTCAGTTCTCTTGGTTTGAAGAATAAGAACCTCATTCCTTAATGTTTTAGAGCCTTTTGCACAGCTCTGTGAGTGGAAGGTGGGATGTGTCATTAGGAATGATCTTAATCATTTTGGGCCACAGTATTCCTGCTGTCTATGCAGTTTTACCAGAGCCATAGAGAACAACCAGTGGCATATGGAAGTGAAGTGTTTACAGGGCAAACAGGCTTATACCTCTTTATGCCACAGACTGAAACTTCCTTTGGTGGTGAAAGAAAAATAATGACCTGGTTGAGGGTTTTTTCTAAACTATTACTTCCCCCTTTCACTCTGGTTTCTCAGTGGAGTGACAGCTAAAGTCACCATTAAACATGTTAACTAGGCACACGTTATGTTCTCCAGAATATTGTCTATGAATATGCCTTGCAGGAAGGACTGGGATATCAAACACAACGTAAAAGGATGTGCCAGAAATGGAAGATATTAAAATGTTTGTTGTAGCTGATTTCAAATCTGCTTTCAGGGAAAGAAGAGAACATGGTAAATATTTTCTTTTCAGGGAGAGAAAGGAGGAGACCTTCTTAGCTAATTCAGATCATGGTTTCCTACCCAACTTGTTAAAGATTTAAAGCCTTAGAGGGTGTGCCTCCAAGTATCTTTGGTGACAGAACTCGTATTGGAAAGTTTCAGCCCAAATTTGTGAATGAGAAACATTGCAAGAAGTAGAGCACAGACTGAGTAATCAGCTCAAACGCCCCACGGAAAATTTGACTGAACTGGAAATGATGTCAGATTTCCCCATGAACTGAGCTACTCTGTCCTTAAACTTCTAAAGAGGTCAGCACCCTGGCATTGGTAGGATGGTGAAACAGCTCTTGCTGAAAAAGAATTAAAAAAAACTCAAAACCCAAAGAAATCAGGATTCGTAAGACAGCATTGCTGCAGGAATTGTGGGTTTTACTTTTTGGGGAAGAGTGGATAAAGTGTGAGAAATTCAAGATAAAGGCATTTGTTAAAGATAAGTTTGTGGCTACTAATTTCAGGCTGAATACTTTCCTGGGTTGTACCACTTGCTCCCCAATTTGAGGACAGGCAGGGATGAAGGCAGTGCTTAGGTAAGTGTCATAAGAATATGACAGCCCTGATTCAATCCATATGAGGATCAGCAGGAAGGAGGATTGCACTTGACTCAGGCTGGCACTGTGCTGGCAGAATGCTGCCAGCTCAGAAGGAGACAATGTATAGTGAGATACTCCCTCAGCTTGGGAATGTGGGAGGGAAAGGAGCCTTGAGGGAGCTGTGTGACCTCAGGCAGCCCTTTAGACAGACTGTAGGTTTTAGATCTCTTATGGAAGGTAGAGACTGGCAGGGACACGATGCCTGTCCATTTGTGGCACTGCTCCAGAGCAGAAGAGCAAGCAGGTGTCAGGGCTTGGGCCAGCTCCTTGGTGGGAGCCCTTCTGGTTGCCTTCCTGGCCTCACTGGGTGGATGTGGCCTGTGGGACTGGAGGCTGATGGAAAAGCTTGCAGGGCTGCTCTGTAAAATGCAAATTATGTACTGACCTGAGGGAAAGAGCGTGGGAACTATGCCTCAGTGGTAAGGCTGGTGAATAAGTGAAAACAGGTAGTACCACAAAGGGTAGCAGGTGTCTTATGGATCCTGGCTAAGGACTAACTTAGTGCTGCTGGAAAGTAATTGGTGGGAGAGTTTAGTGTAAGAAAACCCCACCCTGGTTTTCTGGTAGAGGCACACAGGATTTTGTCTACTTAACACATCCTTTCTCCTCTTTTCCCAGCCTTAGCTGTGTTTCTATCTCGTTCCCACCTTGCAATATGTTTGATATTTTTAAGCTTTTCTTTTGTGTCCTTGCCATGGCACGTGCTCTTTTGAGCAAGTCACAGTGAGCTTTGTAGGGAGTATTGCTTGTTACCCACCCTATTGCTCTGCTGCAGTGTGGTTTGTGAAACTGTACTTTAGTTTGCTGCTGTTGTTCCCTTTCCCCACATATTTATCATAAGATATATCAAGGCTGTCATGGGATTTTTAAACTTAGGAGGTGGAGTGGGTAATTGAACATGTGAGACATGGAACTCTTTTAACATCCCTAAAAGAAATCTGGATATTTTGCCTCTCTAACATTTTTCATTGATGTCCTTGAGCTTTCTGTATTTTATAGTCAATTCAACCCTTCCAACATTTTTAATGAGAAAAATACACCTAATCTATAGCAATAACTTCAATATGGTATATCTTACCCTGATAATAAAAACATTTTAAAATATTTTAATCTAGTACTGTGGAATACTCCTGGGTATTTTTTAAATGAACATAAAGGCTGAATGCTGGAAGATACTCCAAGAAAACAAATTGTATTGTTAATCAAACCAAAACATAGAATTCTTCACATAGTGATTTTAAAATGCCCAAGACAGTCTTTAATTGAAATGTTACAGAAAATAACAGAATGAGAAACTGTGTACTTGGTGTTTAATTAACTTTACAATGTATGTTCAGAAGTTTGTTAGATGCATCAAAATACAACTGTAGGATGTAAAAGTGTGTTGGCAACATAAGTCCATTTATGTGTTGTCCAATAATAAATTTCAACTTAGATTAACAAGCACCTTCTTAATTAAACAGTCTTTCCTTGTTGCATGCTGAAATGGCTGATACTAAGTGCCATTTCCATTCATTGTCTCCCATTATCTTCAGCACTTGCTCTTTCTTATGAGCATTATCTGTCTCACAAAGAAACCAGGTTTTAACAATGATTTTTCTCTCAGCACCTGTCATGTAGCTGATTTTAATTTTTTTTTTCCTTCTCTTATCTAAATCCAGGCTGTGTTTTAGCCTTCTGTGGCTGTGAAAAGGATGCAGAAGATTTAAAGAACTACCTGGAGGTAAGCGTCAGAATGGCCTTGTCCACTTTGTGGCTTTGCTCTGGGTCATTTTCAAAACACTAGAGGAGGACATCTAGACATTATCAAAAGGTCCAGCTTGTCTTGCAGCAGTGATGGATAGTGGGTGACTGGGGAGGAATATGGTAACAGGAAAAAACCTGCAATAGGGCTACAGTAAGGTCACCCCAGCATGTGCTGGGCTTCAGCACAGGGCAAAGGGTAACAGTTCTAAACAAAGGAGGGTTCATTTAGATTAGATGTAAGGAAGAAATTTTTAAAATGAGGGTGGTAAAACACTGGAACAGGTTGCTCAGAGAGGTGGTAGATGCCCCATCCCTGGAAACATCAAAGGTTAGGTTGGACAGGGCTCTGAGCACCCTGATCTAGTTGAAAAGTCCCTTCTTATTGCAGGTGGGTTGGATTAGATGGCCATTAAAGGTCCTTTTCAACTCAAACTCAAATTCTATGATACTCCCCAAAAGAGCAAGGGAAGATGATGAGCAATAATCTTGGTCTTATTTGAGTACATTTTGATATCTGAAGCAAATGTTTAGGACCACTTCCCTGATGTGTTATTCTAGCAGGGTTGCTTTCTGGAAGGAAAGAGTGTTTTACCTACACTCACCTACAGGGTTCAGGTCAGGGCTGTACCAGAGTCCCTCTGTGGGCAGTGAGGGGTGACAGGATACCTGTGGGGTTTGCTGGGCTAGGGGAAGTGAAGTGCCATCAGGGTAACAGGGTGGGCTAGGACCTGGGGTGGGATGATAACAGTGAGGAAAAGCAAAGGTTTTCCTCTTTCTGAGATCTCAGCCGCTTCACCCAGGTGCATATCAGTGTTATCTTGCAATAGCCAGAGTTGCCTCTGCTTTGTATCTTCTACTAGTCATTAAGTCCTGCTTTTAATGGGAAGGGTCTTGTCTCGGTGCATAAAAACCCAAGTGAGCAGAGTGTGGCCTCTGGTGGTCTGTTAATATCAGATACTGAGAATCAGGACTTTCTGGGCTGCTGATCTGCTGGGGTTGTTGGTGCTCTCTGTTAATTAAGATCTGCAAGTCTGTGAAAGAAAAGAAAATGACCACCAGAGAGCTGAGATAACGAGGTTGCTTGCTATCAAGCACTTGCTCAGGTGAGGCATCAGTACTGCACTAAAAGAGCTGCCACTGTAAGGCATGTCCAAACTTTAAACTGGTGCCACAACTGGATCTCCCTGCCAAAACATCGGTGTTTTTGTTAAATAGACAGCAGAGGCTTTCAGTAACCTAAAAGCTGTAATAGATGAGACTGTTTAGACGAGGACAGAGTAAATATTAGAACGCAGTAGTTGTAATTTATTAATGTTTTCTTCAGTAATTTGCAAAGCTCTGTTGTAGGGTCTTTGTGCATCAGAGATGGTCTCCTATAATCTGTGCAGTAGTTTCTTGGCAGCAGATATCTGGTTTGGGCGTCAAAGGATGTAGATTCAAAGTCTGCAGCCCATCTCATTTGGTCTGTAGCAGGTTCTACTGTCCTCCACAAGAGAACTGCAGAAGCAAAACTACTTACTCTGAGTGTATCAGGAATGAAAGCAAGCCCTTGCTCAACAGGGTCCATTCCCTAAAGGACAGATTTAAATGATAAGCAAAAACCATGCTACCAATCAGCTTATTTGTTTATCTGCTATCTTTCATTTAATCCCAAGCAGTATAAGCATCTTGCAGATAAGGGAAATCCATGTGGTGTTTCTGTTTTGCTTTTAGTTTCTGGGGACTTTGTGCTTGGGGAATATGTTTCTCATCTTTTATAGCATCCTGCCACAGATGTGTTCACGTCTGTGCTTGCCCACAAGTTTGAGGTGCTTATATGCCTTGATATTGAAGAAAGATGTTACTGGCACTTGTGAAGTACAGAACATTATTAGCAATAAGAAACTTTCATAATTTTGTACTTCTTCTCTGTGGTGCTGACTCACAAACATGAGCAAACTGTACAATTGTGCTGGTGAAAAGTGCCTTCCCTGGACATCCCTCGTGGCCCTGACTCAGATGTTATTTCCCTCTGAGGTATCTGGCCCTGCTTCAGCAGTGACTCAACTGTTTGTGGCACTGAACAACACAAATAACAGCCTGGCATACTGAGGAAAGCTGAAACTGGCACTGATTAGATATTAATATGCTGCAGCTAGGCAGCCACTTTGTGAGCATCTGAGTCATGCCTGCAGCAGGCCCAGAAAAGTCTGAGGCAACTGGGAATAAGGCATGCTGCAGCTCACGCGCCTCCTTTCTCCAACCAGAGCCCTGTGTCCTTTCAGTACCTCAGCAGCTAGGCAGAGCCTTCCTTATCCTGCAAGAGAGAGACACCTGGGACATAAAAAATAGCTTAACTCCCCATCTGTCTGCCCCAACTTAAACCTGCTTGCAGTGGTCTCTCACATGCCTGCTAGAGCATTGTAAGCATCATTAGGGTACATCTGAGTTTTTGGAACTGTGTAACACAGAACCCATAACAGTGTTTCTAAAAATTATCTCTTGAATATCTGTCTGCCAAGGCTTTCTACCAGGTCAGTTGACTTTTTTTCTTCATAGAACAAAGGTTTGATTTGTTTTTAATCACTTTTTTGTACTTGTTAATAGGGACATGGATGCCCTCACTAGTGAGGTTAGTCACCCCTGGAGAGAGGTGATGTGAGAATGCTCTGAAAAAGCATACCTTTTGCCTTTTTTTTTCTTGCTTTTTAAAGGCACAGGAAAGGCTTCAACAGCTGCTTTCTCTTTAGACAAAAATCTCCCTAATCTCTGCTTTTTAAAGCTGTGCCAAAAAAAGGAACATTTTGGGGTTTGCCTGAAAAATAGAGTAGAAACCAACTTAATGTTAACATCTGCAGACTGTTATTTTTCTTTGTAATGAGACTGGGAGATGGTGATGTTTCAGATAACCCTGAAAAGATATGGCTGGCAAAAGCTGGCTTGGGTGAAACTGCTAAACTGTATTTTAGCTACAAAAATCTTCCTCAATTGATTCCTACAGAGCTTAGGAGGTTGACCATAAAGAATCATGTTTTCTTCACATGTGGAAAAAGCAACAACGTCTGGAATAAAAAAAGTATTCAAATGGCTGACTAAAAAGTGTCAGTAACTGGCAAACTGGAAAAACTGCCTCCCTGTCTAGCCTTGCTGATGGAGCTGCTTTTCCTGGTGAATAAACTCTGCTCTCACCACCTTCTGTGTGCAAATGCATGCTCAGGAGAGGGAGGATGGAAGCAGCTTTATGGGTACATGTGCAGGATAACACCCATCAATCCGGGGCTAGGAAAAGGATCTGTGTAAGGGAAAGGATAGGGAGACAGAATACAAGATAGGAAAGCAGACCTTTGTTTGAGCAGTGTTTTCTAGCATATCTGTTCCTCACCGGCCTAAACTTGATATACAACTTATTTTATAGCAAGAAGTTATAGCACCTTTGAAGTCCTTTAACTGAAGAATGTTTTGTTGCATTTGCCTCTTCTCTGCTAGCTCACATCTGGTTTGTTCTCATCTGGTATTCTAAATTTCTGTATGAGTGGATGCTTCAGGGAGAGGCAAAGAAATAAAATGAACACCTTAAAATGTAGTACAAGTGTATAAAGTGTGGAGAGTTATGTGTGAGAAATGCTTCCTTGTCTGCAAGGGTGATCTGCCTGTGCAGCGAAGCACGAAATTTGGTTATCGTCTTATTCCAACTTTTATTGTAGCTTGTGGAGCTGAAAACATTATTAATGTAGATAAAATGATTCAGCCTTTCCTAGGTAACGTAGTACTCTTTAATTTTCAGAAGCAGAGAGTTCTGCAGATTGGCTCTGTGAATTGAAGTTGCCAATTTTTTGCCCCACGACTTGCTTTCACAGTAGCTTTAGGAAAAGGGACCCACAGAAGGTCTTAGTGTTCTAACCCAGTGCAATATAAAACTGAATGTTTTTCAAATACAGGAGTTTTTTGTGTGTGTTGGTCTCTTTAAAAACAAAATTCCTTGCATGTCTGGTCCGAAGCCTCCCTGGTACCGTGGCAGATGAGAAGCACGTGGTGTGACTGTCAGCGTATTTTGGCAGATGCCTCAAGTCCAGGCTAGTTTGTATCCTGGGCTGGCTCTGCTGAGTGCCAGGGGGAGTGAGTGAAGTCAGAGCTGCAGCCGAGCCAGGCCCTGCAGATGGCAGCAGAAGAGCACCGAAGGCAGAGCCCTGTGCGCTCGGAGCAGCAGCATCCCCAGCTCTGCCTCAGATGGAAAACTTCGGACCTTCTCCACTCAATGCTTCTGCGAAGCTGAAGGGAGAGGGTAGTGAGTTCAGATATTCAAACAGGATGTGAAGCTGTTGGAGTTCAATGCTTTGCTGGGGAAAGAATAACACTTTGGAAGAAAGTGAGCTGTAAAGAGAAAAAAAATCCTCAAACACAAAGCACATACTAATGATGCATTATAAGGTGATGTCTTCTCAGTGTGTCCTATTAGTGACCTACTGAGAAAATACTGACAAAGGAACTCAAACCAAGGTGTTTGAGACCCCCATTATGGGGGTCTTAGCTGTGTTTGTGATGAATGCTCTTGTTCCCAAACTGGGCTGTCAGGGATGCTTTTGGCAAAGAGAAACGGGGTACCAATACAGACTGGGAGAAACCTACTCCCAGAGTAGCTCTAACTTCATGCTTAACAGTTTCTCCCTTGACACATGACATCAGAAGCCCTCAGACAGAAAAAGAGGTGAAGTAACATCCTGAATGGCTCTTTGGCTGTTGAGTAGCAGGTGCTGTTGCTGCTGGGGCTGAAAGGGGGATTGCAAGAGCTGTCAGGCTCAATATACCTTGTCCTGATTGCTGTTCTCTTGTATGTTACAAGGTGGGAGGCAGGCTTCAGCTCTGAATTTCCATCACTTCCAGGATGAAGTTTATTCTGGGAAAATCGCTAGTTATGAGCCTGTTTTGCATGGTTAGCTTATGTGCCAGGATCTAGCTCTGGGTGTCTGTTATGATTATTTATTATTGTGGGTGAATGTAATCATTGTAGCAGGCTGAAGAGGCTATTTACTGTATATAATAACTGCTGATTTTATTTGTTGGTATGTTTTACTGTTATTAAAAGCCCTCCCAGCAATGGACCTAGCGTTCTGATATGAATCAAAATAAGACTGCTATGAGAAAAGGCTATTGCCCATGCAACAAAGCTCTTCTTCAGCAGCATTTTTATTATGTGTTTTTATACACATGCAGGTGGTAGTACATAACCTCTGGAAAATGTGCAATTAAACTTGCGTACTTGCACTCTTTTCAGAAATCATGCCAATATACCAATTTTGTCTGCAGTCATGTTTCTGGTTGTGGTTTCTCACAGTCACCATAATAATTTAAAAAAAAAAAAGGGCAGTGTTCTCTATAATGGGGTTTATTAGGCATATTGAGTAGTAATACACAGCTCAGTGAACCTGTGTGTAGCCAAATAACTCTGAAGTTATGGATGCAGTACTTGCTGGCTTGATAATGAGCTCAAAATGGAGTTTGCTTATAGCATAAGGGTCAGCAGGATGAGTGCTTTGCTTCATGTTTATCACCTCTCCTGTTGATCTCTAGAGCATTAGACAGGCAGCTGGGAAGGAACATTTCCCTCCATATATTTGTTTTAAATGACAAAAAGCTTCATGTAGCTCCTGATACTTTGCAGTATTGTCAAGTCAAAACAGTCAAGTATTTTTAGCCAAATGAAAAATGGTGAGTCTCAGTAGTGCCACTGTGTTCCTGGTTTCCTGATCCAAGTTGGTTTGATACTTAAGGCTGTCACAGTGCCAGCTTGTAGGAGTAAACAAAGTGGATCCCAATACAAACCTTCAGCTGTGATATGAGAAATGTAGAGTTTAAACATGTAGGTTTGGCTTGGGTAGAGACTGGAACAAAGAACCATCTCAGAATAGTACCTGTTGCTTAAAGGATGTCACCTGTAGTCTTTTATGGTTGGTCTTGATCTGTTTTGCTTAACACACCTATGATTTTGAGAGAATGACATCTGCACTGGTGACAGCAGTTCTTGCCACAAGAAATATCTGGATTTGGATTTTAGTTCAGGTAAAGGATTCCAAAATTTTGTGCTTCAGGTAGCAGATCAGCAGAAAGGACAGAAGGAAGGTCCCACTGTAGATTAGCTGCCATAGCCACATTAGGCACTTCTCTTGGAAGTTGATCTAGTCACGAGGATCCATACATCCAGAGATGTTTGGCTGTGTTTTGCATTCAGTAATTATTCCAAGCACTGGACCACCCTAGGCTATGCAAGTGAAATCACACTGAAACCATTGCTTAGCCACAAAAAATCTTAAGATTTAATTCTCGGAGCTCAGCTTTTTGCCTCTGTTAAAAGTAGCCATCAGCTGGGAAGGAGGGGGGAGTGGCTGACTTGCCATGGGTTGAATGGAGTGTTGAGTGAATGGCCTTTGCAAGATTGTTTTTGGAAACATTTCTGAAACAGTATTCCCATCTTTTTTCCTCTCATTTTAGACTCTGGCCTTGGAGTACGTTCCTTGAATGCTCTCAGAAGCTTAACTAGTTTTCATGTTGAAGTCCTGGTGCTCATGGAAACTGGGCTCTGCCCATGTGGTCAGCTCATCCAAAATCCATTCTTCATGTTAGCTTGGCTTGAGACAACAAGCTGATATGGCACCTTGCAGAGATGTGGGTGTGCCATAGTACATAGCAATGATGATATCTGTCCCTGTAGCCAGGCAAACAGTGCAAGAGCTGTCTTGCACATTTTGTTTGTAATGTGTGTCTGTAAATTCAGACAGTGTTGACTAGAAAAAGCAATACTGACAATTTCGAGCAAAGTACAGACTGCCAGGAGAGGTTGGCACTGCGGCGAGGAGCATTGGAGATACTGTCAAAGTTTTTAAGACAATGGGACTTATCTGGGTATTCACTGTTTCCTTAAGACCTCAGGGTGACTCCTTTGCTCTGTCTCTCCCTGCACAGCATCTGTGTACAGGGCCATTGTAGGAGTGGAGGTTACAAAAGGTGGAGAAGGACCTTGAGGCCGTGTGGGCCATCTGGGTGCAGACAGAATGAATTCTCAGAGCCAGAGAAGTGTGTTTTAGACAAAGACAGCAATATAGCAGGTGCAGAGATGAATTGAAATGGAATTTACACTATTTTCAGTGGTTTGCCATTAAAATGGGAGAACTAACTAAACCTGGAAAGTGTTTTCTGGAACCTATATTGCTAAGAAGTTACGGGAGATGGTCTTTGAGTGTATTGCTGCTAGATGTTAAATTTCTTGGTCTCAAAAGAACTGCAGGTAGCTGGAAAATGACAAATAGCTTGAGAAACAAGGAAAATCATAATACAGAGAAATAGCATTCTTCCCATAGAAGGAAAGAAGAAAAATATAACTCAGCAGAACAAGTATGAGATACTTTGCTTAACCAGGAACAATGAATTGCACAGAATCAGGATGGGGGAGTAACTCAGTGGGTATAACTCAGGGAGGGCAGTAAATCTAGGCTCTCCTACAAAAGAGGATGTTGGGAATGGTAATTTATCACAAGTAGCATATGCATCAATAGTGTTCTGACACTAAGAAAAGAGGCAAATATGATACTAAAGTGTATAGTAGAGAGGATTACAGTCAATCAGATGTGCTGAGCAGACATACTGCATCACATTGTTATCCTGGCACTGCTGTAGTTCTGTGAGCTACTCTGTATGGAGTGTTCAGGAGAGGTGTGTTCTCATGGGGACACCCCAGCAGAGAGCACCGCCAGAGAGCTCAGCCATCTGGCAAACATAACCTGTGACAGGTTGGAGCAAACTGATGATGTTTAGCTCAGAAAATGGTATTCCTCTGTAGAGCAGGGGCGTGTTTTTAGACCTGCCGAGAGTGTTGTGGAGGAGGGCAATGATCTGTTCCTTGTCTCTGTGGTGGGTAAGATGAGACCTGATGGACCTGAATTGCTGCAGCAGTAGTTTAGGTAACACTTTTTAGGTGTTAGGGGAAATCGGCAGTGATTAAGATGGAAAGGATGGGAAGAGGGACTCGGTGTCATTGCTCAGAGAGCACGCTCAGCAATTTGAGGTCTTCAAGAACAGAGCAAGCACCTGTCAAGAGTGACACCAGAAACCCACTATCCCCCTGTTATTTGGGCTGCCTCTGTAATTTTTGTATTAGAGCGCTGTCTCCATCTTCCATCATTTTTACAACTTGTTGGATATTTTTTCCTCCCCTCCGTTTGGAGATACGCCTTCGCACTGTGCCATCCATCCCTTTCCCACACCGCTCCCTCCCGCTGCTCGCTGCCCTCCTCAGCCGCCGAGCCTGCGAGTGCCGCTGCTGGGAGCTCCTCGCTCTCTGCCGTACCAGGAGGCTCGGCTGCGCTTCCAGCCCCGCTCGCCGCCCTGCCGAGCCCCTGGCGGGGTGGAGGGGCTGGACTGAGGTCGGGGCCGTGCCGGAGCCTCTCCCGGGAGCGGGCTGGCGCCAGGGGCCGCTGCCGGCCCGGGAACGCGGAGCGGGAGCGGCCTGAGCTGCGCCGCAGCCCCGGGAATGTGCCGGGAGCCGGGAGGAGGCAGCGGGGCTGCTCTGAGCCGCACGGGGGGAAAGCCGAGCTGCTGCCCGACTGGGAGAAGCTTCCCGAGGCAGGGGTGTGGTGGGGCTCCGTGTTGACAGGCGTAGTCAATCAGAAAGAGAAGGTTTGCTGATTTCTGTCAGGATGTGTGCAGTTATTGCTCACTTTCCAAGCCCTGGAAAGCAGGAACGTGATCTCCTGGTGGTCCTTCCCGGCCCTGCTATTATTTTGCCCCCCTTTTCTTGAAGATCCAAAGTTCATTATGAATGCTAGTCCTATTTTTCCAATTAGCTGTCCAGGCCTCTGAATATTACTTAGCTGTCACTCTAGGCACTTGATCACCTTTTCACACCTTTATGTTTTAGACAATTTCTGTCCTCTTTGGAATGAAATTTGAAGCATCCCTTAGGTGAACTTGAGAACTTAGTCACTGACAGAGTAAACCAGTCCTGTTTACATGCCATGTCTGCTCTGAATTCTTAATATTGAGCACATGAATAGCTTAGCATGTGACAATCTCAAATGCAATGTGACACGGTTAACTCTTATTGCTCAATATTATGAGAAGATGTAATTTTTTATGAGCCCTTCAAGCCCCACCACCTTCTCAGGAGCTGGGAGCAAATCCTCATGATTTACGTTGTTTTGCTTTGTTAGGTGGTTTTGTCTTAGGAAGAGAGTTAGGGATGTACTCCAGGTCTCAGAGCAGGATTCTACACTGCTGAAAGACCTTTTGGTTTGACTACGAACTGGTCCCACGCTGCAAAGCTGTCTGCAAACTTTCTTCCCTCTTGTTCCCTGCAAATGAAAGGAAGCATTTTGCTATTAATTCACTTTCAACTATACTTAATATGAATAATAACGATCTCATTAAGGGCTGACAAACCTGTCTATTTTAGAAACTTTATTTTAACACAGGATGATTTGAATTTCCATAGATAAATTAGGTGCTAGCGTTGAGTAAGTACAAATTTGTAGATAATTAAAATCAGGATTAGTGAGAGAAGGGGTGAAAAATGGGGGTCAGATGCAAACCATCATGGGTCAGGCACCGTCAGTTTTGCTCTTGCATTTTTGTGCTGTTCAAAAAAAAAGGTTTTGATTCTGCTGGTTAGAACAAGTTTCTAATAGTTTGGTGCTCTGATCTATTAATTTATTAGCATGGCCTTAACTCAGCAACAGTTATAAATTCTCTCACTTAAATAAAAGTTGCAGACTAAAAGGTTTAAATATGTACTGAGTGTCCTGCTAACTTTATGTGAATACTCCACAGACACCTAAAATAGGTGCAAGAATTTCAATTTAGTTTAGGAAATGTATTTTTTTTTAATAGGGGGACGTATTCTTTGAAATGAATTTGGGGTTTCCTTATGGACAGTGATTTAAATATTAATGCCTGTTTCTTGTGCTCACTGCCTATCTAATCTTTTGGCAGCCATTTTGTGTGGGTGATAAAATGGGGATTCAGCTTAATGTGCTTTGAAATGGAACTGTTATTCTTGGAATAAAGTAAAGTGCTTGAGGTAACATGCAAAATTCATGCAGCTTCATTGTTCAAGGAATGAGATAATCGTTTATGAGAAGTGCAGGACTTAGAAGTTGTTTCGACCTCTGGCAGATTGCAGTGGTCCCCAACTTGAGACCTTTTTGTGATGTAGTTAAGGGTAAATGCTGGAAAATGTAAGTTTGCACACTTCTGATTTGAGCAATAAAGAGCTTTATTTCTCACTGCTGGTGGAGCACCATTAATGCGAGTCTATCCCTTTTTAATGCACCATTATAGTGCTACTGCCAGCCTTAAGGTTTTAAAATTTTTAGCAGACCTAATCTTTCTTATGTTTTGTTTTTTTTTAACAAAAATTGTGCAACTTGAAAGTGTTTCAACAGGAGTTATTTAGTACCTATGCACTAATGCAGGCTTCAGCATTTATGGTCAGTGTATGTACTGGGCATTGGGAGCCTGACTTTAGACCAACTTAATATTCTTTGAATTCTCTATAATTACAGCATCCACATGCCACCAATGACTCTTCTGGTAACAGAAGATCAATGAATTAAAGAGCCATCTTGGCTGTTTCCCTTTGTGTTAACTGTTCCAGAAGTGCAGAAAGGGTTTTGTTGCAAAAGCGTGGTCTTGTTCCTCTGAAAACCTTAGGAATACAGCTGGAATTTGGCTGTTTGTGGAGGTTTCTTGGGTTATTTGTAGAAATAGGGCATCCATCTCTTGGGGTACTGAGACTTCATCCTGTAGCTTGAAGGGAGGAGGGAGCGCATGAGGCTCCAACAGAGGGGAGTGGAAAAAAAAGTAACTGCTCTTTCTTTGTTTCTAATATCTACAATTTTTGTGGTAAAAAGCTCATTTAATTTCTGTTTGAAGAGATGGACCTTTGGTTTAGTTGTTGCTTAAAAAACCTCAACCAATGAACCAACCAAAAAACCCCAACCAGGCTGCTGCATCCCTCCTATTGCCCTGCCAGCCTCCCAGCCCCGCCAGCCAAAACCCAGAAAAGGGAAATAGATTTTGGGGTCACTTGGAGATCAGTTTGGAGATCATTGGGAGTGAAAAGGGGAAAAAACCCATCACCTGCAGAGCTTCTAGCTACTCACAATTAATACAATTTCCTTGTAGTAGTACAAAGTGAAAAGTCTCCCACACAAGGTACTGGGTAGGTAAGAAAAAGTCAGTGCTCCACTGCACATTTCCTAGATATGTCAGTGGCCTGGCTCCCTTCTTCTGCAGTGGTGGGAATCTTCTCCTGCTGTTCTTCAGTTCCCAGTCCATCAGTGTAACATCTACTGTAGCTGCCAAGTCTCTGCCCCCCATCATAATTTGGCTGTTCAAAAGGAGAGAACTGTGGAGTGTTCCTGGGTGGGAGTTGTGTGGATGTGAATGAAATTCCACTCCTTCTCCAAAAATCAGGAGCAGAAGCTGGTGAGTACTAGTCCTCATACCCTGAGAGACCTGAAGCTTGCCAGAAGCCCTTGAAAGGGGCACCTGTTCAGGGTAGAGCAAGACAAGCAGCTGAAATTGGGAAGTTGCCATTATCATAGTGCTGTGTTTGAGGGTAACTTGTTCCATGTCTTGCCCCCCTGAGAATGAGGAGGCTGCAGGGGTGTCAGGAAAGGCTGGAAGAAGTGCTCTTATGGAAATCGTGATTCAAAGAGGACAGGCTTTTTAGAATGTGCACCAATTCCCTTGGTTTCCCACTGGTGCTTTGTAGAGGTATTCTGTAGAACCTGGATTACTTCTGGATTAGCTGTGCATTTATGCCCTTGTGGTGACTTCCATATTTACATCTTTGGTGGAAAATAACCAGTTATGAATAGCTACTTTATGTAATTAGGCTTATTGGAATCATAAGTGGATATTGGCCTTTTAAGATGTAGTTGAAATGAAGCCAGGGTACGAACCCAGTAAATTAGACACTTACTTTTCATCACTTGTCTGGAGTTTCCATGTGTTTTGCTGTTTACAGCAGTGTGTGGTACAAGTTGTGTGAAAATGAGAGTTAGAAACTAAATATATTTCTCTGTGATGGTACAGTTTGCAATAATTTCAGCACAGCCAAAGTTTCCTGCAAATGAAGAAGGGGTTGAGTCTTATGAATTTACTTCTTTTATTTTAAAATTGCTACTGCAGTTGTTGTAAGTGCTTGGAAAGCAAGATTAGAACATTATTAGAAACTTGTCCCTTGGGGCACATCTTTTATAGTATTACCACTGGGAAAGAGGTGGTTGGGAGGGAGCCATTTATACTGAAACAGCATAGTCAGGAAATATTTTTTTAAGTAATACCCTGCTGAATGTACAACCTAGTGCCCCTTCACTGTCACAAAGAAATCCTTTGCTAGGCAGAGTGCCATTCATTTCCCAAGTGCCCTCTCACCTTCCTTACTTGTGCCCTGGCAGTATTTTTTCCCCTCTAATTATTCTTAAGGCACTAGGCATAAGAATCTCCAGCTGAACCTATTCAAACATGGGTGTTCTGGTGCACTGGGATGTACTTTTGGGCTTTTCAGCATTCTCTCCCCTGGCCATTTATTGTCACATGGAACCTATGGAGAACTTTCTTCATCCCACTCACAATCCATACAAAACAGATTTTATCTGTTTTCAGCAGCCCTCCAGCTGTGAAAGTCTCTAATAGGCTGTAGGATTAAAGAGGAAAACAGGGAAAGAGTAGGCTGTGGGGCAGAAAGGAGGTGGTGAGACCTGTCCTTTGGTTTCTATGGCTCTTTCTTAACTGAGTTTGGTCTTGTAACTTTTTTTGACTGTTGATGTTATGTTAAATCTGCAGAAAAGGTGACTGGGGTCCCCCAGAGCTAGTGTCATTTCCTGCCTCTGGAAATAAGGATTGGGATCTGTCTTCTGGCCTCAAGTGGTTTTTATTCTGTGCCTAAGGAAAATCTTCTGTGAGACATGTGCTGGCTTGCAATGGACAGTGTGATCCTCATTCCTTGTTTCTTGTTTTCCAGCGAAGCAGAGCTTTCTAACATGAACACCTTTCCTGCCAACATTTTTTGGTTTAAATCTATTTCTACATGTTATCCAATTTTCTTTCATGAGGGCTGAAAATTCTTTTTGAAGAAATTTTTGATTACTTTGCTCATTTAGTTTACTGAACCTCTGGCCCCAGTCTAGGTCATGTACAGAAAGAAGTATGCTCTCATCAGGCTCTTTCAAGTATTTTATCTGTAAGGAAGTGTTTTTGTGTGCCCTTTCCTTTGAAACTTCCTGATACTGAGATGTTAGAACAGATCAGCACCCCAGAAACCTCAAAAGAGGTGTAGACTGGCTAGGACAGCTCTGGGTTTTTCCCTCCCTCTCCTCAGTGAAAATGTCTGCCAGTTTTAATTATGAGCCCTGCATGTGCATCCTGAGATTTGCAGCATCTGGAGCACAGTGCAATGATTTCTGCTCTGTGAGAGGCATGCAAATAAGTAGCAGCTTAAACTTGCTCCATATTCTTACAGGTATCTGTGTCTCTTCTGCATGCACACCCCCTCATGAGCCCATACAAATATCTGCCTCCTTTTGTCAGTGTGAAAGTCACATTTTCAGACTCCCTTAGCTTTCAAGGCAGAGGGATGGATTCTCTTAGGGGAAAGCCTTACATGGCTTCAGTGGTTGACTTCTTGAATTAAATGAGTATTTTCTAATTGGATAAACTCAAGTGAGTCACACAGCTACATATGATAGGGGAGGGAAGATTGGCACAGAAATGCTTTGTTTATTGCTAATATCCATGGATAATATTCTTCATAGTACCAAGTTTTCACTCCCACTTCCCCGTCCTGTCCATCACTTCATATATTGCCGAGGATAGCTCTAAATGGAACAGCTGTGCCATCTGCCTCCAATATTATTTCAGTCCTCACTGTTTTGGGATAGATTTCATAAAGTGTATTGCACATGCAAACATTTAATTGAACAAATGGGAAGCCTCTCCTGTTAAGAAAGCTTTGCAAATGATAAGTAGTGTCCAATTTCCATTCTAATGGTTACTCTGGGGCTTTAAAATATGTGTGAATTCATCTAGCAGGGGCTGATGGTATATTGGAGGCAGATGGCTTGGTTCTGCAAAGAAGAAATGTAAGTGGCTTTTACTATAAATCTTATTTCTTTTTTGGCAAAGGGTTGACACAATAAAGATGTGAGTATTACTGAGAGTGCTCTTTAATAATTATACTACCTTATGTTTTCCCTCAAGAATATGGTTAACTGACTAGAAAAATCTATTCTGAATTTTTATGTTTAACTATAACAAACAGCTTAGAAACACTCTTTTCTTCCTCTAAGGAGAAGACTGAAGAGTGGGCAGGTTATTAAGCAAAAGGCAAACACCAGTCCTTGGAGAAGCACTGCAACCTCTGGAAAGGTGTTGGACCTCGTGAGAAATGCAGCCCAACCACACTGAGTGTCCTTGCCTATTGAGGACTTTAGGTGTAGACCTCACCTTCCCTATAGATTCTCAAATTTTTAAGGCAGTTAGGAAGTGTGCAATCAGAAAATATTTGAAATGCTTCTCTTAGAGCTGTGCTGGTGACCTTTGCTTGAAGCTTCAATGTCTTACACATCTTAACGCTCCTGAAAGGTCAGCCATGAAGCTGAGGCTTCCTCAGTCATTTTTCTGAGTGGGCAGAGACAAGTGTGGCTGAATGCAAGTCTTCAGAATTTTGATAATGCTTGTCTGAATTTGCATTCAATGAATGCATGGCAATAGGATGTCTAATGTAGCTGTAGCTGTTGTTGATGGCTTTGAGACACTGATGATGCCTTAATGGATTAAAACATGAACAAGTATAAATCTGTCAGTAAATTTAACTGCACAATAAGGACAGATCTTGCTAGCAGGAGCAGGGAGGATGGACATCCCAGTTTGTGTAACTGAGAATGTCTGCATGTTTGCCACAAGTTTGGTCAAAGCTGCACACTCATAACACCCATCTTCTCAAGGTTTACTGGGCTATACTTCTTCCCTGATATTTTCCCTCCAAAATAAACTCTTATCATTTTGTTTTCTCCTACCTTAGGATTTGGAGGTATGAATGGATTTTGTGGATTCTGGTGTTAGGATTGTAAAGATGTTGCTTGGATAGCTTTCTGAGCTCTCTATTTGGAAAGTTGTGAACAACAACTGAGCTCTGAAGTTCATTTTAAGTCTATCATAAAAATAAAATAAAATAGGAGCAGAGAACTAAACCTACTATCTACCTTGGGGACCAGAGAACTAAACGTACTACCTGCTTTGGGGTCCAGCTCTTGACATAGAAAGAAGTCTTGAATTAAATCCTAAAAGTTGTTGTAACTATTGAAAAGCCCACAGCAACTACACACGACCTCCAAATAATAATTATCTGTTATAAAGTCTGGGCTAATGTGTTTGAATTTGTATATTATTGAATACTTGCATATGTCTTAAATATTAAAATACGCTTGTCAGGACTCTTTTTATAAGAGCAGACTGGATTATTGAGTCTTCAAGTGGCCTTTTTGCATTGTTACTTGAGACAGATTTTACTAGAAAAGAAGACAGACACAATGCAACCTTTACAGACTCCTTAACTAGGGTGGTTTTGGCAGACACAAAACTAGTGTTCGTAAGTCTTCTCAGTGATTTTTATGCTAACTGTAAATAAGTAGATATTGACTTTGTTGTAATCAGCATCAAGATTCATTGACCTGAGAGGTAAATATTGGTGAGAGCAAAGCCAGGGTCAATACAATCCTCAAGGGACTGTTAATCTCTGTAGACTGAAAAAAAGTCAGTATTGGTGGTATTACATGATTCCAGTGTAAAAATTTCTTTGGATGTATACAGAAAGGAAAAGAGAAAGAACTATTAAAAATGTAATATAACTATTTCAATGGACCCTGTGTGTAGCAGTCAGGTCATAAGAGTTGATTATTTTAATAAAAATATTCTAAGTGTAATTTTTTCTTGTGATGTAGTCTGAATTTGGATCAAAAGCAAAGGAAGGCTGTGAGATAGGGTGAGAAGGAAATGACACTGCCCAAGTGTTTTTTTCTACCTGGTGGGCATAACCGTGATGAGTGCTAAATATTGTCCTCTTAAGGCAGCAGACTGTTGGAGTTGCTGTCATTGCTCACATCAGAATAACTAAGTGCTTGCTGCTTCCCAGGCTCAAGGGCCACAGTTCTCACAGCAAGGAAGGATCTGACAGCTAGGTGAAAGATGGCTTTTCACTAGAAAACACAATTGGCTGTTCCTGATTCATGATTTGTTATTCCTCTTGTATGGACAGAGCAGCTTAAAGTCTCACCCATTCACCTGGGGAGTAGAAATAAAGTTGTGTGACTTGGGAACCTGCTCAAACACATTGGATAATAGGCAGGGAACACTAAAAGCAAACAAGCTTGCAGGCAAACCCTTAGGGTGAATTTCCTTCATATAAATTATTCAGTGAGTAATTTGCAAACAGCAAAGATGTTTGTAGAGAATGGATTTGGTTCATGAATGACTCACAAAGTAAAAATAGATTTGGAAACACTGGACCATTTACTCACAAAAAGGAACTGGACTGACTGTATTCTCTCTTAGGATAGTCTGCAACTTTCAAAATTCACATGTTTTTAGAAATATATAAAACTCCTCTTATTGCAGTTAGTAACATCTACTTATCTACACATCAGTCTACAAAAACGAGCTCTGTGGTTGCTTTTTTGCATGAAAATTTTTAATTCAACTCCTAAGTAGGAAATAACACTTAAATAGGAATATAACATAAATGCTTTATATGTGCTGTGTTCAGATATATGTATACATACAACAAAAAATATTGAAGTAATTCTATAAAATACATTTTTTAAAGTACCTGTAAATAATAAGAAAGGAAATGCTATCTTTTCCACTGTTAGTCATCCTGGCAGCTCATCTTCAAATAGTCTTTCTGTAGGTGTAATCTGTAGGTATATATCTCTTTTCTTGCAAATTACAGTTAGAAATTGGTAACAGTTTCACTTTACTTCCATTTGCCAGAAACTCAGTTCTTTTCAGTTTTCACCTTCTTGTGTTCTTCGTTTTACTAATTCAGCAGCTGTTAGATATCTCTCTTCCTGTCTCCTGTCCCTTGTTTTAACTTTTGAAACAATATAAGATCTTTTTCTTTTCCTGCATGAAAGCCAGAAATAGTTTTATTCTGTTAAGGTCTCTCGGAAGGATGGGCTTTCCTCATTTCTGAGTCTGCTCAAGGGACTGAGGGCAGGCTAAGGGTATTGTAAGTCTTGTAAGAGCCCTGCTGTCTGAATTCACCTTTGAATTTTGGTGGCAGCAGTCAGTACCAAAGAGGGTAAGATGTGTTGCCCTCATTGCAGACTGTGTTTATAGTGTGTTAAATCTAATTCTGGATCCTTTACCCATATAAACCTCCTGTTCTGCCTGCAGGCTAAAATGTTATCTAAGTCCATTATTTTTTTTAGGTTATCCACATCAGAGGCTGATGAGGCTTTTGCCCTTGCTAAGTTGTCTTTGTGGCTTCCTCCTGTGCCCTTCACATTGAGAAAAGCAGTGTAAATTTGTGTTCATCCTAAGACAACATTCACCTGGCTATTATTCTCTTCTCCTGTTCCAACATCTTGGAATAAGAAGCCCTCATTAGGACTTTGAGGTTGGAGAAGGTTTTCACTGCAGAACTCTCTCATTATTAAATCAAAGTGGCCAGAAGTCAAAAAAAGCTTAGTTAAGGTTGAAAAGTAATCCTCATTTTTGTAGCGTTTTGATTATACCTCATATCTGCACTTCACAGATACTGAGCACTCCAAATACTGTTGTCAAATGATGTAACTTCCAATGCTGTCTGATCAGAAAGCTTCTGAATAATGACCCTGTAAACACATGGAAACACTGAGTAAAAAGATTATTTGCACAGTCTCACATGTGGGCATTGCCAGATGATGGGGTTAAATGAAAATCACTGGCAGCTGCATGCAGAGCTGTTTCCTCATCACAAACATATGGACAGAGTTCCCAGAGGAGAGTAGAGTAGAGTTTGTCAGGATTTGATATGACCTTGCTGATTTCCACTTGGGAAAGTGGATCTGGCTGGGCTTCTCTGGCCCTCTTCTACTTTGTTCCCGTTTGCCTCAGAGGTTTAAGCTGAGGGGACCAGAGAATCAGTGTGTGGTGACTTGTTGCTCTCTTGGCGTGACTGTAAGAGTTTAAGGAGATAAGATCCCCTGCAGAGCTCCTTCTGCACTGCCTGTGCACTGCTGTCCATTCCCTGTGTGCCTCTGCCCTCAGCTCTTGCAAGCACTATTTGTGACAGACTGATGAACAGCCAGGAGAGTAACCTGTGAGCAAAGGCTGGCAACTAAACTCCTGCCCTGGGGCTTCTGCTCATACAAGATTGGAACTTGAGCAGTAATAACAGAG